>CM070509.1:6626993-7237825 GCA_036346375.1 Guadua angustifolia
GCGATCGCCATGGCCAAGCTAGGGAGGAGCACTCTGTCGCCTTCGAGGATGAAGGAACTCGAGACCCTGGGGCTGCTCGACCCATTCACATGGCGGCTTCCGGGCACATAGACCGAGCCAGCCCCTAGGGTCGATTTAAATCGTCAGCACTGCAAGCACGCCGTCCTCTTGACTGCGAACCCGGAGGCGAGTTCCTCTCCGTGGTCCTCACCATTGCGAGATCGAGCTCATAAACACAGTGCGAACTCAATTCTTACTCTCGCCATCTTTTCCCACCTGTGCGAGGGGTTTCTAGGAATCGTTCCCCACCCCTCGCTCTTCTTTCGGTACTTCAGCCTCTTCCGCTCCGGGAAGGACCCGGTGGTCGGGTGCCTCTATTTTCGGCAGCGGACAGGGCTCAAGTGGTCATTCCCCAAGATTCAATCTCAGGACTCCCTCGGGTCATGGGCCGAGCGCTGGTTCTACCTGAAGAAAGGGGAGCTCGGCACGCTGTCATACAAGGGAAAGCCCGTCGATGGGAAGAAGGAGACCCCAGAATCGGGCGACCTCGAGGATGACGAAGAGGCCATTGCCGCCATACATCTGCGCGAGCGGTCTCACCGGCGGCGATCGCCGTTGATTTCTGCGAGCGAGTGTCTCTCCCTGCGGGCGAAACGCACCCGTTCTTGAGATCGAGGGCATCGACTGACACGTGAGAGTCGTCCGATAAGCCCTTTCTGCCGTGGTCTTGCTCGAATCGCCCTTCGATGGTCCTGAAGGCGCTCCTTTTGCGACTCGAAGGAGTCTTGGGTCGCCGGCAGGATGTCACGAGATGTTGGAAGCTGGCGACAACTACTCCATGGACGACTCCATCCCAAGGAACGTGCTCCGCCGAAAACCCGAGGTAAACCAATCAGACCAAGGGCTCGTCTTTGCGGCCCCGAGGCCTTTCTTGACCCTCTCGTGCGCGCAGGACCATCAAGAGCTATTTGATACAACCAGGCGGATGCTCCCGCTGCCCGGAAGGGGCAAGGGCAAGAAAGGGAAGAAGAGGCCTCCCGCTGCCGGAGCGGGCCCCTCGGAGGCGAAGAAGGCCCATGTTGAGTGGGGGGACCGTGCCATGGTAAGGATCCCACCGGTCGAGCCCCCGAGCTCGCGCCCGCGCGACCTGTCGGTTGATGAGTTTTTTCTCTTTGTAGCAACAGAGCGCGGCGGCCGCCGCCTGGACTTCGAGCCCCCAGCCGGCCCAGGGTGCTCGGGCTCGAGGCCCTAGGACCGCCGGCTGGCGGCGCGAGCCGACTGAGTCTGTGGTCCCGGTGGTGGGCGCGAAGCGACGTGCTCCCGTGGCACCAGGGCAGCAAGATCTTCGCCGACCCGTGACGAGGCGGAGGCTGGTGACCCAGGTAAACCCCCAGCATCTTAAACCGCAACGCCCCCCGCATCTTTCTGGCTTAGCGTATGCTCTTGATCGCAGACCTTGAGCGCCCGAGCTCGAAACATGCCCGTTTGACGATGGTCATTATCGAGGCGAGTCCGAGTCGAGGAGGAGGACACATTGAATGGTCCTGCGGCCCTCGCGCCTAACGCGAACTCCGTCGGGTCGCCGAACTGCTTCCGGCGGCGAGTTCGACAAAACCTCGGCGACACGGACGACGACGAGCCCGCCCCACAATCGTATGATTTTGACACCGGTGAAGCCCATGGCGAATAGGACTATGACCATGGCCGACAAGCGTTGTCTCTCGGCGCCACCGCGAGGACACCAGTTTTGCGGCGCGCGGCGACACCGAGCTCCTCCGGCAGCGGCTCAGCGTTGAGGCGCGACGCTGCCGCCCACGAAGGTGACAGTGTGGGTGCTCGAGGATCTCTCGGTATGGTCGCCAGGTGCTTGAGGCCGCGGCGCCCCGTGTCGCGAGGTCGAGGATGCATGGCGGACCCGCCGCCATTCCTGATGCGGAGATGAGTGAGGCCCGCCGCGAGGTCGGGGCGATCTGTTGCCGTGCCCCGGTGGCGAGTTGAGTCCACCGGAAGAGGCAGCGGAAGACCAGGCCGCCATCGGGGCGGGGAGTCTGGACCCTGGCCCAAGTGCGCCAGCGGTAACCATGACCGGCCCCGACTCCAACACGGCGGCCGATGAGGAGGAGGAGATCCCTCGCGATCGCACGGACGACCGCGAGGAATTTACCGTGCACGCCTGGAGGGCCATCTTCGCGAGGTAAGGGTCCTCCTGCGTACTTCGTAGTTCGTTGTCTGAGCTCCTTGTCCACTCACATTTTGGGCCCCCCCTTTCGTCGTGAAGGTGATCGACCATGCCTCTCGCGGGCTACAAGGCCTTCAAGAGCATCTTGATGTCTTGAGGGCCTCTGAATGTGATAGAGCCACGGAGGTCGGCGCTCAAGCTCATCGAGGCCATCGAGTTCGGCGGGGAGCTCGGCAGCGAGCCCAAGAGCTCGGCGATCTGCGGCCGGACGATGAGGCGCAGGAGGTAGCTCACAGCGAGCTTGAGCGGCCAGCCTCGAACGCGACTACGGCTTTAAGGTCATGGAGCAAGACGCGCCGCAGTCGGCCCACGGCACTCGAGGCGAGCGGGCTAAAGTTAAAGCTCTGGAGAAGGCTCTTTGCCGAGCCGCGTCTCCCGGAAAGGCGTCCCAAAACTAGAGGCCAAGGTCTGGAACTCGAAGAAGCTTGAGCACGCCAACAAGGCGATCGAGGAGCCAGCGCCAAGGTCGAGAAACCTTTGGAGAAAACCGCCATGGACGGTCGTCTTCCTCGGCGAAGGCGTCCCCCGAGCTCGAGGCCAAGGTCTCGGAGCTCGAAGGGAGACTTGAGCGCGCCAAAAGGGCGGCGACGAGCGCGATGGCCCAACTCCAAGACGAACAGCATCGAGCTACGGATGCCTCCACGGTGGCCCTCCAAAACCAGAGTGAGTTATCGGCCCTGAGGGCTAAGGTCGCCGAGCTCGAGCAAGAGAAGCTTGCCCGCGAGATGGCCGAGCTGTAGAAGATGTTACAAAGCAAGTAATGTTCAAAATAGAAAACAGATCGTTTTGTTTGGGGGAACGAGGAAACCTTGTCCCTGATTTAAATTCGTAGTTGTGGATACTTGTCCCTCCGGCTTTGCTCGTTTGCCACGCTTGCGCTCCCTTGGTCGTGTGCCGATAGGATAGCCTTACCCAGCCCCCGTTGGGCCCGAGGTCGAGCGACGCGGGCCTTGGGCACAAGACGTAGACACGGACGAGCGGCCACGACCTGTAGAGATGAGAAAAAAGCCCGCAAGGGGAGTGACACAAAGCGAGCCCGCTAAGCAGATGGCCACACTTAGGTTAATGCTCGAACAACCATCACGACCATGCGCATTTGCTCAACAGCCAAAGTGGCGAGGCCCTCGGCTCGGGCCCGGGCACAAGGGAGAGCTAGATCGCGAAGAGGTTCGGCTTATGTTTAGCTCGTCCACTGGGGTGAGCGTCAAACCGCGACACGTAGACCAAGAGCAAGCGTCTTTGCTTGTGCGAAAGGTCGTCTTTCGAACATAAAAAAGGCTCGTACAAAGAATGGTAACAACACAAGTGGAAGCAATCATAAAGGGTGAAAAAGGAGCAATCAGCTTTATTGAAATGCAAGGTATAGAGTTTACACATAAAACTTCCGAAGCTGATCTATGTTCCACGAGCTAGAGAGCTCTCGCCATCGGGCATCACTAGCAGTAAGCCCGTGCGATCTGTTGAAAGCGACTCTATAGGGGCCCTCCCAGTGGGGACAACTTGTTGGTCTTGGGCGAGCCACGAATCCGTCTCGGGGCTAGGTCCCCAACAAGGAGCTTCCTAGGTCGTGCCCGACCGAGACGCATGTCTGCGAAGAGCTTGCGGTGTCGTTGATCGTGGCGATGCGACATCTTACTTCTTCGCGAGGGTAAGGTCGAGAGACCGTTCGTGCTCGAAGTCGACTTGGTCGACCAACCCGACTCTGGCGAGCCAAACAGTAACCTCGGGAGGCGGGGCGGCCGGTACCAAACACGGTGGAAGGTGTGGACCACGTGGCTCGGCTTGTCGTGGTGCGGATAGACTATAGGACGGTGGGAAGTTCGTCTACCCAGGTCTTGCCGTAGCATTCGAGCTCATCTGCAACTCGTTTCTTGACGCCCTGGACGATTTGCCCGTTGGCGCGTTCCGCTGCTCTGTTGCTCTGGGGGTGAGCCACCGAAGCGAAGCATATTTTGATGCCGAGTTCCTCGCAAGACTCTGGAACAACTCAGCGTAAAGCGGGTACCGTTGTCGGTGATAATTTTGCATGGAACTCCATACCAGGTGACCACGAACAAGCGAAAAAACGAATCGCCGCTCCGGCGGTGATGGTGAGACTAGTTACGCCCGATCCACTTGGTGAAGGTGTCGATGGCCTGACAGAACTTCTTTCCCCGACAGCTTGGGGAAAAGGGCGAGGATATCCAGCCCCCATGTCGAGAAGGGCCAGCGGCGGGATGGTGCGGAGCGCGTGGCGGTGGTGCGACTTCCGGCGTGGAATTGGCATCGCGCGGCAAGTGCGGACGATATCACGAGCATCTTGAAGAGCCGTTGGCGATAATACCCCATGAGGAAGGCCTTGCGACCATCGTCTGTCTGAAGAATGTGCTCCTGAGAGGCCGAATGTATGTCGTTTAGTAGGTACTTACCCTCCTCCGTGGAGACGACCGCGTGCCGGGATCGGAAGCGTGCGCTGTAGAGCTTCCCTTCGACGGCGTGTATAGACTCGCCGGCGCTGATCCGCTTCCTCGGCAGGTCGGGTGGTAGGTCGCCGCATCAAGGAAATCCACAGATGGATTTGGCCCGGAAGGTGTACCTTAGACCGCCAAAACAAGGCCTCCGCCGGAGATCGAGAACGCCGGCGTCTCGAGGATAGCGTCGGGTGGGACCTCGTCGTCGGAGGAGGCGAGCTTGGAGAGGAAATCGGCGCTGGAGTTGTCCTTCCTGGGGATGTGCTTGAGCTCCAAGTTCTGAAACCACTTCTCCATTTTGCGCACCTCGGCAAGGTACTTCGCCATCGAGTCTCCCGAGCATTGGTACTCCTTGTTGTACTGGTTGACGACGAGCTGGGAGTCGCCCCTTACGACCAACCGGTGCACGCCCAAAGCCTTGCAAGCTCGGAGGCCCGCCAAGAGAGCTTCGTACTCTGCCACATTATTGGTCACCGTGAACCCAAAACGAACCACGTACCTCAGCTGGTCGCCGCGCGGTGTGAGAATAAGGATGCCGGCCCGAGCGTGAAGGACCTCGGCCGTCGAAGAACATGACCCAGGCTTTTCGTCCCCGACCTCGGCTCGGCGCAGATTGACACCGCCGACCACGAAGTCGGCGAGCACCTGCGACTTGATGGTCATTCGGCGGCGACACGGACATCAAACGCCGCCGACTCCATAGCCCACTTGGCGACGCGCCCGCCGCCGTTTGGGTTCCGCAAGATGTCTCCAAGCGGGAAGTTGCTCGGGACGACCACGGAATGCGCCTGAAAATAGTGCCGGAGCTTGCGCGATGCCATGAGGAGAGCATACAGCTTTACGCACTGCGGATAGCGCTCGCCGGGCCGTGCAAGACTGGTGATGGCGTAATAGATTGGGTCTTCTTTGAGACCCCGTTACGCCACTAGGATGGCAGCGGCGTGGGCGGTGGCGCGGTAGAAGCGACAACTTCTCGCCAGGTTGCGGCATTGTAAGGAGGGGTGGGGACGACAGGTATACCTTCAGCTCGTCGAAGGACCGCTGCGCCTCCGGAGTCCACTCGAAGCCCCCGTGCTTGCGTAGAGTTTGGAAGAATGGGAGCCCGTGCTCACCGAGCCTCGAGATGAACCTGCTGAGGGCGGCCATGCGGCCGGTGAGGCTCTGCACCTGCTTGATCGAGGTCGGGGGCGCCATCTTCTTGATCGACTCGATCTTCTCCGGATTCGGGCCAACCCCCGAGCCCCCGATCATGTAGCCGAGCACCTTGCCCGACGCCGCGCCGAACACGCACTTTTCGGGATTGAGCTTGATCTTGTGCTGTTCGGGTTGGCGAAGGTATCTTGAGGTCATGACGTGGTTGCCCGAGGGCTCTCTTGACGATGATGTCGCCCACGTAGACCTCAAGGTTTCGCCGATCTGGGGTTGAATGTCTTGGTCATCGGTATTTGAAATGTGGCCCCGCATTGCGAGACCAAACGACATGGTAAATATAGCAATAGGTGCCAAGCGGCGTGATGAAGGAAGTCTTGCTCTCGTCGATCCGCCTTGACTTGATCTGGTGGTACCCGAGTAGGCATCCAAGAAGCTCAACATCTTTGCGTTTGCGGTGGAGTCGGCGATCCGGTCGATCGTGGAAGCGGAAGTTATCGCTTCGCAAGCCGAGTTCAACCCGTATGGTCGGCGCACATTCTCTACTTTCCTCCTTCTTCTCCACGATGGCCGGGTTGGCGGCCACTCGAGTAATTAACCTCACGGATGAAGCCGGCCTTGAGGAGCTTGTCGAGTTCTCCTTGATGACCGCGACCTTCTTCGGGAGGGAAAGCAGCTTCGGCGCCTGGTCGAGCGGATCTCACCGCAACTTGTGCTCGATCACCTCCCTCGGGGCCGGGCATGTCGCGGTACCCAGCGAATATACCCTTGTTGGCGCGAAGGAAGGTGGCGAGCTCGAGTTCCTATTTGGAACTTCGGCTCGGCCGAGACGTGGATGCACTTGGTGGTCGCCCTCCTCGGCGGCACGACGCCGTTGCCCATCGGGCTGGATCGCCGCCATCTAGCGAGCGTTCTTTGTCATCGCCTCCGGACCACGCTGGGGCAGCACACCTGCAAGAGCCAAGGCCTTGGTCTCACACCCATGCGCTGCCTGCAGGTCGCCCCGCACGGTGATGATGCCGTTCGGGCCAGGCAGCTTCATACATCGATGGCCATAATGGTTGGCCGCCATGAACTTGACCAAGGCAGGCCGCCCGAGAATGGCGTTGTATGGGAGGTCACCCTTGACCACCTCGAAGGTGATCAGCTCGGTGCGGAAGTTGTTCGAGTCGCCGAAGGTCACGGGCAAGACCACCTGCCCCAAGGGGATGGTCGAGCTCCCGGGAACGATCCCGAAAAAGGGTATGGCGACGCTCTTGATCTTCGACCGGGGAATCTACATCCGGTCGGCGCCCTATGACAAGTTTAGCTGCCGCCGTCGACCATGATGCGCCCGATCATGTATTGCCGATGGTCGGGATCACGACCAAAGGCGGTCTTTAGGTCTCGAGCCATACACGGAAGGCGTCCTCCGGAGAGAAGGTGATGGTGGCCCGGCCCCTTGCGGTGGTCGCCGATGGGCTTTCGGTGGCGACCGTAGATGGCTCGCGGTGGCTTTGACCTCGCGCCTGGACTGGTAAGCCGACGAGCCGCCAAAGATGACATCGATCCGGCGCTCACCCTGCTGGAACTCCAAATCGAGGTCGTCGTGCTCCGTGCCGGCGTTCACCCTGTCGGTCTGGTCGTCATCCTTCAGGAGCACGAGCATCTCGCCCCGCCCATCATATAAGGCGTCCAGTTTGCTTTGCCAAGCCCTGCAGGCCCGCAGGTTGTGGTCGGCCACCCTATGAAACAGGCAGAACTTTGCTTCGTCATATCCCGAGCGTCTCTCAGCCCCCTGCGGCCGGGCATCGGCCCGCTGGGGCCCAGGTCGTTGGCCCTCTTGCTGGGGCTGGTTCTGCGCTTGACGAGGTCGAGGACGACCTTGGCGGGTTTTGGAGCCCTCTTGAGCTTGACCTCGGACCTCGAGGACCTCGCGCTGGCCGTCCGCCGATACGATCACACGTGGCAGACCGCCACCGCCCCGTCGGTCACGCTTCCGCTTCTTAGCAGTGATGCCGTGGTCGGCACCCCTAGAATTGGACGGGCCGGCCTCTGTTTGGTTTAGACCAAGCTTACCTTGGTCGTAGTCGCGCTTCCAGCGGACTGCGTCGTCCGCGTCCGCGTATCGCTCCGCCATGCGGAAAAGTTTGTTGACACTGAGCCTCGAGGTGATCTCCAGGTCTTCAGTAAGGCGCCGGTCGCGGACGCCGAACTTGAATGCCTTGATGACGGCTTCGTCGGAGATGCTCGGAATCAGGTTCCTTGTGCGGATAAACCGCCGCACGAAATCACGCAGCGGCTCGTTCTTGCCCTGAATGACACGATCCAGGTCCTTCTCCCTCCCCGGCCGCTCGTAACAACTCTGAAAGTTGGAGCGGAGGGCGTTCTGGATTTGGCGCCACGACCTGAAGGAACCAGGTTTCTGGTTGAAAAGCCAGGTCCTCGCGGCCCCGTCCAGCACGGTCGGGAGGTAGTTTGCCATCACCAGCTCGTCCCCACCAGCTGCCAGGATGGTGGTCGAGTAGATGGACAAGAACTCGTCGGGGTTCTCGGTCCCATCAAAGCGCTCTATCGGCTGGCTTGAACCGAGCGAAGCCACCGCCGCGCGCAGACCGTCGGAATCGCCATGCGACCATAGGCGGGACAAAGCGCCGGGTGTGGTCATCGCCCGGCGAGGTCCTCTTTGCTCTTGGATTCGGGCGAGGCTACCCCCGGCCCGACCCGGTGGGAACGCCCACGGTGCGGGCGCGAGAATCACCGGTAAATAACATAAGCGGTCTGGACCTTCTGGCGCTGGGCGGAACGTCCGGGGAGAGGTCCGCAGACCTGCTGCCGGTCGACTCAGAGCTCGTGTGACCCGGCTCGGGCCTGGCCCTACTTGGTGCGGTGCCCGCAGGATGCCAGCGCGCCTGTCTCAAAGCCTCATCCCGAGCCTGCTGCTCGGGGGCCAGCTCCTGCGCAGGGGGCGTTCGATGGGTGCGCGGGTGACGGTGCGACGTGTTGTCATCACTCTTCTGGGAGCAGTCCCGAGTCTTGACTTCGAGGCTGCGCGGCGCGACCTCGGTCGCTGACCGATCGAGCTTCGTCGGCGAGGCTCGGCCAAAGAGCTCCGACCTTGCCCTATCGGGGTCGGCCATGACCGGCGATAAGCGGGGCTCCCGTGAGAGGGCACTGGGGGCCAGTGGGCGTCTTGGCCTCTCCGGCCTCCACCGAGTGCGGTTATGGCTTGGTTGATGGCAGCGTGCACCATCCGTGGCGTCTTGAGGGTCTCGGATCACGGTCATCCGCATTTCCCTCGCGCCTTGGCCATCCGCCATCGAAACATTGCTTTCGGCGGCGAAAGCGAGGACACGGAGTCGAGTCCGTGCGAATCCATGCATGAGGAAAGTCCGTCGATGAAGTCGCCATGCTCCTGGGTTCTTGATGTTGTTCCGCGAATAAATGAAACAACCGGGCCCCACGGTGGCGCCGGTTGTCGACGATCGGGATCGCCGACCGCAAGAAGTGAGTTAAAGTCGGTGTGATCTGGGACCCAAGCTGCGCTTCACTTAGTCGAAGGAGAAGTATGAACGCGGTTATGGTCGGAGTGAGGCGACAACGGCGAAGGCGAGATTTATCTTGGTTCGAGCCTGGGAGGTAATAGCTCTACTCGATCGCCTTGCGGCGATTCTCTGGCTAATTCGAGTACAAGGGTGTCTTTCTGACTCAAGTTCAACAATGGCTAAGTCTAAGCTCGAGCTAGAGGCGCGTTGTGTGTTCTCTTCGTCTCCCCAAAGGACTGTGTGTTCCTAGGTTTTATGCCTCCTCGGCCGCAGCGGCGGGCTAGATTCAGGAAGTGGCCACAAGACGTTGAGGACCGGCGGTAAATGCTTCCGAACTTGTTGTATGCATCCACTCCTGCCCCACGACCCGCGCCTTGAGCAACCGTTGGTCAAATGCCCGATCCGAAATCCAAGGGCGGATCGTGGCTTCGAACAAGGGCCCGCCCGAGCTCAAGGTCGAGCGGGGCCGTGCTCGGGTCAAGCGCGCCCTAGGTCGAGCGCCTCGGCACGCACCCAGGTCGAGACAGGGGCCTCCCGAGCTCGGGCGGTCCGCTGACCGCGCGCCAGCCGGTCAAAGGACGCCCAGCCCTCGTCAGGTAGCAACAAGTGCCTAAAAGATTTTGTCAGCAGTTTTCGCCGGCCAGCTATTATGCCTCGAAGGGATCCGAGGTTCGATATAGGGGATCTTCACGGACGGACACCTATGGGCTCTCTCGAGGGATCCACACAAACAAGAATTAAAGAACATGTCGATATACCCAGGTTCAGGCCCCCGATGTGGGTAACAGCCCTACATCCAGTAACATCCCAAAATTTCAGTTTTTCAAATTTTTATATTATTTTATTACTAATTATGGATTTTATTATTTCTCTGGATTTTATTGGATTTTCTGAGATTTATTTAAATCATTTCGAATTAGTATATATGGTTTTTGTTAAGAAATATTTATAAAAAGGAAATTTAAAATAAAGTCTACCCAAAAATATTTTTATAGAAGGTCTCGAAGTATTTTTGGGAAATTTCTTTTTCTCTCCGTAATTGTTTTGGGTAAATTTGATTTAAAAGCGGCCGTGTCTAAGGTTCTAGATGGACCACTGCTAGCCGTCGGATCGCTTAGGGATTTAACCGGAATAGGAAAATTGGATTGATTGAATCGGATTAAGAAATTGTTGGTTGTCAGGAAGGAGGCCAGCGTAGGGAATTTATTTCTCCAAGTAAAACGAGCTGGACACTGGCGCCAAAATCAGGGAAGGGATTTCTGTTTTCTTCAGAGCGTCACCGATCCGGACTCGCGAGCTAGCGCCAGGAGTTGTCGAGGTTTGGAGTTCCATCGGGCGGGAGTGTAACGCTGGTGCCAAAACCTGCGATGGTTCAGAGACCTTCCGGGGAAAAACATGTCTTGCGTGTCCGAATCAAACTCTAACGCTAGCGCCTAAGCCTTTGATAATTTGGAAAGCTCGTTCGGGTGGGGAAGCAGCACGTGGTAGAGACGGACTCAAGCGCCGGCGCCAAAAATCAAATCGGAGACCATGTCGCGCGGGAGAAAAAAAAACAGCAGCGATGCGATCGCACGGGCGTGGAGTTCTATCGGGCGGACGGAGATTCGGCAAGGACACGGAGTCGTCCGGGCGAGAGACAGGCGCGTGGCCGATTCGGCTGGAACTCGAGTCTTCCGTGTTTACGCGCGGGAAAAAGGGAAACCGTGCGCTGGCTTGGAAAGTCCGGGATCCTAGCCATCGCGCTGCCGTCTCCGAGTCCAGTTCAATGCCGCCGAGACTTTCCTTAGCTGTGCGCTTGGCTGGGTATAAAAGAAGCCCCGCACCCCTCCCCAATACTTACCTTGAGCCACCGCCTTAGTCTCCCGTTGCGCCGTCGTTGAAGGAGCACAGCAACCATTGCGAGAGCTCGTCGGAGTCGCAAGATTCGGCCGAGGACTTGCGCCGAGTGTACATCGTCGCCGGGGACTTCTTCCGCGGAAGAATTGAGGATTCGAGTTTGCCGAGCCGCCCGAATCAGTAGCACCACTCCGTCGACGCCGGAAAGCGCCAAAACGCCGTCGCCGAGGTCGTCGTCCCCAGCGCCGGTGGATTCAAGCCGTCGCTTCATCGCCGATCGGGAGCTTCGTCAGCCGTAGGATCTTCATCGAGCGATTGGGATTAAGTCGTAACGGTTGGAATCGGTAAGCGTCTTAGATTAAATATCACCCGTTGGATTTAGGTCGGACGGTTGATATTAGGCCACGTAGTGGATTTACCCGTAACCATTAGATTGAGTTCATCAGTCTAGATTTCGCCACGTCTCGTCTGTACAGCCGGGACGGGGAAAATTCAGATTTTCTTTATAAAAATAATTCGGAAAGATTTAGAATTTCTAATTCCAGAGTTTAGTTTATTTTCACAAAATCTAAATGTTATAACTTGTGCGTATGAACTCCGATTTGGGTGATTCAAACTCCTAAAAATTTATAAAATCAAGATATATCTAATGGGGGTTTTTATTTGAATTTCGAGTTCATTTGCTATTTGTTCTTGGTGTTTATTTGCTATTTGGTTTTGGTTTTTATTTGCTTTTCCTCTCGGTTCGCGTAGACGTTGAGTTGAGCGAAGTATCGGAAGAAGGATTATTATTTCAAGAGCAATCTTCGGAGCAAAACCAGGAGCTTAAGCAAGGCAAGTTGTGCTTTGATCATGTTGCACCCATAAACTAGATTGCATGCTATTTTGATTTACCTTATCACTTGTTATTTTATGTGTACAAATGATTTCAACTTAACTTTGGGATTAGTTAACATACCCCTTGGAGTTATATCCTACCTTGTCATGTTGTATGCCATGATCTATTGTCACCCTAGGTTGGTTCACTATAGTTGGTTATTAATGAGATCAACATGGATGGTTAGAACGGAATAGAATTGCTTAGCCATGCCACGTCATCACATGTACATGAATTTTTGATAAATAATCTTGACTAATGGAATATGGAACAATGTTTAGAATTTGTGTGTCATGTGTGGTCATACGATGAGATTGAGTTGTGGTGGCGATGGATGTCACGCAACGATATTGAATTGCTGATGGCACATGGTGCTTGGTAATCAACCGGTGGTTATGATTTTGGCCTGAGCAAGTGGCAAGGGCAGGATGCCTGGGTGGGCCCGATGGGCAAAGGGTATGTGTATGTCTTGCTTTGATCAAACCATAAGGACACCTTGCGAGCCTTTGACCTGAGTCAATCATGCAACCACATGTTGTTATGGGGCAACCTAGCTGACTAATTTGCAATGTCTTAGCTTGAGTACTATCGTGGTGGAGTGGTTCATCCTTTTAAATGAACCCAGATGGCGCAAGAGGGGGGCCCTGTTGTGGTTTTCAGACCCTTCAGTGTTGAAACCTTAGCGGGTAGTACTGGGTTAAGATGATGCATTGTAAAGGCTTTGTCGTGATCTCTTCGCCGACACACCAAAGGAAGTGTGTTAATCGCGTGGCAACAAAAGATGATCATGTCTTGTGGGTAAAGTGCAAACCTCTGCAGAGTGTACAATCTATTCGGATAGCCGTGCTCACGGTATTGAGCAATGCTCGGGGATTACAGTCAAGGGTTTAGATTTCTTTTTGAAAACTTGGGATGGATGGCAGGATGCCATGGGAGGTTGAATCTTGACTTAGGACTGGAAACTTGGTTTACTTGAGAAATACTGAATCTATCTATTACTGTTATTTGTTTTACTGTCTTTTAATCTACATATTGCTTATGTTTGAAAATGCTGCTTTACTGCTTATGAGCCACTTAGCCTTTCCTTTGGAATAAGCCTTGCATATAGCTATAGCAGGATTGCATTCTGTGCACAACTTGTTGAGTATGTTGTATACTCACCCTTGCCTACAAACATCATCAGTGCTGAAGAAGGAGTACCATGGAGAGACGAATGTTTAGGGTGCGAGCCTTGTCAGTTGCCTGTGGTATACTGAGGGGTTACCTACGTCTTCATTCCGCTGCAGTTCAATTTGTTGTTCAGCCTTATGAGGCATTGTTAAGTAAGTTGACCATGAGGTCATACAACTGGTAATATTTAATATATTATGTCTTTTATCTTATATACGTTGCGTATGATTGTGATATTCACTAATGTTGAGCCTGTGTGCACTAGCGTGATCCTGGACTAGTGCAGTATACACAGAGGGTCCGGATTTGCATATTCGGGTCCCGACAAAAGTGGTATCAGAGCCATACTGACTGTAGGTCTTGACCCTAGATAGTTGGTCGTCCCTATAGGTCCTTCAAAATTATTTTCTAAAGTAAAAATCCTAATCTAGAAGAATAATGTGTTCTTGACTTATCTCATTCTTCTATTTCTATCCTTACCAAGAATTCTTCCTTGTCCCTTGCTGAGATTTCTTTCTCTTACCTCTACTGATTTGAGTTAAAATCTTACCTGAATTGTCTTGAAAAGAAAACGATATACCACACTTTAGGAGATGTCATCAAGTGCCTGCTATTACCATACCAATCATGAAGGAAAGAATCATCAAACTCATGGAGGAGCGGATCAATGAAGTGTATTCATAGTTAGAAGGCTCAGTGCTTCAAGTAGCCAGTTGAGGCTCATGTGTGGGAGTCGCGTTTCCTAAGATAGGAGTGTCACCCATGTAGACGGTAGTTTTTGTGTGTTAGGTTGAATTGATTGCTGAGTGTGCAGTATGCGTTGTAAAGCTTTTAGGCTTATATAAGCAACCATACCAAGTTATTAATATTGATTGCTTAGGTTATTGGGTTAATATGTTAGGCTTCTGCTTCTTACCTATGCTACTCCCCTCTTCTCTAACCCCTTTAAGTTAATCAAGCAGATGGTTCAGTTTAGTGATAGTAATGGAGCCGATGGGAGTAGAAATCAATTCGATAGAGACTCCAAGGATGAATTAGTTGTTCAACTGTCACTACCGATAGATACGCGGAGTTTCAAGGAGTTTTTGGCCGCTCAGACCCAGATGAGGCAAGCAATGATGAATCAAATACAGAATAGGACTAATCAAGTTAATACCAGCAAAAAAAAATCTCGAACTGTTAATAATAATCCCTGTATGGACTCAAGGTTATTAGAAGTTATAAAGATTCGTCCACCAACATTTTAAGTAAATATTTCAAGCCATGGATATACCAGAAGTTATCTCAGTTCGGTACATAACGCCAAGAGTGAGCGGGGAAGTGGCGAGAGAAATTTGTCTAGAAAACCAATTAAAGAAAAAGGCGTTTAGGTAAAAGATACTGTTCTAATCAACGAATGCTCAAGAAAGAAAGTTCACCCTAAACTCTGCTATAATTGCCCCAAAACTTGAGTATTTTGCCTGCAAATGCCCACAAAGGAAAGCAATCACGTTAGTTCAAGTCAATCCTAACTCCGTCCCTGTCAGAGCCCTAGCGCCAATGCCGAATCAAGGAAGTTAGGAGCTATAAGTTTACTTAGTGCAATACCATAACCCTATTTGTAAAGTAAAGAGATTAGTGATGAATTTCATGTAAAGGTTCCTTGTCAAAAGAAATGAAGTTTAATGATTAATACATTGGTATACGGAGTATTGGAATGAAGAGCAATAAAAAAAAACCATGTCAAAATGTATACTAAGGAATTAGTGGGAAATAGAAAAGCATATCGAAGAGTTACTAGGAAAAGTTTTGAAAACTTAGTATATCACCATGGAAATTCTTGTTCATTAAAATGCAAATGGAAGATCAAGGAGAGTGCACTAAATCGTGCTCTAAATAAATAAAATATCAGTAACAAGTATCCAATATCAGGATCGACTACATGATTGGACAATTGAGAATAGAATTGAAATTTCTTTAGGACAAAGTTTCGCTTAGGCTATCATAAACTTAGGAGACATGGGAAGGATGTTTCTAAAATTTCGTTCTCTACAGGAACAATATAAGTTTTGGTTAAATCTCCTGAATTAACTAATGCCCCGCATATCTAATGAACATGATAAGTAAGATGTTTATGGATTAATTGATAAATTCATGGTCGATGACACTATAGAATACTATAAGACAAGAGGAAAATACGTAGAACCTAGAAATGAGTTGTGGCGAGAGCCGCATTCGTACGATAAAATTCAACAAATGTGATTTATGGAAGAAAAAGGTGGAATTTCGTTAGCCATGCAAAGACTACTAAAGAAGCTATTGTTGGACCATTTAAGATCTTAAATCGTCAAGGAGAGGTTGCATATCAGTTAGAGTTGCCATAGTCATTAGCAGGTGTCCATGATGTGTTCCATGTGTCTCAGCTTAGGAAATGTCTCAGAATGTCAGCAGAACAAACGCCGTTAGAAGCTACCGAGTCGCAGGAAGATCTGACTTATAAAGAGCAACCTATTAAATTTTGGATGTAATGGAGCGTAGGACCAGAAATAAATCTACTCGCTTCTGTAGAGATCAATGGAGTAATCATTCGGAAAATGAAACAACCTGGGAGCGTGAGGAAGATCTAAAAGCAGAATTCCCAAACCTATTCTCTAGTTAGCCCTAGAATCTCGGGGTCGAGATTCCGTTAAGGGGGGAGGTTTGTAACATCCCAAAATTTCAGTTTTTCAAATTTTTATATTATTTTATTACTAATTATGGATTTTATTATTTCTCTAGATTTTATTGGATTTTCTGAGATTTATTTAAATCATTTCGAATTAGTATATATGGTTTTTGTTAAGAAATATTTATAAAAAGGAAATTTAAAATAAAGTCTACCCAAAAATATTTTTATAGAAGGTCTCGAAGTATTTTTGGGAAATTTCTTTTTCTCTCCGGAATTGTTTTGGGTAAATTTTATTTAAAAGCGGCCGTGTCTAAGGTTCTAGATGGACCACTGCTAGCCGTCGGATCGCTTAGGGATTTAACCGGAATAGGAAAATTGGATTGATTGAATCGGATTAAGAAATTGTTGGTTGTCCGGGAAGGAGGCCAGGCGTGTGGGAATTTATTTCTCCAAGTAAAACGAGCTGGACACTGGCGCCAAAATCAGGGAAGGGATTTCTGTTTTCTTCAGAGCGTCACCGATCCGGACTCGCGAGCTAGCGCCAGGAGTTGTCGAGGTTTGGAGTTCCATCGGGCGGGAGTGTAACGCTGGTGCCAAAACCTGCGATGGTTCAGAGACCTTCCGGGGAAAAACATGTCTTGCGTGTCCGAATCAAACTCTAACGCTAGCGCCTAAGCCTTTGATAATTTGGAAAGCTCGTTCGGGTGGGGAAGCAGCACGTGGTAGAGACGGACTCAAGCGCCGGCGCCAAAAATCAAATCGGAGACCATGTCGCGCGGGAGAAAAAAAAACAGCAGCGATGCGATCGCACGGGCGTGGAGTTCTATCGGGCGGACGGAGATTCGGCAAGGACACGGAGTCGTCCGGGCGAGAGACAAAGCGTGGCGATTCTGGCCGAACTCGAGTCTTCCGTGTTTACGCGGGAAAAAGGAAACCGTATTGTTGGCTTGAAAGTCCGGATCCTAGCCATCGCGCTGCCGTCTCCGAGTCCAGTTCAATGCCGCCGAGACTTTCCTTAGTTGTGCGCTTGGCTGGGTATAAAAGAAGCCCCGCACCCCTCCCCAATACTTACCTTGAGCCACCGCCTTAGTCTCCCGTTGCGCCGTCGTTGAAGGAGCACAGCAACCATTGCGAGAGCTCGTCGGAGTCGCAAGATTCGGCCGAGGACTTGCGCCGAGTGTACATCGTCGCCGGGGACTTCTTCCGCCGGAAGAATTGAGGATTCGAGTTTGCCGAGCCGCTCCGAACTGTAGCACCACTCCGTCGACGCCGGAAAGCGCCAAAACGCCGTCGCCGAGGTCGTCGTCCCCAGCGCCGGTGGATTCAAGCCGTCGCTTCATCGCCGATCGGGAGCTTCGTCAGCCGTAGGATCTTCATCGAGCGATTGGGATTAAGTCGTAACGGTTGGAATCGGTAAGCGTCTTAGATTAAATATCACCCGTTGGATTTAGGTCGGACGGTTGATATTAGGCCACGAGTGGATTTACCCGTAACCATTAGATTGAGTTCATCGGTCTAGATTTCGCCACGCCTGCATCAGAGTAGGGACGGGAAAATTCAGATTTTCTTTATAAAAATAATTCGAAAGATTTAGAATTTCTAATTCCGAGTTTAGTTTATTTTCACAAAATCTAAATGTTATAACTTGTGCGTATGAACTCCGATTTGGGTGATTCAAACTCCTAAAATTTATAAAATCAAGATATATCTAATGGGGTTTTTATTTGAATTTCGAGTTCATTTGCTATTTGTTCTTGGTGTTTATTTGCTATTTGGTTTTGGTTTTATTTGCTTTTCCTCTCGGTTCGCAGAGACGTTGAGTTGAGCGAAGTATCTAAGAAGGATTATTATTTCAAGAGCAATCTTGAGCAAAACCAGAGCTTAAGCAAGGCAAGTTGTGCTTTGATCATGTTGCACCCATAAACTAGATTGCATGCTATTTTGATTTACCTTATCACTTGTTATTTTATGTGTACAAATGATTTCAACTTAACTTTGGGATTAGTTAACATACCCCTTGGAGTTATATCCTACCTTGTCATGTTGTATGCCATGATCTATTGTCACCCTAGGTTGGTTCACTATAGTTGGTTATTAATGAGATCAACATGGATGGTTAGAACGAATAGAATTGCTTAGCCATGCCACGCCATCACATGTACATGAATTTTGATAAATAATCTTGACTAATGGAATATGGAACAATGTTTAGAATTTGTGTGTCATGTGTGGTCATACGATGAGATTGAGTTGTGGTGGCGATGGATGTCATAGCGATATTGAATTGCTTGATGGCACATGGTGCTTGGTAATCAACCGGTGGTTATGATTTTGGGTCTGAGCAAGTGGCAAGGGCGGGATGCAGGTGGGCCCGATGGGCAAAGGGTATGTGTATGTCTTGCTTTGATCAAACCATAAGGACACCTTGCAGCCTTTGACTGAGTCAATCATGCAACCACATGTTGTTATGGGGCAACCTAGTGACTAATTTGCAATGTCTTAGCTTGAGTACTATCGTGGTGGAGTGGTTCATCCTTTTAAATGAACCCAGATGGCGCAAGAGGGGGCCTGTTGTGGTTTTCGACCCTTGATGTTGAAACCTTAGCGGGTAGTCTTGGGTTAAGATGATGCATTGTAAAGGCTTTGTCGTGATCTCTTCGCCGACACACCAAAGGAAGTGTGTTAATCGCGTGGCAACAAAAGATGATCATGTCTTGTGGGTAAAGTGCAAACCTCTGCAGAGTGTACAATCTATTAGGATAGCCGTGTTTCACAGTATTGAGCAATGCTCGGGATTCTGATCAAGGGTTTAGATTTCTTTTTGAAAACTTGGGATGGATGGCAGGATGCCATGGGAGGTTGAATCTTGACTTAGGACTGGAAACTTGGTTTACTTGAGAAATACTGAATCTATCTATTACTGTTATTTGTTTTACTGTCTTTTAATCTACATATTGCTTATGTTTGAAAATGCTGCTTTACTGCTTATGAGCCACTTAGCCTTTCCTTTGGAATAAGCCTTGCATATAGCTATAGCAGGATTGCATTCTGTGCACAACTTGTTGAGTATGTTGTATACTCACCCTTGCCTACAAACATCATCAGTGCTGAAGAAGGAGTACCATGGAGAGACGAATGTTTAGGGTGCGAGCCTTGTCAGTTGCCTGTGGTATACTGAGGGGTTACCTACGTCTTCATTCCGCTGCAGTTCAATTTGTTGTTCAGCCTTATGAGGCATTGTTAAGTAAGTTGACCATGAGGTCATACAACTGGTAATATTTAATATATTATGTCTTTTATCTTATATACGTTGTGTATGATTGTGATATTCACTAATGTTGAGCCTGTGTGCACTAGCGTGATCCTGGACTAGTGCAGTATACACAGAGGGTCCGGATTTGCATATTCGGGTCCCGACAAAAGTGGTATCAGAGCCATACTGATTGTAGGTCTTGACCCTAGATAGTTGGTCGTCCCTATAGGTCCTTCAAAATTATTTTCTAAAGTAAAAATCCTAATCTAGAAGAATAATGTGTTCTTGACTTATCTCATTCTTCTATTTCTATCCTTACCAAGAATTCTTCCTTGTCCCTTGCTGAGATTTCTTTCTCTTACCTCTACTGATTTGAGTTAAAATCTTACCTGAATTGTCTTGAAAAGAAAACGATATACCACACTTTAGGAGATGTCATCAAGTGCCTGCTATTACCATACCAATCATGAAGGAAAGAATCATCAAACTCATGGAGGAGCGGATCAATGAAGTGTATTCATAGTTAGAAGGCTCAGTGCTTCAAGTAGCCAGTTGAGGCTCATGTGTGGGAGTCGCGTTTCCTAAGATAGGAGTGTCACCCATGTAGACGGTAGTTTTTGTGTGTTAGGTTGAATTGATTGCTGAGTGTGCAGTATGCGTTGCAAGGCTTTTAGGCTTATATAAGCAACCATACCAAGTTATTAATATTGATTGCTTAGGTTATTGGGTTAATATGTTAGGCTTCTGCTTCTTACCTATGCTACTCCCCTCTTCTCTAACCCCTTTAAGTTAATCAAGCAGATGGTTCAGTTTAGTGATAGTAATGGAGCCGATGGGAGTAGAAATCAATTCGATAGAGACTCCAAGGATGAATTAGTTGTTCAACTGTCACTACCGATAGATACGCGGAGTTTCAAGGAGTTTTTGGCCGCTCGAGACCCGGATGAGGCAAGCAATGATGAATCAAATACAGAATAGGACTAATCAAGTTAATACCAGCAAAAAAAAATCTCGAACTGTTAATAATAATCCCTGTATGGACTCAAGGTTATTAGAAGTTATAAAGATTCGTCCACCAACATTTTAAGTAAATATTTCAAGCCGTGGATATACCAGAAGTTATCTCAGTTCGGTACATAACGCCAAGAGTGAGCGGGGAAGTGGCGAGAGAAATTTGTCTAGAAAACCAATTAAAGAAAAAGGCGTTTAGGTAAAAGATACTGTTCTAATCAACGAATGCTCAAGAAAGAAAGTTCACCCTAAACTCTGCTATAATTGCCCCAAAACTTGAGTATTTTGCCTGCAAATGCCCACAAAGGAAAGCAATCACGTTAGTTCAAGTCAATCCTAACTCCGTCCCTGTCAGAGCCCTAGCGCCAATGCCGAATCAAGGAAGTTAGGAGCTATAAGTTTACTTAGTGCAATACCATAACCCTATTTGTAAAGTAAAGAGATTAGTGATGAATTTCATGTAAAGGTTCCTTGTCAAAAGAAATGAAGCCGGAATGATTAATACATTGGTATACGGAGTATTGGAATGAAGAGCAATAAAAAAAAACCATGTCAAAATGTATACTAAGGAATTAGTGGGAAATAGAAAAGCATATCGAAGAGTTACTAGGAAAAGTTTTGAAAACTTAGTATATCACCATGGAAATTCTTGTTCATTAAAATGCAAATGGAAGATCAAGGAGAGTGCACTAAATCGTGCTCTAAATAAATAAAATATCAGTAACAAGTATCCAATATCAGGATCGACTACATGATTGGACAATTGAGAATAGAATTGAAATTTCTTTAGGACAAAGTTTCGCTTAGGCTATCATAAACTTAGGAGACATGGGAAGGATGTTTCTAAAATTTCGTTCTCTACAGGAACAATATAAGTTTTGGTTAAATCTCCTGAATTAACTAATGCCCCGCATATCTAATGAACATGATAAGTAAGATGTTTATGGATTAATTGATAAATTTATGGTCGATGACACTATAGAATACTATAAGACAAGAGGAAAAAACGTAGAACCTAGAAATGAGTTGTGGCGAGACTGTCCTCGGGTTATCGAATGTCCCGTCGTCCACATCGGAATTGGAGGTTAGCAACGGATCGCCGGTGGCGCCGCAGCTAACACCCAAGCCCAATAGAGACAACGCCACCCCATTCGATGAACTCGACAACCGTCCCCAGATTCTAAGATATGCGATCTTAACTCGCCAGATCGCCTCAAGATACGGTTTCAATGCGATATCAATTCAATTTGCATAAAGGGGCAACGAACTCGAAACCAAGCAACCAAACACGCACGCGGAAACACCCGGCACAAAGACAAACCCGACAACCACCAAACCACACTTAGCAACAACTCCAAGACTCTAAACCACACCAGAACTACGAATTTGACTAAGACTCCAAAATCTGGAAAATTTCGGCATGACCCTCCTAGAACCTATGGACATCCACTCAGCAGACAGAAGAAACAATTGTCTAAACAATTATATCACAACCACAACCACAAGCATAAGGATCAACATAGCTAGAAGCAACACTAAATATGAATTAAGCACGAGAATACAACAAGGTTCAACGACGGAAATAGACAAGTAATTAAACATAGTCATGACATAGATTTGGGAGCTAACTATACAACAAAAATGGATCAAATTGCAACACATTAGCAAAATAAAACTTCTCCGGAAGTGTTCTGCCTCAACACTTCCGGCGCAGCGATGTCGCTAAGCCTCTACTCGTGTCCCGCCTTGACCACCGAGAAGCAATATGGACAGAACTCACAACCGTCGGGTCCTCACCGAAAAATCACAACGCAAAGAACATGAGTACGAAGGTACTGCAAGACTTACCTGTGGTCCATATATGACCGACTCCAAAGGAGATGCATTTGGCGGTAGCAAGGTAAACAAAGCTTAGGTTAAAAGTGCGGAAATGCTTAACTTTGTTTCAATTTTAGTCATCTACTCAAGTTTTTCTCAATATAGTTAGCGGTTGTAACAAAGACCTACCTCTAGCATGATATTGTAATTAATGTAATGTAAAGCAAGTCATCTCATATCAAAATTTAGCTCAAGCCCAACGGCGAACCACAAGTTCAAGTTGTTTACTACGCAGAAGAAGTTCGGACCAAGCGTGCTCATATCCGAGAGCGCTGCAATTCAATCGCTTAATTAACCCCCGCAGGAAGCATTGATCGCACGACACTTACCACAAGGGCCTAGTGTCAACCCTCCTCCCATCCATACCTACTCGTCGAACCATCCTCATGCGGCCCGAGCACCTAGCAACCTCCTCGAGCGCTCAAGCCTCGCTTAGCCCTCGAGAGAGACCTAGGCCTCGCCTCAACCACGCCCAATCGCATGAGGGCATGACTCATCGAGTAGTATGCCATGAAAGGGTGGCTTACCGCACCATAATCAGCAAGCGACCAACCGGGTGTGCTCAATCTTATTCCACTTACGGATCGGTTCTTAATCGACACAGACGGGCTACACATTTGAGTCTCCGCACCTAAATGAACCAACTCCCGCCCGTCCACAATTCATTTCTTTCCAAAACCTTTCCCAATTCCAAGTCCGGCATAAAGAAGTATGTGTGTAATGATAACAACCGCAAGTGACAGTAACCCTCCGTCACTTGGCCCAACCCCGACATCTAAGCATTCTAAGCACGGACTCATTAATACCCATAGTCTAGCTCAAAAGGAGATATTCGATTTAATACAAGGTGTACGTGCAGCAAATAGGAGCTATTCCTATCCCACATGGCAATTCCTAATGCAATACTTAACATTTCAATTAATCACATTATTCTCAAAAATAACGATACATAAGGATAAACATGCTTAGGTGCTTGCTCGCAGCTTCGCCGGATCCTCAACGATAACTTGCCCACCGATGTCCCTCGACCACGGCCACGCCACCCTCCATGTTTCGTTTTCTACACAAGCAAGCAGCATATGAATGAGATGCATGCAATGCATATGAAATGAAATGCTAAATGCATATGAAATGAAAACACCAAATGAATCATCCAAGCTAGCTCCAAAAGTGTAAACATTCAACTCAATTTAAAACTGAAAACACAAATGCTAAACTCCACTTCTATTCTATAGAAAAAAATCTGAAATACAAGCACATTCCTCTAATCAAGCATAACTCTTGAATGCTTAACCTAAAATTTTATTTCTTGGACTCTAAAAGACCACAAGAGGTTGATCTAACTTTACCTTGCATCATAACATTCAGATTACAAAATTAAGGTCTGCAATTAAACTCTGAACTTTAGTCCCAAGTCTGAATTTTCAGAAACACCGGTTTCAGGACAGCATGTATACAAATGACCATAACTTTTTGATCACTTAGCCAAATTGAGCAAACTCAGAGCCTACACGACCATAAGACATAGACCTACAAATTAGCTTCAACCAATCACTCAGATTCTGCCCAGGTAACTCCCAGTTCAGCCAGCAACATAGGGCAGTTTTCAGATTTCAGTATTTTCAAAGTTTCAGACAGCATGCACAATTTTCATCATATAAATGGCTATACTTAGTGGAATTGAGTAAAGGATGACATTTTTATAATCTACATGAAATTTCCTAAAACTTCACAGGCAAAATTAATTTCTAATTCGGCCTCTAACTAATTCTTATTCACAGCTCAAGTTTCTATCCGAAATCTTCAGCATTTTCAGAGCAGCAAGCACTAAAATAGACATAACTTTCAGCTGGATTAACGAAATGAGGTGATTCCAGTTGGAAATGAAAGATAATTTGATTACCCACAACTTTCTCTACAGCCAACCTAGCAGGAGATGCTCAGAATTTTCTCAAATCAGCCCGAAACAGTAGCTAAAAATTCTGCTCGAAAATTCAGAACTTGCCCCAAACCCTAGATTGGTTATTCCCCATTCAAACCTTGATTCTCCACTCATCTAAGCCCCCAATACATCATGGCAGCACCCAAGACCAGGAAATAACCCATCAAAACCTAAACCCTAGGGAGCCTTACCTCATGGAGTGGAGGAGGAAGAGGAGGGGCTACACTTGGAGGAGGGGCTGCTGCTTGTGGGGAGAAAGGAGAGGCGTCACCAGGAGAGCTGCAGGAGGAGGAGGCCGGCCAGGGGAGGAGCTGGAAATGGCGCTGCTTGTGCTGGCTTGGAGAGAAAGAGGAAGGGGAGTGCAGCTTGGGGAGAAAAGAAAGAGAGGGTGCGGCTGAACCAAAATTTGCTGGAGAGCGTGCTGTCTTTGGTTTGGGGAAAAGGCTCGGTTGGGAGAGGAGCTGCAGGACGTGTGTGGAGGCTGGCTTGTGGAGAAAACTCAGAAAAAAAATGATGTGCTAGCTGCTCCCAATTTCTTTTATATGCTGAACTCTTTTGACCCCACTATTAAGCAATAGAGAATGGCTAAGTCCCCAAAATGTTTAGCTCTTAATTTTTGTTAAGTTTGGAAATTCTTCTAAGTGGCAGTTTAGGATATTCGTTGAAATCGGGAGTTGATTTCGAATTTGGGGCCATGACAGAGTCACCCTTGACTTGTAGATGCCGGATGCTTAACGCGGAGGCGGCACGCAGCCCTGCCAGTAAACCTTCATACTCGGCGGTGTTGTTGGTGGCCTTGAAGTCCAGGACGACCACATACCGGAGGATGTCACCGGTCGGGGAGACCAGGACAACCCCAGCCCTCGTGCCCTCAAGCCTGAAGGAGCCGTCGAAGAATAAAGTCGAGGGAGAAGACGCGTGTTGACGTATTTCACCGGCCAGGACCCTGTCAGCGGACAGGGTGTCCTCCGAGGGTGGAGGTTAAGGTTCGGTAGAGGGCGTCTTCGCAGTCGAAAACCCTAATGACTCTCGCACGAGGGATATCGGGGATCAACAGATCAAAGAACACAACGATGTACCCAGGTTCAGGCCCCCAGTGTGGGTAATAGCCCTACGTCCTGGTAGATCTTTGTTGATATCTATTGAGCGGGTTACAATGCTTTTTTCAATTCGCTCTCCTTCTCTTTTTTCTTTCTAAGTCTTGGTCTTGTTTTTTCTTGGTCGGTAGGCTGTCCCCCTCTTCCATGCACTAGAGCTCCCTTATATAGACTGGGCTAGCTCGAGCAGGTGAGGGGATGACATCATACTGATCTATGATTCATTTATTACACCCATCACTGTAGCCTTGTCCTTCAAACCCCATTTAATGTCGTTGTGTGGCTTTGCCCGGTCCGCCCGGGATGTGACTTTCCTGCGACGGGTTAGGTGTGAGGCATCAGAGGGATGGGCCGTCGTCATGTCGACGGAAGAACTCTTCGCAATCAATGGCTCTGACACGGGGTGTCAGGGGAAGGAGACTTCAAGGCGAAGCCTTCTTCTCATTCTTTTGGTTGTCCGCGTGGCCCGGCAAGAGGGGCCTGAGCGCCCGCCTGCTTGCCAGGCCACCATGTGGGCAGCTCGCCTAGCGAGAGGGGCTTGAGCGCCTGCCTGCTCGCCAGGCCACCACGTGGGCCGATGCCCGGCGAGAGGGGCCTGCCACAGGGGCCAACGCCCGGCAAGCAGAGCCTAATTGCCCACTTGCTCACCAGGCTGCCACGGGGGCCGACGCTCGGCGAGCAGGGTTCGATCGCCCGCCTGCTAAACAGGCCACCTGCGAGGGCTGACGCCCGGCGAGTAGGGCCCGATCACCCGCCTGCTCGCTAGGCCGCCACGGGGGCCAATGCCCGGTGAGCAGGGCCTGATCGCCCGCCTGCTCGCTAGGCCGCCACGTGGGCCTCTCGCCCAGTGAGTGGGGCCTAATCGCCCGCCTGCTCGCTAGGCCACCATGTGGTCTTACTTATCTGCAGTGGAGAATATACCGTGGCGTAAAGTACGCCGACAGTTGCCCCTGGGTCCGTCCTGGAACGCGCGTCAGTTTCTTTTAGACCTCATTTAATGTCAGTGTGTTCCTAGATGGGCCCACCACTTTTGAGAACGCAACCGTCTCGGTCCTCCCCACTTCCTTCAATTTTTCTCGAGATCCGAAACGTCGCGTAATTTTGCCTTTTCACGAACCGTCTACGTGAGGAGCCTATATATATGCGCACCCCTGACCAGCGGTTCACGCTCTTTCTGATTCCTGCGCACCTTGCTCTTTGCCCTTTCAACTTCCTTGCCCAAAGCTCTTGCTCTTGCTCTTGCTCCAATGGCACAACCCTTTCCATCTTCTTCAGTTGACTAGGAGAGGGTGCCGCTGCTCTCCAAAATCGCTCAAGAGGGTTCCCTCCACCTTCGCCAAGGAACCCTCACGCCGCGGAGTGCCCCAGGGGAGATCATCATCTTCGCCTGGGGACTTATGGCGGGCCTGGTGCCGCCCTTCTCTGAATTTCTCTTCACTGTCCTCTATTTCTATGAAATCCACTATCTTCATCTCACTCCCAATTCTATTCTCATTCTTTCTACCTTTGCATACCTCTGCAAAATGTTCGTAGGGGTAATCCCAACCTTCCTCTCTTCCGTTATTTCTACATCCTCCGCAGCTCCTCCGACGGTGGGATCCCGGGGAGCTGCCATTTTCATCTCCGTGATGGGTTGGCCTCGCTATATTCTTCAAATTAAGTCCAACCGAAGTCGTGGAGCGATCGTTGTACATCGGCGATGACAGCGGGGTCGACGCACTTGGGATGCCCGGCGTGCAGGCGGAAGCCCGCGAGAGTTGGTGCTCACCCGTCGAGGAGACGGTGGAACTCCTGGCGATGGCGGCTCGCATCAACCGGCTGCGAGATGCCGGCCTGATCGGGGCACTAGTAGTCTGGTACTTTGTAGCCTGGAGGATCATTCCCCTTCGTCGTCGTGCCCGCCCTACATGGTAGTACACGGGTGACGACGACATGACCCGCACGCACCCGGGCTGTACGTTTTTTACTCTTCTCATGAATACATATCTCCTTTCATGGTCACTATCAACCAACATTCTTGTCTTCTTTTTTTCCTCAAGGTGCAGGGAACTTGGATGGCCCCGCCATCTCCAAATGGCTGTCCGATCTGCTCCCGCCAATACCGAGCGGCCTGGATTTTCCTGCCGAGGCTTGGCCGCTTTGCTATCTGGAGTCCGCAGAGCGCCTCCGGATCATCAAGTTGTTTCTGGCGATGGACTCCACTGGTCCTTCAGTGCTGCTGGCCCGCGGTCCCTTGGTGATCAGGGACCCGGCCCCAGCTGACGATCAGAGCGCGGGCAAGTGGCCTTGTGCTCCGGATGCCTCAGGTGTGGACCCCAAGAGGCCCCGCACCGAGGATCAAACTCCTGCCGCCACCGACTCCACCACTCCTCAAAGCGCGCCCGGAGTGGTGGCATCTTCATCCAGGGCGACGACATCTGCCGTCCTTGCCCCGGCGCCGGCTCCACCGACGCCACCTCCTATGGCACCAACTTCATCGGCATCGACCTCAATGGCGCCGACTCCCGTGGCACTGACTCCATCGGCAACAAGGGTTGCCGCCACCGCCCACCAGGGCAGGCTCACGCTTCTGGTGGCCTCCTTCCTCTTTCGGTCACCTCCATGGGCAGCCCCTCAAGGTGCTCCGGCCAAGTCGACGCCCACAGCGCCAACGGACGCAGCGGGGACTTCCGCCCAAGGGCCACCCGGCGCCTCCGAAGCAGCCCAAGTGGATGTCACCGGTGCCAGCACTCAAGGGCCAAGGAAGAAAGGTGTTTCTCCAGTCACTCGACTAGGTGTGGTTCGATGCGACCACAGCACAGCTGGGAGTTCTTCCGTCCACCGCGTCCCCACTTATGGAGCCGATCAAATGCTCTGGTCTTGAGGCCCCTCAACACCAGCGCGTTGGTGCGCTCCGCTTGGCCATTACTCCTTGGATGGGCCACCGAAGCAAAGCATACCTTGGTGCCCATCACATCACAAAACTCTAGGAAGGTCGTGCTGGTGAATTGAGTGCCATTGTCGGTGATGACGCGATTGGCGACTCCAAAGCGGGTGAAGATTCCGTGAATGAATTTGATAGCAGTGGAAGCCGTGATGGCGCGCACTGCTTCGGCTTCAACCCACTTGGTAAACTTGTCGATGGCGACAAACAAATGGGTGAAGCCCCCTGTGGCCCGCGAGAACAGGCCCAGGATATCCAGCCCCTAGACCGCGAACGGCCAAGAGAGCAGGATGGTTTGCAGAGCTTGGGCTAGTCGGTGTATTTGCTTGGAGAAGAATTGGCATGCTTTGCATTTCCTCACCAGCTCGCAAGCATCCTAGAGGGCAGTAGGCCAATAAAATCCTTAGCGGAACGCTTTGCCGACCAGCGTCCGACTGGACATAAGGCTCCCGCACAGGCCTCTATGGATATCAGAGAGCAAATTGCTCCCCTCTTCCTGAGTGAAGCACTTCAGTATAATTTCGTTTCTACTTCGGTGGTATAGGGCCCTGCCTACCAGAGTATAGTACTTGGCCTTGCGTGCAATTTTCTCAACTGTCGTATTATCGTCGGAGATCACTTGGCCCGCAGGGAGGCTAGGATAGGATCTATCCACTGCCCTTCTCGGCCAAGAGTGGCGATCACGTGGTGATCGCTCGGGTACTCCGCTTGGCTAAGCTTTTCCCCGGGTGCCGCACTAGCGACACCACCGCCTTCCCTCCTAGACCTAGGGGCTGAGGCGCTACGCCTTCCTCCCCGAACTAGAGGCCATGGCCGCACCACCCTCCCACCGAGTCGAGGTCAGGATGGCTGCACCGTCGTCCCCACCTTGAATGGGGGCAGCGACGGATGGTCGTGATAGTCTTTCTTCAAAGATCCCGACCGAGACAGAGGTTCTTGAGGACACGAGCTGTGAAAGCCCATCCACCATATGGTTGTCGCATCGAGGGATCTGGATATATCCCAGTCCTTAAAAGTGGCGCTCCATCTTTCTGACCTCTGCCAAGTAGGCGGCCATGATAGGGTCAGAACATTGAAATTCCTTTCGCACTTGATTGATGACCAGTAGGGAGTCGCCTTTGACTTGGAGGCGTCAGACGCCTAATGCTGAGGTGGCGTGCAGCCCTGCCAGTACGCCCTCATATTCGACGATGTTGTTGGTGGCCTTGAAGTCCAAGGTGACCACGTACTGGAGGATGTCGCTGGTCAGGGAGACCAGGACAACTCCAGCCCCCGCGCCTTCGAGCCTGAAGGAGCCATCGAATAACAAAGTCCATGGAGAAGGTGCGGGTATCTCTTCGGCTTCAGGAGTGGCGGGAGTCCATTCGGCAACAAACTCTGCCAGCTTCTAGCTCTTGATAGCGGTGCGGGGTACAAATTTGAGACAGAAGTCCCCCAGCTCCACCGACCAAATGGCGATGCGGCCTTCAGCTTCCCGGTTGTGGAGGATCTCTCACAAAGGGTAGGCAGTGACCACCGAGATCTCTCGCCCTTGGAAGTAGTGCCATAGCTTCCTGGATGCCACCAGGACATCGTACAACATCTTCTGCACTTGCGGGTACCAGATCTCTGCCTTGTGTAGGACCTTGCTGATGTAGTAGACCGGCTTCTGGATGCCCTCCCTCTCCGCCACCAGTACCGCGCTCACCATCGCAAGGGTAGCAGTGATGTACAGGAGCAATGGTTCGCCAGGCTTAGGGGCGACCAATACTGGCGAGGAGGAGAGGTACCGCTTCAAGTCTTCAAACACTCGTTGAGCCTCTTCAGTCCACTTGAACTGGTTGGTCTTCTTCAGCAGCTTAAATAGGGGCAGGCTTCTTTCTCCCTGTCAGGTGATAAATCGCCCGAGGGAGGCCAGGCAACCAGCCAGGCACTGCACCTGTTTGAGCCGAACCGACGGCTTCATGTGTTTAATGGCTGCTATCTTGTCAAGATTGGCCTCGATGCCCCGACTAGACACGATGAATCCTAGTAGCTTCCCAGAGGGCACGCCGAACACACATTTCTCGAGGTTGAGCTTTAAGCAATTCTTCCTGAGGTTGGCGAAAGTTTCCTCCAAGTCTTCGATTAGTTCTTCGCTCTTCTTAACTTTCACGACCAAGTCATTAACGTACACCTCAAGATTTCGCCCTATCTGTGGACGGAAAGAAATATGCATGGCGCGTTGATAAGTAGAACCAGTATTTTTTAACCCAAAACCCATTCTGATATAGCAATAAACACCCATTGGGGTTATAAAAGTGGTTTTTTCTTCGTCTACCACTGCCATGCTAATCTGGTGGTACCCGGAGTACGTGTCCAGAAAGCACAGTAACTCGCATCCTATCGTTAAGTCGACGATGAGATCGACACACGGTAGGGGGTAAGGATCCTTCGGGCAGGCCTTGTTGTGGTAGGTGAAGTCGACACACATCCGCCACTTCCCGTTGGATTTCTTAACAAGCACAGGGTTGGCAAGCCACTAGGGGTGAGAGACTTTCTGAACAATCTCTGCACACAGCAGCTACTTTACCTCCTCCCGAATGGCATCTTGCTGCTCTGGTGCCTGCCTCCGGACCTTTTGGCGGACTGGGCGCACTCCCGGGATCGTTGCTAATCAGTGCTTGAAAACCTCCCTGGGGACCCCAGTCATATCGGACGGTTGCCAGGCGAACACATTGGAGTTAGACCGGCGGAAGGTGACGAGCACGTCTTCCTATTTGGCACTGAGGCTGGCGCCAATGTTGATTGTTTTCCCAAGCTCGCCCACGCTCAGGGAGACCACCTTTACTTCGCCAACCGAGCAAGGCAAGGCACGGGTCTTCGCCAGAGGGGCTCCCAGATAGGCGGCATCAGCCGACCTTGCACAGGTGGCGCCGGCCAGGTCCAACGCATGCTTGTGGCAGCGCAAGGCTTGCGGCCTGTCCACCTGGATGATTATGGGGCCACCAGGCCCTGGTATCTTCACCACCATGTAGGCATAGTGGGTCACCGCCATGAACTTGGCCAACGCCGATCGGCTAAGCAGGGCGTTGTACAGGAGGTCAAAATCGGCGACTTCGAAATCAATCATTTCCGTACGGTAGTTGCTTTCCTCCCCGAAGGTGATGGGGAGGCACACCTAGCCTAGGGGCACCGAGCCAGCCCACGGGGCGATGCCATAGAAGGGCAAGGCCGGGCACAACTCCTGTCGTGATATCTGGAGTGCCCGAAATGTCTTGGAGGATAGGAGGTTGATGGAGCTCCCTCCGTCCACTAGCACCCGCCCAAGCCTCACATTCCGGATCATGGGCGAAACCACGATCGGAAGGTGACCTAGGCTGGCAGTGCTCTTAGGGTGGTCGGCCCAACTAAAAGTGATCGGCTCCTCCGACCACTTCAGCATCCGACCCACCCCTGAGCTAGGCACCGTGGCGTAGACCTCCCTCCTCAGCTGCTTGTACGTCGTGTTGGAGGGGTAGGTGGCCGAGCCACCATGAATGTACGCCACGGTTCAGTCTGCCTGTTGGAAGGCAAGTGAGGCAGGGTCTTCATCTTGGTCATCATCGCGGGGGCGGCGCTCCTTAAGCCACTGTTCCACCATCTTACTCATAACCTGGCAGCTGGCCAGGTCATGGGTGTTGGACCTATGGATCGGACAGAAGGGTCTGCCCTCCTTCTCCTCGCGGCAGTCATTCCTTCGACCACGGCGATTGTCCCGCCGGTCACGGCGGTCGCGCCCTCGCAACCGGGTGTCCTTACGCTCGCACTAAGCGGTCAGGACCTGTCTGGTCTCAACCACCTCACGCCGCCTCGCCTTCTTGCTCGCAGGGCCGGGACCCCTCGAGGTCCCGGCTTTGTCTCTGCCGCGTCTGCACGCGGGACCAGACACCAGCCCCCGAGCCACCGCCGCCTGCGCGCACTTGTGCGCTAGGGAGAAGAGCTCGAAGGTGGTGACGATGTTGCGGGTGGCCATCTTCTCCCACATCTTGTGGTCTCGAACGCCTCTCCGAAAGGCGATGACGACCGACTACTCGGAAATCCGGGGGATCGTGTTGCGACAATGACTGAAGCGTCGGATGAAGTCGTGCAACGATAGGCAGTGAACCTCGGCTTCCCGATTGTGGAGGATCTCCCGCAGGGGATAGGCTAATGGGGACGGGGTTGCCCGAACTTCCGTCAGGTGGAGGATAAGTCGATTAGGCGGCGCGAGACACACACGATCCGGCTTCTTGATCGGCACGATCAAAACCCCTGCAATCGCAACAACACGCGTCCTTCGATTATCAACCCGCACTGCCTGCTGACTCGCCACGAAGGCTAATCCCTGCCAATGAATCGAGAACACAAGCAAGAACAAGAAAGATGCAACTGAATTTGCAATTGAGGATGAAGCTCACGAGTTGGGGTCTTACAAACCGATGAACGGCGACACTGTTCAAAGACAGAATTAATCTAAGCAAAACCCAAATCAAACCCTAGCGGCGGCTACTGAATATAAAGGCTAGGGGACATCCTAGAAACCCTAGACGCGTCCGTGATGGACTCCAACACGATACATGGGCCAACGGCCCAAATTGGTGACGCAGCACCCTAGGACAGATTCTGTTTGCCAACTTGCAATGTGAATTTCTGTCGACTCCGAAGTCCAAATGACCTGAAACCAGCGCCATTGGAAATATTATCTCCTTAGCTTTCGAGGCATATGTGGATCATCGAAATCGGAGCCCGTTTGTGGTCTGTGCGACGATTTTAGTGAGCACTGCTCCTGGTGGCCGAGGTAGTCGACTCCGAGATGAATTAGGTCTCCAACTTGACTTGGACACCCTCCTTGCCTCCCTCCTGGCCCTTGCTGGTTTCCAAGGCCTTCATGATCCTCTCCAAAATTCCTAAGTACAATATAATCAATAATATCATTAGGTAGCAAACCATCCTCACAAGTATTTGCACGAGTACTTAGGAACGAGCTCACCTGTTGATTCAATTGCCGTGCTCGTGCTCTTGTGATGGGTCCTTGCATCACAACTGGAGGAGTCTCGGGCGTATGCATAGGAGTGATGTCCTCATCATCCTCCCCTCTTGAAGTGGAGTCGCCTCGACTCAAGCTCATCTTCTTCTCCCATGAACGGTTTCAAATCTGCAATATTAAATGTGGGACTAACCCCAAATTCGGGCGGCAACTGAAGTTTATATGCATTATCATTTATTTTCTCAAGTATCTTGAAAGGACCATCAGCTCTAGGCATTAATTTAGATTTTCTCAATTCTAGAAAACGATCCTTTCTCAAGTGTAACCATACTAAATCACCCGGTTCAAGTTTTACCTCCTTTCTACCTTTGCTTCCCGCAATCCGATACCTTTCATTCATCACTTCAATATTTTCTTTAGTCTTTTCATGCAATTTCAGAATAAATTCAGCACGTTCCTTAGCATCATGATTAACTCTGCTCACCAAGAGGTAAAGGTAATAGATCAATAGGAGCACGGGATTGAAACCATACACTACTTGAAAAGGACTTACCTTAGTAGTGGAGTGGACCGCCCTATTATAAGTTTAACTCAATATCGGCAAACACTCTTCCCACATCTTCAAATTCTTCTTCAAAACAGCCCTCAACATAGTAGATAATGTACGATTTACTACCTCGGTTTGGCCATCGGTTTGGGGATGACATGTTGTTGAAAACAGCAGCTTGGTCCCCAATTTATTCCATAGAGTTCTCCAAAAGTGGCTCAAAAACTTGGCATCACGATCTGAAACAATAGTAGAAGGTATACCATGCAAGTTTAACGATTTCTTGAAAGAAAAGGTTAGCAATATTAACAAAGATCGTCGCTCTTATGACAAGGAATAAAGTGAGCCATCTTAGAAAATCTATCGACCACCACAAACACACTATCCCTTCCCTCTTGGTCCTAGGGTCCTAAAACAAAGTCCATAGATACATCCTCCCATGGAGTGCTAGGAACAGAAGAGGCATATATAAACCATGTGGATTCAATCGTGACTTAGCCTTTTGACATGTTGTGCAGCGGGATACAAACCTCTCAATGTCTCGCCTCATCTTCGGCCAAAAGAAGTGAGCGGACAGCACGGCCTCCGTCTTCTTGGCACCAAAATGACCCATCAAACCTCCTCCATGAGCCTCCTCAGATCAAAAGAAAACGAACGGATCCAACTGGAATGCATAGGCGGTTAGCTCTAAACACAAATCCATCATTTATCACATATTTGTCCCATGTTCTTCCCTCTTTGCAATGCAGCAAGACATCTTTAAAATCATCATCATTAACATATTGTTCTTTAATTGATTCCAATCCAAATATACGACAATCAAGTTGGGACAACATGGTATATCTCCTAGACAAGGCATCAGCAATCACATTATCTTTCCCTTTCTTGTGCTTGATAACATAAGGAAAAGATTCAATAAATTCAACCCATTTAGCATGTCTACGATTGAGTTTCACTTGACTGCGAATATGTTTTAGCGACTCATGATCGGAATGAATAACAAATTCTTTGGGCCAAAGATAATGTTGCCACGTTTCTAAAGATCGCACAAGAGCATACAATTCTTTATCATACGTGGAATAATTCAAAACAGACCACTCAATTTTTCGCTAAAATAAGCAATGTGTTTTCTATCTTGCATCAAAACACCACCAATTCCAATCCCACTAGCATCACATTCAAGCTCAAAGGTCTTATTAAAATCAGGAAGTTGGAGTAAAGGTGCATTAGTAAGCTTATCTTTCAAAAGGTTGAAAGCAGTCTCCTGTGCTTGCCCCCAATGGAACACAACTCCCTTCTTCGTCAATTCATTCAATGGGGCTGCAATGGTGCTGAAATCCTTCACATATCGACGGTAAAATCCGGCAAGTCCATGGAAAGAAATCCTTCACATATCGGCGGTAAAATCCGGCAAGTCCATGGAAACTCCGCACTTGTGAAATCGTCGTGGGCGTTGGCCAACTCTTAATCGCGTGCACCTTGGCTTCATCCACCTCAATTCCTCATGAGTCACAACATAGCCAAGAAACGATACTCGTTCGGTGCAAAAAGTGCACTTCTCGAGGTTACCAAATAAACGTGCAGCACGTAAAGCATCAAAAACAGCACGTAGATGATCAAGATGTTTATGTAACGACTTGCTGTAAATCAATATATCATCAAAATAAACCACCACAAATTTTCCAATGAAAGCTGGTAAAACCTCGTTCATTAAGCGCATGAAAGTACTAGGTGCATTAGTTAACCCAAAAGGCATGACTAACCACTTATACAATCCAAACTTCATTCTTATTTGGTGGTATCCACTGCGCAAGTCAACCTTAGAAAAAATTATAGAACCACTTAACTCATCAAGCATGTCGTCTAACCTAGGAATAGGATGACGATACCTTATTGTGATATTGTTAATGGCTCTACAATCCACGCGACATGCGCCAACCGCCATCTTTCTTAGGAACCAAAATAACAGAACAAAGACAAGGACTAAGGCTCTCACGACATACCCGCGGTCCAAAAGATCTTGGACTTGGCGCTAAATCTCCTTAGTCTCCTCGGGGTTGGTCCTATAAGCAGCTTCGGTTTGGCAAACTCGCCTGTATCAAATCAATTTGGTGCTCAATCCTCGTATGGGTGGGAGTCCCGGAGGTATCTCGGCAGAAAAACATCCACATACTCTCGCAAAAGGTTAGTGACAAGCAGGAGGCAAAGTATCGCAGATCATCCAATGAAAACAAAGCATCTTTGCATAGCACAAAGATAGCACAAAGCATCATCACTAATTGCAGCAAGTTCAGATTTTGTAGCAAGCAAGACGGATTCCTCAATTTAATTTGGTTGGCTACATGCTGAATTTCAGATTTTTCATCAATGGGTTTCTTGTCATTAGCAATCCGCTCCCTATCGATTTAACAATTTCATTTGGGGTCAAAGGTAGAAGTGTAATTTTCTTTCCCGATGCATAAAAGTGTATTTATTACTTCTACCGTGGTGAAGTGCATCGCTGTCATATTCCCATGGGCGACCCAATAAAAGAGAGCACGCTTGCATCGGCACCACATCACAATCAAGAAAATCGAATAGGAACCAATGGAAAAATGAACCCGAACTGTTTGTGTTACCTTAGCTTTTGCGGAATCATTCACCATCGAATGTGATATGGATGTGGGTGCGGGCGTGTGGTCAAGCCAAGCTTCTTGACCAAGTCTATACTCACCAAGTTGTTGCACCGCCGAGTCAATGATCACGCGCCGCTTCGGTTCTTGATGACGAAGAAAATCTGGAACAAGTTGTGGCGCCGCTGCTGCGGCTTGCTCCATTTGTGCGCTTAAAGACACGTTGGACAATGATGGCCCAGACGCAGCGGTATCCTCGGCACCAAAGGTGGCATCATCATCAACCACGCCGCCGTCCACCCCGTGTCGCCGATCTCATCCTCAACATCGGAGGTGCCGATGTAACCTCCGTCGTCGGTGGTGATGTATGCCCACTGGCTGCGACATTCTCTCTTGACGTGGCCAATCCCTTGGCACTTGTGGCAGCGAATTCCCGTCGATGTACGGCCCGTGGAAGCGACGGAGGAGGAGCTCTTGGACGGTGTTGGCGGGGTCGACTTGCTGCTGTCCGTGGCACGGGCGGGCGGTGTCGTCGATGCCTGTCGTGTGCTCGTTGAAGGTGGCGGTGCAGTTGGTCGGAAGGTGGAAGAAGGCATCGCCTTCGCTTGTCCCGTAGTCGCCCGAGGCGTGAAGGTGCCGCCGACGTTGTTCTGCTCTTAGAATGGCGCCCCGCAACTCCTTCTCTCGCTAACATAGCAAGTTGAAACAAGCGATTGACAGCTTGTATATTCTTTATAATCAACAATATCCTGAATTTTCGGACGCAACCCACCGTAAAACGAGCAATTTTATCCTCGTGTTCCTCTACTACCCCACAACAGAACATACCCTTTTGAAGCTCTTGGTAATATTCTGAACAATCATACTACCTTGATCTAATCGTTGCAATCTCTTGCGCATATCACGCTGGTAGGAAGGGGAACAAATCTATTACGATAGCATCTTTTAATCTCACCCAAGAATCAGGTTGTAAGCGGCATTTACTAGTTCATTCCACCGATTATAGCAAAATCTTTAAATTCACTAGTGGCTTGTCTAACTCTATGAATCTCGTGAACTAGATGGGAATTAAATTTTGCTCGATCGTCATCTCCCAATCTAAGTAAGCATCAAAGATCATAAGCTCCGTAAAAGGAAGGATGGTGAATTTTACCTTAGTGAAAGGATCATCATTGCGGTTTCGTTATTACCTCCCATACCGTGATGGTTGCGGCGAAGACGGTCATGCAGACGGCGTCTCGCTGAGCAACACGTTCTCGGCGCACGTTGTCGCTCATCTTCATCTTCCTCAAAATCTCCATCCTCATCTTGGTCATTGTTGACGGATGCACCTCCATCAACGGTCGGCCGCCGGGCGATTTTGACGGCATCCATCCTCTCGGTGAGGGTGGAAACTCGTCGATCGATGCTCTCAAGGGTCTTGTTCGTTGTCGTGGCATGCTCCTTGAACATCATTTTTATCTCGCCCAAAGATGGTCGATAACTCAATGAAGGACACAAATATTGATGGTAACATCATCATCCTCGTTCCTACCCTTCTTACCACCGCCATGATTAGCACGTAAAAAGGCGTATGAAAAACAAGGTAAGTATAATGAGCCCTATGAACTACTAGGTGGGATCTCACGCCTCAAACAATCTTACCAAGTTCTTACCTGTTCTTACCAACACAATGAGGACGGTGCAACCGGTGGTCGGTTCGTGACACCGTGAGGGCGTGATGAAGCGATTGCAAGGGTCAATAACCTGTACGATCGTAGGATGTATTTGTGGAGTCAGAGGAAGGTTATATGTATGGAGTGGCACACAATTTAGTAACAGATAGTAATGCTGAATAAATGTCCAAAAGCACTTGCCCTAGTTGCTGGTCTAAACGTGTCCTTATTCTAGCTGCGGCAGAAAACAAGGTATAGAGACAAGCAACAAGGCGTCAGAATATATGAAAAGATATCAGCACAACAGCAAAACTCTTTTATCAGGCACGGTAAAAACACCTACCTTTGCTCCTGCCTTTTTTTTTTGCTCTCTGCTCCTCTCACAATTTTTTTTTGCTCTATGCCTCTTTCACAATTTTTTTTTATTTTTCTTTGATTTTTCTGATATTTTTCCTAGGATCAGGAGCACAAAGGTAGATAGTACACAAATTTTCAGCCTGAACAGATGTAAGATGAAACCGATATGAAATAAGAAGTATTTTCCGAAAAGCGTGCTCAAACTTCGGCGGCCGAAAACTCAATCTTCCAGAGGGAATTTCGCAAAAATAAATTCAGCGAACCCAACAAAGTATGGGAGAATCGGATGTAAAATTTTCTGTAGATGTCCGTGAAAAAAAAATTCGCCTAATTCCGAGTCCGTATGCGAAAGTTATGGCTGCTTTTACTAAGGACTCAATCGTGGTTTTAGGCGGCACCTCTCCAAACTCAAGGGCGTATGGAGTGGATATGGAACGCGATGATCTATGGTGGCAGGTTCTGTGATGAGGGGTGGCGATATGGCTAACAGGAGGTGGGGGATTAGGGTTTATGAAGGAGAAAACCCTAACGCAACTAGGACTCCGAAACTGAGGAAAACCACAAAACAATCCGAATCCAACAAGGACTCAAATAGCGATTTGGTGACTGGATTGGTGTAGGATATGGGATGCAGCGGAGATGAAACACAACTAAATTAAGACCACGATCTAAACCAGCAACACGACTCGACTATGGACACAAACTCAGTACTACGGATTCTGAAACAAAATTGTGCAAAGGCTAGGGCGTGGTTCTAGGTATGGTAGACTATGAACTGCAATTTTTTTTGGCTTTTTCGTGGACTATAGGACAAACAAAAAACTAAATTAAACTACGGGGAAAGGCGAACCTGACGATAAACCTTGCTCTGATACCACTTAATGGGGACGGGGTTGCCCGAACTTCCGTCAGGTGGAGGATAAGTCGATTAGGCGGCGCGAGACACACACGATCCGCTTCTTGATCGGCACGATCAAAACCCCCGCAATCGCAGCACCACGCTGCGTCTTCGGTTATCAACCGCAATCGCCTGCTGACCTCACCACGAAGGCTAATCCTGCCAATGAATCGAGAACACAAGCAAGAACAAGAAAGATGCAACTGAATTTGCAATTGAGGATGAAGCTCACGAGTTGGGGTCTTACAAACCGATGAACGCGATAATCGCTCAAAGATAGAATTAATCTAAGCAAAACCCAAATCAAACCCTAGCGGTGGCTACTGAATATAAAGGCTAGGGGACGTCCTAGAAACCCTAGACGCGTCCGTGATGGACTCCAACACGATACATGGGCCAACGGCCCAAATTGGTGACGCAGCACCCTGGGACAGATTCTGTTTACCAACTTGCAATGTGAATTCCTGTCGACTCCAAAGTCCAAATGACCTAAAACCAGTGCCATTGAAAATATTATCTCCTTAGCTTTCGAGGCATATGTGGATCATTGAAATCGGAGCCCGTTTGTGGCCTGTGCAACGATTTTAGTGAGCACTGCTCCTGGTGGCCGAGGTAGTCGACTCCGAGATGAATTAGGTCTCCAACTTGACTTGGACACCCTCCTTGCCTCCCTCCTGGCCCTTGCTGGTTTCCAAGACCTTCATGATCCTCTCCAAAATTCCTAAGTACAATATAATCAATAATATCATTAGGTAGCAAACCATCCTCACAAGTATTTGCACGAGTACTTAGGAACGAGCTCACCTGTTGATTCAATTGTCGTGCTCGTGCTCTTGTGATGGGTCCTTGCATCACAACTGGAGGAGTCTCGGGCGTATGCATAGGAGTGATGTCCTCATCATAGGCAGTGACCACCGTGATCTCCAGTCCCTGGAAGTAGTGCCGCAGTTTCCTGGATGCCACTAGGATGACGTACAACATCTTTTGTGCCTGTGGGTACCTAGTCTCCGCCTCATGTAGCATCTTGCTGACGTAGTACATCGACTTCTGGACACCTTCCCTCTCCGCCACTAGTACCGTGCTCACCACTGCAAGGGTTGCCGTGATATACAGGAGCAATGGCTCGCCAAGCTTGGGGGCGACCAGTACTAGTGGGGAGGAGAGGTACTTCTTCAGGTGTTCAAACGCATGCTAGGCCTCTAGGGTCCATTCAAAATGGTTGGTCTTCTTCAACATCTTAAATAGGGGAAGACTCCTTTCTCCCAAGCGAGCAATAAATCGCCCGAGGGACGCTAGTCGACTAGCGAGACATTGCACTTGCTTGAGCCGGGTTGGTGGCTTCATGTACTCGATAGCCGCTATCTTGTCGGGATTGGCCTCAATGCCCCGGTTGGACACAAGGAGTCCTAGCAATTTCCCAGTGGGCACGCTGAACACACACTTCTCAGGATTGAGCTTCTGACAATTCTTCCGGAGGTTGGCGAAGGTTTCATCCAGATCTCCGATCAGCCCTTTGCCCTTCTTGATCTTCACCACCAGGTTATCGACGTACCCCTCGAGGTTCCGTATTATCTGCGGATGGAAGAAAACATGCATAGCACGCTGATAAGTAGAACCAGCATTTTTTAACTCAAATGCTATTCTGACATAACAATAAATGCCCATCGAGGTTACAAAAGCAGTTTTTTCTTCATCCTCCATCACCATGCAAATCTGGTGGTACCTGGAATACGCGTCCAGAAAGCACAGCAGCTCGCACCCTGCCGTTGAGTTGACGATGAGATCAATGCGCGGCAAAGGGTACGGATCCTTCGGGCAGGCCTTGTTGAGGTCGGTGAAATCGACGCACATCCGCCACTTCCCGTTGGACTTCTTGACAAGCATAGGGTTGGCAAGCCACTCGGGTGAGAGGCTTCCCTGACAATGCCCGCGCGTAGCAACTTCTGGCATCTTGTCGCTCTGGTGCCTGTCTCCGGACCTTTTGTCAGACCGGGCGCACTCCTAGAAGCGTGCCAATTGATGCTCGATCACCTCCCTGGGGACCCCAGTCATGTTGGACGGTTGCTAGGCAAATACGTCGGAGTTAGACCGTAGGAAGGTGACGAGTGTGCTTTCCTATTTGGCGTCAAGGTGGGCACCCACCTTGACGTCTTCTCGGGTTCGGCCACACTCAAGGAGACCACCTTAACCTCGCTGGACGAACCAAGCGAGGCACGGGTCTTCGGCGGAGGGGTTTCAAGCCAGCAAAGATCGGCTTGCCTTTTAGCATGTGGCGCCGACCAAGTCCAATGCTCGCTATGGCAACAAGAAAGCTTCCGGCCTATCCATCAGGATGACTATGGGGCCACCGAGCCCTGGTATCTTCACCACCATGTACGCATAGTGGGTCACCACCATGAACTTGACCAATGCCGGTCGACCAAGTAGGGCGTTGTACAGAAGGTCGAAATCAATGACCTCAAAGTCCACCACTTCTGTACGGTAGTTTCTCTTGTCTCCAAAGGTGACGGGGAGGCGCACCTAGCCCAAGTGCACCGAGCCAGCCCCTGGGGGGACCGCGTTGAAAGGCAGGGCCGGGCGCAGCTCCTGCCGTGATATCTGTAGCACCCGAAACGCTTTGGAGGACAAGAGGTTGATGGAGCTCCCTCCGTCCACCAGCACCCGCCCAAGCTTCACGTTCCAAATCGTGGGCGAAACCACGATCGGAAGGTGACCCAGGCGGGCAATTCTTTCAGGGTGGTCGGCCCGACTGAAGGTGATCAACTCCTCCGACCACTTTAGCGGCCTACACGCCCTTGGGCTCGGTACAGTGACGCAGACTTGCCTCATCAGCCGCTTGTACCTTGTGTTGGAGGGATAGATGGCCGAGCCACTGTGTATATACGCCACCATGTGCTCCGCCCGCTGGAAAGCCAACGGGGCGGGGTCTTCGTCTTGGTCATCGTCGTGGGGATGACGCTCTTTGAGGCGCTGCTCCACCATCTTGCTCACAACCTGGCAGCTGGCCAGGTCATGCGTGTTAGACCGGTGGATCGGGCAGTAGGGCTTTCCCTCCTCCTCGTGGCAATTGTCTCGCCGGTCGCGGTAGTCATCCCGCCGGTCACGGCAGTCGTCTCACCAGTCGTGGCGGTCGTGCCATCGTGACCTGGTGTCCCTGTGCTCGCGCTCCGCGGTCAGGACCTGACCAAGCTTAGTCGCCCTGCGTTTCTTCTTCCTGCTCGTGGAGCCGAGACCCTTCGAGGTCCCAGCTCCGTCTCCGCCATGACCGCTGGTCGGTCCGAGCACCTTCCTCTAAGCTTCTGCTGCCCGTGCGTAGTTGTGTGCTAGGGAGAACAGCTCGGAAGTGGTCGTGATGTTGCGGGTAGCCATCTTCTCCCGCATCTTGTGGTCCTGAACACCTCTTCGCAAGGCGATGACAACAGATTGCTCGGAGATCCTGGGGATCATGTTGTGACAGTAGCTAAATCGTCAGATGAAATCACGCAACGACTCCCCTTTCTCCTGCTCAAGGGCATGGAGATCATCCTCCACACCTGGCTGCGTGTATGATCCTTGGAAGTTGGCGACGAAAAGGTCACACAACTCCTCCCACGAGTGCACCGACCCTCGCGGAAGGTTCAATAGCCACGAACGGGCAGATCCTGCTAGGGCTGTCGGGAAGTAGTTGGCCATGGCCTTTTCAGACCCGCCCGCGGCCCACACCACCGTTGTTTATATCTGCAAGAACTCCTCGGGGTTGGTGGTGCCATCATACTTCTCGATAGACGCCGGGCGAAACCTCTCTGGCCATGCAACGTGGCGCAGCCGACTGGAGAAGGCTTGGCACCCGACGTCATAGGGGGACCTACGCCGTCCACCTAAACCCTGGCCCGGAGACTGTAACAGCCCAATTTTCGTCAAATACGGTAAGTGAGGCTTGTCATGCTAACGTCTTCCATAATACCATTACATCCTCACTTAACTATAATTATACAAATGTTAGGACATTCATCTTGCATAAAGAGGGAGTAATAAAATCCTAAAACTTATTTTCCAAACTGCACACATGTTATTTTACCTTAGTCAATGACATGTGGGCCATGTACATAAAAGAAAGGAGAGTAGGCTGCACATACCTAACCTACCATTTTTCACTTTACTCACCTCTACCCACTCACCTAACCCATCAATGACACATGGGACCTACCTTGCATGGGAACTTGTGGGCAGCACATCCTCTCCATGACTTTTCTCACTTAAATCACTCATACCCACCCCTTTTCTCTCCTATGACATGTGGGACCTAGCCCCACATGTAAGGCATGAATGGGTAGCCATATATAAGGTGATGCACATTGGTTTCTCCTCCCCATCAGCTCATTTGCTGCTCCAAATCCTGAAAAACAGCAAGAACACCTTCTTCACCTCTTGCCATTTCTCCCCCACAAATCCCCTCCAAACTTGAGTTTGAGCTTGTGCATGTTATACCACCTTGAAGCCAAGATCAAGAGCTTCAAATCCATCCAAATAGATTCTTGAGGCACCAAGTTTTGGGTGAGCAGCAATTGGTTTTTCTTTCTCCTCATATTCTGAAATTTTGCCATTGTGACTCATTTCTTTCTTCTCCATGGAATCCATCATCACACCTTGAATCGGGCTGCGCATGTCGCATGGAAGCTTGAGGAGGAGGGTTAGTTGCTGCTGCAAGCACTAGCGAGCAAGGTCATCGTCGTCTACATGAGCTAGGAGGAGACGAACCACGAGAACCGGCGTTACGACACTTTTCGTCATTCCCTCGCCGAAACCAACCTTCACCAAGTGCAAAAGCAATCTTGTAGTGGTAATATTCTGCCCTAGTCCATCCCTTTGAAACACTAGTCCATTCCTTTGAAGTGTAGAGGACAATAGGCAAATAGCCGTTTTTGAAACAGACTGCTCAGCCCGGACACTCCGGGGATTTAATCCGGATACTCCGGGGATTTTACCCGGATAGTCCGGGGATTTAATCCGGATAGTCCTGATATACCGTAACTCATCACACCGAGGGGTCACCGACACTGGGATTTAATCCGGATACTCCGTGGATTTTACCCGGACACTCCGGGGTTTAAACCCGGATACTCCGGACATAATTAAATAAAAGCTTTAGGACTTAAACTTTTGACGCAAAACTCAATTAGTATTTTCATATTACCATTAGTACTACCTATCATGGGCATTTCATGCATCTTTAAATCATGTGCACCATTTGAATTCTTGATTTGGTGTTTATGGATTTGGATTTTCTCGTTAGGTGTTGACGTTTCGGAAGGCACTCCCGAGTACGACTACGCCTTCGAAGTCAAGAATGAGCAGCAAGGCACTACTTTACTCCTTGACCATGATTGCTCCTACTATTTGAAATTTACATTTTTGGAATTATTTTATCAATTGCATGCTTACTTTCAACTACAATTATGATTGGGTAGAAATCTTAGCTATTACCACATTGTGATGTTATTCCCTTATCATGTTCTTTCCATGTTCCATTGTCGCCCTAAGTGGTTGGTTTATTATTATTGTATATGGGTTCGTACGAATTGCTTAGCCATGCTTAGAACATCGTTAGCAACCGCGATAGATGGACTTAGTCCATTGGTCGCAATAATTGAGAATTATTATGATTATGATGGTTTCAAATGTTGGTTCATGAGTAGAGATGTTGGTTAAGGACCCTAAGGATTAAGAAAAATATCCTGTGCAATCAGACAATTTGGTTTGCAACCCAACTAGAAAAAGTTTCAAAAATTCTGAAAACAATCATGGATGTCATCTGTGCTTACCCCATCTACATATAAAAAGACAAACTTGATCTAAGAGCGAAAAATACATCGCTCATGATCAACTTTGTCTTTTTTTGTAACTTCTAGCACAGGACGAATTTGATCATGAAATTTTATATGTAGATGGGGTAAGCTAAGATGTACATCCATGATTTTTTTCAAAATTTTTGAAACTTTTTCTAGTTAGGTTGCACCGTGGTTTCACCAACTCTCCGTTGCACAGATATGTTCCCAAGGATTAAATCCTGGTGATGTCTCTTTGAGTAACTATCGTGCGAACCACACGCCGCTTATGGACTGACGTAACCAAGTACTTATGTATGACTAGGTTATGTAAACCATGTGCACTCGAATTCCTTGGGCTTAGTGGAGCGTCAAGGAATGATCACGGAAATCCTTGGGCTTAGTGGAGCGCCATGAATATCCTGAGTCCCTCGAACTTTGTTGAGTTGGGGATGTCCAACAACGGGTGTACTCCTTGATCCACACACACCGTTAATCGGGCACGCGGATCGAGGGTCACAATCATCCGGATGGTTTAGATACACTACCATGCATTTCGAAAATGGTTTGTCACGATTCACCTACCGACACATCAAAGGAAATGTGTTAATAGCTTGGCTTACGAGTGTGACGTGTCGTGTGGGTAAAGTCGCACCTCTGCAGAGTTTAAACTATTCAATAGCCGCGCCCATGGTTAAGGACGATCACTTGAACTGCTACCATCCGGGCGAGTATTAAGGACTTGGTAAGGATGGGATGGGAGTGGGAAAATAGACACAAGTATTGGAGTACTTGTGTGAGTAGTTGAACATGAGCGATGGAACTCATGGTTCGGAAAATGCTTGAAGGCATGATATGGATGTGAGTATGATGATGTATATTATGTATTAGATTTTGCAAATGTTTACTAAATGCAATTTGTCAATCTATACATGTCTATGTTTTATCTCAATTATTGCTTTATGCTGAAATTGCCATTTTGCCTTTTCTTTGATGTAGCAACCACATGTAGTTAGAAATCAACATGCAATGTATATTATTGTGTGAGTACACTCTTTGTACTCAATCGGATTGTCCACTTGCTGCAGGTGAGGATGAGGCACTGCCCGGGGACTTTTACCGGGCAGATTTCGACAATGCTAACGTTTAGTCGCCGTTTGCCCCAGCTTGGTTGCTCGAGGGTTTGGGGCATGCCATGCTGGCCCTTTTGTTGTTTATCTTATGATTTCGCTGCTACTTGATGTAATACCTCTAAATATGTCGTTATGGACAGCAGTCCTACTTTTGGAATGTAATAACGCTTACGCCCGATAATTGTGTATGTGTTGTGTGTCAATCGTTGGATGATAATGCTCGTGTTGGCGAACTATCCTGGGACCAACACGGGTATAATCGTGGAACGCCCGAGGTTCCCTTGATTCACTTGAGATGTACCGTGCATTTGGGTGAATCAGTGGAGTCCCGGGGACGGTTCCCCATGTGCTTGGTATCGAGCCATACCGATCAGAGGTTAGAACGGCCATGCTACGACTAGTAGAGGGTGTTTTGAGTCAAAAATTATTTTGCTATCAAATAAATTCAGAACTGATGACATTGTGCATTCCTTTATTTCTTACCCCTCTTAGTTCTGTATCTTACCCTTATGTTCATTTGGTTACGCAAACAAGTTTCTAACCCCTCTTATCCTTTCAACATGACAGATGAGTTTTGGGCCATTGGTTTTAGTCACCCGCGCTGAAGATGTGGAGGTCTATCCTTCCCTCCTGAGGGATATGCTGTGGAGAGCTAATTTCACTTATGCACCAGAGTACGCGGTTTATGGTCGTGCCATAGGACCCGGATTGAAGACCTACACTGCCACGGTTCACATCATCGCTAGGATGGTGACGGGGAGTATTCCCTATCACTTTCGAGCGAGGGGGACGTCCGTAGGGATGGCTATCCAAGAGGTGGCGTATGTTGCCATGTGCCATCTCTGTCATGACTTGGGGGAGCTGACTTTGCCTCCGTATCAGTATTTCCCACAACGAGGACCGACAGACGAAGTCAACAGTGTTGCTGAAATTGAGATGGGAGAAGACTCTTCTATTCGCCAGTTGTCGGGCTTGGTCCGTGCCTTGGACCGGGCCAATCGTTGCATTGTCCATGAGCTATGGGAGACTCGTGCTCGCCTTCACGCTGCACAAGGGCATCTTCACCAGCTTTGTCCAGATTAACTTGGTGCCACGGGACATATTGTGTGGGCGCAACTCCACGACGCCACACGATGTAGCCCCACCCGCCTTTCAGTTTCCACTTGTGCCGGGGATAGAGACCCAAGATGTTAGGCGCAACAACGCAAGATCAACTCGTGAAGTGTGATGCGAGGCGTGTCCAGAGTCTCCGGGGTACCTAGGTTCTATATAGGGTCACCACAACGTCTCACTAACCCCTTAGACCCCGAAGACACCGGATCACCGGGATATCATCTTTTGGATGTGTTTCCCCATGGATTCCTTAGAGACATTTGAGTTGTCTCAATCATGCTCATAGTGGAGGGCAAGTGGAGATGAGTTGAACTGATTCAATTGATGTAATAGGCTACCTTATGAACCTATGCTAGCTCTTATATTTGGACTTGTCACCCCTAGTTATCGCTTTTGACCTACGGGTTGTGAACTTGTGCTAATGTATTGGAATCTTGTTATTTGCTTTCATGGGTGATGTTGTGGCTTGAGAGCTTTCTGATTTTGATGTCTTTTGGATTTGGTGCATGTTTCTTTGCTGCATACATGTAGAATTTAAATTTGTATGACTTACTGTCCAAATATTCTAGTTCGGCGTGATTGTGGCTCTTCTACTACTTGTTGCTAACTTAGTTTTGGCAACAGATGGCGGGAGTTACCACTCGTTCCCAATCTCAGCGTGAGGCGAGGCCGCAATCCACCGTCTCCCAAGCAACTGAGGATCCAACTCAGGGGGTCACTCCTGACCACCCGGAGTCCTCACATCGCCAAAATCAGCACCACCCTCGCGTGGAGGAGGAACTTCCACCCCCTCCTACCATGGCTCAAGTCCTCGCTCTAATTGAGCAAAACCGGCAAGATCAAACTTTGATCCTGCAGCAGATCGCCCGTAACACGGCCTATGCCCCAGCCCCTTTCGAGGAGCTGAGGGGGCAGGACATCACGCGGCTAGTGGACTCGGCGAATTTCTTCGCACGAAGCCGCCAACATTCTCCCGTGCTGCGGATCCACTCGACGCCGACGATTGGCTTCGGACTATTGAGCGCAAGCTGGCCATCGCTAATGCCAGGACCATGAAAAGGTCCTCTTCGCTTCACATCAACTCGATGGTGCGGCGTGCGCATGGTGGGACAGCTATACCGCCATGCAGCCCGCCGATCATGTCATTACTTGGGCGGAGTTTCGCGCGGCTTTCCGCGAGGCTCATGTTCCCGCAGGCGTTATGGCAAGGAAGAAGCGTGAATTTCTCGCATTGAAGCAAGGGGACAAGACCGTCATGGATTATCTCCACGAGTTCAACTATTTGGCTCGTTATGCCCCGGACGAAATCTTCACCGATGAGCGCAAGCAAGAGCGCTTCATGGAGGGACTTTCGGAGGAGTTGTAGCTAGAGCTCGCTGCTCATGACTTCCGAAATTTCCAGCACTTGGTCCACAAGGCCATCGTGGTGGAAGAGAAGTGGGGAAAATTGGAGGATTCGCGCAAGCGCAAGCGCGCTGCACAAAATTCAGCAAGCAGCCACTTGCAGCCACCGCGCATGGTGCGCCCCTCATTTTCAAGCTATCAAGCTCCGGCACCACCGCGACCTCCAACATTCATTGCTCGCCCACCGCAGCCAAGTCTTCCACCAACTATAGGTGGAAATCAGCAAGGAGCCAACCCTCAAGCTCGTCCAATTCTTGTTTGCTTCCAGTGCAAACAGCCGGGGCACTTTGCACGTCAATGCCCGCAAAAGAACCAAACAATGTCGAGGATTCGAACCACTATCGCACCGGGGGCAGCAGCACCTTCACCTCGACCAACGCCTCCAAGAACCGCGCCAACCCCACCGCGTGGTCGCATCAACCATGTGACTGCCGAGGAAGCTCAGAATGCGCCGAAAGTGGTGTTGGGTACGCTTTCCGTCAACTCACACCCGACTACCGTATTATTCGATTCCGGAGCATCTCATTCATTTATTAAAGAGAAGTTTGCCATGCATCATGAGTTCCCTATACACCTTATGCATCCACCACTTCTCATTAAAACCCCGGGATCGGAGTTAAGGACCGATCGAGTCTGCCGGGAAGTAAAGATTGAAGTCAATGGGGTAGAGTTCCTAGCTGATTTGATAATAATTAAAACGGAGGGAATTGAAGTTATTCTTGGGATGGATTGGCTGTCCAAGCACCAAGGATGCATCAATTGTGCAAGCAGATCTATTTCACTTACCAACGCAAGCGGCAAACAAGTCGTGTTTGCGTCAAGTCCAGATTATGCTCACCTTTATGCCTTGAAGGGTGAGCCATTCCTTGGGATAAGTAGCATACCAGTGGTATGTGATTACCCGGATGTATTTCCAGAAGAGTTGCCGAGGATGCCACCCGACCGGGAGGTTGAGTTCATCATTGAGCTTTTACCCAGAACAGCCCCGATATCAAAGCGACCTTATCGTATGCCTCCAAATGAGTTGATCGAATTAAAGAAACAACTTACGGAGCTGCAAGAGAAGGGGTTCATTCGACCGAGCTCCTCACCTTGGGGATGCCCGGCGCTATTTGTGAAGAAGAAGGATGATAGTTTACGGATGTGTGTTGATTACCATCCCTTGAATGCGGTCACGGTCAAGAACAAGTATCCACTTCCGCGGATTGATGATTTGTTTGACCAAATGACTAGAGCCTGTATTTTCTCCAAGATTGACCTGAGATTAGGCTACCATCAAATCAAGATCAGATCGGGAGACATTCCAAAAACGGCATTCTCCACCCGTTATGGTCTATATGAGTATCCTGTTATGTCTTTTGGTTTGACCAATGCACCAGCATACTTCATGAGCCTTATGAATTCAGTTTTCATGGAATATCTCGACAAGTTCGTCGTCATCTTCATCGATGATATTCTTATTTACTCCAAGTCTGAAGAGGAGCATGAAGTACACCTTCGAAAAGTCTTGGAAAAGCTGCGAGAGCACCAACTCTACGCAAAATTCAGCAAGTGCGAATTCTGGCTAAAGGAGGTTGCCTTCTTGGGCCATGTGCTATCGGAAGGTGGAGTTGCGGTTGATCCCAGCAAGATACGGATGGTACTTGATTGGGAGCCGCCTAAGAACATCACGGATATTCGAAGTTTTCTCGGGTTCGCGAGTTATTACCGCCGATTCGTGGAGAACTTCTCCAAAATCATGAAGCCATCGAATCGAACTTTTGAAGAAGGAGAACAAGTTCAGTATGGTCAGCAAAATGTGAGGCAAGCTTTCAATTGTTGAAGATTCGCTGACCACGCGTGACTGCCTTAGTCCTCGCCGGATATTCACAAGGGCTTGACATATATTATGATGCATCCGCCTCGGCCGGGTTGTGTACTCATGCAAGGAGGCGAGTTGTGGCCTATGCATCGAGACAATTGAGACCTCATGAGATGAGTTACCCCACCCATGATTTAGAGCTGGCAGCAGTGGTACATGCTCTAAAAATCTGGCAACATTACCTCATCGGTAATCGTTGTGAAATTTACACCGATCACAAGAGTCTGAAGTATATCTTTACTCAAGCCGATCTGAACTTAAGGCAAAGGAGGTGGCTCGAATTGATCAAAGACTATGATATGGGACTCCATTATCATCCTGAAAAGGCCAATATTGTTGCCGATGCTTTGAGCCGAAAGTCTCAATGCAATCGTCTATCGGTAGAACCGGAATCGGACGCCATGTGCGCCGAGTTTCGAAATCTCAATTTAGAAGTGGTTAAAGAGGGATTCCTTGCTGTCATGGAAGTTAAATCTAATCTATTGGACCAAATCAAGGAGGCTCAAAAGATAGATAAGGGCTTGGCACTCATCCGAGCCCGCATCAAGCAAGGCAAGGCCAATTGCTTCACCAAGGACGCACAAGGTGTCTTGTGGTTCGACAAACGATTAGTAGTGCCAAATTATAAGGAATTGAAGGCACTAATTCTTGATGAGGCTCATAATTCCTCATTCTCTATTCATCCCGGAAGCACAAAAATGTATCAAGATCTTAAGCCAAGACTTTGGTGGACCCGGATGAAACGAGAGATTGCCCGGTATGTCGCCGAGTGCGACTTATGTCAGCGAGTGAAAGCCGACCATTTGCGTGCAGCAGGCACACTTCAACCACTACCCATTCCCATGTGGAAGTGGGAAGAGATTGGTATAGATTTCATCACCGGGTTGCCCAAGACGCAAAAAGGTTTTGATTCTATATGGGTAATCGTTGACCGACTAACGAAGGCTGCTCATTTTCTTCCTGTCAAGACAACGGATACAGTGAGCAAGTTAGCTGAGTTATATCTTCATCGAATTGTCTCTCTTCATGGTGTTCCCAAAAGGATTGTCTTAGATCGAGGTACCCAGTTTACCTCGCATTTTTGGCAATGCCTCCACAAGGCCATGGGGACTCAACTCCCTTTTAGCACCGCATATCATCCTCAAACGGATGGACAAGCTGAACGGGTGAACCAGATTCTTGAGGATATGCTTAGGGCTTGTGCCCTTACTTATGGCAAGAATTGGGAGAAATGCTTACCTTTTGCGGAATTCTCCTACAACAATAGCTATCAATCTAGTCTCCAAAGAGTCCATTCGAGGCTTTCTATGGGAGATCTTGCGTAACTCCACTTAATCGGTCTCGAGTCCGAGAGAGACCCTCTTTGGTCCTGAACTAGTCACGAAGCGGAAGAGCAAGTTCGATTTATTCATGAACGGTTGCGGACCGCATAGCCTCGCTAAAAGAGCTACGCTGATCGTCGCCGCCGTGAACTCAAATTCGAAGTTGGCGATCACGTCTATCTCAAGGTCTCACCGATGAAAGGTGTTCGTCGGTTTCAGGTGAAAGGAAAGCTAGCCCCTCATTATATCGGACCTTTCCGGATTATAGCCAGGGGAGGAGCGGTGGCGTATCAATTGGAGCTTCCCTCTTCACTAGCCGATGTACATGATGTCTTTCATGTCTCTCAATTGAAGAAATGCCTTCGCGTTCCAACTGAAGTTACCGAGCTGGATACTCTTGAATTACAACCCGATCTATCCTATAAGGAGCATCCCATTTGTATTCTCGACGAGAGGGAGCGTGTTACTCGAAACCACACCATCAAATTCTTTAAGGTTCAATGGAGTAAGCACACCCCTGATGAGGCCACATGGGAGCGGGAGGATCATCTTCAAGCCGAATACCCCCACCTCTTCCAAGAAGCGGTGTAATCTCGAGGACGAGATTCTTTTAAGGGGGGAGGCTTGTAACAGCCCAATTTTCGTCAAATACGGTAAGTGAGGCTTGTCATGCTAACGTCTTCCATAATACCATTACATCCTCACTTAACTATAATTATACAAATGTTAGGACATTCATCTTGCATAAAGAGGGAGTAATAAAATCCTAAAACTTATTTTCCAAACTGCACACATGTTATTTTACCTTAGTCAATGACATGTAGGTCATGTACATAAAAGAAAGGAGAGTAGGCTGCACATACCTAACCTACCATTTTTCACTTTACTCACCTCTACCCACTCACCTAACCCATCAATGACACATGGGACCTACCTTGCATGGGAACTTGTGGGCTGCACATCCTCTCCATGACTTTTCTCACTTAAATCACTCATACCCACCCCTTTTCTCACCCTATGACATGTGGGACCTAGCCCCACATGTAAGGCATGAATGGGTAGCCATATATAAGGTGATGCACATTGGTTTCTCCTCCCCATCAGCTCATTTGCTGCTCCAAATCCTGAAAAACAGCAAGAACACCTTCTTCACCTCTTGCCATTTCTCCCCCCACAAATCCCCTCCAAACTTGAGTTTGAGCTTGTGCATGTTATACCACCATGAAGCCAAGATCAAGAGCTTCAAATCCATCCAAATAGATTCTTGAGGCACCAAGTTTTGGGTGAGTAGCAATTGGTTTTTCTTTCTCCTCATATTCTGAAATTTTGCCAGTGTGACTCATTTCTTTCTTCTCCATGGAATCCATCATCACACCTTGAATCGGGCCGCGCATGTCGCATGGAAGCTTGAGGAGGAGGGTTAGTTGCTGCTGCAAGCACTAGCGAGCATGGTCATCGTCGTCTACACAAGCTAGGAGGAGACGAACCGCGAGAACCGGCGTTACGACACTTTTCGTCATTCCCTCGCCGAAACCAACCATCACCAAGTGCAAAAGCAATCTTGTAGTGGTAATATTCTGCCCTAGTCCATCCCTTTGAAACACTAGTCCATTCCTTTGAAGTGTAGAGGACAATAGGCAAATAGCCGTTTTTGAAACAGACTGCTCAGCCCGGACACTCCGGGGATTTAATCCGGATAGTCCGGATATGCCAGAACTCATCACACCGAGGGGGTCAGCCCGGACACTCCGGGGATTTAATCCAGATATTCCGGGGATTTTACCCGGACACTCCGGGGTTTAAACCCGGATACTCCGGACATAATTAAATAAAAGCTTTAGGACTTAAACTTTTGACGCAAAACTCAATTAGTATTTTCATATTACCATTAGTACTACCCATCATGAGCATTTCATGCATCTTTTAATCATGTGCACCATTTGAATTCTTGATTTGGTGTTTATGGATTTGGATTTTCTCGTTAGGTGTTGACGTTTGGAAGGCACTTTAGCACGACTCACGCCTTCAAGTCAAAAACGAGCAAACAATGCACTACTTTACTCCTTGACCATGATTGCTCCTACTATTTGAAATTTACATTTTTGGAATTATTTTATCAATTGCATGCTTACTTTCAACTACAATTATGATTGGGTAGAAATCTTAGCTATTACCACATTGTGATGTTATTCCTTATCATGTTCTTTCCATGTTCCATTGTCGCCTCTAGGTGGTTGGTTTATTATTATTGTATATGGGTTCGCATTTAATTGCTTAGCCATGCTTAGAACAACGTTAGCAACGCGTTAGATGGACTTAGTCCATTGGTCGCAATGATTGAGAATTATTATGATTATGACGGTTTCAAATGTTGGTTCATGAGTAGAGATGTTGGTTAAGGACCCTAAGGATTAAATCTCGGTGACGTCTCTTTGAGTAACTATCGTATAACCACACGCCGCTTATGGGACCGGCGTAACCAAGTACTTATGTATGACTAGGTTATGTAAACCATGTGCACTCGAATTCCTTGGGCTTAGTGGAGCGTCAAGGAATGATCACGGAAATCCTTGGGCTTAGTGGAGCGCCAGGAATATCCTCTGAGTCCCTCGAACTTTGTTGAGTTGGGGATGTCCAACAACGGGTGTACTCCTTGATCCACACACACCGAAAGCATCGGCACGCGTGATCGAGGGTCACAAGTCATCCGGATGGTTTAGATACACTACCATGCATACTGGAAAATGGTTTGTCACGATTCACCTCGGCCGACACATCAAAGGAAATGTGTTAATAGCTTGGCTTACGAGTGTGACGTGTCGTGTGGGTAAAGTCGTACCTCTGCAGAGTTTAAACTATTCGAATAGCCGCGTCCATGGTTAAGGACGATCACTTGAACTGTCAGTCACTGGGCGAGTATTAAGGACTTGGTAAGGATGGGATGGGAGTGGGAAAATAGACACAAGTATTGGAGTACTTGTGTGAGTAGTTGAACATGAGCGATGGAACTCATGGTTCGGAAAATGCTTGAAGGCATGATATGGATGTGAGTATGATGATGTATATTATGTATTAGATTTTGCAAATGTTTACTAAATGCAATTTGTCAATCTATACATGTCTATGTTTTATCTCAATTATTGCTTTATGCTGAAATTGCCATTTTGCCTTTTCTTTGATGTAGCAACCACATGTAGTTAGAAATCAACATGCAATGTATATTATTGTGCGAGTACACTCTTTGTACTCAATCGGATTGTCCACTTGCTGCAGGTGAGGATGAGGCATCGCTCGGGACTTTTACGGCAGATTTCGACAATGCTAACGTTTAGTCGCCGTTTGCCCCAGTTGGTTGCCTGAGGGTTTGTGGGCATGCCATGCTGGCCCTTTTGTTGTTTATCTTATGATTTCCGCTGCTACTTGATGTAATACCTCTAAATATGTCGTTATGGACAACAGTCCTACTTTTGGAATGTAATAACGCTTACGCTCCGATAATTGTGTATGTGTTGTCTTTGTCAAGCTGTTGGATGAGAATGCTCGTGTTGGCGAACTATCCTGGGACCAACATGGGTATAATCGTGGAACGCCCGAGGTTCCCTTGATTCACTTGAGATGTACCGCGCATTTGGGTGAATCAGTGGAGTCCCGGGGACGGTTCCCCACAGAGACCGTGTCGGGGAGCGTGGATCTTGGCTCCCCAAGGATTTGGAGGAGAGGGCCTCCTCGTTATCCCGTGAGTAGGTATCGTTGGAGGAGCGGTCGCCATCAAGAGCCATCCGCCTACAGCGTTCTTGCCCCTGCGCGCGACGGCGCTGCCGTACGTCGTGCTGCCGGCAACGCTTCTCCAACTGCGCCCTCAAATCCTCATGGCCTCCCCGGTGCTCGGGAGACGTGTGAGGCGACGCGTCGACAGCAGCACGGGCCCCCGCACCAGCGGGGTCCGCATCCAGCAAGCCCTTTCCTTTGCTCCGGCCCTTCTGACCAGAGCGCTTCCCGCTCGGGTGGCTGGAAGCTTGGGTGCGATCCGCACGCAACCCTGATTGTGGGGCACCGGAGGTACCTGGCCGCTCAGGCACCCCCATACGGAGCTGAGCTGCGTCTATCTAGGAAGTGATGTCCCGTAGCCACGGTGTGGCTGGGGTGTCTCCTGCAAGTTCCACCGGGGGAGGTCCAAGAGGAGTCGGACGGCATGCAGGTTTTGGACCAGAGTGGCCTATTCCATTGCTAGCCGCCGCTGAACCGGCAGCTCTGCCAACGCCGAGGGGACGATGCCGCCAGCCTCCAGGGAAGGCATGAGATAGTCCCCTGCCTGACCGGAGTGTCGGGACGCGTTGCGGGCGCTACTAGCCTCTGTCAGTTTTTCTTGCTGAGAACATGAGCCCGCCATCACTAGAAGCGGGATCCTTCTGAATGGATGACCGGGATCTGCTGGAGAGACAAAAGGGTAAGCCAATTGCTACCCCCCTACCTGGAGTGCCACTGTCGACGGTTTTCGCCAGCCAGCTATTACGCCTCGAAGGGATCTGAGGTTCGATAGAGGGGATCTTAACGGACGGACACCTGTGGGCTCTCTCGAGGAATCCACACAAACAAGAATTAAAGAACACATCGATATACCTAGGTTCAGGCCCCTGATGTGGGTAACAGCCCTACATCCTACTTTGACTCTTGTTAATGTGTTTTGGGGGGATTACAAGTACACAACCCACACCCCCGGTTCTACTTGAGCTCTCCTAGTTTTCTTCAGTTCTAAGTTCTCTGGTCGTTCCATTCCTTCCCCCCTCTTCTTCATGCACCGAACCCCCCTTATATAGGCCGGGCTAGCTCGGGCATGTGAGAAGGATGACATCACAACGATTACACTTCATTTATTACATCAGTCGCTGTAGCCCCATCCTCTGGCCTCATTCTTTGCACCATCGTCCATCTCCGCCCGGTCCGCCTGGGAAGTGACCTGTATGGGACTGGTTAGGTGCAGGATGATAGAAGGATAAGCTATCTTGCCGCCGTCGGCCACGCCAAGATTTAATGGTTCCGACACGGGTGTCGGGGAGAAGACTTCGGGGTAAAGCTCCCCTATTCCGCCGACGTACGTCTTCATGCCTGCCCGGCGGTGTACCCCCGAGTACCTTCTGGCTCCTTCAATCGACCACGTAGCCCAGTCGCCCGATAGCAGGGCCTGGTCGCCCACTTGCTAGCCGGGCCGCCACGCCGCCATGGCCGCCCTAAGCAGAGTCCCGATCGCCCACCGCCACCAGCCGCCACGTGGCGTGGTCGCCCGGCAGCAGGGCCTGATGCCCACCTGCTCGCCAGGTTGTCATGCTTCGGCACCCGTGGCCCCTTCTCAGTGGCGGAGAGGGTACCCTTGCATAAAGTACGCCGACAGATTTCTAGGTACTTGGTGAGGTATTGGATGTTTGACTTCTTCAAAAGGAAGATGACTTCATCATTTGCAAAATGAGCCAAGCATGCGGATGATTACTTCAATCTTGAGCCAATGCCATCTCAGTAATAAGTATTTAAATTGATAACTTTAGGTTATAGCCTTGTGTATTTTATATTGCATTATCATGAAAATCAATTTAAATTGCTTATTGATGTTCTTGCTCATGCTTCCTTATTGTTTTGGTTGCAATCTTGAGCAAGTTTAGAGAGTGGCACATTAAGGGGGAGTGCTAAATCATAACCATATATATAACAACCTTATGTGTGCCCATATTTATATTAGTGCTAATATAATTTCAAAATCAATCTATTTAGCCAAAAATAAAAAATCTTAGTAGTCTCATGAAAAACTAGTTGAAAAATATATACAAATGCTTTTGAAAGTTTTTTCAAGAGTTTTGGCCTCATGAAACTAATTCCAAAAGAAAAATGAGTTTCAACTTCAAAATCTAGTTAGTAGTATCTTGTTTTTGACTTAAACCTATATTTTCCTTAGAAGTAATTATAAAATAATTTTAAAAATAGCTCAAAAAAACATAGAGTTGATCATTCTTAATAATTCTCTTATTCAAAAGATTTTGAAAAGACCAACGTATCAAAGATTATTTGATTTTTAAACTCAACCAAAAACTACTGTTGACAAATATTGGTCACAGTCTAGCACTTTGTGAGTTTCACCTTTTGGATTGAATTCTTGGACATATCTTGGTTCAAAATGGTATTTCAATGTCATACGTACCAATCCCAATGAAATATATTCTTATTTGCTTCATTTGATACTTTTTGGAATAGTGTTGAAAACCATATGCATGCATATCCTTTATATGAGCTTTTTTGGTCAAAAGTCAAAAATATTGTTTAAGATGCCCATATTTGTGAAAATCTTTATAAAAGTTCTCAAATATGTATTTCAAATATTTTACAATGCTTTATGAGCAAAAATCCCTATTTTAGAAACAAAATAGCAAATTTAGCCTTAAATAGATCTTATGTGATCTTGTTTTTGAATTAAATGAAACATTTTTATAAATTAAAATCTATTGAGTTTTTGAAGAAGTGGTCAGCACAAAACTCGTATAGTTGGTCATTTCAAGCATTTTGGCCAAATTCCTTCATTTGACCCAAAATTACCTATTCTTGCATTTTGTGGGTTTCACTATTTCAATTAGATTTCTTTTTGTATCTTGGCTTGATTAGTAATTCTAACTCATACAAAGCTATAAAAGTTCAAATCTCCATAAATTTCTTTTTGTATTTTGAACATTTCAATTCGGATTGCATTTTGCCATATCTTTTAAAAGAAAATTGATTTTAAGGAAATTATTTTTGGGATACCTTCTAAATAGTATGAAGTTCATTTCTGAAAATTTTCAAACCATTTGGACTTACTTTTAAAAAGTTTTAACTTTTCTTCTCTTTGAGTAAAAATCATGCCTCCAAAGCAAAATTTAGGATATCTTTTGAATGGAGACTCCTTTTTCAAAAATTATTTTTGAAAAAATTTCTTAGGAGTTCAAAGTATGTTTTTGCATAATTTAAAATAATTTCAACATCATTTAAATGTTATGGCCTCTTCTCTCTATGATCAAAATGCTGAAAATTCAAACTTTTGCATGTTTTTGAGCTGTTTTGTGATTTTTCTATCTCCAAATAAGGTCATAATTTGAGGGGACCACCTTTGTAAGAATTGATCCTCAATAGCTTTTCTAGTGTGAAAAAATTTATCATATTTTTTAGACCTCATTTGAGCAATTTTTCAGCTATCTTTTGAAGCCTAAATGAAATGTCAAAGTCTAAAAAACTGAAATTTTTAGTTTCTAAAATTCTTGTAGTTTTCATATCTTCAAATTTTGCATGTTTAAATGTATTAGCTCTACGACCTATCTTAGAATCCTTTTAGAGTTTTTTATTCAAGTTTTGTATATTTGGAAGATGCTCTCCTTTTGACTATGTCATGGTATCAAGTTGATCTTCAATTGACATATAGGGTTGGTTTTTGAGAAAATGAGCTTGTTTTAAAACAAATATCAATATTTTTCTCAAAAGTGTTATCTTCTTGCAAAATGATCTTTATAAGTGGTATCTCTTGCAAATAGTATCATTTGAAAAACAATCTTTACTTGTAGTATCAATTGAAAAATGAGCATTACAAGTAGTATCTCTTCAAAGTTGATATTTACAAGCTTTATGTTTTCCTCAAGTGGTATTATAAGTGATGCTTCTTTAAAAACTTTCTACAAGTTGTTTCATGAAAAATTTGAAGCTCATTTGGATATTTTCCTCACTTAAGCGTTATTAGGCTCTGAAAAACTCCTTTTGTGAGTTTATTTGCAAATTGAAAAGCCTAATAAAATGAGAAGCTTATTTAATTGTGTTTCAAATATCTCTTTCATGCTTAACTCAAACTATGGGCTCTTTTTAAGTTAGTTTACTCTTTTAGGCTATATAGAGAAGAAGTTTACGGAATTCTTGAATCTTATTGAAAATTCTTAATATTTACAAGTGGTATTTTATTGCCAAGCTCTCTATTCTTCAAAGTGGTATTTTCTTGCCAAGCTTTTCACTCTAAAAAGTCTCCTTTTTGGATTTATTTTTCATTTTTGGTGTTTATGCCAAAAGGGGGAGAATTTGTGGGAGCTTAATACCTCATTTGGTTAAAGAAGAGTTTGTGGGAGCTTAGTTTGGTTAAGGGGAGAATTATTTGTCTAAAAGTTTCTCATATGCATTCTCAATTATCAATGTTTAAATTGCTCAAAGGTATGTTTACATGTTCAAATAGATTAAATTATCTCAATACGATGATTTTCATCCAAATGTGGATATTAAGTTTGGATTTGTCATCAATCACTAAAAAGAGGGAGATTGAAAGTTCAAACTACATTAATTTGGTTTTGGTGTTAATGACAAATGCTAACTCTTTTGACAATCATAATATTGATTAGTCTTAATTGTTAATTAATGACAAATCTTTTTGTGAGACCAACTCTTTTGTTAAAATCAACTCTTATTAGTCTCTTTTGGATGAAAAAGGTGAAAATATCAAAGATATACATTCAAGTTCATATTATCATATGTTGTTACATTCCTTGGATATAATTTTCATAATCATATTGATAAATTTAAATATGAGGCTAACTCTTTTATTGAGTATATCTTTGATTAGTCTCATCTCATTGAAAAATGAAAAACCCAAGGTATGCACTCATATTCATTTTATGATATCTTAATGCAAATTTTGGATTCCAGTTAAAGGATGACTCTACCATTATTTAGACCTCAAAATGTACATAATGTTTTCAATTCTAAATATACATGAATGAACACATTTAAGGGGAGTTCATACTTTACCTTGATGTTTCAATGCTATTGATCTAATTCATCTTTCTATCTCAAGGATCATTACTTTGAAATAATTTCTTGAGTATATTTAACTTATGTGTTCATAGTTTTTTTTACTGTTTTCGGTGTTTGGATGAGAGACTGGGTTGCTTGTTAGGTGTTGTACTATTAAGAGGGGTTGTGTCTTGCAAAAGCGGTTTTTTCTTTGTCTTCCACCGCCATGCTAATCTGGTGGTACCCAAAGTACGCGTCCAGAAAGCACAACAGCTCGCACCCTGCCGTCGAGTCAACAATGAGATCGACACGCGGCAGGGGGTAAGGATCCTTCGGGCAAACCTTGTTGAGGTCGGAGAAGTCGACGCACATCCGCCACTTCCTATTGGATTTCTTGACAAGCACAAGGTTAGCAAGCCACTCGGGGTGACAAACTTCCCTGACAATCCCTACGCGCAGCAGCTTCTCTACCTCCTCCCGAATGGCATCTTGCCACTCTGGTGCCTGCCTCCGAACCTTTTGCCAGACCGGGCGCACTCCTGGGAGCGTTGCCAATCGGTGCTCGATCACCTCCTTGGGGACCTTAGTCATATCGGACGGTTGCCAGGCAAACACATCGGAGTTAGACCGGAGGAAGGTGACGATTTGGCGCTGAGGTTGGCGCCAATGTTGACGGTCTTCCCGGGCTCGCTCTCGCTCAGGGAGACCACCATAACCTCGTCGGCTGAGCCGGGCATGGCACGGGTCTTCATCAGAGGGGCTCCCGAATAGGCGGCATCAGCCTGCCTTACACAGGCGGCGCCAGCCAGGTCCAATGCATGCTTTTGGCAGAGCAAGGCTTCCGGTCTGTCCACCTGGATGATTATGGGGCGACAAGGCCCTGGTATCTTCACCACCATGTATGCATAGTGGGTCACCGCCATGAACTTGGCCAACGCCAGTCGACCAAGCAGGGCGTTGTATGGGAGGTTGAAGTCGGCGACTTCGAAATCCACCATCTCCGTACGGTAGTTGCTTTCCTCCCCGAAGGTGACAGGGAGGCGCACCTAGCCTAGGGGCACCGAGCCAACCCCTAGGGTGATTCCATAGAAGGGCAAGGCCGGGCGCAACTCCTGCCGTGATATCTGGAGTGCCCGAAAAGCCTTGGAGGACAGGAGGTTGATGGAGTTCCCCCTGTCCACTAGAACTCGCCCAAGCTTCACATTTCGGATCGTGGGTGAAACCACGATCGGAAGGTGACCCAGGCCGGCGGTACTCTCAGGGTGGTCGCCCCGACTGAAAGTGATCGGCTCCTCCGACCACTTTAGCATCCGACTCGCCCCTGAGCTCGGTGCCATGGCGTAGACCTCCCTCCTCAGCCGTTTGAATGTCGTGTTGGAGGGGTAGGTGGTCGAGCCACCATGAATGTACGCCACAGTTTGATCAGCCTGCTAGAAGGCCAGCGGGTCAGGGTCTTCGTCCTGGTCATCATCGCGGGGGCGGAGATCCTTAAGCCGCTGCTCCACTATCTTACTCACAACCTGGCAACTGGCAGGTCGTGGGTGTTGGACCTATGGATCGGGCAGCAGGGCCTGCCCTCCTTCTCCTTGCGGCAGTCATTTCTCTGACCACGGCAATCATCTCGCCGGTCACGACGGTCGCGCCCTCGCGGCTTGATATCCCTACGCTCGCGCTCAGCAGTCAGGACCCGCCTGGTCTCAACCGCCTCATGCATCTTTGCCTTCTTGCTCGTAGGGCCGGGACGCCTCGAAGTCCCAACTTCGTCTCCACCGCAACCGCCGGCGGGACCGGACACTGGCCCTCGAGCTTCCGCTGCCCGCGCGCACTTGTACGCCAGAAAGAAAAGCTCAGAGGTTGTGGTGATGTTGCGCGTGGCCATCTTCTCCCACATCTTGTGGTCCCGAACGCCTCTCCAAAAGGCGATGATGACCAACTGCTCGGAAATCCGGAGGATCGTATTGCAACAATGACTGAATCGTCAGATGAAGTCGCACAACGATTCCCCTTTCTCCTGCTCAAGGGCATGGAGATTGTCCTCCACACTCGGTTGTGTGTATGAGCCTTGAAAATTGGCGACGAAGAGGCCACACAACTCCTCCCACGAGTGTACCGATCCTCATGGGAGGTTCAACAACCAGGAATGGGTGGACCCCGTCAAGGCCGTTGGGAAATAATTGGTCATGGCCTTTTCGGACCCGCCAGCGGCCCGCACCACCGTGGTGTTGATCTGCAGGAATTCTTCTGGGTTGGTGGTGCCATTGTACTTTTCGATGGATGCCGGGTGAAACCTTTCGGGCCACGCCACACGGCGTAGCCATCGGGAAAATGCCTAGCACCCAACGCCGTAGGGGGAGTCATGTCGGCCACCTGAACCCAGGCCCGGAGATCGTGCCGGGGAGTGCAGATCTCGACTCCCCAAAGAATCGAAGGAGTGGACCTCCTCCTTGCTCCGAAGGTGAGAGTCATGGGAGGAGCTTTCATCCCCAGGAGCCATCCGCCTATTGCGGCCTTGCCCCTGGGAGCGACAGCGCCGTGGGTGATTACGCAAATCATCGTTGCGCCACCAGTGATGCCTCTCCAAATGAACCCTCAGGTCCTCACGGCTCCCCGCGGAACTGGGACCCATGTCTTGTATGCCTTTTCCTTTGCTCTGGCCCTCCTGGCCAGAGCGCTTCCCGCTCGGGCGGCTGGAAGCTTGGGTGCAATCAGCACGCACCCTTGATCGAGGAGTACCGATGGTACCAGACTGGTCGGGTATCCTCACACGGAGCTAGGCCGCGTCTACGAGGCCAGCAATGTCCCGAAGCCACGGTGTGGCCGGGGTGTGTCCTGCGAGTTCCACCGGAGGGTGGTCCAGGAGGAGACGGGCTGCATGCAAGTTCTAGGCAGGAGTGGCCGCCTTCATGGTCAACCGTCGCCGAAACGGATGTCCTGCCACCACCGGGGGGCACCACCGCCTCCCTGCAGGGGTGACGTGAGATGATCCCTTGTCCGACGGGAGTGCTGGGACGTGTCCTGGGCGTTGCTAGCCTCCGCCGTCTCTTTTCACTGTGAGTGCGAACCCGCCATCACCAGATACGCGGTCCTTCCAGATAGAAGACCGGAATCCATCGGAGAGATGGCTGGGTGAGCCAACCGCTAGCCCCCTACCTAGCGTGGCCTTGTCGGCATATTTCACTGGCAGGATTTCTCCCAAGACGGAGAATAAGGTTCGGTAGAGGGTGTCTTCGTGGTCGGACACCCTAATGGCTCTACCTCAAGGGATCCCGGGGTCAACAGATCAAAGAACACACCAATGTACCCAGGTTCGGGCCCCCAGTGTGGGTAACAGCCCCATGTCCTGCTAGATCTTTGTTGATGTATATTGAGCTGGTTACAATGCTTTTCTCTCAGGTTTTTTGCTCATTTTTTGCTCTCTCTTTTTCCCTTTCTTTCTCTCTCAGTTCGTTCCGCTCTTCTCCCCCTCCTCTTCCATGCACCAGAGCTCCCTTATATAGACTGGGCTGGCTCGGGTAGGTGAGAAGGTGACATTATACTGATCTACGATTCATTTATTACACCCATCAATATAGTCCTGTCCCCCAAGCCTCATTCTCTGTGTCACTGTAAGGCCTCGCCCGATCCGCCCGAGATGTGACTTTCCTGCGACACGTTAGGTGTGAGGCATCAGAGGGATGGGCCGTCATCGTGTCGACAGCAGAACTCTTCACAATCAATGGCTCTGACATAGCGTGTCAGGGGAAGGATACTTCGAGGCGAAGCCTCCTTCACATCCTTTTGGTCGCCCGCGTGGCCTGGCGAATAGGGCCTGATCGCCCGCCTGCACGCTAGGCCGCCAGGTGGGCCGGCCGCCCGATGAGTGGGGCCTGATCTCCCGCCGGCTCACTGGGTTGCCAGGTGGGCTGATTGCCTGATGAGTGGGGCCTGATCTCCCGCCGGCTCACTGGGTCGCCAGGTGGGCCGGTTGCCCGGCGAGTGGGGCCTGATCGACCGCTTGCTCGCCAGGCCGCCAAGTGGGCTGACCGCCCGGCGAGTGGGGCCTGATCGCCTGTCGGCTCGCCAGCCACCGGCGAGTGGGGCTCGATCGTCCGTCGGCTCGCCAGGCTGCCACGTGGGCCGGTCGCCCGGCGAGTGGGGCTTGATTGCCCACCTGCTCGCTAGGCCGCCACGTGGGCCGATCGCCCGGCGAGTGGGGCCTGATCGCCCGCATTCATGCCAGGCCGCTATATGGGTCAGTCGCCGAGCGAGTGGGGCCTGATCGCCCGCCTGCATGCAGGCGCCACATGGGCTGATCGCTCGGCGAGGGGGGGCTAATTCGCCCGCCTGCTCGCCAGACCGCCACGTGGGCCGGTCGCCTAGCCAGTGGGGCCTGATTACCCGCCTGCACACCTAGCCGCCACATGGGCCAGTCGCTCGCCGAGTGGGGCCTGATTCGCCCGCCTTCTCACCAGGCCGCCACGTGGGCCGGTCGCCCGGTGATTGGGGCCTAATCGCCCACCTGCACGCCAGGCCACTACGTGTTCTTACTTGTCTGCGGCAGAGAGGGTACCTTGGCGCAAAGTACGCCGACATCATGTTTTCCACAAAAGCTCTAAAATCTAACAAGAAGTTCAAATGCTCTTGTGATCCACAAGAATTGGCAAACTTATACCAAGATCAAAAGAACCAAAATGCATTCGTTTTGAGATCATACGGTGTGCCTAAGATGTTTGTTTCTAATTGTGATGCTAAGTTTGTCTTCAAGTATAGGGAGAGTTTGTGGAGTGCCTTGGACACACAACTTTGACTTAGCACTGCCTTCTATCCTCAAACTGATAGTCAGTCTAAGAGTACCATTCAAATATTGGAAGATATGCTCAGATCGTGTGTTTTGGCACAGAAAGGTAGCTGGGAGGACCATTTAGCTCTTGCTGAATTTGCCTATAATAACAGTTATCATCCAAGCATTCGGACCGCTCCATATGAAGTGCTTGACGGGCAGAAGTGCAGGTCACCCCTATGCTAGGATTTAGTAGAGGAAAGAGTGGTTCTTGGTCTAAATTGGGCTCAACAGATCGATGACTGAGTGGCAGAGGTCAGACAGAGCCTCCTCGCACCCCAAAGTAGGCAAAAAGGCTATGCGGATGTGAGGAGGCAAGAACTGGAGTTTGAGGTGGGTGATACAGTTCTTTTAAGGCTGTCTACCACCAAGGGTGTAACATCCAAAATTTTGGCCTTTTTATTTAGTTAATAGTATTTATTTGCAATTTGTGCTTTTTGTGAATTTTCTGGATTTATTTGGATTTTCTGGGATTTATTTGAATTATTTTAAAATTAAAAGTATATTGATTTTATCAAAACTAATTATACATAGATAAGTTTAAAATAAAGTTTTTCCAAAAATATTTTATTTGAGTCCAGAACGTATCAAAGTATTTTTGAGAATTTTCTTGGAATTTTCCTGGTAGTATAATTGCCTCAAATAAATCAAAACTATTTTTAGTATTTATTTTAAAAGAAAAATCCGAGTAATTCGTCGTGAATAGTATTGGGCCGAGCCCAACACTGTGCGCGTTTGGCCTGTCTTCCAGAAGGACCGCTCTCGGCCGTTCGATCCCGATCGAAGAATCCACATTAATCCCTACCTCTGCGTTAAGTTGCAGCCGTTGGATTGAAGCCGATCGCCTGTGATGCGTCGTGTTGAATCCAGACTCCTCGAATCTAAGCCACTAGGGTTTCTGCGTGCACGGCTGGGATAGAGTAGCGTGTTGCGTGCTTACCCGTCGGATCCGCCACGTGTCAGCCATCCACCCATCGTCTTCGTCCCGTCTCTGAACCAAACTCTGTCGACTCCCGTTGTACTCGCCGCGGACTCCTCGCCGAATCCCGTCTTATCCAGCCACCACGAGATATATAAAGGGGAGCACCGGGTGCGCAATTCACCAAGTAGCAGAAGCCATGAGTGCTCATCGCACCTCTCGCCGCAGCCGCGCCGCAATCGGAGTTTTGGTCGAAGCACAGCCGAGAGGAGAACGCCATCGATTCGCCGCCGTCCAGACATCGCAGAGCTCCCAAACCGAGCCCAATCGCTTCGCCGTAACCCGAGGCGTCCCGTGCGCACCGTCGTTTCACCGGAGCACTGCCAGAGAAGGAGATCGCCGTGAAGGTCGACGCCGCTGGAGAAGAAGCCGCGCCGCCGCCGAACCAATGCCTGAATCCAAGATCTATTCACGTCAGTAGATTGGCGGCCTCAAGGTGAGTCTGGAGAAGTGCCGGCCGCTCGTCGCCGGTGACCCTTGGGTGCTGCGCCTCCACAGCCGAGGTGGCTCGGTCGGATGATCGCCACATGGAGGCCACTTCGACTCGTGCTACTGCGTGGCGCTGACGTGTGCGTCGCGTCGGTGCCGAGTCGCCTGCTAAGTCAGCGTCGTGGGTCCCAGCCGTCGGTGGGTCAAATCGAGTGGACCAGGTCCACCGAGAAACGGAAGGGGGTCCTGCCTGCAGGTGACATGGCGGCACCGCATTGATCCGAGCCAAGGCTGACGTCAGGATTGCGCAATAAATCGGTTTTCCATTTATAAAATAATTCGGGTTAGTAAATGTTTTTTCAATTTTCTGATTTTTAGGATTTTGAATCTTCCGAGAGCTCGTTCTCCCTCATACGAACTCCGATTGAGGTGATTCAAATTTCTAAAAATTTGTAAAATTGAGATCTATCTATTGGTGAATTTTATGTTATTTTTAGAGTTTGTTTTCTCTCTATTTTGGTATTTATTTTGCATTCTCTTTCGTTTCGCGTAGACGATAAATTGTACGACGCATCCAAGGGAGATTCATCAACTCAAGATTGAGGTCCAGAGCATGGATAAGGGTTTTCCTAAGGCAAGTTGTGCTTTGATCATGTTGAACCCATGGTTACAGAATTGCTATTTTGTTTTACCTTATTGCATATTATTTCATGCGTATAAATGATTTCAACCTAGTTTGGGATTTAGATATCACTAGATCAATGCCCGTGCATTGCTACGAAAAATAAAATTGGTAACGAAACATAAAGATCTAGCAATAAAAGAAAATTGTGCTATAAGATCAAATATCTATTTCTCCCAATTACAAAAGTTTTTATGGTTTTTTCTTAGGTACGAATTAAAACCAAATATATTATACGTAGCAATATATATTACCAATCTCAAAAATCAATCAATCATTTTTATCTCTTTTTGCAATTTATATTACCAGATCGCGTTCCTCTTCCTCTCGCCATGCCCGCAGCGCACGCTGTGGAGTCCGCCTTCCTCACCGCCCACTTCGTCGCAAGATGCCATGGTCAGATGGTCGATCGCCTCGGAGAAAGAGACCACCGCCGCCACCCAGTCTTTGCACCTTCGTGTCTTCTGGATCGCCACCGCCCTCGGTGCCGTGCTCTTCTCCGCTTTGGCGGTGGTCCGCTGCGCCGATGGTTCGCTACTCTTCCCAGATGACCCTCTCGCCTTTGCCGGCCTACTCGTCTCCATGTTTCTGGCGTACTTATCCATCACTGACTTCACCAGCCATGATGTCGGAGCCCATGAAGGTGAACCAGAAAACACCAGCGCTGAGGCGCCCTCCACGCCATGCACCGCCGCGTCGTTCCTCTCTCTCGCGATGTTCAGCTGAATCAACCCGTTTATCTCCAAGGGGTATGCCAATGATTCTCTCACCGCCGACGACATCCCACCGGTGTCGCCGGGCAACCGCATCGAAGCATCGTACGCTTTGTTCACGTCCAACTGGCTCGCGTTGGGGTCACGGCACCCGTGGGCGTCGCGCCTGGTCGTTCGCCGGCGCGATTATTATCGACCACGGCGCTCAGCCTCCTACACCTCACGGCCATGTACGTCGGTCCGTCACTTATTAATCAGTTCGTCAAGTTCATTCGCCGCGGCGGCACGATATAGGAGATCTTGAATGAATACAAAAGAAATGATTGGCCGGCTATTAATTGCCAGCAATAATCAGGGATTTTGCTATAATAATCAGCCATATTTAGAGAGATATGGCTGGCTATAAATCAGGAAAGAATAATTAGCTATAATGACCTACCATTATTGGAGATATGACCGGAAGAGAGGCTAGGAAGAATGACGGACCGCCGCCACCAACTGCTAATTTATATATTAGTATAGATACCCTTTGAGTTACACCCTACCGTGTCGATTGTATGCCATGATCTACTTGTCACCCTAGATTGGTTTACTATAGTTGATCAATAATAAAATCAACATGGGATGGTTAGATCGGATAGATTGCTTAGCCATGCCACGTCATCATATATACTTCAATCATCGATAAATAATCTTGACTAATGGAATATGGAACAATGTTATGAATTTGTATGTCATGTGTGGTCACACAATGAGATTGAGTTGTTGTGGCAATGGATGTCACGCAACGATATTGACTTGTTGATGGCACGTGGTGCTTGTGTAACACCCCAAAAATTTGGGTTTTCAAAAATTTATATTTAAATTAGCTTTCCAAAAATTTCTATTGATTTTAATTCATTAAAGAAGCTTAATCTAGAATTTTCTAAATCTAAAACAATTTAATGTGCCTTTTGTTTATGTCAAGTAACTTAAAATTGAGATTTACAGTGTTCTTTGTATCTCAGGAAATTTTTCAAATTTGATATTTGCTAAAAATTAATTAAAATTATTAAATTAAACATTTGGATGTTAATTGGATTTTTATTTGGATTTTTAATTCGAATTATTAATTGTTAAGCAATTCTATATCCAAATTTCATTTCAAAACCTTTCCAAAAGTTTCATCAATTAAAATATAATTAGGAGACAAAATAAAAGATTTGATTTTGCTAAAACTATCTTATTTAATATAAATAAACCTAAGGGAATTTATACGAAATTTCCTACAATTTTCAAATTACATATTTTCTAAAGCATTTCCGAAAGCTTTAACAACATAAAAATATATGTTGATATAAAAATAAAATATTTGGTGGTACCAAAATATTTTAATTGATCTCAAAATGTCCTAATTAAACTCCCTGAATTTTCTTAGAATTTTTGGGGTTGTTTTAGTATTTTCTAAATTAAAAAGATATTAAAAACACTATTAAAGTATTTACTGTACACGAATAAAATTATTATTTTATGTAATAATATTTTATTTGTCTTACCAAGTCTGTGAGTGACGTTCCAGATTTTTCCCGGATTTTTGAACCGTCGTTTGCTATTTATTTTGATTTTATTGGTTAATTCGGATTAAATAAACAGTAACACTACAGTAATTCCGGCATTTCCAGTCAGTTTCCAGTCATAACTCCGGCGATCGTTTCCTGACGATCCGCTGGTCCGATCGCCCTATAAATTGAAACACAGATCTTTACGTGCGTTTTCTTTACAACCCAGTTGGAATTTTTCCCATCAGAGTTCTGGATCTCCCTGCGTGAGCCATTCTTTTCAACTCCAGCGAAAAGTTCGACGAGCTCTCCTGGTCACTCCCATACTTCTTTCGATCTGAAATTTTTACCAGAGCTTCCTCTTGCTGTCCTCTACCTCCAGTAAAATCAGATTTTGAAAATACCTACCAGAGCACCTCCGGCCACCGATTTCATTCCCAACTCCGGCGAGCTTTTCCCGTTGATCCACTGCTCCTTTGTAGCTGAAAATTTAACCATAGACGCCTCTCCTCATTCCCCACATCGTACACAAATATCAATATTAGAATCGCAACGGATCTCCCTCGGCAAGCCTTCTTCCCCAACTCCAGAGAGAACTTCGGCGAGCTCTACTGGCGCCTCGAACTCCGCTCATCCTCAAATTTCTTGTGGAGCACCCCATAATGTTTGCAACACCCTGTGAAACAGTTTTGAAATATGCCAAACAGAGCAGCGCGCGCCAAGATCGCCTCGAGCCGCCCCACGTCGGCCTGTTTTGGCGTCACGTTCCCCGTTGACTCGTCGACTCTTTTCAAGATCCGTTTGCGTCACGTCGTGCCTCAAGGTACCCTCTGTCTCTCTTTCAAATTTTGTGTAATTTCATCCGCTGGATCAAAAGTTACGGCCGTCCAAAGATCAAATCTTACCGGAGCCCGTTCTCCCTCGTTTTTGCGAATTTGTCCGTGAAATTTTTATGGTAGACTCATCTTGATATTCCCTACATGGTGCTCACCCTAACCCACGGTTTTGACCTCGTAATTTTGCGTAGAAAATTCTTTTCTCCGATCAGACTGCGTTGCAGACGGCAGAAATCTTCGTCGCGCGTTCCCCGTTGATCCAGAAGGTAAAACTCATATCCGTTCGCGTCACTTTGTGCCAAATGTTTCCAGATAGCTCTCTGTAAAATTTGGTTAGGTTTCGTGCAGTACTTTAATAGTTATGATCGTTTGATCTATTAGCTCCGAGAGCCGTTCATCGGCAGTTTGTGATCAATCCGTTGAGTTGCTGCCAAATCCGGCAATATCGTTGAGTTCGTGTCACCGCGTTCTACGCGATGGACATTTCCCCTTTGCTATTGCATCTACCGAAATTCTTTTTATTCGTCGGCCGCCGCCTTTTGCCGCCGCCGCGCGCCGTCTTTTGCCGCCACCCAATTTAGTTCGCTTCGACCATGTTGTCCTATCCGGTGGATCGTCATTCACTGTTTTGCCCATCGACGAAGTTCATTTGGGTCCCCGTTTGCCGTCAGAGCCTTGTTCCGGTTTATAACCGTCGTCTTTTCAACCTAGTTCTTTGTTATCGATTCGCGTCCCAGTTAGCCATCCTTGGTAACATTCTATCGCTGCCATGTCATTGCACCGACGGGCGCCACCTTGTTATTCCATGAGCGTTCTGTCATCGCTTCACCTTCATCGTTAACGCTTCGCCGTTAACGTTCCGTCGTTAACGTTTTGCCGTTAATGTTCCATCGTTAACGTTCCGTCGTTAACAACCCGCCGTTAACGCTTTGCTTTTATCATATCGCTGTCATCGCATGGGTGCACGCAAGTGAAAGCCCTAATGAGATGTCCTTACCTTTTTCTATTGCCTTATTGTGATCTAGCCCATCTCGTTGAGTTCAGTCTCATATTCCTGTCATCACTGCCTCGTCGTCGTCGAGTCCCGTCCTCGATGTAAGACTAACCTCCGGATCGAACCGTAGTGGATGTCGATCCCATCCGTCCTTGTCTTGTCCTTGAAAATCTAATATGCCATTAACCCAGAATTCATTCGTGGACTTGGTCGATAGACCATTAGCCATATGTCATATTCTTGTGCCAGACCTAGTCTATCTTTCTTTTGGTTGATTGTGCCGTTCAATCAACAAAAGTCAACCTCGAGCATCTGCTCAGTTCATGGCGAACTAACGTATCATCGTGGACCCGGTCTATAGATCGAGAGTCCATATGTCATCGGCTATCCAATCAAGATAATAACCTCGGAAGAAATATTCTTCGGAATATCATTCCTTCTTTCCTGGTTATTAATCTTTCTCTTTGGTGTATTTTCTGAAAGCCGTTCTATTTTTTCTAATCATCGACCTAATCCATTTAAGTTCCTAATTTCATCTAAGCCATTGTGCCCAATGCTATTCGTTCTTAATTTGGAGTTTACTTGATTTGCTTTTGAGTTTTGTTGTATTTGTGTTTTTTTTTCGTTAGACGCGTTGTCAGAAGTCGCTCGAAGGAGCTGAGGATCAAGCAAGCGGAGATTGAAGATCGAGGAACAAGGATCGAAGATAAAGAGTAAAGAATAATAAAAATTGCAAGGGCCAGGCAAGTTGTGCTTTGACCATATTGATCTCATGTTTTAAAATTACTTCGTTTGAAATTATTGCATGCTAGTTTGAAATAAACTAATTTCAATTAATCTGGGATTAGATAATCAACCTACTTGTTATTGCCACCTTGTCTCTATTATTTGTATGCCATGATTCATTTGTCACCCTAGGTTGTGGATTAATAGTTGGACATTAATAATTTGCCAACATGGGTTGATTAGACCGTATGTAGTGTGCTTAGCCCTGCCACGTAGATTTATCATGATTTTAGAAAATTAAAGTTAATATTGACTTAATAAGATATGGAACGTGTTTTTGGGAATGTGGCATGTGTTATTGAGTTGATGATGGCACGTGGTGCATGGTAAAGGACTAGGGTGGGAAAGTGATTTAGACTGAGGCAAGTGGCAAGATTGTTTCCGGTGGGCCAAGAGTGGCAATTGGTCGGTCGCATTTGGTTTTATGGCATGTTGATGTGATGAACTTTTGGTTAGTCTTGCCTTGTTCAACTAAGGACTTAACCTTGCGAGCCTTTGACCTGAGTCATTCATACAACCACAAGTTCCGGAATGGGACGGACCTAGCTGAGTAAATTGTGAAATCTATTCTTGATCTTGTCGTGGTGGAGTGAGTCCCGAATGTGAGGGTAGTAAAACTCACAGCGCAAGAGGGGGCCACGGATGTGGTAACCATCCCACCAGTGTTGAAACCTTAGCGGCGTCTTCGGGTTTAGACGGATCTTTGGAAAGGCTTTGTTATGATCACTCATTCGCATACTATTGTATGGCGATTCACGGTGACGTGGTGAGTTGATTATATCTTGTGGGTAAAGTGTATAACCTCTGCAGAGTGTAAAAACTATTGAATAGCCGTGTTCACGGTATTGAACATTGCTCGGGATTCTGATCAAGGGTTAGATTTTGATAAAAATGAGGTTGGGAATGTGGACAATGTGATATGGAAATTGGTTAAGGATGAGAAATGTTTTACTTGAGAATGATTACAAAATTTATTATGGGTATTATTTGTTTTACTGCTTTTCTATCTATTATGATTATTTGTGAATGCTGCTTTATTGCAAAAGAACCATTCAACCATTCCTTTGGAATAAGCCATGCATGTAGTAATAGAATTGCATTCTGTGCACGACTTGTTGAGTACGGTTGTGTACTCACCGTTGCTTTAACAAAACATCACCAGTTGAGGAGAAGTCTTTGTCTTCGAAGAAGGAGAAGTTCTACAAGAAGGCGAATATCTAGGAGTTGAACCTTGTCAAATGCCTGTGGTATTTTGATGGGATTCACCGACGTTCTTCATTCCGCTGCTGTTCGTTTTACTTTGAGTTGAAGTTATCTAGGCTTCACAATTGTAAGTTGACCTTAAGGTTGTTCAACATGTTATATTAAAAGATGAATTCTTTATTTATTAATTCGTTGTGTATGATTGTGATATTCATCTTTGTTAACTGTGGGCACTAGCTACTGATCCTGGGACTAGTGCTGAAAACACAGAGGGTTTCCGGATTGCTAATTCGGTTCCCGACAGCTTGGTAATCAACTAGGGTGGTTATAATTTAGATCGGAGCAAGTGGCAAGGGCAAGTGTGCCTGGGTGGGCCCGATGGGCAGAGGGTATGTGCAAGTCTTGCTTTGATCAACCCTAAGGACACCTTGCGAGTCTTTGACCTGAGTCAATCATGCAACCACATGTCTGTTATGGGGCAGTCTAGCTGACTAATTTGCAATGTCTTAGCTTTGGTACCACCAGTGGTGGTGAGGTTCACCCTTTTTAATGAACCCAGATGGCGCAAGAGGGGGGCCCTGTTGTGGTAACCAGTCCCTTCAGTGTTGAAACCTTAGCGGGTGGTACCGAGTTAAGACAAAGGATTGTAAAGGCTTTGTTATGATTTCTCTGCCGACACACCAAAGGAAGCGTGTTGATAGCTTGGCAACAAGAGATGATCATGTCGTGTGGGTAAAGTGCATAACCTCTGCAGAGTGTACAAACTATTCGAATATCCGTGCTCACGGTATTGAGCATAGCTCGGGGATTATAGTCAAGGGTTTAGACTTTTGAAAAATTAAAACTTGGGATGGATGGCAGGTTGCCATGGAAAGTTGAATCTTGACTTAGGATGAGAAACTTGGTTTACTTGAGAAACGCTGAATCTATCTATTACTGTTATTTGTTTTTTTACTGTCTTTTCGATCTATATACTGTACTTGTTCATAAATGCTACTTTACTGCAAATAGCCATTGTTAGCCATTCCTTTGGAATAAGTCTTGCATATAGTTATGTTAGAATTGCATTCTGTGCACAACTTGTTGAGTGCTTTATGTACTCACCCTTGCCTACAACATCATTAGTGCTGGAGAAGGTGTACCATGAAGAGACGAATGTTTAGGGTGCGATCCTTGTCAGTTGCCTGTGGTATACTGAGGGATTACCTACGTCTTTATTCTGCTGCAATTCAATTTAGTTGTTCAGCCTTGTGAGGCATCGTTATGTAAGTTGACCATAGGGTCATTCAACTAGAAATATTTAGTATATAACGTCTTTTATCTTATTTCCGTTGTGTATGATTGTGATATTCACTAATGTTGAGCTTGTGTGCACTAGCGTGATCCTGGACTAGTGCAGTATACATAGAGGATCCGGATTTGCATATTCGGGTCCCGACAAAGGTGGTATCAGAGCCATACTGACTGTAGGTCTTGACCCTAGATAGTTGGTCGTCTCTATAGGTCCTTCAAAATTATTTTCTAAAGTAAAAGATCTAACCTAGAAGAATAATGTGTTCTTGACTTATCTCATTCTTCTATTTCTGTCCTTACCAAAAATTCTTTCTTTTCCCCTTACTGAAATTTCTTTCTCTTACCTTTGCTGAATTGAGTTAAAATCTTACCTGAGTTATCTTAAGTAGAAAACGACATACCACACTTTAGGAGATGGCATCGAGTGCCTGCTGCTACCATAAAGATCATGAAGGAAAGAATTATCAAGCTGATGGAAGGGCGGATCAATGAAGTGTATCAAGAGCTAGAAGACTCGGTGCTTCAAGTAGCCAGTTGAGACTCATGTGTGGGAGTCGCGTTTCCTAAGATAGGAGTGCCGCCCATGTAGACGATAGTTTTGTGTGTTTAGGTTGAATTGGTTCTTCTTGATTGCTGGGTGTGCAGTATGTGTTGCAAAGCTTTTAGGCTCATATAAGAAACCATACTAAGTTATTAATATAGTTGCCTAAGTTAATTGGGTTAAACCTATCTCCCTAGTAATAGGATCTCTACTTCTTACCTATGCTATTTCCCTCTTCCCTAACCCCTTTGAGGTAACCAAGCAAATGGTTCAGATTAGTGATAGCAATGGAGCTAGTGGAAATCAACTCAGTGGAAACTCTAAGGATGGATCAGTTCTTCAACCGTCACTACAGATAGATAAGCAGAGTTTTAGAGAGTTTTTGGCTACTCAGACTCAGTTAATGCAAGCAATGACGAAGCAAATACAGAATATGACCAATCAAGCTAATGTCAGTAAAGCATCTCGAACTGTTATCAATGATCCTTGTGCTGACTCAAGGTTATCAGAATTCATAAGGACTCGTCTGCCAACGTTTTCAAGAAATGCCTTACCTTCGGAAGCAGAAGATTGGCTCAAGACCATTGAAAGGAAGCTATTCATAGCTCAATGCAACAGTGATGAGAAGGTCTTATATGCTTCATACACTACAAGAAAAGTGATTATCTGTGAATCAAGATGGAGATATGCAGATGGTAAGAAAGTGGTTCCTCAAAAGTTGTTGAGACATTTTTCGTTCATACCTAGATTGAAGAGGTTTTTTGCTTCGAAAAAAACAGCAGAGGACACACAATGGCACAAGTTGAAGCGAAAACCAAATGATAATGAAATGAGTCATCCAGCTGATGGTGAGGCGTGGAAAGACTTTGATAGGAAATATCCATTGTTTGCGGACGATGCAAGGAACTTGAGGTTGGGCATAGCTACTGATGGCTTCAATCCATTTGGCAATATATGAGTACTTCGTATAGCATGTGGCCCGTACTTGTGATGCCTTATAACATGCCACCGTGGGTATGCATGGATGAATCGAACTGCATGATGGCCTTACTCATCCCAGGTCCAAAATGCCCTGGAAAGGATTTTGATGTTTTCTTGGAACCTATCATAGAAGAGTTGCTTGAACTATGGAATGGTGTCCCTACTTACGATGCTTTTGCTAGTGCGATGTTCAATCTTCGTGCTGCAATAATTTGGTGCATCCATGATTACCCTGCTTTAGGCACGTTGTTAGGGCGAACTACAAAAGGTTATTATGCATGTGTTCATTGTGACAAAGATCCGTTGTCACGGGCCATAAGGAGGAAGATATGTTACATTGGCCATAAGGAGGAAGATAGTAATCTTCCATCAGAGACTCTGCACCGCGATGATGATAATGAAGATGTAGCTGTTGATGCTAGTTTAGTGGACAACATAAGCAACAGGACATAAAATGATAATAGTGTGAGTGAATCCGAAGAAGATGACACTATGGTGCAGTTCATCAGTGATAATAAGCATGAGAATACTCTGATGGATGACAGCGACGAAGAATAGTTACCTAGGATGACAGCGATGAGGATTGGATCTTGATGGTTATAGTTTATTTACCAACAGTGTACCCATGGTCTTTAGTGACGAATTCTGTGACGAATTTACTAACGAACTAGAAAGAATGTAGTTACTATTTATGAAACTTGTAAAAATGCCATAACTTTTGACTCGTAACTCCGATTTTGGTGTTCTTGTACTTTCCAGAATCATCATACTATGAGCTATCCAATTATATTCTTTTGGGCACTGATTCTTGTTTGCAAATATGAATTCTATGTACGTTTGTTAAAATGGCCATAACTTTTGACTCGTAACTCCGATCGGGGCGTTCTTTGGCTCGTTTGAAAGATAATGAAAAGTAGCACCCGAATTTCATAAGAAAATCAAATGGTCGGATCTTGATGGTTTGTGCGAGTGCGTACGCGGCAACGAAATTCCAAAAAAAGGTCGTTTAGGGCCTCAAAACGGCCTCCAAAGTTTTGAATCTATTTCGGTCGTTCTTTTCAATTATTGCAAATGGAATATTAGTTCCAATTATTTCATATGTAATATTATTTAATTTCATTTCTTTCAAATTAGAAGGTAGGAGAGGTAATTAGCAATATTTAAAATTTTTATTATTTGTTGGAAGACTTTCCTCTTATATTATGAATATTATAAATTGCTATTTGAATTTTTCTCTTCCTGTAAATATACAAAATATTACTTGAATTTGAAATTTATACTATCATGTATCAACTAAAAAGATAATATTCAGTGTATTACAGAAATTATTACTGATAAATAAATGGAAGTACAAAAGTGAGATTATTTCCCTGAAACATTTTGTAGAGATCATCTTAGGAAATATCTTCTGACATTTCTAGGTGCAAAATCATCAATTATGGCCTCAACATTAATGTCATCCAATAACTTTATCTCATTTAGCTGATGCCACAGTTACCCGCACAGGAAATAAGATCCGATAAGCAACAGTAACAATCCACTTCCCTGACAAACTAAAAAATCTCCATAGCAGACATTGGTCTATTTGGCAAAGTCATTTGCATTATTCTTAACTCAGAAATCAGATTATTTAACTCAAAATGAACTATTTTCCATATCAACTGTAACCAAAAAGTAATTAACTTTAAAATCTTTCTCACCTTGTAGAATTGATTCACTACTGCAATCATTTTCATCAAACTATTAAACATTGCTTCGGTTTTTGCTGGCCTCTCTGCTTTATCTCCAGCCGAATGGGTTCCACCTTTTGATGTGTCTTGCTGAGCTGATGCTTCCCCTGCCCTCGCCGTCGTCGGAAGATCGCCGGAATTTGGTCGCCGCCGTGCCCTATCAACGCCTCTTTTCTTCTCATTGTCGCACGGGCCATCCTTGTCAGCCAGAGCAAGCGGTGCCGTTTTGAAGGGTAAAATACGCTTTCTCAGTTCCAAAAGCTTATTCTTGTGAATTTTCCAAAATTTCCCGCACAAACAGGGGCGTGCGCCAATTTCCACTGCAAAAATCCAAACACCAGGCAAAATTTATAAGGCCCACGTGCGGCTCATTTCCCCCAAACACGGTAGGAGATTTCCCCCAAATCACTTGTCACGTGGCTCATTTCCCCCAAATCACCTTCTCCCCAAATCACCTTCTCGCGTGGCTCCTCCTCCACGGACGACATCCACGCGGCGGCGAGTGGTGCCCAGCTGCCTCCACATCGACGGGCCTCCTTCTGCGTCTGCCACCTCCACCTGCCATCTCCACCACCGCTGTCTCCATCCGCGACCCGCCGCCGCCACCCCCACCTACACCACAAGTTGCGCGTGGCGCCAGCTGCGGGAGGATCTACCTCAGGGACTGCCACCTGCCTGGTGAGCCACCAAACCCCTCTGTTTGAAGGTCGCCTTCTTCTCTTCTAAACCCTAACCCTAACCCTAGTTTTGATATGAACATTATATGTTTCTTTTTATCTGTTATTTTCAGTAATTTGCGATTTGTGATTATTGTAGCTGTATGCTCGAAATGTAATCACCAGCCCATTAGTGATTCCCCGTTAGTGTCTGAATCTCAGTCTCCCCCTTAGTGATTCCCCGTTCTGGGTGTTTACCCATGTAGTTTACCAAAGAAATTTAGGAATAATTTCCTTTCATAAGCGTTGAGTTCATCAAATGACTGAAAATCGATTGCTTTCTACATGTTGGTACTAAAAGTCTGAAAACCATTGCACTAGATCTAACACACAAAACCAGCAAATAAGCACACCTAAATTCAAGCGTTCGTTTTCCTCTTTCTGCAATTTCGTTTCCTTGGAAACTATTAGCCCTATCAAGAGCACAAAAAAATTGACCAGTTGAACAAACTTTTTAAGTTTTTAGTGCATAAACTAGGCCATCTTTGAAGCTTGCCTATGTAGGGCAAAATCCTGCAAGTATTCATTACGACAGGAAGCATTGTGGTCAGTGCATTACTTGATGTGAACTAAAGCGTATGTAGTTATGCACAATGAGGGGTGTAGTAACCAGTATGGAGTGCTGAATTATCTAGACTGCAATAACTAAATTGGCAATAGAGTTTGTATCAAACATCAAAAAAGCAAAATTATGGAAGAGACTATAAGTTATTGCTATTTCAAATTTTTTTCTGTAACCAGAATATCATATTATCCAACTAGGAGCAGCCAATGAGAACACGACGCAGCAAAGGCAAAGGTAAGATCTGTATTTATCTTTCCATATAGCATGAATAGGGCCCTATAGTCCTGCAATAGAAATCTTGACTATTAAAATATGCTCACCTATGTCAAACAATAATACTGTTGTTTTCATTATATAGAACCTGAACCATACGAATATGAGAAGCTGCGGCTAGCAAACATCGCAGCGATTCAAGCCAAATTTCAATCTCTAGGTATCAACAAATTAAAAAACCTTCTGGATTCAACTTCAACCCCCACTACAACTGAAAAGGATAGCAAAAAGGGTAGTGATGACTCTGATTACGATCCTAAAGAGGATAAGGGGGCCGAGGGAGATGAATCTACCAGCATCCCTTCACCAACAAAGGTGCTTGCTGATCTATCTCTTGCTGGGGGGCTAAGGATGTTAGCTGCATGTATTGTTTTGCATTGCATCTATTTAATTTCTTTAGGAAGCCATATCTATATAATAAAGCCATATATAGTTAGGAAGAACTTTTCTACTTGATACATTTTATTTTGTTTCTTCTTCCAATTGTAGGAGAAAAACAAAGATCAATAGTTCACTGCTGTGGACATGTTCAAGGAGTGCCACAACAGCAAGAAGAAGGGACTCGCTGAACCTGTGCAACACGCAATTGTAAGTCCCTGCAATTCCTCCTTTTTCTTCTGCCATTGTATCCTATATATGGACAAGGTTGGTCCAGCGTCAAAGTGATTTTGCTGAGATAGCACCGGACTTAAGTGTGGAAGTAGTTTTTGGGTCCGGCGTCAATGGAATTTAGTGAAATGAACACCGGACTAAGGAATAGAATAAGGTTTTGTGTCCGATGTGAAAGGCATACTATTTGTTTGGGTGAAGGATTGATCTTAGGGGGAAATATGTTTGATATGTCCTTGACTCCAAGCAATTTCAATGACTTAGCCTATGAACCAAGGCTCTCACTTGTGCATGGTCCCTCTTTATAGTACGACAAAATCAAAGAAACCATAGCTACATGGCCTAAATCATCTCCCAAGCCAAAATAATCTTGACTTTTTTTACTTGATGGCTTCTTAGACTCCTACTCACGATCCTCATCACCAAGTGGTCATTGACTTGATCATCAATATCAAAACCCCATAATCATACATAATTAAAAAAAATTATGGAGCCTAGATGCTATCATATCACCTAGTTGTAGGGTCGGTAGCTAAAAAGCTCTTTGTCGCCAATCTAATTGGCGACAGGGAGCCCATACTGGCGACAAACTTTCTTTCACCACTTCAATTATCGATAGATTCTCTATCATTGTTTGAAATGGTGACAGAAAGTCTGTCACCATTTCAATCACCGACAAAAGGGTATATCTACAATTTTTTAATTTGGTATATTATTTTCATAATTTTTCATTAAAAATATTATTTTAAAAGTCTCGATTTGAGAAGGCTAAATTTACAAATAAAATTGCACAGAACTAGTTTTTTTAAAAATAATTTTTTGAGAGCTATAACAGTGAAAAGTTCTTGATTGTTTAGTACGTACGGCTAAAAAAAGAGGCCTTCAGATTTCGTGGGACATCATGAGAGGGGAGAATAGGGAAAGCCAAACTTTTCCAAGTGGAAAAGACATATTCTTTTCTCTCACTGCTGCCTGCCCTGTCTCTCACCCGGCATCAGATCAAGTATTGGATATGCTGGGTTTGAAAGTTTGACTACACTTATGTCTAAAACGATAACTATTGTGACCGAAGGGAGTATATTCTATGACACTTGATATGATATCATGTTTTAAGTTTTGTTGTTCGCTTCTTGCCTTGTACAATCCTTCCTCCTTTCTACTTCTATAATCTATAGTCTAGTGAAAGAACTCTTCATTGTTGTAGCCCAAAAAATTTATTTTTTACAGAACTAGCCTCGTGTGATTTTTTCCAAATATGCTCCCTGACCGGCAAATCCCATGCACGGGGAGTGCTAAAAATAACCACGAGGTGACATGTGGTGAAAAACCGAATGCTATGCAATTGCAGAGCGAAATTACCTAACGTTGCTGGACACCGGCGATAAATTCCATGCCTCCACTCAGTGGAACCAAAATAAAAAAGGCTACATTATAGTACTGTGGCATTATTAAATTTTTTTCAATTTTGAAATAACGCTGAGTGGAGGAGCAGCATTGCCATGTATGGAGTTGAAGGATCAAGATGGCGAACAGAGGGGGGTGAATGGTCGCAAATAAATTTTTCCCCAAAATACTCCAACTAAAACCTTGAAAAAATCGTGCAGAGAAAATCGTGAAAAACCCGAACAACTAGACAACTATGTGTACCCCTAGCATGCTTGGATGAGTTCCATAGAATATGTGGGGACTTTTGAGTCACAATTTTGGTTGTCTAGTGTCCAAATCAAGAAGGAATAAAATCTACCTTTGCTTTTAGAAAAAGATCAATTCAAATCATAAAAGCCACTTTTAGAAAAGCAAAAGCAGAAATTCCAGAAACTGTCTTTACTTTGAATAGGAGTTTGGTGGGTCTCTGCTGCTCAAGAAATTATGAGAAATTTTTTTTATGAGCAGATGAGTCATGAAGAACTATATCAAATTTCACTTCAAAAGACATTACAGAAAATTCATCAAAAATCAAAAAGCTGAGACGGTCAGAAACTTGACGAGAGAGAGTTTGGGGCTCGGTTTTCACCTCATGGCGCCAAAGCGGTGCATCAAGTGAACTCCAAAATTTTTCTACAGATGTATATAGGAGTTCACAAGCTCCAACAAGAATCACTCAAAAGATTTTTTATATTTTTCTAAAATAAAAAACTAATCGCTATCTTGTGAAGAACAAGTTACGACGAGTTGGAACTTGAAAGAAAAGATGATCTCTACTCAATCAAAGAGTGCAAAAGAGATGTAAAACCATATGAACACACTGAAAACATCCAAGGTCAGCATTAGAAGGAGGGGAGGCAAATCCAAATTGCATGAATGTAGATTGCGGGAAAGTAAATGCGTAACGTAAATGCTGAATTTAAATTGCGTAAAATAAAGACATAATGTAAATGCGGAATTTAAATTCAAAATAATATAAAGAAATTTCTTTGTATTTCTGGTGGGAAGGTTTACAAAGCCTCACTTCATGTGAGCAAAGCTGAAAGGAGCAACTCAAACCTTCAAGGGGAGGAGGCCACCCCTCAACCCCTATTTATACTACTCTTGGGCCACCTACCACCCTTGGATGAGTCCCTCAACCCTATGACACTCATCTAAGGGCTAGGATTAACCCACTCACACAGCCATGCAAGGGCTAACCCAAAACCCGCACACATAATGGGTTTTCTTGCAGTTTTCAAAGCATACTACCTAGACCGCTAACCTATCAACTAGACCGCGATCCAAGCGGCTCTCATTGATCCACGCGACATCTAGCTAGCATCATCTCCTTTCCTTGTCTTCTTGGCTTGGGACTCATCTCCGATCATCTTCCGGCGATCTCCCGACCGTCTGGACCTCCGACGCTCCTCGCCTAGTCCCGGTCATCCTTCGCCTCACCATGACCTAGCACCGTCGCCCTGCAACCATCAAAGACAAGGAAAAACCTTTCACACAGCAATGCCCACAAATATATTCAATGATTATCCCAAAATCATTAATCGAACATAATTTCTCTCAACGGTCCGATGCTACCGCCCCAAGCGGGTAGCCCTAGGAAAAGCAACCAACACTCAAATTGCTTCAAATCCAATTCACTTCAAATCAAACTCAATTTCAAATCAAATCAAGCTCAAAACTCGTCAATTACTCATCACACACAAGGATAGACCTCCACATGGTCTTTCAGGAGTCGAGGGATTTTTTAAATAATATTTTTAATGAAAAATTGAAAAAAATAATATATCCAATTAAAAAATTATAAATATACCCACGTATCGCCATTTCAATTGTCAAGAGGCTCTCTATCACCATTTGAAATGGCGACAGGCTTTCTGTTGCCATTTCAAATGATGATAGAGAGTATATTGGCATTTGAAATGTTGATAGAGAGTCTGTCACCAGTGTGGCTGGACTCTTCGTCATCAATTGGATTGGCAACAGAGAAGCAGATATGAGTTTTTTAAATAAAAAATGAGTAATAAAAAAAATAAAATTTTCAAAATTATTTATTTGCAGAATTAGCCCCATGTAAACTTAATACAGTAATTACAATTAGAATTTGAATGCAATAAGCACACGTAAAATTTGAATACAATAATTAAACATTCAAACTGAATGCAATAATTACACATCCAAAGTCCATATATTCATCACACATACGAATTCAATTCATTACATTGACATGCAACTAAAGTACAACAATATCATATACAAAGTGCATACAACAATTTCAAGGCCTTTGAACCGTCTCCTTACAAATTGAACATTTCTTCATACGACACCCTCTTTCCGCAACATCCATGTGATTCCTTTTATGCCTTGTCTACCGCCACCCCACACCCTTCAGCCTGTTGATATCTGGAACCCACCGTGTATCCTCCCATGTGTGATGCTCCACGAACAAACCCGCCACTTGAAAACTGAAAATTTCTATGCTCCAAGTTGTCGTCACTGCTTCCTTATTGAAGAATTGTGACAAGAATATACCTAGATCTATAAGGATTGTTGAGCAGGCAGCCATGATATTTGAGCATAGCCTGTGCAATAGACGAGACTTGTTGCAACTGTAGACACATGTTTGCCTATGTAGGATGCATTCATGAGCAACATTTCATCAGTTCATCCCACGACCGGCTTTCTCTTTACACAGTACCTCGAAACGTAGCTAACTCGTGCCCATCTTCGGTGCTCTATGTATCTCCCCCTTCTTGCCTTTGTCCTCTATGTATGTAGAAATCATTTTGGAGAATTTCACAGCAGGATCATTCATGCGGACGAACAGTCTAGCATGGCGATCAACAAAGTACTGTGTGACACCACGAAGAACACTCTCCGCTATAACAACTAGGGGAAGGGGCAAGCCTCACATGACCCAATTGTAAACCTCAGCCAAGTTTGTCGTCATGACCCCATACCTAGCTCCATCGGTGTCATAAAGTATAGCCTATTTCTCCCTAAACTCATACCTTATCTATTTGAAGAAGCATTTCATGGCCCTTCCGTTCCTCCGAACCAGGTGCGAAAGGTCTGTGGGTAGCTCTTCAAGCGCTACTGGAGCTTCCCTTGTGCCAAGCGTTGCCCTCTTCTCTGACTCTGCTATATGCATTGATGTTAACTCGTCCAACTTCTTCCACGGTGCATCAAATTATCTTTGTTGTTTCTGGTCACATAGCCTCTTGAGAAGCTTTGTTAGCTCTTTGTTCTTGAACTGCTTGCACCACAACTTTACAAATCAGTCTATATATGTGTCTCATCTGCACCTTGCTGTAACTGCACAATCACCTTCAATAGCGGGGGATGTCGATCGTGTATGACACATACTCCAGGCCACTGATCCACGATACCAGCTTTCACATTCCTTAGAAACTAGAGCTAGCTATATGTGTTTTCACCCTCCATGAATGCGAGCGCTATAGGAAGAACCTGATTATAGCCATCTACTCCCCGTATATTGCATTCGCAATAAAGACTGAAGATATGTTCCTCTAGGAGTGCGTAGACTCCGTTAGTACGCATATATGTAGGACGACTATAGAACACATCCAAATGATATCCCACTTAGACTGGTACGCGTGGATAAGCTATGGGTAACCATCCATCTGGCATCTGACATCATACACCCACTTATCTGACTTCTCAATCTTAAAGGTTCTACACAGCGACACTGCCTATACTGTTACTGCTTTCTAAACCTCACACTTATTTTTGTAAATCGCACCTTGCCTCACCTCATTCCTGATCATAGCCCCATGCAAAGTGTTCGCCCTCGTCGACCACCAGCCTATCAAACTGACACTTATCCCACTCTGTAAGGAAAGGCTCTTCATCGTCTTCATCACTACTTAAAGCCTCGTAGTCTTGCCTCTCTACCTCTATCGCTAGCACCACTGATTCAATATGTTCTCCCTCCTCTACCACACATTGATTCCTGCACCTCTAGCATTGGAACATCAACTCCTTCGCCTGGTACTCCCTGTTGACCCGAACTAACATCCTGTCTCACTAAATATTCTCCCCTTCGACTACTCTCCCCAGCTTCATCTGGTTCATCACCAACAACCTCCTCCTGCACCGCATGGCTGATATTGGCTTTCTGAAATGTTTGTGCCAACAACACTAATGGCCATCATTTTCTCAGTCGCCATTCTTACATACAAGCTTCACAACTTCGGCCCCCTTCAGTTCCACTAACTCCTAGTACGTGCAATCCCGTCTCCGACACCTTACTCCATGCAGCTTCAAATCATATAATTCATGGTCTAGCAAAAACATATGGTACAACCATCTCATAACTGTGCCTCATGAACATTCTTCTGCACGTGATAGACTAGCCGCGACACTTGAAAAATAACTTAGTTCCACCCTTTGTACACCCATGCGTGGAACCCCTTCTCCGTAGTGTATTTTAAATTACACTTGTTCGTCGATACCTGTCAAACATTTCACAAAATTCCAAATATGTGCACAAGATCGACAGGTTGTATATCTACAAAACTACTAGTATTATACACAGCTTAGTACTTACAAAACTAATTAATTTAGTCGCTAAGTCGTATATATGAACAACTATTGTTACTTTACACACATAATTACTTATAAATTTATTTAATCTGGTCACTAAACCATATTTTAAAAAATTAATTCAAATAAACACAAAAAATATTCCTACCAAACGACGAAGCCTTTCTTCCTCTTTCTCCTCCTCACCCTTTTCTTCTTCCCTTTACCGTTCTCCTCCTCGTCTTCTTCCCCTTCTCCCTCTGTTCTTTCCCACCCCTCCTCTTCTTACCTTCTTCCTCTCTTCTTTCTTTCCCACTCTTCTCTTTTTCTCTCTCTTTCTTTCTTTGCTCTCGGCTGCTCTAGCCCTTTGGAATCGAAATAGTGTCCAGGCCGCGGGGTCGGTAGCTAAAAAGCTCTTTATCGCCAATCTAATTAGCGACAGAGAGCCTATACTAGTGACAAACTCTCTATCACCACTTCAATTATCGACATATTCTCTATCGTTGTTTGGAATAGTGACAGAAAGTTTGTCGCCATTTCAATCACCAACAAATGGGTATAACTACAATTTTTTTAATTTGGTATATTATTTTTATAATTTTTATTAAAAAATATTATTTTAAAAAGTCTCGATTCGAGAAGGCTAAGTTTACAAATAAAATTGGACAGAACTAGTTTTTTAAAAATAATTTTTTGATAGCTATAACAGTGAAAAGTTCTTGATTGTTTAGTACGTACGGCTGAAAAAAAAGAGGCCTTCAGATTTCGTGGCACATCATGAGAGGGGAGAATTGGGAAAGCCAAACTCTGCCCAGTGGAAAAGGAGAAAATTGACGTTTTACCATTATTAATATGTGGCCTCGCACTTTTACCACTGATTTCATGACGCTCGCCAAAATACAATTCATCTCGATCGCACTTTGCACATTTACCATTTCTGGGACTTTACACATTTTCGAGCCTTTTTTAACGTTTTTCTCGAGTGAAAAACCGGTTTTGCCCCTGGGCATCGTTAGAAGAACCACTTGGTCATTTTCTCTTTGGGCACTTACGGAGGCTACTCTTCCCTTTCCTTTCCGGCGGCAACGGCGGCGGATCCTGTCCTACGAGAAGTTGGATGGGTACGCGATCCGGGTGGCGCGAGTGTCACGTCCGCATTCTTGGCGTCCATGGAGCGCTGCTCCTGCATCCACCTCCACACCGTGGACGACGACGGCGACGAGGACCCCGAGGAGGCCAAGGACCGCCCCCTCATGCTCTCCCGCCCCCAGGCCCTTCCCGAGTACTACTACGACCGATCCGGGTCCTCCACTTCCTTCGCCAAGATGTGACGGGCCCCCTCGACCGAATCGCGAACCATTCTGCGTGATCCGCTCCTTCTTTGATCTGTTTCTTGGTTAGTTCTTGTGTCTGCTTGTGATCTGGTCGTATATGATCCAGTTGTGCTCTTGTGTCGGGGTTTTCAAGAAATTCAGGCCTGCATTGTTCGTGCGTGAATCGAGCAGTTGATTTGGTTTGTAATTATGTGTCGTGCGTTCGTGAATCCCTTAATTTGGTTCCAGGATTGCATTGTGTTCTGTACTGATTTTTAGTCTCTATGCAAATTCGATACACGTGTGTTGCATCATGTTGAGCATTGTGTTCTACAGGTTTCTAGCATTGTTTCTACAAATGAGTTGAAACTAGGAGGAGAAAATTGATTCGACCAAGTGGTTCTTCTAACGTGATCTAGGGGCAAAACCGATTTTTCACTCGAGAAAAACGTTAAAAAAAGCTCGAAAATATGTAAAGTCCTAGAAATGGTAAATGTGCAAAGTGCGATCGAGATGAGTTGTATTTTGATGAGCGTCATGAAATCAGTGGTAAAAATACGATGCCACATATTAATAATGGTAAAACGTCAATTTTGTCGTGGAAAAGACGTATTCTTTTCTCTCGCTGCTGCCTGCTCTGTCTCTCGCCCGGCATCAGATCGAGTATTGGATATGCTGGGTTTAGCCGCCTTCCGGTTCGCTCCTCCCCCTCCACGCGCCGCCGCCGCCACCGGAAACATCTCGGTAAACCCCTGCTCCTCCTCCTCTCCATCTGCGCACACCTTCCTCGTGGCCTCCATCCCCATCTCACGTGTAATGGCTTCTTGGTCTCTCTTCGACGGGCGTGATAGCTCGCGGACGGCGGCTTTCGCGATGTTCTGCGGCCAGCGGCGGACGAGGCCGATGTGTCGGCGACGGAGGGCGAGCGTAAGTGGCGGATGGTGATCGCCTACGACGGCACCAAGTTCAAAGGTTCTTTTCTGGCTCGTCTGGACTTTAGATTCTTTTGATTGGTGGTGTTTGTGCATTTCTTGAGCGTTATTATTTTCTCGTGGTGGTGGTGGATGGTTTGGGTGCTACCCTAAGGACGTTTATTGCATTCAAGGGAGGAGAGAAAGTATTACATTTAAGAGAGGAGACAAAGCATTAGGTTTCGTCGTTATTGATGCGAATGCGCTGAATTTTAGCAAAATGTCTTGTAGAAGGGAGTTTTTGGATTATTGGGATGAAGATGTGGAGGAAATAGTGCAGCTATTGTGCGGCATCTCTTCTTGGCTGGCCAATTTTGTTGGTTTTGGCATTTTATAGTTTTGTTATTTTCGACTGTAACATCAGTTCAATACTATGACATCCGTACATCATCGGATGTTTATACCTGAATTCTGCCTAATGAGAACATATTTTGTGAGAATCGATTATGACTTTGGGGTATCATCTGACCTTCGGCCTTTGTGGTTAAGCTTTTATCGGGGTGAAAAACTCTATCCTTAGAAAAGGAGGTAATACTTTTCAGGATCTTAGATTCATCGACATATAGGTTATCAGTTATCCTTACATAGGGAAATTCAATTTCATGCAGCTTCTGTCCCCAATGATTCTTTTAGAGGAGCTGATTACTAACTACACAAGATTGATCAGATGCATTTAAAATGCCCACTTCTAGTCTAACTATCGATTCCAGTAACTGTTGTCATATTTGGGGCTCATTTTCAGAATATCTTGCAAATGGAATTTTCTGCCTTTACCCTAGACTACTTTGCAGTTGCATGCAAATGTATTATTGACTGAAAAAAATGTTACAAGTTAGTCACAACTGACTATGAAAAAAAAAAACTCTGTTCTCAAAAAGCTACCAAGTATGGCACCAGCTTAGGTGAACTGGTTGGTGGTAGCTACCCTTCTGGAACGCTCTGCTGCCATTGATAATGATGACCTTATAATCAACATTAAGATTTTGTGGTGGATTTGGGGTTGCTACTACAAATACCTTATTGTCGGATACTAACAGATTTCTTTTGCACTTTCGTGATATGATTTACCATATTTCTATTGCAAAATACATCACATCTGATGTCTTCACACTCTATTACCTCATGTATGATCTGCAGAACTAACTGATGTACCACTAGCGCTTGTGATAATATTTTCTAGTTGATTAGTAACTAGCTGGGGAAAAATTCTGCAATTCTATTGCATCTCGTTTGAAGCAATTTCCTAAAAATCAACCAGAGCAAGATGAAATATTTGCTTTTCTGATATCAAGCTCTTGGGATGATAATCCTTGCCTAATCTGTTGTGGGCCTTGATCGGGTCTATTATAGGAAAAGGGAGAAAGGGCCACCTGTGGCCTGATCTTTGGGCCAAATAGGGCCAAGTTTAGTATATTTCTTAATATGTTATCGTATTTAGGAAGGAGTCTATTTCCTTTTGTTAGGAGAAACAACCTATATAAAGAGAAAGGATATGCAGAAAAGGGCACGTTTTGGTTGCCAACAAACCTAATTCCCAGGCGCTGCCGTCGAGAACCGGCCGGTGGCGTTGCACCGCCAACTATCCGGGCGTGGCAGCCATCAGGCGCCACCCCCTTCTTCTGGCTCTGGTCTGCGACCCGGAACTAGGGCCTACCAGCGGGAACACCCTCAACAATTGGTATCAGATTCAGGCGATTCTCCGGCAATGGCTTCTCCCGAGGAGAGGCTGGCAACGGTGGAAACCGCAATTGAGAAGATCCAGCAGTCGATGGTTGAGCTGCAAACAATGATGGCTGAGGTGCTCAGGACCGATTGGGGCAAAGGGCCGGCAGTTGAGACAGGGCACCAGGAGGAGACGAGGGCTAGCGAGGCGCCAAGGATGGTCTCGGGGCGTCCAGGACTTTGTCCGCCTCGCCATCACGACCGTGATCTTCACCATGCAAGCAGAGCAGGCGGTCCGCCTGGTGATCCAGCGGAGTGCCGGTGGGTACCGCGTGCACCTCGGTACGAGTTGCCGGTGTATGATGGGACGGAAGATCCGCTACTGTGGCTACGTCAATGCGAACGTTTCACACGAGTGCACATCGTACCGTCCCATGAATATGTGGAAATGGCAAGTTTGCATCTGCGTGGCGAAGCCCAAGAAGTTTTGGATAATTGGGAGCAGGAAGACGGCCCCATCTCTTGGGAGGAATTCTACAACACCTTCTTGCTCAGATTTACTCGCCATCCCAGCGCCGGTCCTTTAGGCGACTTGGTGAATCTGAAGCAAGGGGAACGCCGTGTGGATGACTACAGCAGAGAATTCCAGCGGCTGTTGGCTCGCGTCTCGCGCATGGGGAGGGACGACCAGATCGAGACGTATACGGCGGGACAATCCGTCACCTTGGCCGCCGACGTCCGACGGGACAGGCCGCATGATTTGGCGGAAGCTATGGGACTGGCCAGGGAGGCGGAAAGGAGGGAGGATGCGTGGATCGCCAAGGCTTCACAGGGGCTGTCCCAACCGGGTCGACACCGCCCTGCTTTCAGCCATGGCGTGTCGGTCGACGGCGGCTTCGGTACTGGGGTGGTCTCCTTCCGAGGTACCAGCGCGAACTCCCTCTGCAACGGCCACACCCTTGCAACCAACATTGCCAGCGACCGGGTCAGGGAGTAGTCGCATAGTTCCAGCGGTCTCCCCTGCTTCGTCGAACAGGTCGTCGGCGGCATCTTCGCCGTATCGGCTCCGCTTGAGTCCTGACCAACTGGCGGAACGCCGTGCCGAAGGCTTATGCTACAATTGCGATGAAGTTTATACTCGCGGCCATTGCTGCAAGCGTCTGTTTTATTTGGAGGCGGTCGATGAGGACGAAGAAGCACCCGAGGGGATCGCCCTGGAAGCAGAGGAGCCTTCTCTCTCGGCCATGGCATTGAGGGGACCCTTGGTGTGCAGCACCATGCAGGTTGAGCTGGAGATGCAGGGTTGTCGCCTTCTCGGCTTGGTGGATAGTGGAAGTACTCACAACTTTATCAGTGGATATGCTGCCAACGTTATAAATGCAACGCTGGAAACAGGGGTGGAGCAACAGGTGACGGTAGCTAATGGGGAGCAATTGCCTTGCCTGGGTAGAATTGAGGCTGGTCGGTTCTGCATCGGCCAGCAGGCTTTTTGTGCGCCCTTCCTGGTAATCCCATTACAAGGATTTGATGTCATCCTGGGTGTACAATGGCTCCGCACTTTGGGCGATATCCACTGGAACTTTGACTCCAGGTGTTTGTCCTTTGAAGATGGGAACAAAACGGTCACAATCAAGGGCATCCTAAGGGAGAAGGGTGCTAGCAGTTTCTTTCTTCAGGAGGAACAGGAGGCGCAGTTGAATGATCTCCTGACTTCCTTTAAGGATGTTTTCCAGGAGCCCCAAGGTCTTCCCCCTCTCCGATCTTGTGACCATCGGATTTGTCTTCAGGATGGCACCGACCCGGTGGTAGTCCGACCCTATCGATACCCATATAGGCAGAAGGATGAAATAGAGAAGCAATGCGCGGAGATGTTGGCCCAAGGCATTATTAGGCCAAGTCGATCTCCTTTTTCTTCGCCGGTCCTGTTGGTGAAAAAGGAGGATGGCTCTTGGCGCTTTTGTGTTGATTACCGAGAACTCAACGCTAAAACAATCAAGGACAAACTCCCAATCCCGGTTGCCGAAGAGCTCTTTGATGAGTTACATGGTGCAAACTTTTTCTCCAAATTGGACTTACGATCGGGATATCATCAAATTCGGATGTATGAGGAGGACATTCCGAAGACCGCATTCCGTACTCATCAAGGCCATTATGAGTTTTTGGTCATGGCCTTTGGTCTGTGCAACGCACCTTCTACTTTTCAAGCTTTGATGAATACCATCTTGGCCGAATTCCTCCGCAAATTTGTTCTCGTGTTTTTCGATGACATTTTGATTTACAGTGCGTTGTTGGAGGAGCACCTTGAACATTTGCAGCGGGTGTTAGAGCGATTGCGCTTCCACAGGCTTTCTCTCAAGCAATCCAAGTGTTCTTTTGCCCGGAGAGAGGTCCTCTATCTTGGGCATATTATCTCAGCACAGGGTGTGGCTGCCAATCCCCACAAACTTCAAGCCATAGACAAGTGGACAGTACCAAAGTCGGTCTCAGCTCTGTGCAGTTTCTTGGGTCTTGCAGGATACTATCGTCGGTTTATCCAACAATATGCGACCATTGCAGGACCTCTGACCACTTTGCTTCGTCGACAAGGGTTTCATTGGACCTCAGAAGCGGAGCGGGCCTTCCAACGTTTAAAGGACGCCTTACAATCCGCTCCTATTCTTCGCTTACCAGATTTTGATGTTCCATTTGTGGTTGAGTGTGATGCTTCAGGTTATGGGGTGGGCGCCGTGCTTCAACAGGAGGGACATCCCATTGCGTATTATAGCCAGCAGTTGGCCGAGCGTCACCGCAAGCTGGCCGCATATGAAAGGGAACTTATTGGTCTTTCAAAGGCAATTCGTCACTGGAGACCATATTTATGGGGTCGTCCTTTTGTGGTGCGTACAGATCATGCCAGTCTCAAATTCCTCTTGGCATAGGCCTTGGTTACTCCTCCACAACGACACTGGCTTAGTAAGCTCATGGGTTATGATTTTTCAGTTGAATATAAACCGGGCAAAGCAAATGGTGCAGCTGATGCGTTGTCACGAGCTTTTGATCCTACCCCGGTCTGCGCTGCTGTTTCTTGGCCGGCCGACTCATTGACTCAACGTTGGCATGTGGCCCTACGAACTGATCCAGAGATCCAGCAGCGTTGTCGCCAGGTAACCACAGCCCCTTTGGACTCAGCAGAAACTAGCGTTTCTCCAACAAAACCTCCGGTGGCTCCGGCACAACAACAGAGGCGATAATACCCTCGCGGTGGCGGTCGAGGCGGACTCCTTTTCGTGTCCGGACGGTTTGTTCATTCCGGCGACATCACCCCTTCGACCTCATATCATTGCGGCCTTCCATGACCTCACGCACGAGGGGGTCCATAAGACCCTACATCGCCTCAGAGGTTTCTTCTTTTGGGAGGGTCAATGTTAGACAGTGGAAGCATATATCTCCAATTGCTCTATTTGTCAGCAGCACAAAACAAGTTCCCTATCTCCGGAAGGTCTTCTTCAACCCTTGCCAATTCCACAGCAAATTTGGGCGGATGTTTCTATGGATTTTATTGTGGGCCTCCCAAAATCTCAAACTATGACTGCGATATTGGTGGTGGTCGATCGCCTTTCCAAGTACGCCCATTTTATTGCCTTAAAGCGTCCATCCGCTGCTCCCATGGTCGCCAATCTCTTTTTCGACCATGTGGTAAGATTACATGGCATTCTAGAGTCCATAGTTTCGGACCGTGATCCTATTTTCATCAGCGCCTTTTGGCAAGACCTTTTTAAATGATATGGTACTCACCTGCTCACTTTGTCCGCCTACCACCCGCAAATTGATGGGCAAACAGAAGTGGTTAATCGCGCCGTGGAGATGTACCTTCGTTGTCTCGCAGCAGATAACCCTTCTACTTGGGTTCAATGGCTTCCTTGGGCAGAGTTCTGTTATAACAATTCTTTTCATTCTGCCCTTAGTATGACTCCTTTTGAATTGGTTTATGGCCGGCCAGCCCCTAGCTTACTTCCGTATACACAAGGGGCATCAGTTATTGACAAGGTCGATTGCCAGCTCCTTGAGCGGGATGCCCTCCTGGAGCAGGCTTGGCGGCACCTCCTCAATGCCCAGAATAGGATGAAACAATATCATGATCATCGCCATCGTGAGGTGGAATTTGCGGTGGGCGATTGGGTGTGGCTTCGTCTCCAGCATCATCGACAGATTTCATTGCGGCCAACAGCCCAGACAAAATTATCTCCCCGGTTCTTCGGAGCCTTTCAGGTGGCGACTCGAGTTGGCAAGGTGGCTTATCGCTTGACACTTCCAGCGACGTCCCGCGTCCACGACGTATTCCATGTCTCCCTTCTCAAGGCATTCAAGGGTACTCCACCAACTTCCATTCCACCATTGCCGATTGATGTCTCTCCTTCAGTTGATCAAGCCAGACCAGCTCCACACCGACTTCTCGCCCAAAGGATTGTGAAGGGAAATCGTCAATTCCTTGTTCATTGGGCAGGTGAATCAGAAGATGACGCTACCTAGACAGATACCATTGTTCTCCGGCGTTCTTATTCAGAATTCCAGCTTGAGGACAAGGTGGTGGTCGAGGGGGGGAGTACTGTTGTGGGCCTTGATCGGGTCTATTATAGGAAAAGGGAGAAAGGGCCACCTGTGGCCTGATCTTTGGGCCAAATAGGGCCAAGTTTTGTATATTTCTTAATATGTTATCGTATTTAGGAAGGAGTCTATTTCCTTTTGTTAGGAGAAACAACCTATATAAAGAGAAAGGATATGCAAAAAAGGGCACGATTTGGTTGCCAACAAACCTAATTCCCAGGCGCTGCCGTCGTACCGCCAACTATCCGGGCGTGGCAGCCACCAGGCGCCACCCCCTTCTTCCCGCTCTGGTCTGCGACCCGGAACTAGGGCCTACCAGCGGGAACACCCTCAATATAATCTGAGTATGAAAAATTGTGTTTTTTTCCCCTATTCTAGGCCATTAGTTATGGTCAACCTATGGATCATCTATTATGTAATTAAACTTGCTTGACATTCCACATGAACATTACTGAGATTGTGAACAGAACATTAGAATTTTGAAGTCTCAAATGATTCTCAAATTATTATCATGTCTCAGGTTGGCAGTATCAACCATCACCCCCAACCATACAATGCTTTATAGAGAATGCACTAATACGCATCACTAAGCTCGATCGGAAGGAGCTCTGTTTGGTTGGTGCAGGCAGGACAGATACAGGTGTTCATGCGTGGGGTCAGGTTTAATTATCTTATTACACAGCTGTAAACAAAGGCTCAAGTTGATATATATTGTTCCACATGTATATCCTGCACTGCTGATAGGTTTAAATGCTGGGGTAACATAACGTATTTGTTGTTTTCAGGTGGCGCATTTCACCACACCTTTTGCCTACCATTGCCTCGATAGCATTCATTCTGCAATCAATGGGCTTCTTCCTCCTGAGATTCGAGTCAGGGAAATTAGCGCAGCACGTCCTGAATTCCATGCTCGTACATCCACAAAGAGCAAAATCTATCATTACAAGATCTATAATGAAGCAGTCATGGACCCTTTTCATCATCATTATGCTTACCATAGTGTCTATAAACTTAATTCACATGCTATGCGGGAGGCTGCAAAGCATTTTGTTGGAGTACATGACTTCACGTCTTTCGCCAATGCAGTACATAATGATCGTGTGCGCAGTCCTGTAAAGAAGATAATACGCTTTGATGTTACTGAAATGGTGACTGATGATCCCAGCATTTAGTTTTATTTTTTTCACCCCTTACGAGTGCAGTGTTTAGTGCTGTATTGTTGTGTAGTGTTTGACCTGACTTTTTCTGGTTGCTATACAGGGTGCTATGTTACAGCTTGAGGTTGAAGGTACTGGCTTTCTGTACAGACAAGTGAGGAACATGGTAATTTTAATATCTTGTTTAAACGTCTGTAAGTCTGTTTGGAATTTATTTTGTTCACATTTTATATAATCTGACCATATAATCATAGAAGAATTCCTTCATGATTCTAAATACGAAAGTTCCTTGACCCAAGTCATAGGAACAACTATCCATCTTATTTTTTCGTTTGCCTCCTGATAATTAGAATGAACCATGACAGCAGTTAATACAACTTCACTTCTAACTGTGCAGTGGTCATACATCCAACTAGTGCAGCCGTATTCTCAGCTGTTATGAAAGAGAAAATTATCTTTATCACATTAGCTCAACAAAACAAGTAATTATGAAATTCACATCCAACACTTGGAATCTTATCCATGACACTGCAGTTGCTACAAATAGCTGGAAAATGACACTAGTGTAGTACGATGCATGCATTTCTAAAAAAACTGAATTTAACGTATTTAATAAATTGGAGAGAGGACAGTTTATAGAAAACAATACTGTCCCTGGTTCCATCAAAGAAAGTGGATTAGCTGAACCAGATTGAACCATCACACTCTCGCTTTAAACTTTGATCTGTATTTCTTTTTGTCAAACTGATTTCCTAATTGGTATTGGCATCCATTCAACACAGCTGGACAACACAGCACCAAAATCGACCATTCAGTTCTCATGTTTTGACGTGCTTTTTTTTTTTTTTTGCTATTCTAGCAAATTCAGTGTTGTGGATCCAACCTTTGGTCATGTCTTATTCTAATTTTTCCTTTTAATGATGTGGGCTTGTCTTGATGATTTGAAAAATTGACTAAAAATCATAGTGAATTCAGATCGAATAATACCTTCGTTTGTTTAGTATCTTTGTTCATGTGTTTGTTGTTTGTGTTGCATTCTTCAGCACTGTCATATATCTCTTCAGTAACACAATGGGATGTGGTTGACGGTGCAGGTAGCTTTGTTGCTTCAAGTTGGAAGGGAGGCGCTGCCTACTGACATCGTCCCAAAAATCATTGCAGCAAGGGACCGCAAAGAACTAGCGAAGGTTGCCTTGTCAGCACCACCTCATGGATTGTATCTCATGTCAGTAAACTATGACGAGGAAATCCTGACGCCTCCTGAGGGTTTCCCTCCAAGTAGCTTTGGAAGGACTCATCAAATAAGTAGATGCAAACTTCTATTTTATTGATTCTTTACGAAAGACCTGTCAGTAGAGATGTGTTATTTTGTAGTTTCTTTTGCCTACTAGAATTTCTGGGTGTCAACAGTCGGTCCTAATTGGCTGCTAATTTCTTGCAAGAGATGAATTATTCGTGAAGCCTTGGTAAGGAAATTCTGAAGCCTCCGGACTCCTGAGGGCTCTCCGCCTGTTAGCTTTGGTTGGGCTCATCAATCTATTAAACGCAAATTTCCATTTTGTTGTTTTATTTGTGTAGAATAATTTACGGAAATGATCTGTTTTATTGTATCTGTTGTATAATATTTCATGTGTGGAGACTTTCCCTAAAAGTCTATTTGGCCCATGAGATATAATAGGGATAGTTTAGTCTCATACGGTTTATTCTATGATCGTGACACCCTTCCTCGCTCTATATAAAGAGGGTAGGGGATTGGGTTTGGTACACGACATCCCACCAATGTACAACATGTATCAGCACAATAACGTTCTCGCATAAGCTTCTTGGTACATTGCCTGTTGGTGGTGTTTATTTGGCTCTTCCTTCTTGCATCGAGAGCATTATTGTGTTGATAATGAGTTGTATATTGGTGGGATGTCGTGTACAAAATCTAGCCCCCTATTCCTTGTATATAGGGAGAGGAGAGGTACCATGGACATAGAACAAAATATATATGATTAAAGTATTCATATTATGTCTCAGGCCTTATGGGCCTAATAGGCCTGGTCTGGTTTAGGAAAAGTGTCCTTGTATGAAAATAGTATACAACAATCCTGTATTCCTATTTGACTTTAATGGCATACTTGGGCAAAGCCATCGAGACTATATCCATCAAGGAAGAAGAGAAGTGAAACTATAATTTCTTAAGGGTTATCCTGAGATATCTAGAGCAGTAACAGTGGTTGGGATATCTAAAACATTTGATTGTTCCTTTTGTCTGAACTATGCCAACGTATTGCCATATGTTTGCATGTCATTCCGAAGTCCTTTTTGTGTTTGAATGCATCTATTCAGTTGTTTTATTGCATTTGCATTCTCAACTCATACCAGTTCTAAATATGTTTAATTGTGCTTACTTGTTGGGTGTTAAGTTTGCCTTTCAATGTGTGAAGCTACAGAGCAAACTTCGACAGGCTACCAGCTCTTATAGCGGACTTGTAAGGTTCATCACTCTTTTCCAACCTTTTATTTTCACTCTTTTTGTGTGAAAGGTGGTTCATCTTGCTCAATTCTATGGCCTTCACTAACATGCATGACATATTCGGCTCTGAATGGTTATGTTGGTCTCTCAACTTAGAGCTCTTTTACGGTACCTACCATTCTTTGTGGACCGTCTTTTTTTTTTCCAATCCAGAAGGTTGGGTTAGTACGGTTTGGTTATACTGCACCATGAGGAAGACAATTCTCTTAAAGAGACAAAACTGTACGTGCACATTAGTAATATTTTATGCATACAAGTCTAGTTCTATCTAGGAGTCCTAATCTCTACATGATATTTGATTCATGCTTGTGCGTCTTTATTTAATCGTAAGATCCAAACAATGCGCAGTCATGATGGTCCAAGGCAAGGCTACGGCGGCTGACCTTCCGCCACCGTTGGCGATGTAGAGGAGTCGTACGTATCGGTGGTGGTACGAGTACGACACGTCTATGCGTCCATGCGGCTATGATGGCCGGCGACATGACCTGTGTTGCTTCAACCTCTTGATCCGCAGAGACTGCTGATGCTTCAAGATGCAATTGATGTTTAGGACCTCAGGGATTGTTTTTTTTTAATTTTTTTTTAATCTTGCCCCTAATAAAAGAACATCAGGTTTCAAGAAAAGAACCTCTTCCAATTGTTCTTTGAACCAACCAAATGAAGAGCATTCTACTAATTATTCATTCTACGTGGCAAGGTTACCTAGCTGCGCTTGGAGGCGCCGATTGACCTTAATGTTGATTTGTTAAATGTTGAGACACAAACCATTAACACACGGAATAGCCATGGATGCCTTGCCGTCTTCACTGCCGTGACAGAGAGAGAACAAAGAACAGAACGTAACTGGGAAGGAATCATGCTAGACGAGGCCACCATGAAAAATCCCATCTAGTGATTCACTTGGAAACACAGATCGCCACACGCGATGGCATATGATCGTGGGGAGTTCTTGGGTCGTTAGTGTTATGAGATAAGAGAGACTAACTATATTCGGTTTAGAATCTCTTTATAGTGTGAACGAATTAAAACTCCTCTTTCATATTGCTATATATATCGAGTGTTTCTTATTATAATCAATCAGTCTAATAAAATGAGAGAATTCTACCCCTATATTATATATACTCTTGTCTTTGATTTGCATGCAGCGAACAACTAGCCGTTAACATCTCGGCTCCTTCGCCCGCACCCGACGTCAGCATCAGTTTAGCGCCCCGCCGCCGTGAGCTCGGAATCCATGCCGGCACCCCGAAGCGCACACCTGTGGCCCTCGGCTCGGACGCCTGAAGCGTCGATGTCATCGGCAACGGCGGCCGCATCCGCATCATGCCCGTTGCCACGGCCACGCAGCCATGACTGCGATCTCGGTGGTGTTTGGCCCTAGCGGCATCCGCACTGTCTGAGCTGCTCCTGACCCCGCTGCGTGTTGGCCCGTGGAGCTTGGCCTCGGTGGCACTCGGCGCGTGTGGCGAGAGGCCTGCTTGGAGAAGAAGCTCACGCGCGGAGGAAAAGCCGCGCTCCTACCAAACGGTGTGAAGAGCAGTGAGTAAGGCGGCTATGGGTGGAAACCCTAGCCACCGCATTTTTCTTTTGAATTTTTTTTATTTAATATTTAATTTTAATCGTTTTTTCAGAACTAGTCGCCCGCGGAAAAAAATTTCAAAACTACCCGCCCGTCGCCCTTGGGCATGATCGCCTCTGACGGGCGAGCGGTGGCTGCCTAACGCAAAACTTCATGAACGTATGCTGGCAGAACTAAAAAAATATAATAAATGTACGATCGCCCTGGCGTATGATCGATCAGAGAAAATTTTTTTGAAACTTTTTGTTGTAAATTGTTTGTAGAATTGTTGTATTGAATCGGGACTAATTAGAAAAAAACTTATTGTCATGTAATGAACCGGAAAATTTGTTTGTTTGTTAGTATCGCATCTCACTTAGGTATTTTCGTAGCCTCGAAGGGTCCACGAATCGCCGAAAAAATATGGGAAAAAGCAGGGCGGCTACATAGCGTGGGATACCACTTCAGCATGGCGAGATGGCGGACGTTGCCCCCGCATTTTGTTACCAAAATCGGAAAAGGCACTCGCGGCCACGAAACCACAGAAATCGTAGCCACTTGGGTGTTTTCGTAGCCTCACGGAACAGGCCGGACACGGTCAAAAAATCTGAAAAAAAATCAAGGGCGCCCACGAACGCGAGCTACGACTTTCGTACGGGCAAGATGGCCGGACGTTGCCCCGGCCTTTTGTTGCGAAAATCGGAAAAGGCACTCGCGGCCATGAAACCACGGAAATCGTGGCCACTTAGCGGTTTTCGTAGCCCCGCGGGACAGGCCGGACATGGTAAAAAAAATAGGGGAAAAATTAAGGGCGGCCTACGCAATGCGGGCTACCACTTACGTACAGGCGAGATGGCCGGACGTTGCCCCGGCCTTTTGTTGCGAAAATCGAAAACGCACTTTCATGGTCACGAAACCACGGAAATCGTGGCCACTTAGCGGTTTCGTAGCCCCTGAGACAGGCCGGACATGGTCAAAAAATAGGGAAAAATCAAGGGCGGCCCTCATAATGCGGGCTACCACTTACGTCTGACGGGCGAGATGGCGGACGTTGCCCCGCCTTTTGTTGCGAAATCGGAAAAGGCACTCATGCCACGAAACCATGAAAACTTTTACGAGGTCTGAAAATTTTGAAACTTTTTATGGAGGTTCCTGATAAATCAGTGATATTACCATAAAAATTTCAAATGATTTTAATATATGACGAATTTTTTAAAATTCAAACAATACATATATAATGGCACATACACCGAAAGTTCAGATGATAAAATAAGCAATAGATTAGATTATATTATATTACATGGGCATTACAACAGTGACGAGGTTAATAAGGAAAGCACTGTTCGTCGTGGTGGAACAAATGATCGTTCCGCCTATCTGGGTACAGCCAGAATGATGTAAGACATTTTCTGCATATTACCTGACCCGTTCTAATATTGCGACGTGTCATCGGACACCGCTCAATCCCTACTATGAAAGAACTCCATGGGGTTCCATAGATTCTCGGTATGCCGCCCATTAGGTGGCCTATGCCGCACGTCTCGGGTGTATAAGACTTAAATTTTGGTTGTTGTTTATGTGGATTTCGCCTCCCATATGGGCATGTCATCCCGATTCGGCGCCCCTATGTTAATACCACCGGGTTCCGGGTGGTCCGCAAGAACGTCGAGGATTTGTTGCGTGGTGCGGACCTCGGCATTGCTTCCCTTGTCCCTTCTTCTTGAGAGGAGGAACCCTCCAAGCACCTCTGTTGTGTTGGCCGTTGGCGGAGACATGCGGAGACGCCTGCTCTGTTTCGGCTCGCACTCCACTATATGGTGCAGGAGGTGTGTGTTGGGCTTATGCTTGGACAATCGGAAGCGTGCCCCGCAGTCAATGCAGTATGCCCGCTTTGGTGGTTGCATAACACCGTAGGCGTACTCGGGGTCTGGCTTTTCTGGGCGGTAGTGGCACCACGGAGAGGGTTGCTCCCCCCAGTCCCATGCAGGTTGCCTGAGATGTGGGTGGTACGTCTCCGGGTCCACCCAGTTGAAGTACCAGCACCGTTCCTCCTCGGCCAAGGGGCACCGGTAAAATCTCCGGTCCGCTAGATCACCGTGGCAGGTATCAACCACTGCCTCGAGGCCATGTACGCAAACGTCGGGGCTTTCGGGTGGCCCTGGAGGAGGTTCCTCCTTTGACTTGTTGTTGTTTGCAAGTGTCCTTTTGAACTCCCGTGTGCGATGAACTGGTTTAGAACTACTACTTTGTGAGTTCAACATGAGTATGTCGCATGAAACTCACCGTCGGTTGGCCCTTGCACACCGCCCTAAGCTCTGGTCGATCTAGAAAAGGACATATCTGGCGGCCTCTTCCACCGGGTGAAGTTCTCGGCGAAGCGGGGTAGTAATGATTGTTGAGAAATTAAGTAGTCACGTCGTTCGGCCCGTCGATCCATTGGAAGAAGCAACACCGCCCTCGTCCGATAAAAGAAAGAACGATGCATGAGATGGTAGTGTTACCTGTATTGTGTGGGCCTTGCCAAGAGGTTTACCTCGACGCGCGGCCACAGCAGAGATGTGTGTGTGGCGGCCGCCTCTCCATGGGTAGATTGCATCATCTTCGCGGTGAGGTTGCGATCGCATTTGGGTCGGGAAACTCCAGCAGAACTAGGCGTCGGCGCCATCGCATCCGGAAAGTCGGAAGAGGCTGAATCGCCGCGGCACCGGTGCGGCTAGTACTCCTCGACGCCTGAGTCAAAGAGGAGGACCTTCGGTGAGCAGAGTCGATGGTCACGCCCAAGAATGCTCGGACAGCCGTGAGGTGCTCGGACACGGCGTCGCGCGGCATGCAGACGGTGCCCACCGCACGTCCTCGGTGTGCGATCTGTCAAACTCCCGAACGAACTCGGTACGACTTCTTGGTCTGGCGGTGGCGTACACCATTGCGGAACAAAAAGTAGTCGTCTTATTAAAGTGTCCAAATTAGGGGTTAGATATAAGGGGCATACTGTCGCTGAACCCGAGAGGCCCATAGTGGGCGGTCGATCTGGGGAGGCCGTGGTACAGTCTGTGAGTACGGCGTCGGGTCAACCTCGGGCCTACTAAAGGAGAAGTGCTCCGGGACCACAGTGCGATAGTAACGCAAAGACGTCAACAGCGCCTCTTTGCCTACCTTGAGACTGACCAAGCCAGACCCAGACGTGCCGCGAAAGCACGGCAGAGCCCCACGACCATCGCACCATCGTGGTACAGCGGCAAAGTTAGACATGTCTGTCAGAAGAGATTTTAACGAAATGTGTTACCGGTTGGCCGGGTGTCGGCGATAAACCGGGCGAACTCGACCGGTGCGGTCCACCGTGTCCCGCGGCGAGGGCGGAACAGTACCAACCGAACAGGACTAGCGTGTACGCCTCGGTGGTGTGCGAGTCATCCTCGTCGGCCTCCGGTGGAGAAACTCACTGCGGATTCGATGACAAGATTGTCGGCAGCTCGGTCGCGATCCGATTAAGTTGCAATGAACGAGGTACTAACCGTGAACCGGAGCGACCATATACGGACTCCGTGCTTCTCATCATCTTGTAGGGACACGACGGGTCGGCCGCGGGTGTCGGTCCACACGGGCGGCAGCGCCTCAAGCCGCCACACCAATCGAGGCGTCGTGCGGCGGCACAATCGCACGACTTCGCAGGGAGGCCGAGGAGGTACGACCGTCTGCGGCGTGGGAGCCATCTCTCCGCATGGCGGTGGAGCGTGTGTGTCTCCGGTCTCCACCGATCCACGAGCGGTCGGCGAGGACCGGTCGTCTGAGAACCGTGTGGCGGCGGGCCCTCCACGATCGTCTGCTCCACCATCCGTGAAGCGAAGTAAGCCGCAGCTCAGAACCTGCACGTAGTGTGTACCGTCGTTAAAATTCCATTAGCGGTAAGTAAAGAGTGCGAAAACTCGGCGACTTCTTTGTGGAACCCGGTGGTCGATCGAAGAAACTCCTTCGCACCCGAGACGCGATGTCCCTGACCGCCGACCCTCAACTACGGACAACCTAGACCGGTGGGTCAAGTCCACGTCTTTGGTCTAGCGGCTCGAGAAGTAGCGTCGGAAGACGCCTAACTCTCGCCATAAATCGCTTTGCACTGCGTGATTAGAAAGCAAATTCATGGTTAGAAAGCAAATTTATGGTACACGTTGCAACTACAAAAAGTAAATGAAAAGTAATGCAATGTTCCATATTCAAATATTACATTAACGGGGTAACAAATAAGCTGGTACATACACTCGAAAATACATTGACGGGACAACAATTAAGCGGTACATAGAATCGAAAAATACATTGACGGAGACAACAATTAAGCGGTACATAGAATCGAAAAATACATTGACGGAGACAACAATTAACTGGTACATAGAATCGAAAATACATTGACGGAGACAACAAATAACTCGTACATAGAATTGCATTATCCACAATTACGACGCGCCTCAGACTCGTCCATATCGTTCCTAATACACCGTGTCCTTCGACGCCCGACCTTCTGCTTCAACATTCGGATGTCCGGTACCCATCGATGCCCTGGAGGGGGGCTGCCGTGAACGATCCATCGACCCGGTACCCGTACACCTCGTTATGCCACGTGTTGAGAACACTCTGCTTGTAGTAGTAGTGGGAGATGTACGGACGACATGACTGGTGTGTCTCGCCTGCTGCGGCAATCACGCGCGAAAGCACGGCAAGTGCAGCAGCGTGGCTTCTGGCAGAGCACTCGCGATCGGCAGCTCGAATGCGCACGGATGGGAAGTCCTCTCGGTGGGCACCTCTTGACCCGGTCACCGCGAAGGCACGTGGTACCTCCGTTCCACGCCACTCTCCGGTGTCAAGCGATGTGTCTGTGCCTTCCGTGTCTTGTTTGCCATGTGCGTAGAGACAACCGCCGAAAGTCGACAAAGCGATTGTCCGACATACATGCAACGGAGGCCTTGTACCGCTCAACGAAATATCTTTGGGTGCCTAGTAACACACCTCAACAATGCCCACCAACGGAGGCATCTCGCACCTTTCATTACCCAGTTGTAAATCTCCGCCAGGTTGGTTGTCATTATTCCATAGCGGAACCGCCCTCGTCATGCAGAATAGACCATTTCTCCAACGGCTCGTGTCGTATCCACTCCGTGAAACTCTTTATGCTTTCCCCGGCCACGCCGGATGTTTGCGCGTCGGTCGGGGCGCACACAAGGCTGTGGGGTCATCTCCTTGCTCGTGGTACACCATAGGGTTCCTTGACGAACTAAGCGCCATCCCTTGGATTCAGTGATTGCTTCTTGGTTAGTTCATCCAATGTCCTCCACAGCGACTCGAACTTCCTCCGCTGGTTCTGTTTGCACAGCCGCTTGAACATGTTCATAAGTTCCTTGTTCTGGAATCGACGGAAAAATTGGCACCCATGTGCCTCATGCACCACCGCTCTTGAGTCAGCCACTTTGTCGCTCCCACGACGTCGGACCCTTGTTGCATATCCACTATCGCCCTCAAAGAAACCTGCATGTCGGTCATGGATGACACATACATCGGGCGGTCTTGCACAACCGCCATCTTGACTCTTTCAAGAAACCGATACCGACTCTCCGTGTTTTCCCCCTCCACGAAGGCCAATGCGACCAGTAGAACACGGTTGTTGGCGTCCACCGCGATTGCGATTAGAATCGGCCCTTGTTTTTACTGAGGAATGTGCCGTCCATGCAAATGACCGGCGGCATCTTGGGAAGGCATTAATGCATCGCCGAGGGCTAAGAAGGCCATTGCAAGACCCACTTACCGCGACGCACCATCCGCAGAAACTCCGCAAGGTCGATGACCGTACCGGGATTCCTACTTGATATTGCCCTGAGCAAGTGTGGAATATTCTCGTAAGAAGCCTCGTATGTCCCGAACCGTATTTGCAAAGCTGTTCTTTTTGCTCTCCATGCCTTTCCGTAGCTAATCTTGTACTGAAACCTCTCCTCCACGGCTCTGATAATGGATCGAGGCTGCAGGTGCGGATTGTCGACGATCTGACCATAAAACACATTTGCCACCCAAGTGGACGACAGATTGCGGTGTTCTTGCTCCGCTTCCTCCAGTTGGCAGTTATGCTCCGTCACTATGGAACATTTCCAGTAGTCCCTCCACTTCCCCTTGTATGCATGCACCCGCATGGGCACGAATCAACTACGCACTTCACGTCGTAGTCTTTTTGTTGGACTTCACTACCTCGAATTGGCGCCAAGAGACATTGACCGAGACTTCACCGCATCCATCACGGCCTCCTTGTCTTTATATATGGCCCCCTGCGCGACCTCGTTCTCATGATACTCCCATGCATCTCTGTTCCCTTCATTCATTGTCAGGTCTTCGAAATTATATTTAGTCCACGCACCGGGGACAGGCACCTCAGGAGTATTGTCCTCCTCGTCCGAGCGTTCGCCATCAGGGACTTCCTCATCCGCACGGTCCTCCTCCTCCATCAACTCAACTATGTGCTCCACCTCCTCCCCTCGTCGGCCACCGCGCCTCCACTGGCTCCTCGCCCCCTCGATCCCGTCGCCACCGCCAACCTCGCCACCACCTTCATCATCGCGTTGTTGCATATCTGTATTCCCCTCCTCCGTAATATCTACCCCGACATCACGCACCTCCGACACCGATGGAGGTACAGTACCAATCTACAAAGAACATGAGCGCCAACCCGCTCTACTGGCGTATCCAACATAGCTCCTCCATGCCGACGTCGCATTAATAGGAATCACTCTCCATAAAAAAGTCTCGCATGCGACGGCTTACTATCGCTCTAACCCGCAAATTAACACTCGGGCATCCAAATCAACATCCAAATATAAACTCCATCAAACCCTCAGATGTCCTATCTCTCGGCCTAGATATGCCTCAGATGATCTGCTGAAAATCCCGACAAATCGACTCCATTCGCCCCCGTGCTATCTCCCCATCTCCATAGAATATCTGAAAGTACAATGTCTCGACATAACCTACAACGTCGAACCAAAAACCATCATTTCTCCACCTAACCGCTATATAAATGTCACAATATATTGTCGTCAAATTTTACTCTCTTGATTTGTAATTGCCTACCATGTTTTTAAATATACTAATTTTTAACGTAATACGGTCATTGACTATAAATAAGTAATTCGATTACCTATATTACATACCATAAATACTAAATATTAAATCTCTAAAATATTAAATACCATAAATACTAAATATTAAATCTCTAAAATATTAGATACCGCAAATACTAAATATTAAATCTCTAAAATATTACATACCGCAAATACTAAATATTAAATCTGTAAACATTGCCTAATATTTGTACTATCCAATCCTAACTAAATTAAATTTCCAAATATTATATTGATTCTCAACATTTCTAAATACTACAATCCTAATATGTCTAAATACTATATTAAATCTCTAAACATTACCTAATATTTCTACTACCAATCCTAATATTTCTAAATATTACAAAATACTAAAATTTCAAAAAAATTACATATAAATTTAATGGACTTACCTTCAAAAACGATGAATATTTTTCCCTCTTTTTTCCCTCTCTTTTTCCTCTCCTTCCTCTCCTCTTCTTCTCCTCTCTCGCTCTCGCTCTCGTGGCAAAGAACCAAATGGCCACAAGATCGCTGGGTATAAAAATACCCCGGTCGCCTAGGGCATGGCGATCGCCCAGTGGGCGATGACCTGGCGACGCCCGACGCGTGTCCCGTGCGGCGTTTGCGCCGTTTCCGACCGTTTCCGACCGTTGGTGGGACCCACATTTCGCCCGTACAGGGGGTGATCGCCCCTCGCGGGGGCGAGGGCCGGGTATTTCTGAAAATTTCTCCCGCGGGCGACTAGTTCTGAAAAAACGATTTAAAATAAATATTAAATAAAAAAAAATTCCTTTTCTTTTCGCCGAGTAGGCTGGCCAGACAACTCGAGGCTTCATTTCGCCAAGCAGGCCGGCCAGTAGCCCAAGACTTCTTTTCGCCGAGCAGGCCGGACCAGTGGTCCATGGGTTTTCTTCCCGATACAGCCCATTCGCATGATCCTTGGGCCATATAGCCCGATCCGCTTTGAAAATTCCGAACAAAAAACAGAATAGGAATTTGCAATTTAAACAATAAGTTTTTTTTTCGTTCATGGACTTTCTTAAAATTTGGTAAAACAATATGTCGCACACTTTAGAAGTCCCATGCTTTGGATTTATTTTTTCTAACTTTATTCCATGTCTCATATGTGCTAAACTTATTTTTTGTTATTTAAGTAATTCTGAAAATTGCTTAGTAATTAACAGAAAATGCTAGAAAATTATAAAAAAATTGTGTATGACCCATTGCTCAGTATAATGATGCTAGATTAATTTTTTTAGCATATTTTTCATATTTATATGTGCTGGGCATATTATTTTCCTGTTATTCCGTAATTCTGAAAATTACTTGTTAATTAACAGAAAAGCATGCAAAATGCTAGGAAAAATGCTAGATAGCATTTAAGAGCTTTAAGCCTCTGGATTAATATTTTTAGCATTATGCCAGGATTAATTCATGTTGAAAGCAATTTTTCTGTTAATCGGTAATTATGAAAATTGCTTAATAATTAGCAAAAAAGTATGAAAAATTTCTAGAAAATTTTCATAGAGCATATTGAAAGCTCCATATCTCTGGATTTATTGTCCTAGCATAATCCCATATTGATATATGTTGAGATTTATTTTTCTGTTATACGATAATTCTGAAAATTATTGAATGATTAGCAGAAACTATGGAAATTGCTAGGAAAATTCTGGGAAATTTTAAATAATTATCTACTGAATAGATATAGACTAAGCTTTACTGATTTGAAGAGTGAGCACGCAATATGATGATTTTATCAGTAATAAAAGTCATTTTGCATAAATAGAAATAGGATATGTTGGACATCGCAAAGAGGGAACTTATTAAGTTTGCCTTGAATGGCAATAATTACCTTACCCGGGCAATGAATACTGAGATTAATTTGATAGCTCGATCCTTTGGAGCTACTGTTTTCCCAGCCTAAAACTGGTACCCTTACTCTCCCCGAAGCTGCTAGATGTACGGCTTCGTACCTCCTAAGGCACCATCTTCATACGGACCCGAAGGTTGAATAGTTAATAGAAGATGACCAGCTGATATTTTTGGATTCCCTAGAGGAAAAATATATAACCAGCAAAGATCCTCTTGCTGCCAAAAAGCACAGTGCGAATGGATCCTCCCATGCTTTCAGGATATGCACCTTCCATCCCAATATGAGGATACAGCTATAATAGTATCGCCATGCTCAATACCAGAAGTATTTCAAGCTTGCATTTTGCTAGAAGCAAAAAAACTTGATGAACTCCTAGTGAAGAATCATCACGTAATTCCTAATGGGAGTCTTGCAGTGTCTGAAGCACATGCAAATGCTGAGCAGGCTAGCAATAGCCGTGGCTGCAGAAAGGCCCAATGGAATAAAGGGGATAATGGGAAGAGGCAATTCATAGTGGAAAAGTAATGGTAAGGGATCAGAGACTTCCAGAAGGCTGCAAACCCTGTTTTAGGTATGAATGCATTGACTATTCGTCATGCAACTATTGCATCCCGAAGCATGTGGTAGACCTTTACACAAAATCCAATGGAAAAATCAATAAGACCCGGTGTAAATAATGTTCAATCATACTTTACCATTCAACCTGTTGGTAACACGGGTGCTGAAAAGTGTGATATGTTTATTGAAATTATAAAGTTGAGGGGTTCCAGGAGGACATATACGACTCATATGGAGACCTGGATTAGTCTCCTAAGTATTCCTTTACTTTGCTAGTTGATGTCACATATTCCTTAAAAGTCTCCTTATCAGTTTAGCCTAGTTCCTGAATGAGCATTTGGTCTACGCTCCTGTTGAGCGGTTTTCATTCAAAATTGAATAAATTGATATTTCTTAGATATTTGTTTAATTGTGCTATGTTTGTTCTATATTCTACAATTTGTTCCTGATGCAACAATTGTTTGAATGATAAATCATACTTCTAATATAGAACAAAGTATAATCCGATAGCAAAAGAGAAAACCTGTCTAGAAGATAGTTGTACCACACTAAGTAAATTGAAATTATTATGACTATCGCCAGAAGTGATATTCTCATAGTTGGCACTGGAAGAATACCATATTATACCCTGAGTCTAATCACACTCTCTTAAGTTTTAAAGACATTGGTCTGAACCGTTTCCATATGAAGACAAAGAATGAGGATGGCACAGAATACCTACTCATGACTAAGTTTAATGGGTGTAATTAACGTGTGATTAAAAAGCTTCATTCATTCTCCTCCAGGTTGTACTATGCACATATAAAACCTAAAGTTTATGTTGTAATAAAAACCCAGAAATATTTAAAGATCTAGTAGATTGACTGGGTTATCTTGAGTTGAATATTGTGAGAAGGATAATTATAATTCTACTGGCCATTGCATAAAAGACTTTTCTAGACCTGAAGTTTTCTTATGCCCTGGTTGTGCTAAAGGAAAGCTCATACTTAGATCTTCTTACCTAAAAAAAAGTTAGGGTGGAATCACTGAATTTTCTCCAGAAAATTCAAAGTGATATATGTGGACCTGTTCAACCCCTGTCGGGCCCCTTGTAAGAAATTTTATGGTACTGTTAGATGCTTCTACTAAATGGTCCTATATATGTCTCTAATATACTAGGAACCATGCTTCTACCAAGATTAATCGCCCAAATTATTAAGTTAAGAGCCTACTTTCCAAAAGAAAGGATCAAATCTATTTGAATGGGCAATGTCGGCGAGTTTATCACAAAGCATTTAATGATTATTATATGGCTCCAAGAATTAATATAGAGCATCTCGTACCTAATGTCAACACTTAAAATGGCCTTGCAGAGTCATTATATTAAAAAGAACAAACGTATTGCTTAGCCGCTATTGCAAAATAGTTGGCTTTCCACCAGTTGTTGGGGTCACGTAGTTCAGCATACTACGGTAATAATTCAACTCAGACCAACTGCACATTATGAAATTCCCTGTTGCAAATAGTGCGTGGAAAAGAATTAAGTATTTCTTATCTGCGAAAATCTGGATGTGCTGTATACATGCCAATCTCTCCACCACAGCGTACAACCATAGGACCTCACCAGAAGTTGAGGATCTATGTAGGTTATGAATCTCCATCATGTATTAAAATACCTAGAGCCTATGACAGGGGATTTGTACATAGCTTAGTACGCTGATTACACTAAGGACATTGTTTGGCATTAGGGGGAGATAAGTACCACATTAAAGAATGTCAAGTCCTTAGATCCACGCACTAGAGAGACCGAACATGAAGTTTGATGCCTTCATTTGTCATAAGGGAGTGAAAGATCTCATATACCTACAGTATATGCACTTGAAAAAGCTGAAATAACCTAGAAGGATATTGAACCCACTCTTGACCCTCATGATAAGAAGAGGGGAAGGCCTCCAAGTACATGGGACTCAATTCCGCAGAGACGTCCATAGAAGTAGAGAACCAAACAAATGAGAACACTACCTGTGACAGTAGAAGAAGCTCAACCTGATGTTGAGAAAATCCCTGAAGTGAGCCATCCTGGAGATGGTAATATCCCTGAAGTGATCCATCTTGAAGATGATAACTCCAGCATATATTTGTGCACACAATTCTACGTTGAGAAGTCGGAACACCGAGACTCCATTGTTGTGGAAAATCATGAGGAGCTAGATGAAATTAATATAGATATATCCCTGAAGTGATACAAGAGAAATAAATAAAAGAAAGACTACAATTGTTGACATATATTTGCCTCTAAAATTGCTAAAAGCTGAATCTAGAACCAAAGTCCACAACAGAGTGCTAGAAGCGCTCAGATAGGGTCAAACAAAAGAATCAATTGAGGCAGCGCTCGCTTAACAAGAAGAAAGTTTCTAGTCCTGTTGACCGAACATCTCCTAAAGTGTTCCCTAGAGGATCAAATGGGTTTTTCATCTAGAAGAGAAATGAAAATACCCAGGTGGTGAGATATAAAAGCGAGGCTTGTAGCACAAGGGTTCACGCAGAGACCCGGCATCGATTATGATGAAACCTATTCTCCTGTGATGAGTGAAATAACGTTCAGATACTTAATATCAATAGTAGCTGGCTTAAATCTAAAAATGCAGTTGATGGATGTAGTGACCACATATTTATATGGGTCACTGGATTCGGATATCTATATGAGAATCCCTGAAGGAGTGAAAGTTTGAGATCCTAATAATCGCAACATGTATAGCGTCATACTGCAAAGATCGTTGTACGGGTTAAAATCTGTCGGGAAGAATGTGGTATAACCGGCTTAGTGAGTTCCTCCTGAAGAAGGGATACTCTAATAATGATGATTGTCCCTATGTGTTCACAAAGAAATCTCAGAATGGATTCTGTATCATCTCAGTATATGTCGATGATCTGAATATCATCGGAACCACAGAGGAGATAAAGGAAGCAAGTGCTTATCTCACGACGGAGTTTGAGATGAAAGATTTGGGTAAAACCAAATTTTGCTTAGGACTGCAGCTAGAGCATTTCCTAGAAGGAATTCTTGTTCACAAGTCTTCCTATGCCCGGAAGGTATTGGAGAGGTTTAATATGGATAAATCGCATCCTTTGAAAACCCTCATGGTCGTAAGATCCCTTGCAGTGGATAAAGACCCTTTCAGACCGAGGATAGAAAATAAGGAAGTCTTAGGATCGGAAGTTCCATATTTAAGTGCCATTGGAGTACTCATGTGTCTTACGAATTGCACAAGGCCTTGTCGGTGTACTTTATGCCAGGGTACCCTCTCCGCCATAGTCAGGAGGGGCCACAAGTGCCAAAGCGTGATGACTTAGCGGCGGTGGCGATCAGAGCCCCGACGCCAGCGATGGGCAGCGTGGCGCCTTAGCAAGCAAAGGGCGACAGAGGCCCCGACGCCGGGCGGCCGAGCCACGTGGTCGGCCGACGGAGTCAGAAGGTACTCGGGGGTTCACTGTCGGTCAAGCATGGAAGCGTACGGCATGGGAGCGGGGGAGCTTCGCCTCGAAGTCTTCTCCCCCGACACACCATGTCAGAACCATTGAATGCGTGTGGCTATGCTGACGGCACGATAGCTTATCCCTCTGACGCCCTACACCTAACCCGTCGCATACAAGTCGCCTCCCGGGCAGACCAGGCGGAGTCAGGTGGTGGTGCAGAGAATGAGTCCAGGGGATAAGGCTACAATGATTGGTGTAATAAATGAAGTGTAATAAGTGTGATGTCATCGACCCATATATGGGAGCTTCAATGCATGGGGGAGGGGGAGCTCGAGAGGACTTGAGAGAAAAAGGAAGAGGAAAAAACGAAGAGAGGAGAACCAGAGAGAGTGAGGATCAAGCGAACAGTGTAATCCACTCAAAGCATATTAACAGAAGCTCAAATAGGACGTAGGGCTATTACCCACATTGGGGGCCCGAACCTGGGTAATATCGGCATGTTCTTGAATTTCTATCCGTGTGGATCCCTCGGGAGAGCACGTAGGCGTCCTTCCGCGAAGACCCCCTCTATCAATCCCCGGACTCAGTCCAGGGAGAATAACTGTCAGGCGAAATACGCCGACAGTGGTGCGCCAGGTAGGGGGGTGGCGGTTGGCTCACCCTTTCATCTCTCCAGCGGATCCTGGTCATCCATCTGGGAGGATCCTGCTTCTGGTAATGGCGGGTTCGCGTTCTCAGCAAGAAGAGCTGGCGGAGGCTAGTAGCTCCCGCAATGCGTCCCGGCACTCCCGTCGGGTAGGGGATTGTCTCACGCCTTCCCTGGCAGGGGCGGTAATGTCCCCCCGGCGGTAATAGGGTTGCCCGTTCTGCGGCGGCTAGCCATGGAAGAGTCCACTCCGGCCCAAAATCTACATGCCGTCCGTCTCCTCTTGGACCACCCCCCGGTGGAACTTGCAGGAGACAACCCAGCCACGCCGTGTTTGCGGGACATCGCTTCCCTGATAGATGCGGCCCAGCTCCATGTGGGGGTGTCTGATCGGCCGGGTACCTTCGGTACTCCGCGGTCAAGGTTGCGTGTGGACCACACCCAAGCTTCCAGCCACCCGAGCGGGAAGCGCTCTAGCCAGGAGGGCCAGAGCAAGGGAAAGATCATACGGGACGTGAACCCCGTTTAAACGGGGGGCCGTGTAGCGGCCGACAAATCGCCTCGTGTGCCCTCGGGCACGGGGGGGGGCCATGAGGATCTGAGGACTCATTTGGAGAAGCGTTACTGGTGGCGCGACAATGATTTGCGTGATATACTGCAGTGCCGTCGCGCACAGAGGCAAGGCCGCGATAGGCGGATGGCTCCTGGTGACGACAGCTCCTCCCACGGCTCCTACCCTCAGGATGAGGAGGAGGCCCTCTCCTCCGAATCCTTGGGGAGTCAAGGTCCGCGTTCCCCGGCACGGTTTCTGGGCCAGGGTTCAAGTGGATGGCGTGGTTCCCCCTACGGCGTTGGGTGCCAAGCGTTCTCCAGTCGGCTGCGCCGCGTTGCGTGGTGGGAGAGGTTTTGCCCGACGTCCGTCGAGAAGTATGATGGTACCACCAACCCGGGGGAGTTCTTGCAGATATACACGATGGTGGTGCGGGCCGCAGGCGGGTCTGAAAAGGCCATGGCCAACTATTTCCTAATAGCCTTGACGAGATCCGCCCGTTCTTGGCTGTTGAACCTTCCGCGAGGGTTAGTGCACTCGTGGGAGGAACTGTGTGACCATTTTTTCACCATCTTCCAAGGCTCGTACACATAGCCGGGCGTGGAGGATGATCTCCATGCCCTCGAGCAGGAGAAAGGGGAGTCGTTACGCGACTTCATCTGACGGTTTAGTTACTGTCGCAACACGATCCCTAGGATCTCCGAACAGTCAGTCGTCATCGCCTTCCGAAGAGGCATCCGAGACCACAAGATGCGGCAGAAGATGACCACCCGCAACATCACCACCACTTCCGAGCTGTTCTCCCTAGCGCACAAGTGCGCACGGACGGCGGAAGCTCAGGGGAAGGTGTCCGGTCCAGCTGGTGGTCACGGTGGAGATGAAGCCGGGACCTCGAAGGGTCCCAGCTCCACGAGCAAGAAGAAGAAGCACAGAGCGGCTGTCTCTGGGCTGGTCCTAACCGCTGAGCACGACCACAGGGACACCAAGTCGCGGTGGTGCGACCGTCGTGACTGGCGAGATGATCGTCGCGGTCGGAGGTTGGACCACCGCGAGGAGAAGGACGGCAGGCCCTACTACCTGATCCACAGATCCAATGCGCATGACCTGGCTGACTGCCTGGTTGTGTGCAAGATGGTAGAGTAGCGGCTCAAGGAGCACCGTCCCCATGACGATGACCAGAATGAAGACCCCGCCCCGTTGGCTTTCCAGCGGGTGGAGCGCATAGTGGCATACATACACGGTGGCTCAGCCACCTATCCCTCCAACACGAAGTATAAGCGGTTGATGAGGGAGGTTTGCACCGCTGTGCCGAGCTCAGGGGTGGGTAGGCTGCTGAAGTGGTCGGAGGAGCCGATCACCTTCAGTCGGGCCGACCACCCTGAAAGCACTGCCGGCCTAGGTCACCTTCTGATCGTGGTTTCGCCCATGGTTCGGAACATGAACTTGGGCAAGTGCTGGTGGACGGAGGAAGCTCCGTCAACCTTCTGTTCTCTAAGGCATTTCGAGCGCTCCAGATATCGTAGCAGGAGCTGCGTCCGGCCTTGCCTTTCTACGGAGTTACCCCAGGGGCAAGTTCAGTGCCCCTTGGGCCAGGTACACCTCCTTGTCACCTTCGGGGATGAGAACAACTACTGTACGGAGGTGGTGGACTTTGAAGTCGCCAACTTCAACCTTTCGTACAACGCCCTGCTTGGCCGACCAGCGTTGGTCAAGTTCATGGCAGTGACCCACTATGCGTACATGGTGGTGAAGATGCTAGGGCTCAATGGCCCGATAGTCATCAAGGTGGACAGGCCAGAAGCCTTGCCGCCTGGCCGGCATTGGACCGGCGGCGCCACTGTGCAAAGGCAAGCCGATCTTCGCCTACTCAGGAGCCCCTCCGGCGAAGACCCGTGCCTTGCCCGGTTCGTCCGGGGAGGTTAAGGTGGTCTCCCTGAGCGAGGGCGAGCCCGAGAAGACCGTCAAGCTGGGTGCCAACCTTGGCGCCAAATAGGAAAGCGTGCTCGTCACCTTCCTCCGGTCTAACTTGGACGTGTTTGCTTGGCAACTGTCTGACATGACTAGGGTCCACAAGGAGGTGATCGAGCACCGATTGGCAACACTCCCAGGAGTGCGCTCGGTCTAGCAAAAGATCCAGAGGTAGGCACCAGAGCGACAAGATGCCATTCGTGAGGAGGTAGAGAAGCTACTGCGCGCCGGGATCATTAGTGAAGTCTCTCACCCCGAGTGGCTTGCTAACCCCGTGCTTGTCAAGAAGCCCAACGGGAAGTGGCGGATATGCGTCGACTTTAACGACCTCAACAAGGCTTGCCCGAAGGATTCGTACCCTTTGCCGTGCGTTGATCTCATTGTCGACTCTTCGGCGGGGTGCGAGTTGCTGTGCTTTTTGGACGCGTACTCCGGGTACCACCAGATTATCATGGTGGTGGAGGATGAAGAAAAGACCGCTTTTGTAACCCCGATGGGTGTTTATTGTTATATCAGAATGGTGTTTGGGTTAAAAAATGCTGGTTCTACTTTTCAGCGTGCTATGCATATTTTCTTCTGTCCGCAGATAGGACGGAACCTCGAGGTGTACGTCGACGACTTGGTGGTGAAAGTCAAGAAGGGTGGAGAACTGATCAAAGACCTGGAAGAAACCTTTACCAACCTCCAGAAGAATTTCGTGAATCTCAACCCTGAGAAGTGTGTGTTCGGTGTGCCCTCCGGAAAGTTGCTAGGGTTCCTTGTGTCCAACTGGGGCATTGAGGCCAATCTCGACAAGACAACGGCCATCGAGCACATGAAGCCACCAACTCGGCTCAAGCAAGTGCAGTGTCTCGCTGGCCGTCTAGCATCCCTCGAGCGGTTTATCGCTCGCTTGGGGGGGAAAGGAGTCTACCCCTATTCAAGCTGCTAAAGAAGACCAACCACTTCGAATGGACTCTAGAGGCTCAGCAAGCATTTGAAGACTTGAAGAAGTACCTCTCCGCCCCGCCGGTGCTGCTCGCCCCAAGCCTAGCAAACCATTGCTATTGTACATCGCTGCTACCCCTGTAGTGGTGAGCGCAGTACTGGTCGCGGAGATGGAAGGTGTCTAGAAGCCAATAGCAAGGTGCTACATGAGGCGGAGACCAGGTACCCACAAGCGCAGAAGATGTTGTACACCGTCCTAGTGGCGTCTAGGAAACTGCGACACTACTTCCAGGGGCGGGAGATCAGGGTGGTCACTGCCTATCCCCTGCGAGAGATCCTCCACAATCGAGAAGCCGAGGGTCGCGTCGCCAAGTGGTCGGTAGAGCTGGGGGAGTTCTGCCTCAAGTTCACCCCCCGCACCGCCATCAAGAGTCAAAGACTGGTGGAGTTCGTCGCCGAGTGGACTCCCGCCACTCTTGAAGCTGAACAAATACCCGTGCCTTCTCTCCGGACTTTGTTCTTCGACGGCTCCTTTAGGCTCGAGGGCGCGGGGGCTGGGGTCGTCCTGGTCTCCCTGACCAGCGACATCCTTCAGTACGTGGTCATTCTGGACTTCAAGGCCACCAACAACATATATCGCCGAATACGAGGGTTTACTGGCGGGGCTGTGCGCCGCCTCCGCGTTAGGTGTCCGGCATCTCCAAGTCAAAGGCGACTCCCTGCTGGTCATTAATCAAGCACGAAAGGAATTTCAGTGCTCTGACCCCACAATGGTAGCGTACTTGGCGGAGGTCAGGAAGATGGAACGCCGCTTCGAAGGGCTAGGGTATATCCATATCCCTCGGCACGATAACCACATGGTGGATGGGCTTTCACAGCTCGCATCATCAAGAACCGCTGTTCCAGTCAAGGTCTTTGAAGAAAGACTTACGCGACCATCCGTCGCAGCCCCCGTTCATGGTGGGGACGATGATGCAGCTGTCTCAGCCTCTGATTCAGGGAGGGAAGATGGCACGGCTGTCCCAACCCTCAATTCAAGGAGGGGAGACGGCGCGCCAACCTCAGCCCCCGATTCAGGGAGGGAGGACGGCGACACCGCCAAGGCGGTACCGGTGGAAAAGCCTGGCCAGGTGGAGTACCCAAGCGATCACCACGTGATTGCTACACTTGGCCGGGAAGGTCGGTGGATGGATCCGATCCTAGCCTTCCTATGGGACCAAGTGATCCCCGACAATGATGCGTCAGCCAAGAAAATTGCACGAAAGGCCAAGTGCTATACTCTGGTAGGTGGGGACCTATATCGCCAGAGTAAAAACGGAATTCTTCTGAATTGCATCACTCTGGAAGAGGGAGCAACCTGCTCTCTGATATCCATGGAGGCATGTGCGGGAGCCATATGTCCAGTCGGACGCTAGTCGGTAAAGCATTCCGCCAAGGATTATATTGGCCTACTGCCCTCTAGGATGCTTGCGAGCTGGTGAGGAGATTCGAGGCGTGCCAGTTCTATGCCAAGCAGATCCATCGACCAGCCCAGGTACTGCAAACCATCCCGCTCTCTTGGCTATTCGCGATCTAGGGCTGGACATCCTGGACCCGTTCCCATGGACCATAGGGGGCTTCACCCATCTGTTCGTCGCCGTTGACAAGTTCACCAAGTGGGTTGAAACCGATGAAGTGTGTGCCATCACGGCCTCCGCTGCTATCAGGTTCATGCGTGGGGTCTTTACCCTTTTCGGAGTCGCCAATCGCATCATCACCGACAACAACACCCAATTCACCAGCACGATATTTCTAGAGTTCTGTGAAGAGATGGGCACTACGGTATGTTTCGCATCGGTGGCCCACCCGAGGAGCAATGGCCAAGCGGAGCATGCTAACGCTCTTGTATTGAGGGGCCTCAAGACTAGAGAGTTTGATCGGCTCCACAAGCGAGGAGCACGATGGACAGATGAACTTCTGGTGGTGCTGTGGTCGCTTCGAACCACACCCAGCTAGGCGACTGGAGAAACACCTTTCTTCCTAGTCTGTGGGGCAGAAGCTGTCCTTCCGTCCGAGCTATCATTTGGCTCCCCGCGCGTTTCGGCGTTCAGCGAGGAGGACCAGGAAGAGCAACGCTGAGAAGAAGTCAACCTTTTGGAGGAGGTGCGCGATTGGGCAGCTTTGCATGCTGCTCGGTATCAGCAGAGCTTCAGGCGGTACCACGCCACCCGGGTCCATAAGAAACAGCGCATGGGCGACCTCGTCTTCGCAGACCAGCGCAGTCGGCGCAACAAAATTGTCTCCCCAATGGAGAAACCCCTTTAAGGTGGTCTCAGTCTCTCGGCACAAGGCGGTCCGGTTGGCCACTAAGGATGGCCAAGAGCTGGCGAACTCCCAGAGCTTGGAAGTATTGCGGAAGTTTTACCCTTGAGAACTGTAAGTGCTCGGCAGTTGGCCCTAATTAGCCAAAGAATGGGCTCTCCCTCCATTAGCTGATCGGCAACGACCGATAATAAGTTAAGATGTTTGCCTTATGGGCTCTCTGTCTGTCTTTCTTGTCTTTCCTGCTTATGCCCCGGTGGGTCATGTTTTACGTGGTTATCATGGGTACCAGTAGTTCAGCGGCTCCTTGTCGATAAGCGGTGACACCCAGCTATTGCGTCGAGCAGGGACGGGCGACTAGGGCGCGAGTTCAGCACGGTGTTCAATGCGGCTAGTACACCCTGGGTTGTCACCGCGAGCATCGCTGGCCCAAAACCACTCCTGGGGACCTGCTACCTTGTCACGCAGTGCCGTGGTTAGGTTCTGAGAGATCGCAAGGATTTAAGTTCCAAAAGGCAATGGGACAGTGACAACCACGCGCGATGACTTATGCTCTTTTGATCTATTCCCTGCGTATCTTCCGTAACTTCTACTCGTATTTGTAGCGGCTGCATGTGAGTGCAGGGAAAGTGCCAGATCATTGACCTGATCTGAGCCCCTAGACCCGCAGCATGGTAAGACCGGGGGCTGGTCGCCCGGTGGTTGGGTCGAGCAGACGCGAGCAAACACACATAAGTAGGCATTCAGGTAAAGGCAAAGGATGGAAATTTCATTATGTTTGCCAAAAGATATATGTACAGGGTTACAGGAAAAAAGAAAGAAACGAAGAAAACAAGAAGGGCTGCCCGGGCCATCAGTCGTCCTCGGTGACCTGGATGTGCTCGGTGTCATCCCCCGCTTCCTCCTCCGCCACCGCAGCGTCGAGGGCTGGGTCCTCCACCTTCATCAGCCCGACCACGTACTCCAATGCTTCACGCATGCACACTTGTGCCTGGGCCTCGTCGCCTTCGATTCTAGCCACGGTGGACATGGGGTCGAAGGAGGTGTCGCGGCTGGTGCAGCAGGCTAGCACATACCCCGTAGTGGCGGCTGCGACCTCCCACCCTTCTCGGGTGGAGCAGGCGGATAGGGCGGCAGGCAGGCCAGCGAGAGCCTTGGCAACCCGGGTGATTCAAAGGGCGTACTGCATCACCGAGAGTTCCAGTGGGTCGCCCGGCCTCACCCCCAAGGGCCATAGGTTCCTGACGATGCGATTGTAAGCAGGGCGGAGCATGACAGTGAGGTTGCGTAGTGTGCAGCGCAGTTCATCTTTGGCTCGCTTCCGTGCCGCTTCGGCCTCCTGCGCCTGGGCAAGCAAGGCCGCCCCGCTCGCCCTCTCCGTGCAGCCCGAGGCCCCCTCCTCTCCCACGCCAGCCCTAGCGCAGAAGCGGCCACCATCTTGGGTCATCTCGTCTCTTCTTTGGGTGGCCACCATGAGGAGGGCGCCCGAGGACGCATGCACTCTACTGAGCTCAGTGAGTAGTGCTGCCAGCCGGGAGGCAGGGGCGGAGAAGGCGCTCATAGCAGAATGGGCAGAGGTGCCAGCGCCAGCGACATCCGCATGAACCACTTCGGGGGCGCCGGGTGGCTCAAGGACAGGGTTCCCCGCTGCCTCGGCAGGCAAGGCGGGCACCTGGCTTTCCGATGCGCCGAGGGGGGCCGTCCTGGGAAGCACCAGGAAGTTGAAGGAAGACGTCGGCAGATTAAGCCCTCCCTGTGGGGCGGTAGCAAGGGCTCCTGGTGCCAGTGGAGTCGGTGTCGGTGTCGGTGGAGTCGGCGTCGGGGCAGGAGCGGAGGATGTCGCTACATCGGATGAAGACCCCATTCCAGTCGTGCTCGGAGGCACGGTGGAATAGGAGGGGGTGGCAATCCGGTCATCGGTGCGGGGCCTCTTTAGGTCTGTACTCGAGGCATCCGAGGAGGATGGCTACTTGCCCACGCTCTGGTCATCCACCGGGGCGGGGTCCCTGATTACCAGGGGGCCACGGGGCGGCAATGTCGTGAGCCCGGTGGAATCCATTGCCAGGAGTGATTTGATGATCTGGAGATGCTCCGCGAACCCTAGATCGCAGAGTGGCCGGGCCTCGGCCGGGATGTCAGAACCGCTCAGCATTGGCGGTAGCATCCCAGCCAACCCCTTGGTGACAGTAGGGGCGTCCAAATTCCCTGCGCCTAGAGAAAGAGAAAAGGTTACCAGTTGGTGGCAGCCACAGAAGATCAAAAGAAAAGGAAAACAAAAACTTACGGCCCGGGTGAGTACAGGTCATGTCGTCATCGCCCGTGTACTGCCATGTCGGTCGGGCACGTCGGCGCAGGGGGCTAATCCTCCGGGTCACGAAGTCCCAAACCACCAGCGCCCCGGTCAGCCCGGAGTCTCACAGCCGGTTGATGCGGGCCACCATCGTCTGGAGCTCCGCTGTCTCCTCAACGGGTGAGCCCTAGTTCTCGATGGCCTCCGCCGGCTGAAGGGCATCTCAAGGCCGATATCGCTTATCGTCACCGGGCGTCTGACCACTGCCGCCATGCCTTCCGGTTGGTCTTAAATGCGGAAGGGATGTAGTGGGAGGCCGATCCGTCGTGAAGACGAAAACGGAAGAGGGGGAGATTGGGCATTACCCCTACGAACATCTCGTAGAGGTAAGAGAAGGTGGAGAGAATGAGAACGGAGTTGGGGTGAGATGAAGATGGTGGATCTCGTAGAAATGAAGGATGATGAGGAAGAACTCGGAGAAGGGCAGAACCAGGCCCGCCAGTAGTGCCCAGGTGAAGACAACGATCTCCCTGGCGTCCCTCTCCTTGTCAACGGTCGAAGCGAGAAATGGTTGCGCCATTTGAGCGGAGCGGTGTCTTCGGGCAAGGAAGTTGAAGGAGCAAGAAAAAGGTGGAGGAGTCGAAAAGAGCGTGAATTACCGGTCGTGGGCTCGCGTATTACTAGGTTTCGCACACTGGTGGTTTGCGAAGAGGCGAAAGTGCGCAACGCTTCGGGTCCCGAGAGAAGGCGGTGGGAGCGGAGAGGACTAGAGCGGTTGCGTGCACAGGAGTGGTGGACCCGTCCTAGAGCATGTCAACATTAAAGAGGTCTGAAAGAGCTAGCGCGCACTCCAGGATGGGCCCAGGGGCTACTATCGGCGTACTTTACGCCGGGGTACCCTCTTCGCCACAGTCAGGAGGGGCCACGAGTGCCGAAGCGTGACAGCCTGGCGAGCAGGCAGGCGACCAAGCCCCGACGACAGGCGACCGAGCCACGTGGCAGCCTAGTGAGTAGGCGGGCGACCAGGCCCCGACGCCGGGCGTCCGGGCCACGTGGTTGGCCGACGGAGTTAGAAGGTACTCTGGGGTCCTCTATCGGTCAAGCTTGGAGGCGTACGGCGAAGGAGCGGGGGAGCTTCACCTCGAAGTATTCTCCCCTGACACACTATGTCAAAACCATTGAATGCATGTGGCTCTGCTGACGGCACGATAGCTTATCCTTCTGACGTCCTGCGCCTAACCCGTCACATACAAGTCACCTCCTGGGCAGACCGGGCGGAGTTAGGCGGTGGTGCAGAGAATGAGGCCAGGGGATGGGGCTATAGTGATTGGTGTAATAAATGAAGTGTAATCAGTGTGATGTCATCTTCCCACTTGCCTGAGCCAGCTCAACCTATATAAGGGAGCTTCGGTGCATAGGGGGAGGGGGAGCCCGGAAGGACTTGAGAGAAAAAGAAAGAGGAAAAAACGGAGAGAGGAGAACCAGAGAGAGCGAGGATGAAACAAACGGTGTAATCCACTCAAAGCATATTAACAGGAGCTCAAGCAGGACGTAGGGCTGTTACCGACATCGGGGGCCCGAATCTGGGTAATATCGACGTTGTCGGGGATTGGATAAATTACCATGAGAACCATCAAGCCCTGGCAGCCCTTCTTTGGCCGACCATGCTTCTCTTAATATCGTCCCAGAGGAAGACCCGGGTGCTGACCTTGCCCATCCGCGAGCATGCGGCTTAGTCTTCTGAGCATGGTTGCTCGGGCTGGTGGCCAAGGTCGGCCGTGATCAAGGAAGATCCCCGAGCATGACCCAAAGGTCATGCTCAGGTTATAAAGGCGACGTGGCGGCTACTGCGATAGCTGTTGCACCACGATTCGGGCCCATCACATCCGCGACGCCGCGTGGCGAGGGTCAAGGGATAGTTGCCACCACGCGAGGACACGTAAGGGCGTGACATTCGGATGTGGTCATCGTTTGCCACCTATAAATGCCTCATCAGAACATGCCAAAGGAGGAGGACAGACACACCATCTGAGAGAAGACATGTACGAGCATAGTAATATCCGTACTCTTTTGTAATAGGGCATATGCAAAGCTAAGCCCTGCTAGGCCCTTGTAAGCACCCAAATTACAAGCAAAGAAACACTGGACGTAGGGTTGTTATCTCGATCGTGAGAGGCCTGAACTAGTATAAAAGTCCTCTTGTTCACCTCCTTCTTCGGTAGCGCGACCTCCTTGTACAGCCTTCTTCGGACATTGGTCCTCCGCGGAAAAAGGGGCTCGTTTGATCCCTTAATCAACAAGTAAGCTCGGCGAGGGGCCTGTTCCCCAAGCGCCGACAGCTGGCACCGTCTGTGGGGATCGATTGGAGATTCCTTTTCGTGGAGAATCTCTGAAGATGCCGAATTCCCAAAACAGTTAAGACCTTTGCGTCTTTGACGATGTAGAAGACGATGATATGTACTACTCCAGTGAAGGGGTGACAGTTGTGACTGATCCAGAAGGTCACTCCGAGCTCGGGAGCCTTTCCCCGATCGCTGCGGCGTGAGAGCGTTTCCTCCACTCGCGGCAGGTTACCGTCGCGAATGGTGAGGAAGATAACAACCTCTATGAATGCCTGGATATACCCGACCATCCTGAGCTCGATTACGAGATCTCATCGCGAGGAGACTCCAAGGTATCACCCTCGCGGTCTCCATGCTCTCGCGACGTCAATATGGCGGGGGAGGCAGAAACCCCCGAGGAGGAATCCTTGGGGGCTGCTCGTCATCGCCGCTAAGAGCCATCTTGAGGCTTCCCTCGGAAGAACCCTGGCAAGTATCTGTCGTCAGGCTTGTGAGGATACAGGCGCCGGGGCTGGACCTTCAAATCATGGATGCCCTCGTGGGCTCCGCTCTCCAGAGCATGCGCGTGGCCGCCAAATAAGATCGCCCCTTCCCGTTCCGCAGAGTGTTGAACGGTTGCGGGCTATGGCGACGGTCGTGCGCGGCCTCCAGGATTTTCTTGATCAGGTGGACCTAGAAGCGATGGGCGCAGCCGTAGCCGAGAATCTGGAGAAGCTCGCCGTTGACATAAGGCTCTCAGGGTCCCCGAGCGGTAGGGAAGCCCGGAGTATTTTTCGGGACGCTAAACCTGGTTTTCCTGTTCGCTCTTGGCATGACAGCCGTCGGTGTTCTACCCGGGAGGGCCGCAGGAAACATGACAGGTACTGCGATGATACTCAGAGGGGTTCCCGAGTTATGTCGCGGGATCAGAAGTATGCTCGGTCTAGTCGCGGGCAAGCTGAGTTCTCGACCTCGGAGCGGTCTTCGCCACGCCGACACGGGGGAGTATTCACTCGTCTCGGCCCCTGTATCGGAGGTCGTCGCGGCAGTAACCCACCACAGGCTCCAGAGCCACACAGCATGGGAGGAGCAGGGGGCGCCCGCCTCGGCGGCACGGCAAGCATAGGCGCGCCGACCAAGGTCGCGGTGGCCAAGGTACGCCATCAAGTGACCATTTCTGCCCGCTTCATCAGACGCACGGTCACGACCTTCGCAATTGTAGGAGTTGGGCGTTCCGCCTGCAGCAGTTCCACAGCGGTAAGGGCCCTATGCCCACGCTCCCAGAGCAAGAAGAGAATGGTAAGGCAAAGGAAAAAGGGCATGCAGTCGGAGGCAATGAAGACGTGAAGTACCAGGAGCCTCGCAATCATGTTGCAGTTATATTCAGGGGCTCCTCCACCTACAAGTCTCGCGGGGACTTGAAGGGGACGGCGTGGGAGGTGCACCATGTTGCGCAGGGCAAGCCTCCCGTGCAGCAGCTCGGGTGGTCCGAGCTGCCTGTTAACTTCTCCAAGGACGATCACCCTCTTTGGAATGGCCAAGCCTCAAAGGTTCCCTCTGGTTGTGAGCCCGACCAGGAGCTCAAGCGTCTTCTTGACCTTGACCTCGCTAAAAGAGACGCGTGGAAGGGCGTTGCTGCGATCTGCCGTTTACCTGCAAGCTCTTCGTAGGCACGTGACTAAGAATCGGCCAAGGACCTTGCAAGCTGGCGACCTTGCCCTATGTCAAAAACAGGACGCCCGGATGGGGAGATTCATTCACGGTCGTCTGGGTAGCCCGCCTGCATGGCAATGGGCGATGGTCGGGTGCTCGCCAGCTCTTGAAATATCGACCAGCTACGCAAATTCTTTGTCTAAACTTGCATTTACTTTTATGTTTCGCGCCTGCTTAAATTATGATGGGGTAAGATTGAAAATAAGTTCTTTACCTTTAGTAAATTGTGTTTTCAGGAATCATTTCTGATTTGCACCAGGCACATTCTTCGCTCGGACACGAGTTTCATCCCCTGGCCCGATCAAGAGTTATGTTCGGGTTCGTGCCGATCAAACGTTCCGAGCACGTTCTTCACTCGGGGACGCATTTAAATTCCCACAAGTAAGCATTATGTTTGAGCACTTATGATTATTCCGCGCTAAGTATGTTTTGCGCTTAAGCGTAGGTCTTCCTAAGCAGGTGAGTAGGCTCTTGAATCTTTTCCCTTTTTAAAACATTTTTTGGACTCCCGGGGCTTGCCTGTATACAACGACACAAGTTCCCTCGTGAACTACTTATTTATTTCCCTAGACGTCTGGTCCATGTCCAGGATGCAGCAGTTCGAGCACATCTTGTCTGTCAGTTCCCCAAGCATTTGGCCCATGTTCGGGATGTGATTGCATGTGTCTTCTCATGACTAATCAATACCTAGACATCTGATCCATGTCTAGTTCCCTTGTGCGTCTAATCAATGCATGGGATGCGGCAGTGTGGTTTCGTTCACAATCTGCTAGTTACCTTCCTGCTAGGCATCTGATCCGTGTCTAGTTTCCCTGGGCATCCGATCCATGCTTGGGATGAGGTTGTACGAGTTCACTCGTGACCTGCTAGTCCTTTTTTCTGTCATTACCCTTTGTAAGCCGACTCAGTCTCGCACAAGGGCATACTTTTTCATCACAATCTTGGCAACAGAACGAGCACGTCGGGCAGTAGCGATCGTTTTGAATGTCCTTATTCTAAGGCTTGGCTAACATGCACAAGAACGCTCAAAGCACCGCAGCAAGCACCGGATCACCAGTCTTGCCGCCAGGGGTGTCCGACTTTGTAAGCCGATTAACATCCGCAGCAGTTCTTCGATGCATGACCGCAATCACCCTCTTGACCGGTCCAAAACCTTAGTTGGATTTGCGCGTGCCTGGTCGTCGCGCACTCTATCGAGTAACCACACGTTCTTCCTCGCCATGACCATGCTCGCAAAATAGGGGTATGTGTCCAAGGCGCTAAGGAAGTTAGGGCCAGGCACGTTTTCCTCTGCTGACCTAGCCTGTGCTCGCAACTCGGAGAATTTGGTGGCTTGGTCGGGGGGAACAACGTGCGCCTTCCTAAACTCTCCCGCGAAAGAGCTCGTGCTCGCAACCTAGGTGCACGACCTTCCTTCGCAGTGGGGCTTAGTAAGAGCGAGCTACCGCCCTAACGTCTCTCTTAGAAAATGCGTTGGCTTCGTTCCGACTCGCACTTCCATTTTGTCTATTTTTCGGGCCTGTGTTGCCCATGTCACACTTTTATTTGCCTATCTTTCGCATGCTCGCATCGAATTTGCAGGAGGACGCAAAAGAAACGAAGGCGCAGGATTGGAAAACAAAGGACTATACTTCATTCACACCGTCAAGAAATACAAAAAAAGGAGTTTTTCCCACGTAGACCTAAGGCAAGGAGGCTAGTTCCCGGGCCTTGCTCCTCTAAATGCCGTAGAAAGCTTCTGCCGCATCTCGTCGAGCTTGACCTCGAGGTCAAGCACCTTCCGTCGGGCTTCCCGTACCTCGCGGGCTTCTTGGCGAAGCTGCTCAACCTCCTCCTTGCCTTGGTCCGCAAGTTCGGTGGCCTCCCGCGCAGCTCGGCCCAATTCAGCCACCTTCGCCTCAAGAACTCGGGAGTGCTGTTTCTCTTGCTCAAGCTCTAGCTCGAGCTTGGAAATCACTTCCTTGTTTTTGGTGGCGTTTTCTTCGGCCTGTGTCGGGACCCGAATCTGCAAATCCGGACCCTTTGTGTATTCTGTACTAGTCCAGGATCACGCTAGTACACACAGGATAAACAGGTTGAGATACCACAATCATACACAGTGGAAATAATAATTTAAGTACCTCAAACATAATTATAACGAGTTACACGACCTTATGGTCACCTTACAATAATTCATCACGCAGGACGATAAATAACAAAAGTAACACAAGTTCAATAGCGAAAGCATAATTACATCAATGAATCCCTTGTTCTGCCACAGGAAACTGACGAGGCTCAACCGTAATCCTCCGGACCTTCGTTAAACTCCTCCCAAGCTGGCGTTGCTTTTTCTTCTGAGGTTTTTGTTGAAGCAAGGGTGAGTATACAACATACTCAACAAGTCATGCACAATGCAGTCCTATTACTACATGCATGGCTTATTCCAAAAGAAAGGCTTAAATGGTTGTTTTGCATGAAACAACATTTCTTTTAACAGATAATCTTATTTAGATTAAAAGTGGTAAAACCATTACTATAATAATTAATTCCTCAATTCTTTTTCCAAGAGTTTGGCACACAACCCTAAGTTTGATTCATCAGTCTTTGGCACACAGCCACCCATTACTCATTTTAGTTTGAAAATCTAACCCTTGACTGTAATCCCCGAGCATTGTCCAATACCGCGGACGCGGCTATTCGAATAGATTTAACACACACGCTGCAGAGGCTGTACACTTTACCCACAGGATACAGTCGCTCACCACACAGGTGATTGATTGCAACAAAGTCTTTCAGAGTCTAACAACTAACCTATGAACCTCCCTAGTATTGCCCTTCCAGCACTTCCCTCACTCAGAGCCAAAGTTCAGAACAAGCGAATACTGTTGGATGGGTACCAAGTCGTAGCACAGGTACGCTCCCCCTCACAGTTACACTCGTGTGTAACTGTCGCCCCGAGGTGTTAAAGGAAAGATATTAGAACCCTACTAAACTAGGTCTGTCCCATTCCAGACAAGTGGTTGTACGAGTAACTCAGTTTAAAGGCTTGCAAGGTGAAATCCTTAACTGTCCCGGGCAAGACATCCATTTTATATTTCTTGGCACACAACCTTTACAATCTTTAGTACATCCCGTTGCCACACAGGCCCACCTGGCACGGAGCCAACTTGCCACTTGCCCCGGTCCAAATCATTTTCCCACCCCAGTTTGCATTTATGCAACACATGCCAATGCCCATTTCATTGCATAAGTAGAACCACATAGGTCGCTACCCCCAAATCCATCTCATGACATCGTCGCATTATTCCAAAATGCGTTCCATATTTGTTTAGTCAATATTCTTTTGCAATTTGAAAGTCATTCAGCCCACACTAGCAGACTAAGCAACTAATCACGGTCTAGCCTCCCGTGTTAGCATTATAATAGCAACCAACTTATATTGATACTTAGGGTGTCAAGGATTTCAGGGCATACAAATAATATACAAGGTGGCATAATCAAGGTAGGTGTATTATCTACTCTACCCAAAATTAATCATTGTCATTTTTCTAGTTAATATAGCATGCATAGTTTAAATTGAAATACATTTTAAAAATCTAGGAACGATATGGTCAAAGCATGACTTGCCTTCGAAAAGTGGTTGGTCTTGTTCAGAAGCTTGAAATGGATCCCCGAACTCCTCCCCGACAGCTTCCGGTAATTCGGAGTCTACTCGCATCAAGCAAACATACAATAAATACTCAAACAGATAACAAGATCAACTCTAAAAATAAAATAAAATTCACTAATAAATAGTTCACATTTTTACAAATTTTTAGGAACTGGAATCGCCTATTTCGGAGTTAAAACGCAAAAGTTATAGCGATTACAATTTTGTAAATCCAAATAAAAGAAATACCCGAATTAATTGATTTATTTTTCTACTGGAAATCCTGGTTAAATTCCTCGGCTTGACACATGTCAGCACCGGAGTGAATCACGTCGCCTCGGGTCTATAGACCGGGCTCACGATTTTCTCGGGTTCACGGTGGACCGGGTCCACCGAACAGTGACACTGACACGCGGGCCCCTCGGATGACGTCATGCTGACGTCAGCTCACACGGCTTTCGCAGGACTAACAGGTGGGCCCGACGGAACAGTACCGGCTCGAATCAACTAGCGACACTTAGCATGACCCCATTGGTCTACGCGGTCACATCCGCTCTCGCCCGTTGGATTCAAATCCAACGGTCGGTCTAGCGCGGTCAACCTCCCCACGTGGCACCATCCGAACCGCTCATTTGAATTTCAACAGTCGGATCTCGCCTTGAGCGGCTGCTAAGGTTTTTGGGTTTGCTACGTGACGAGATTTCAGCCACGGATCTAAGATCCGACGGGCATTATCAAACGCGTCGACTTTGGCTATGTGGACGCACTGGCGCGGTTGGATGAAGATCCAACAGCGGCGGTTACCCGAGTGGTGCACTATTGACTGAGTCTACGTGGCTTAATCTCAACCGAATGTCAAAGATCCAATGGCCATTTTCAGGCGCATCTAAACGGTGCCTACGTGGACTTATCAGATCCGCACAATGACGATCTAACGACCATTTTCAACCTCATCCTTTACGGCTACGCGGCGCTACGGTGGTGGTCGGATTAAGCATCTACGGATGAGATCTACCGATGCTATTCAAGCCTAGCTCTACGGGAAGGGGGATGTGGCGTTACCTCGGACGTTAGATGGAGATCCGACAGTCGTGGCGCTCGAAGTGGATGGCGGCGGCGCGGTGGCTTCCGAAGACCGGAGACGAAGAGGACGACTGGTTCGGCGGCGCTACGAGGCTTCTCCGACGGAATGAAGTGGCCTAGGCGATGCAGGTTGTCACGGCGAACACAGCAAGGGTCTCAGGTGCGGTGGAGAGTGGCAGTCGGCGATGGGAGGCGAGGAAAACCGAGGCGGCGGAAGTGCCAACTTCGGCGAGCAAATGGGAGAGCTAGGGAGCACGTCTGCTAACAGGCGAACGGACAAACGATGCAGGGCGAAGAGACCGGTTAAATGCGCTATAACACGATCGTTGAGAGGCTTTGGAAAGCACGCAAATCCTCTGACAATTCTCGGCGGCCAACTCCCATTCGCAATGGCGGCGGTGGCGTGACCGTTCACCCTTGCTCGACGTGGCGCAATCCACACCGTCCGCTCGGCTTGATCCAACGGCACCGGGGTTCGGGCGAAGCGGCCTTGGGCATGGCCATTCGATCACAATCCAACGGTCCAGGGCGAGTGACTGTTCGGCTGCCCATGCTACGTGGCACAATCCGGTCGGCTCGGGTTACTACGATCCAACGGCTCTCGCGAGTAGACGACACGGCCCCACCTCAGCCGTTCGATCGAGATCGCACGGCCCGGAGCGGGCGACGCTAGGGTTCCAGCCGCCGGCGCGCACAGTGTTGGGCTCGGCCCAACACTGTTGCAAAGCATTTTTCCGGCTTTATTCATTTAAAATAATTCTAGAAAATCAAAGTAATTATTTAGGGCACTAAAAATACCCAAAAAATTCTAGAAAAATTCCAGAAAATATTTTAGGGCATTTAGAGCTTAAATAAAATATTTTCATTTATTTTTGATATTTACTTTTCTAATATTTAATTATTCAAGAGAAGGATAAATTTAAATTAAACTCAATTAAATCCAAATAAATCTCAAAAATTCACAAAAATTCAAATAACTCCAAAAATTTAAATTAGGCCAAATTTTGGGACGTTACAGCCTGGCGGCACCGCTCCAAGATCAGCAGGTCCCTAGCCTTGAGGTCGTCCAACCGCTGCCTAAGCTCGGCCACTTGGGCGTCCTGCTCAGCGCGCAGCTGGACCAAGACATCGGGAGGGACTGTCGCCGAGTTGAAGTTCTTCATAGTCTTCTGAAGAACCTGCAAGCAGAGGAACCTTAGCCTTCACCCCCCCAGACTCAGAGGAAGAAGTCACCACGACAAGGAAGGAAGTATGCTTACCCGACCAAGGCGCACGTAGAGGTTGTCTTGGAAGATCTTGGCGACATCGTCTCCCTGAGGATCCGCAAGACTTCTCTCAGGCATCTTCGACGGGGAAGATTGGCCTTCCGCCCGGGCAAGGAGTTCGCCCACGATCGCCTCAGAGTCCCCCTGGGCATGCGGTTCACCCAGAGACACTGTGTCATCCCCCTGGGCATACGATGCGCCCAGGACCTTCTCGTTATGCCCCCAAGCACGCAGCGTGCCCGGGGACATCGCGCCTCCCTCCCGAGCGGATGGTTCGCTCAGGGCCTTCTCGCTGTCCTCCCGAGCGTGAGGTTCGCTCGAGGACATCACGGCTTCCTCCCGAGCATGCTTTGTGCTCGAGGGCTCCTTGCTCTTTCCCCGAGCAGGTGGTTCGCCCGGGGACCCCGCGCTCTCACGGGCTGTCTTTTTGCCCAAGATCGCGAGACCTTCTTCCTCCCCCTCCTGAGCGTCTACTGCGCTCGGGAGAGCTAGGAGTGTGCCCTATGGGGTTGGTCCCTCTAGGGCAAGGGATTCCTCGACCCCTTGGTCGGTGTCGTCGAGGAGCTCGCCCACCGTCGCCCGATCGACGGCCTTGCCCATCACATGATCGGCAAGGATGGCGATCTCCCTGTCTAAGACACGATCAAGGATCTCGTCAATCATTTTTTGACAATCCGAAAAGGCTCTAGGTGCTATCACACCCACGTCAGTAGAGTGGAGGTAGCTCGAATAAGAATAAGTAAAGCAAAAGACCAAAGGAGAAGAAAAGAAAAAATCGGAGTTCGAAGGCTACCTTTGGCGAGCTCCTCGCTGTCATCTCTGGAGGGGTTGGCCGCCGCCGTGACCACAAGTTCAGCCTTCTTCTCCGTGGCGTGGCTGATCCTCGCCAAGAGGGGGTCGACCTTCTCCATGTCAACCGCCTCCAGCGTCTTCTTCGAGCGCCCGCGTCTTGTTATGAAGGGCACCTCATCCTCGTCATCATCCTCCTCCTCAGGCTCTACAGCCCGGGGGGGCGAGGTGGCTTCGGCAAGCTTGGCCTTGAGGTCGGCGAGCTCCTTTCTCATAGCCTCATGCTTGGCCCTCCTTGCCTCCTCAGCCAGCCTTGCCTGCTCCACGATCTGTTGTAAACGAGCCATTAGCCCCGGCTTCTTCGCAGAGTAATGCTCATCCAGGCATCCAAACCGCTTAGCTCCTACCTGTTAGCAAACTCCAAGTGCTGACGGTGAGGGCTCCTAGTCGAGGTCGTCCGCCTCTTTGTTGAGCGGGTAGGGGGTGGCGACGGAGCTTGTCTCTTACCCCTCGACTTCTTGCTCTTGGCGGTAGGAAGGAGCACCCCCTGGCCGCCCCCTAGTGGCTTAAGATCGGCCACCGCCGCTTTAAGGGCGACCTTCTCCTGACAAAAGCAGAAAAACATCATAAGATGCTCGGGACGCTTTCCCTCGAGCATAAATTGAAGAACTTACCACTTCATCCCGTTCGAGCACATTCTTCGAGACCTGCCGCCCATGCTCGAGTTCCTTGCTCTTTGGGGTACCGAACATCTCGGCGACCTGCTTCTCCACCCAGTCGAAGCCTGGGGTTGCCGCCGATCATTAGAAGGGGTCAACACGAGCGCAAAATTGTGCATGCGAAAGAAAAGTCGATCAAGATAAGGAAGCTTACCAGAATCTGCCTCTCGGGTGAGGTCCTGCCACCCGGAGACCTTAAAGAAGGGGTGTTCCCTCCTCCTCAGAGGAGACACCCTGTTCCTGAGGAAGTCCTAGACGATGTCCCGACCAGTGAGCCCCATGTTCGTAAGCTCACTGATCATCATCAAAGCCCGCTCCTCCTCGGCTTGCACGGGTGGGTGCGGGGTCTCGACGCTGGGCGCTGCTGCCCCGGAGTAGTGGAGGGTGCTTCCCTCTGCCTTCCTCAAGTAGAACCAGAAGTCAGCCCAGCCCGACACCGAGTCCTTAAGGGTGAAGAATGGGTACTCGTACGGTCGGTTGGACCGCAAACAGAAATACAAAGAACCGGTGGGGGAAGGCCCACCGGTGCGGAACAAGGAGTAGAAATGGAAAAAAAGGCTCGCCGTGGGCAAGACGTCCACGAATCCCTCGCAAAGGTGCGAGAAGATGGCCAGGACAAGGACGTAATTGGGGTTTAGATTGGTAATCTCGCACTCGCATTGGGCGAGCATGGACTCGAGGAACTCACTTTCGGGCATCCGACGCCCGTTGATGGTGTAAAGCTCACACGTGACGGTCTCGTCGCCCTCCGACGCGGGAGCCCCTTCGCCGCAGGGGATCTGCCAGGTACCTGAGTCAAGGTACCCAAAGCCCTCGAGCGCTAGCAGCCTCTCCTCGGTGATCTTGGTCGGGCTGAACTTCGCCATGGGAGGATTTGGAGAAAAGGGGGCGCATGCGCGAGAGAAAGTTCGAAAGATGGAGAGCTTTTGGAGCTTGATGGCGAGATGCAGAATGAGAAAGTCTCCGTACTATTCCCGCCGGGCATTTATAGGCGGCAGCACGGTTTCCAGAAACTATCAGAACCATACCCGCGAGGCTTCGCGGAGAAGGAACCGTTGCGACCTTTTGCTTCTGTTCCCAAGCCCCGTTTTGGTCGAGCCTAAAGCAAGGTGCTCGGTCCCGCCAGAGAGTGGTCGTTTGCGGGCAAGGGTCGCTTAGGTGTCGCAGTAGCGCTTCGCTGCAGGATTCTAACTCCATTCCCGAGCAAGGATTGCTTGGATGCTGCGGAAGTGTTTCGATGTAGGATTTCAGCCCCATGCCAAGGTAATTTTTCACCACGAGAATCCAATCCCTCCTATGAGTCTAAAGGCTCAAGAGGAAGGCCCCTAGCAAGTAGTTTTTCCACTTGAGTCTCGGGGGCTTGCTATCGGGGATTGGATAAATTACCATGAGGACCATCAAGCCCCGGCAACCCTTCTTCGGTCAACCATGCTTCACTTAATATCGTCCCAGAGGAAGACCCTCGGGCAGACCGGCTGCTGACAGTGCCCATCCTCCAGCATGCGGCTTAGTCTTCCGAGCATGGTTGCTCGGGCTGCGGCCAAGGTCGGCCGCGATTAAGGAAGATCCCCGAGCATGACCCAAAGGTCATGCTCGGGTTATAAAGGCGACGTGGTGGCTGTTGCGATAGCCGTTACGCCACGATTCGGGCCCATCACATCCGCAACGCCGCGTGACGAGGGTCAAGGGATAGTTGCCGCCACGCGAGGACACGTAAGGGCGTGACATTCGGATGTGGTCATCGTTTGCCACCTATAAACGTCTCCTTAGAACACACCAAAGGAGGAGGACAGACACACCATCTGAGACAAGACATGTACGAGCATAGTAATATCCATACTCTTTTGTAATCAGGCATATGCAAAGCTAAGCCCTGCTAGGCCCTTGTAAGCACCCAAATAACAAGCAAAGAAACATTGGATGTAGGGTTGTTATCTCGATCGTGAGAGGCCCGAACTAGTATAAAAATCCTCTTGTTCGCCTCCCTCTTCGGTAACTCGACCTCCTTGTACGGACTTCTTCGGACGCTGGCCCTCCGCGAAAAAAGGGGCTCGATTGATCCCTCAATCAACAAATAAGCACGGCAAGGGGCCTATTCCCCAAGCGCCGATAGGCGTGTTCTTGAATTTCTGTTCGTGTGGATCCCTCGGGAGAGCACGTAGATGTCCTTCTGCGAAGACCCCCTCTATCGAACCCCGGACTCCGTCTAAGGAGAATAACTGTCAGGCAAAATACGCCGACAAGCCTGATATTGCATTCGTAGTGAATTTGCTAGCAAGACACAGTTCAGTTCCAACCAGAAGATATTGGGCTGTTATCAAGACTTTACCCAGATACCTCCAAGGTACCCAAGATCTTGGATTGCTTTTCCAAAAGAACCAAGACTTGACCATGGTGGGATATACGGATATTGGCTATCTGTTTGATCCCCACAGTGCCAAATCTCATATTGGTTTTATATTTCTCTATGGTGGTGCAGCCGTTTCTTGGCGGTCTTATATGCAGACCTTGGTAGTTACTTCTACCAACCACTCAGATATCATAGCTCTGTATGAAACCTCACGTGAATGTGTTTGGTTGCGACGTGTGATTAACCATATAAAGAAGTCATGTGATCTTAACACTGTCGATACCCCCACAATTATCTATGAAGATAATTCTGCTTGTGTTGCACAAATGCAATTGGGTTATGTGAAGAGCAACATCACAAAGTATATTGCTTCTATGTTCTTATATCCCCACGAACTCTAGAAGAGCGGTGAGATAAAAATCTTGCAAACTAAGTAATGTAAAAATCTTGCAGATTTATTCACTAAGTCCTTGCCTAAATCCACATTTTAAAGATGTGTTAAAGGCATTGGAATGAGAAGACTTAGAGAGATGCAAAGTTCAGGGGGGAGAAAACCCTTGAACCATAACCCTTATTGTGATCCTGAAGATCCTAATATAAATCCTGAAGATTACAAGTTGTACTCTTTTCCCCTTTGTGAGTTTTCCTGAAGTTTTCTCACATAAAGGTTTTAACGAGGCAACTAGTGCAACATAAAGTGCGAGTGCGATGTACTCTTTTCTCCATTTCCTTTTTCCCACTAGGTTTTTGAGTGGTGTTTTTAACGAGACACATGCATTACACGATATTTGCCCAAGGGGGAGTGTTATAAGATACGGGAGAGTAACCGTATTCGGTTCAAGACTCTATCTCTTTATGGTGTGGGTGAATCCGAACTCTTTTCTCATATTGCTACATATATCGGGTGTTCTCTATTGTAATCAATCAATCTAATAAAGCGAGAGAGAATTCCACCCTTATATTTTGTGTGCTCTTGTCTTTGATTCGCGTGTTCTTCCTTGTGTGCCGTCGATTCGAGCGAGTGAACGACTACATTTTATAACAGTTGGAACTATTTTTGGGTTAAAACTAAATTTTGTTAATTTGTAAATAATTTTTATATTAAGAAAAGTCTATAATGCCCCTTAAAAATAATGGTCAGATCCTCATAGAGTAGTAAAATGGACCATAAAATCTCTCTACGTTGATATATGGTTATCATGCTAATATTAATCAAGATCGAATATTTGGATTGCCCTGGATTATGGATGCGCGGCATATACGCGACAGTATATCTATATCTACGAATTATCACGTGCTCATTTTGACCTTGATGAATGCAGGTAAATCTTACTTTTGAATAGTATATAACCTACAAATGTGAGGTTTTCTTGTTATTCTGACCCATGAAACCAAACTCCCTTTCTGTTGATGCGATTCAGACCAGCATAATCCATTTACTGTGAAATGCAATATCACACAATCTTTTTTTTTTGAAATTGGCCACGAGCTCTGGTATTTAATATAAAAGGAGAAACACTAGGCGAGCTACGTACATAAACACCCCACACGCACACATGCACCGACACACACTCACGCATGCATTCGCCTCACGCACGCGGACCGCGTCGAGTGTCGCTCGAACGCGGGCGGGCTGGCTACTCAACGAGCGAAGCCATCCAAATGAGCTACGAGCTCATCCGCCAATATCACACAATTGTTTCCATGGTTGATTGCGTAATATATACTTACTGTTTCCATATACATTTGTGAGATAATGTCATTGTCACATAGTTTGACAGCAGTGGCGGAGCCAAAAAGTTCTAAAGAGGGGGGCTACGACGAGGCATGAGTTGTTAATTAATACCTGCCTCTACGTGTCTGCGTAGAAGCGTGGCTGTGGCGAGGCAAGGCCACTGTGGCATGGAAAACAACCTGCTATGACGTCGCTACAAATAACCAATCATATATATATCCATCCTGCATCCTCTCGTACATAGCTCACTGCTGGAAAGAGTGAGGCATGCACCTGCACGGCCGGTGGAACGGAAGAACCGATTGTCAATTCGACACGCCACCGTCCGTTACCGCAGTACTGTCCACGAAGTCGCGAAGAGAGGAAGACGTCGAGACACGGAAGACGAACTGACGCCATGAGACCGTGACGCGAGTCACGCGAGACGCGACATCGCGATTTGGTTTGAAGACGAACCGACCTACTTGCCTCTGTGGCATGTGCTACGCGGAATGGTGGAAGAACTGACCTACGTGACTGCATGCCTCGCGTATGGGCCATTGACCAATACCATCGGGGTGAGGGGTTCTTTTTGTGGGCCTTTGGTGGGTGGGCTCCGGCCCACCCAAATTTCTACTCTGGCCTACGCCTCTGCTTGACAAAGACGAATGAGCAATTAAGGTGAACAATATAATCTTAACAGTAAATTGGATAAAATTTGTAGGGAACATATGGATCACATGCAAACCATACATTCCATGGAAGCTTGAAAACCAGCTCGAAGGTCATCCGATCTGGAGTCTGACAGAACTGGTATATCATCAAGGGAATTGCTAATGGGATCAACTAATTTACGGCCGACTGCACCGTTCGTTTCGTGTAGCTGGGCCAGAGCACGACACGCGGACGGACAAGAAGATTGTTGGCTCTGTTTCCCATCTCACCTGTGAGCAACATGACCTTGGATCCCCCGAGCAGCTGAGCTGGTCCATCCCCTCAAGCCATTCACACGTAGAGAACGAGCCAGCAAACAGAACAAGAAAGATGAAATTAGTTGATTCGAGTTGAATTTGTCTGATTTTAAATTTCCCAAGTCAAAAGTTCTGACTCAACAAATTTTAAATCACAAAATTTCAAATTAGAAAATGTTTGAACTCGAAAAATTTCAAATCGGAAAGTTTCAACTTGAAATGTTTTAAATCAAAATTTTCAAATAAGAAAGTTTGAACTCGAAAAGTATTTAATCGAAAGGTTTCAACTCAGAAAATTTTCAATTGAAAAGCTTTCGGTTCAAAAAATTTCAATTCAAAAAACTTTCGATCCAAAAAGTTTCAGTTGAAAATTGAACTAAAACATTTATAATAAAAAAATTTCAAATCGGAATGTTTTAACTCAAAAAATTTTAAATTAGAAAATTTCAACTCGAAAAATTTCAAATAGAAAAATTTCAACTATGAAAAATTTCAATTCAAAAACTTTCGAATCGAAAAGTTTCTATTCACCAAACTTTTGATTTGACAAATTTGCTTAAAAAACTTTCAAAAGTGGTTAAAAAATACTTGTTTTCAAAACCATGAGGAGAATATTTGAAATACAAAAATTATTTTTAGTTTCAGGGGAAGGGAATGGAGGAGGAAAGAGGGATAAAGGAGATGATGTCACTTGTCGTAAGGAGAAGGAAAGTGTGGAAAGAAAGAAAGTGCTGCTACTTGTCACAAGGAGAAGGTGTCCTCATCAAATCTTTGATGAGGGTTACCTTCATCCCCCTTTTCTCCATTCTATTCCCCTCAAACTTAAAATAATTTATGTATTACAAATTTTCCCCTCAAATTTTTGAAAACTACTTTTTTAACCAATTTTGAAAGTTTTCAAGCGAGCTTTTCAAACCAAAAGTATGTTGAATAGAAACTTTTTGATCTGAAAGTTTTTGAATTGAATATTTTTGGAGCTTAAACTTTTTGATTAAAAATTTTGTCGAGTTGAAACTTTCTAAGTTGAAATTTTTTTATTTAAATTTCTTAGTTGAAACTTTCTGATTTGGAATTTTTTGAGTTGAATTTTAAATCAAAACTTTTCAAACCAAAAAATTTTTGAATCGAAACTTTTCAAACAAAAAGCTTTTGAATTGAAAGTTTTCTAAGTTGAAACTTTTTTATTTGAAACCTTTTGAGTTGAAACTTTTTAATGTGAGATTTTTTATTTAAAACTTTTCGTGTTGAAAGTTTCCATGTTGAAACTTTTCAATCTGAAACATTTTAAGTTTAAATTTATGAGTTGAAACTTTCTAAGTTGAAACTTTATGATTTAAAATTTTTATTTTTTTTAGTTTTAATTTTTTAGTTAAATTTTTTCAAGTTGAAACTTCCTATTTAAAATTTTCAATCTTTAAATGTTCTAATTTTAATTTTTTGTGTTAGAGAGGGATTAAGGGGGTGGGTGAAGTGACTAGATAAAAGGGAAGTGGGAGTTGATGGAGAAGATTTGAGGTTAACGTCAAAATTCTATTCCCCTTTTTGTCTTTAAATTTTGTTAATTTGAGGTTAACGTCAAAATAGTCATACCGTAATATAAATCCTTTCTTTGGAAGTAATATTTCCCCCTGTAAAATTTGGCTAGAGTTGGGATCCAGATCATGACATTTGTAATGGAAGTGACATCCAGTGCAAATCTTGGTATGCGCGATAAGAAAAAGACAAGTAATCAATGAAAAGTCATAAGTTTCGAAATAAAACTGAATCGCATTTGGTTGTAGCAAAGGATCTTCCATGAATACTACCTATATTAAAGATAGGGGATTTTATCGCAGGCAGCCCTGCCTCATCATTTCGTGGAGAGGTCCTCTGGAGATTACAAAATTATGTTCAGGTCCTCCTACCAGTTTTTTTTGCAAAAATGGCCTTCGAAAATTTGAAAACTACTTTTAGGTCCCACCAGAAATTTCAAAAATTCCGTTCAAGTCCACACAGGCTGTTTCGGAAAAGACCCCTTAGAAAATTCCACAAATGCATTTAGGTCCTCCCACCACATATTTTGCAAAAAAAGCCGTGGTTATGCACGTTCGAGTCAAAAGGCCCTCCGATTTAAGAGACTTGTATCTAAGCCTGAATCATACTCTTTGGAAAGAAAACCCCAGAGTTTCGAAGAAACATCCTCACACAACGTCACACATACGCATCTAGTTGCCAATAGTGACTACATGGACCAGCTGAAGGGGAACAGGTAGGCTTAGTATAAATCAAAATTTTCTACCACGAAACCAATGAACCACTCCAAGTTATAAAGAGCAGAATTACAACTGGATGGGCGTACCTATAGTGGAAATACAGTCAATGTAGCACGTTTGTGTGATTGTAGTCGTACTATCCTCGCACCTCCTCTAATAGCTCCTCGAGACCATCATAGTTGTGGATCGTCCAAGCATTGAAGTCTCATAGCAATGCCTCTAAGGTATCCACATGTACGGGACAAGAACGCCACGCACCAGAGTGCTAGTGCTAGCTACGTGGTTTTGGGCCAAGGAGGTGTGATGACTAGATTTTCAGAAATTCTAAATTCCTATGGTGTCTCTTAACCCTATAGCCAATAGCCCCTCCCTTTATATAGATGCTCCACAATGGGCCTTTATATTAAAAGCCCATAAGGAACTCAGAGTGCATCAGAACTTGGATCACCATCTGAATTAAGGGTGAGTTTGGCAGGGATTCAGCTTCTCCAGATTTGTGAATCTGGTGAAGCTGAAAATTTTAGCTTCACTAGATTTGTGAAGTTGAAGCTGTGAGTACATTAAGAGTGTTTAGATAGATCATCTTGTTTACATTTTAGACCAAAAATATAAACTTAATTCACTTTAATTTAGCCTACAAGTTTCAGATTTCAGGAGAAGCTGGAATCTGGAGCTCTACCAAACAGGCCCTAAGTCCCAACCCTTTAAGTGTATGACCCTATCGGTTCACGTATACTTGGACATGGTCTGAGTATTCTTACTCAACCATTTATCGGTAGCGGTCCCCAACAGGACATACCAACTCCTTAGTATATGTAAAGATCATAACAGATGAATCTTAACAATGCTTAGTTATATGCATTTCCCTTTGCCTCATGACATCGATCAAACTTAAGGCGAGTATATGCCATCCTTGTTTAGATAGCTCGACCACTCTTTCTCGATTACATGACTCGGAATTCCTGACTATAGTTAACTCTTTAAGCATGAGTAGCATGACCATGTATTTCCAAAATCCAATCACTCCAGAGTCCTAGAGATATCTCTCCCGTTGTATGGAGGGGAAAATCCCATCTTGATCGACCATGCCTCGTAGCATACATCACGACAAACCCAAAAGCCACCTTTGTAACTACCCAGTTTCAGAGTAGTGTTTGACTACCCCTAAGTAAGTCATTACACATCTCAAGTATATGCATCAACTTATAGTCTAAGGATATAGCATACACATTGTATATGAGACCAACTGATAACAAGTAAGATTACAATGTTCTTGTTTTGTCTCAAGGTGAGTCAATCCATCTCCATGTTCTCTAACACGTGTCTATATTATTGGTTTGATATGTCCATATCCATGACCCGTGAAACGTGGTCATCAACCAATACATATGCTAGCATATTCATATGTGTCCTTATTTGTTTATCAACTAGGGATGACTTTAGAATAATCATCACAAAGTCATATATAAAGTTTTACAAACAAGTCACATACTAGCTAATAAATAATAATGACATTATTCAATAAACAAGATAATAAATTATGAACATAAAGAAATATAATCATGTCTATGATTGCCTCTGGGGCATATCTCTAATAGTCTCCTACTTGCACTAGAGTCAATCATTTAAGTATCTAATACCTAAAGCTCTTGTGTGCACCATATGCTTTTGTTGTGTGACAGACTTTGTCAATGGATACATTTGATTCTATGTACACTTTATATATCTTTACATTTTCTCTATCTACAATCTCACGAATAAGATGATAGTGCCTGAGTTTGTTCTTTGACTTTTGATGGGACCTTGGCTCCTTTGCCTATGCAATGGCTCCACCAATATCACAATAGAGATTCATTGGTTGGAAGCACTTGCGACCACACCCAGTTCAAAAATGAATTTCTTTATCCAAACACCCTCCTTTGCAGCTTCAGAAGCCGCGATGTACTCGGCCTCCATCGTCAAATCAGCAACCGTGTCTTGTTTGGAACTTTTTCAACTCACTGCCCTTCAATCCAAAATTTATACAAATCCATATTGTGGACGATAATTATTCTTGTCATCCATTAAGGAAAGCTATTTTGACATCCATTTGTCATATCTCATAATCTAAATATGCAATAATAGCTAGAATGATCCATACAGATTTAACCATTGCTTCCGGCAAGAAAGTCTCATCATAATCAATTCCTTGAACTTGTAAAAACCCCTTTGCAACGAGTCAAACTTTATAGATGTGAGCATTTCCATCCATATCGATCTTCATCTTATATACCCAATTGCATTCAATGGATTTTAAAACATTAGGCTAATCGACCAGGTTCCAAACCTAATTGTCACCCAAGGATTCTATCTTGGATCTCATGGCTCCAAGCCATTTCTTATAGTCTAGGCCCATCATTGCTTCCTTATAAGTCGTAGGCTCATCGCTGTCCAACAATAATATATCACACAAATACCGAGCAAGTACTTTGCATGGCCTGCCTGACCTACATGGCAATAATGCCTCCTCGATCAGGGTCCCTCCAATAGAAGTTTTCTCGACCATAGGTTCCTCGACCAGATTTTTCCTAACAAGGGTGTCTCCAACCAAGTCCTCCACAAGTGAAGTCACTCGAACTTATTCAATTTGCACTTTTCTTCCACTTGCCTTTTACAAGAGAAACTCTTTCTCTAGAATGGTACCATTTGGAGCAACAAACACTTTGCCCTCTTGTCAGTGGTAGAAGTAATAACATAATGTTTCCCTAGGATATCCCACGAAAAAGCATTTATCCAATTTGGGTGAGTTTGTTGGACTTTTAAAGTTTAACATAAACATCATAACCCCAAATTTTTAGAACAGACAAACTAGGACTCTCCCTAGTCCACATCTCATGTGGTGTCTTATCTACAGATTTAGATGGTACCCTGTTTAGTGTGAAAGCTGTAGTTTCCATAACGTAACCCCAAAAAGATAATGACAGATCTAACTAACTCATCATTGACAGAACCATGTCTAATAAGGTCCGATTATACCACTCGGACAATCCATTCGTTTTAGGCATGCTCGGAGGTGTAAATTGTGGAACAATTTCGCAACTCTTTATATTATCATTAAACTTGTGAGTCAAGTATTCGACTCCATGATCAGGTCATACAAACATGATAGTCTTGCCATGTTGATTTTGTACTTCAATCTGGAATTTCTTGAACTTTTCAAAAGTTTTCAACTTGTGCCTCATTAAGTAGACATAACAGTATCTACTATAATTATCGGTAAAAGTAATAAAGTACCGAAAACCACCTCTAGCTATCATGATCATTGGTCCAGATACATCATTATATATGAATTACAATAAGTCATAATGCCCAGTGAAAGGTGTCTTGATCATCTTACCAAGTATACAGGACTCACACGTTTCAAATGATTTTAGAAGGCCATCTCTATAGAGCTTTATCATGTGTTTTTGACTAATATGACCAAAACGACAATGCGAAAAGTAAGTGAGATTCATGTCATTTTGCCAAAGATTCTTAGCATCATCAATATTATAGATAGGTGCATTATCAAGATTTAAAATAAACAACCTGTTCATAATAGGAGCATAGCCATAAAACATCTTATTCAAAATTATAAAACAACCATGATCCTCAATAATAAAATTATAACCCTCTACCAACAAATATGAGGCAGAGCTAATGTTTCTATTTAATGTTAAAACATAATAACTACTATTTAATTCCATAATAAATCCTGAAGGTAAATGTAGTGGAAAGGTCCTGACAACCAATACAGCAACCCCTTACTTTATTCTTGATGCAGAGATCAATCTTGCCTCTTACAACGCTCCTACTCCTTATCAACCCCATCATTGAATTACAAATATGAGCAACCGATTTGGTATCAAATACCCAAGAGTTAATATAGGAGAATCAACAAGAAATACATCTATAACATTAATACCAAAAGTGGATGACTTAGCCCCACTATTCTTTTCCAAATCTGCTAGCTACTTTTTGTAATTCCTCTTGTAATGGTATGACTCTTTGTAGTAGAAGCATCCACTCTCTAAAGTAGGGCCAGACTTGGGCCTAAGCTTGTTGCTGGGGATCTTATCCAATGCTTTAGTCACACGAACGGTGGCCTGATCTTCCGACAGGTAGTACTAATTCGATTGGTGGAGAACTAGACGTTGACGATTTGGCTTATAATCACAATGGATTTGAACCCTGCAATCACTACACCATGGCTCCTTTGGTTATCAACCATGCACAAATACGGTTGACCTCGTTAAGAAGGCTTATCCCTGCATACAAATTGAGAACACAAGCAAGAATGTACAAGATGCAATCTAAAATTATGAATAAAATTAAGCACACAAGTTGGGGTTCCATAGACCGAAGTACGATGAAAAACTGACAAAGTGTCTAGTTATAATCTAAGCAAAACCCAAGTGTCTAAGGTTGCAGTTACTAAATATATGAGAGGGAGGCGGTTGTGTGCAGCTAGGGGGCCGCACACAACCTCGGCTTGGACCCCCCACGTGCTTACAAGGCCCAAAACAACCAAAAACAGCAATACGACACATTGTTTCAATGAGTTTGGATGATCTGCAATGAATCTAGGGCTGGGACTAGATCCATTGGAAATATCTCATTGTTTTCTTTCTAACAAGCACAAGAACTCCTCAATTGGACTCTATATGAGGGAGATATATGCATTTTAATGTTGTACTATCTACTGACTCTGAACTGAACACAAAACCCAAATTGTGGACAACTTGGAGTTTGACTTGATTTGGCATGGCAAGAGTAGAGTCCAACTGGGGATGTGGTTGTGTAGAGTAGAGGTGGCCGATTCGACTTGGTGTTAATTTGAGTTATGCCAACAAATTGAGTGCTTGCAACTGTCCTGATGGTGATTCTCCCATGTTCCTAAGTAGTGAAGCATCACAAATATTTAGTAGTATTCCATCCTCAATATCATTATTATGAACAGTGAGAAACAAGCTTACCTCATGATTTAATTTACGTCCACGAGCTCTTGTTGTAGGACCATGATGTATGCGCGTACCCAAAGAAGTGATGTCCTCATCATCCTTCCTGTTTTGAATTGGAGTTGTCCTTGACTCAAGCTCATCCTCTTTTCCCACGTACGACTTCAAATCTAAAATATTAAACATGGGACTAACCCCAAAATCTGCAAGCAACTCAAGGTTATATGCATTATCATTAATCTTTTCAATTATTTTAAAAGGACTATCTTCTTGAGGCATTAATTTAGACTTTCTCTAATATGAAAATATATCTTTTCTCAAATGTAGCCAAATAAGATCTTCTTGTTCGAAAGATAAATGTTTTCTACCTTTGGTACCAGCAATCTTATACTTTTAAGTCATTTTTTTGATGTTCTCCTTAGTTGTTTTATGCATTTTCAAAATAAATTCAGCACACTTCTTAGCATCTAAATTCACCTTTTTAGAAGCAGGCAAGGGCAAAAGATCAATTGGAGCATGAAGGTTAAACTCATACACTACCTGGAATGGACTTACCTTAGTGGTAGAGTGTACCGACCTGTTATAAGCAAACTCAACATATGGTAAACACTATTCCCACAACGTCAAATTCTTCTTTAAAATAGTCCTCAACTTGGTTGACATCGTATGGTTGATGACCTCCGTTTGTCCGTCAGTTTGGGGATGATATGCCTATAGAATCTTGCAAGACCATGAACACTTCTCACCTGTGTGTCTGTCTGAGGGGTTGGCCAGCTCTTGATGGCTTCAATTTTCATTTCATCCACTTCAATTCCTTGTGGAGTAACAACATAGCCAAGAAAAGAGACTTGATCCATACAAAAGGCACACTTGTTAAGGTTACCTACCAAATGTGCATTTCTCAAAGCATTAAAAGTAGCACACAAATGTTCTATGTGTTCTTTATGTGACTTACTATAGATCAAAATATCATCAAAATATACCACTACAAATTTTCCAATGAAAGCACGTAAAACTTCGTTCATCAAACGCATGAAAGTGCTAGGTGCATTAGTTAAACCAAAAGGCATGACTAACCACTCATATAAACCAAACTTAGTTTTAAATGTTGTTTTCCATTCATCTCCCAATTTCATTCTAATCTGGTGGTATCCACTACACATGTCAATCTTTGTAAAAATAATAGAACCTCTCAACTCATCAAGCATGTTGTCTAACCTAGGAATAGGATGACGATGCCTTATTGTGATATTGTTAATTACTCTACACTCAACACACGCCAACTACCATCTTTTTTAGGAACCAAAAGAATAGAAATGGCACATGGACTAAGGCTTTCCCGTACATACCCTTGGTCTAAAAGTTCTTGGACTTGTCATTGAATTTCCTTGGTCTCCTCCGGATTGGTCCTATATGCAACATAGTTTGGCAAAGTCGCTCCTATATCAAATCAATTTGGTACTCAATACCTCTGATAGGTGGTAGCCCTAGCGGTATCTCAGCTGGAAACACATACTCACACTCCTGCAAAACGTTAATGACAACAGGAGGCAAAGAGCTAGGAATATCATCAAGTGAAATTAAAGCCTCATTGCACATTAAAGCATAGCATCAGATTTTGTAGCAAACATAACACCACTTTTCATTGTAATTCCCTTGGATCTAGAACTAGGTGCTTTCTTATCTTTCTTAGGTGGAAAGTGTTCTTAGCTACTTGCTAATTTTCAGATTCTGGTGCACTTTTTTTATTCTCATTTTCAGCTCTCTTTATGACATTGCACAATTTTAGTAGGTGTCATAGGAAGCAGAGTGATTTTCTTTCCTTTGTGCATGAGAGTATATTTATTACTTCAACCATGATGAGGTGTATCAGTATAAAATTCCTATGGACGGTTTAATAAAAGTGAACATGCTTGCATAGGCACTACATCAAAATCAGCAAAATCATGGTATATTCCAATGGAAAGATGCACTCTCTCATAGTTTGTGTTACCTTTACCTTATCGCTGTTGTTGAACCATTGAATATGGTATGGATGAGGATGTGCACATGTGGTCATCTTCATTATCTGCATGGTTAGCTGCAAGAGCATATTCATCCTCAACATCACTAGCACTAATGCACCCACCTTCTTCTGTGGCAATGTACACTCGTTGACTTGGATAATCCTTCATGATGTGGTCCATTCCCTTGCAACGATGGCACACAATAGTCGTACGACCTGTGGAAGCAACCGATGAAGAACTCCTCGTTGGTGCCTGAACAGTAGTAGATTTAAGAACTCCTCATTGGTGCCTACACATAGTAGATTTACTCGCCTTAGGTGCACATAATGGTGGTGGCGGTGCTGCTGAATGTACCCTACTCATGGAGGGGGCAACAGGTCAACTAGCAGGAGGTGGGTTTGATTTGGCTTGCCCAAGCATCAATTTTGGTGTAGATGTACTACCGAAGTTGCTACTTGACCTTTGTTGTCATCCCTACAATTCTTTTTCGGCCAACATAGCAAGCTGAAACAATCTATTGATATCATTATATTCTTTGTAATCAATTATGTCCTGAATTTCATGTCGTAAACCTCCATAAAAATGAGCCATCTTATCATCATCCTCAAATACCTCACAACGCAACATGCTTATTTGTAGCTCTTGATAGTACTCCTCTACAGATCTATTACCTTGATTCAAGCGTTGCAATTTCGTACGTAAATCGCATTTATAAGGAGGAATGAATCTATTAAGCATAGCTCGCTTTAATATATCCTATGTATCAGGTTGTAAACCAGAATTTACTACTTCAATTCATCACATGATAGAAAAATCTTTGAGCTCACTTGTAGCTTGCTTGACTATATGTACTTCAGGAACTAAATGGGAGTTAAATTTTTGTTCAACAGTCATTTCCCAATCTAAATAAATTTTAGCATCATATGCAATAGAAAAATATGGTATGGTAAATTTGACTTTAGAAAAAGGATCATCATATCCATGACCATTGCGTAGATTAAAATTATTACCTCCCATACCACGATGCTTGTGATTCAGGCGTTGTTGTTGTCGTATATCCTGTGCAGCGACATGAGTAGTGAAGGCATCAAGGTCTTCTCCATCCAAATAATCTACTGTGAAAGACTCTTCAAGCTCATCCACTCTTCGAGCCCCATTGAGAGGCGCCTGTCTCTCAAGTTATCCATTCTTTGTAACATCCCAATTTTTGAAATTTTTAGTTATTAAATATTATTTCATTACAATTTATAATCCTTGTGAAATTTTTTTTATTTATTGGATTTATTCTGAATTAAGGTCCCTTTGCCTTTCACTAAAAAGATTATTATCAAAAGATAATTTCAAAATAAAGTTTTGTCAAAAATATTTTACTTAAGTCCAGAATGTCACAAAATATTTTCTAAGAATTTTTCCTAGTTTTGTTTCCAAGTATTTTTAGTGGCTTAATCAAATCAAAAGTAGTTTCTATAATTACTTTAAAAGGAAAGATCGAAATATCGGTAAATAGTAAAGGGTGTGGCTCAAGACGTTTCACACGTAGCTATACCAATCGCTTGTCGGGTTAACTTCCGAGAGGAATTATCGGCGCCGTTTGGTTTACGTGAAGAAGTAGAAATCGGTCGACGTGGCTGCATCCGGACCGTGATGGCGTGAAGCCTCGCGACGCGTTCGCGAGGACTCGATCGTGAAAAGGCTTCGCCGAGGTGAGCGCGAAAAGCTAGGGGCGTCTCCGGCGTTTGGTGCCGTAATTGTCAAGGAGTCTAGTGCACGCGCGGAAAAAGGAAAGTCTTTGTGGCGTGATCGACTCAACGCGTGTCGCCAAAATTGGAAGGAACTCGGAGACTGCCATGTTCGGCGGGAAAGGGCGCTCGGTGGTGCTATTTAAGTGGTACAGAGGCGGCGAGTCTTGAGAACCAAGCGGAAAGGAAAAATCACGAAGGAGCGCGCGGCCGTCGAGAACCAAGCGACGAGCAAAATTGCTGGGAAGCGAAAGCAGAGGTCGTGCGGAGGAATCGCGCGAGAACAAAGATGTCGAGCAATTTTCGAGCACGCCGTCGAGTTGTCGCCGAGAAGCCTAGGAATCATGTCGCCTTGTCGAGAAGCATCCTGTGCGCCGTAGTTCTGCCGAAGCATCGCCAAGGAAGGAGATCACCGTCGGGATCGTCATTTTTTTCCAAGTTCGGCGAGTTTCGCACGTGGTCCATCCATTGCCGATCGGAAGTTTCGTCAGCCGTCGGATCGTAATCAAGTGAACGAAATTCGTCCACATTACTGCGGAATCGGTAAGCGTCTCCGATTAAATATCAGCCGTTGGATTTAAGTCGGATGGTTGATACTAGGCCACGTAGTAGATTTACTCGTAACCGTTAGATTGAGTTTATCAGTCTAGATTTCATCACGTTTTGTCCGTACAAGCCGGGGCGGGAAAATTCGGATTTTCTTTATAAAAATAATTCGGAAAGATTTAGAATTTCTAATTATAGAGTTTAGTTTATTTTCTAAACTTCTAAATGTTATAACTTTTGCATATAAACTCCGATTTGGGTGATTCAAATTCCTAAAAATTTGTAAAATTGAGATCTTTCTAATGGTGGCTTTCATTTGAATTTTTGAGTTTGTTTGCTATTTGGTTTTGGTGTTTATTTGCTATTTCTTTTCGATTCGCGTAGACGTTGAATTGTGCGAAGCTTTGGAAGGGGATTTCTCAACTCAGGAATTATATTCAGATCAAGACCAGGAGCTTAACGAAGGCAAGTTGTGCTTTGATCATGTTGCACCCATAAACTAGATTGCATGCTATTTTGATTTATTTTATCACTTGTTATTTCATGAGTATAAATGTTTTCAACTTAAATTTGGGATTAGCTAATGTACCCTTTTGAATTATACCCTACCTTGATAATTGTATGCCATAATCCACTTGTTACCTTAGGATGGTTCGTTATAGTTGGTTGATACTGAAATCAACATGGATGGTTAGAACAGAATAGAATTGCTTAGCCATGCTACGTCATCACATGTTCTCAAATTATGGTTTAATAATCTTGACTAATGGAATATAGAACAATGATGAGAATTTGTGTGCCATGTGTGGTCGCACAAAGAGATTGAGTTGTTGTGACAGCGGAGTCACGCAACGATGTTGATTTGTGGAGAACACGTGGTGTCTGGTAATCAACTGGGATGGGCAATTCATTTAGACTGGGGCAAGTGGCAAGATTGTTTATGGTGGGCCAAGAGTGGCAATGGGACAGTCGTATTTGGTTTTTATTTGGTTTTAGATATTGAGATCACTTTTGTTAGTCTTGCCTCGGTCACAACTAAGGACTTAACCTTGCGAGCCTTTGACCTGAGTCTAACTTGCAACCACATGTCTGGAATGGGACAGCTTAGCTGACTAATTTGCAAATGCTTAACTTAAGTGCTATCTTGGTGGTGTGGGTCCGAGTTCACGGGAAACTCACATGGCGCAAGAGGGGGGCCCTGTCGTGGCAGCGTAGCCCTTCAGTGTTGAAACCTTAGCGGGTAGCACTGGGTTAAGAGGATGCATTGTAAAGGCTTTGTCATGACTCTCTGCCGACACACCAAAGGAAGTGCGCTTGGCATCAAAGAGATTATCATGTCGTGTGGGTAAAGTGCATAACCTCTGCAGAGTGTACAAACTATTCGAATAGCCGTGCTCACGGTATTGAGCAATGCTCGGAATTACAGATCAAGGGTTGTTAATTAAAACTTGTCAATCGGATGGGATGGCGGGATGCCATGTGGATATTGGAATTTGAGTTAGGATGAGACTTGGGGTTGATTTGAAAACAATGGAATCTACTTACTTGTTATTATTTGTTTCTTGTCTTTTCAATCTACATTATGTATGTTTCTTAAATCTTGCTTACGGCTTAAGAACCACTTAGCCATTCCTTTGGAATAAGCCTTGCATATAGTTATGATAGAATTGCATTCATGCACAACTTGTTGAGTATGTTGTATACTCACCCTTGCCTACAAAACATCATCGATCTTTGGAGAAGGAGTACCATGAAGAGCGAATGTTTAGGGTGCGGCGTTGTCGGTTACGTGGTATCTTGAGGGTTATCTCGTCTTCATTCATTGCGGTTCAAATTGTTGTTCAGCCTTATGAGGCATTGTTAAGTAAGTTGACCATAAGGTCATTCAACTGGTAATATTTAATATATTATGTCTTTATCTTATTTACGTTGTGTATGATTATGATATTCACTAATGTTGAGCTGTGTGCACTAAGCGTGATCTGGACTAGTGCAAGATACACGAGGGTCCGTATTTGCATATTCGGGTCCCGACAAAGGTGGTATCAGAGCCATACTGACTGTAGGTCTTGCCCCTAGATGGTTGGTCGTCTCTATAGGTCCTTCAAAATTATTTTCTAAATTAAAAGACCTAACCCAGAAAAACAATGTGTTCTTGACTTATCTCATTCTTCTATTTCTGTCCTTACCCACAAGTTCTTTCTCTTCCCTTGCTGAAATTTCTTTCCCTTACCTCTGCTGAATTGAGTTAAATTCTTACCTGAGTATCCTGAGTAGAAAACGATATACCACACTTTAGGAGATGGCATCAAGTACCTGCTACTACCATAATGATCATGACGGAAGGAATCATCAAGCTCATGGAAGAATGGATCAATGAAGTGTATCAAGAGCTAGAAGACTCAGTACTTCAAATAGCCAGTTGAGACTCATGTGTGGGAGTCGCGTTCCTGAAGATAGGAGTGTCGCCCATGTAGACGGTAGTTTTGTGTGTTTAGGTTGAATTGGTTCTTCTTGACTGCTGAGTGTGCAGTATGTGTTGCAAAGCTTTTAGGCTTACATAAGCAACCATACCAAGTTATTATTATTGATTGCTTAAAATATTGGGTTAAACCTATCTCCTCTGTGTTAGGATTTTTGCTCCTTACCTATGCTAATTTCGTTTCCTTAACCCTTGAGGTAATCAAGCGAGATGGTCCGAATAGTGATAGCAATGGAAATAGTGAAAGTGGAAACTCTAAGGATGGATTAGTTCCTCAACCATCAATCCGATAGAAATGCGAGAACTTCAAAGAGTTTTTGGCGCTCAGACTCGATTGATGCAAGCAATGACGAAACAAATCTGAGAATATCACCGAGAATGATATGGCGCAATAAATTCAAAGAAGAATACCACCAATGTACCTCGTTCGAGATCGGACAGCTAGGCGAGTTAAAGGATCGTGCGTGCATTATTTGTGGAGAGATAGGACATACCGCAGACGAGCATGCGATCAATTGCTCGATTGTGAAGGAAGCCATTCTCTGGAGAATGTCCTATGGGCAACATCACATGTTACCTTTGTGAAGGTCGAGATCATCGCCCACCTCAATGTCCCTGGATCCGATAATGACCGCCGTGATACAACATCAACGAAGAATCTACGGACCCTAGTTGCTCGAGAATTATCAATAAGAGGGGAAAGTTAAGCGCTTTCGAAGGCGTCGCTTGGAGAATTAAAAACACAACCTCCTAAACTGTCAACCCCGATCAGAAAGCGATGAAGTGGCAATCACCAGCGGCATATTTCTTAAGTGATAAAGAAGGTCATTGGTCTAGAGAGTGTCCTCTGAAGCAACCAACCTTGGATTATAAAAGTGAAGATGAGTACAGTTGCACCCATCAAGGCAAAAGCGATTGTGCTACTCTTTGTCGGGAAGAAGGCCATTTTGTTAAGCAATGCCCACGGAGAGAACAAGTATTTCCTCTGACCATGGGAATACGGAAGTTACTTCCGTCCGGTACATAACGCCAAGAGTAGGCGGTGAAGTTGCAAGAGAAATTTGTCGAGAGAACCAATTGAAGAAAAGGCGTCTAGGTAAAGACACTATTCCAATCAACGAATGCTCAAGGAAAGAAGTTCACCCTAGCCTCTGCTATAATCACCACAAACTGAGCATTTTGCCAATAAGTGCCCTCAAAAAAAGCGATCACGTCAATTCGAGTCAATCCTAACTCCGCCTGTTGAAGCCTCGACACGATGAAGGCAATACCAGTGCAGAAGTCATCTGCTTGTCAAGAAATGTTTCTCTTGCAATGAGCCAGGACATTTTGCAAATAAGTGTCGAAGAAGGGAAAAGTTACTCCAGTTAGTTTCAATTTGAGTACTACCCGCTCTCTGACCAAAGGATGTGAAGTAATCGAGTACCAATCTGATCAGAGCATCGCCTCGACAAAGAAATCGCGGAAGACTCAATCATATCACAACAGATGAGGCCCAGACACCGTAGAAGTTGTCTTTGGAAATACTGACGTCAACCCATTGTTGATCCGCCAAGACCCACTGCCGCCAACCAAAATCAAGAAGACAAAGATAGCTATCCAAGAGCACGCAACCCTCCGTTTGATATCGTGGTGGAGGCGAAGAGGAAGATTAGCTAGATGTTTAGGATCATAATTCACAGTTATTAGTCGTACCTAAAATAGTAGTTGCCAATTTAATATTCCCGTTATCATAAGACCTATAGGTCCAGTTCCTGTAATAAAAGAGATATGTCGGGCAGTACTTTGAAGTTTTAGGTTCTTTGTTTAGTTATGGTTCAAGCTGTCAAGAATTTTACGTATCCGCTAATGACCCGGCTTGAGTTATACGCATGAAGAATAAAGTAGTTAAGGAATACTTGGATGAAATTGCGATTGTTTTTATAGGCGATGTCCTTGTGTCTCCCAAGTTAGAAGAAGAGCACGCGGAGCATTTGCGATTAGTTTTTATGCGACAAAATTAGCAAATGTGACTTTGGAAGAGAAGGTAGAATTCGTAAGTCATGTAATGACAGCTAAAGGAGTTCCGTAGACCCAAGTAAAGTGGAAGCTATCTTGCATTAGGGAGCGACCAAGGCGGTTACCCAAAACCATAGTTTGCTAGGAATGGCGGGTTAATGCCGTTGGTTCATCGAAGGATTTGCGATGATTGCTTACATAATTGGGGTAGAAGGAAAAGAAGTTTGCATGTACGCCGAGTGCAAAGAAAAGTTTTGATTAGCTAAGCGGTTAATATCTGCACCTATGATAATCTTGCGGATGTTCGAGTAGTTTTGACATTCTTGTGATACATCGAGGCAATGGAGGCCACATGAAGAAAATTATCCGACCCATGATTTAGAGTTAGCGGTAGTAGTTCATGTTTTAAGGTATGGCATCAATATCTCATTGGAAATAGATGTGAGATATATCACGGACCATAGGAACACAAATACATATTCACCGATCGAGATCTTAATATGAGGCGAGAAGATGGCTAGAATTGATCAAGGATTATAATGTTGGAATTCATTATCATCGGGAAAAGCTAATGTAAAGCCGACACGTTAATTTGGAAAAGCCCTTGTGTAAATGATATAGAAGCGAGCGATCGGACGAGTCGTGTGAGAGAATTTCAGAAGTTAAGATTAAAGGTTGTGCCGCAAGGATTTCATCCGCCTTAGAGGTAAAACCGACCTAGAAGACCAAACCAGAGAAAGGTGGAAAACAAGCAGTTTAAGCGGAAGAGTTATGCTAACAATCGCCGTCGTGACTCGAGTTTTGAGCCCAATGATTATGTGTGAAAAGGCTTCAAGATAAGGAAAACTTGCACCTAAATATGTTGGGCCATTTAAAGATCTTAAGTCGTCGTGGAAAGGTTGCTTACCAATTAGAATTGCGAGTCGTTGGCGGGGTGCATGATGTGTTCCATGTGTCCTGACTCAAGAAATGTCTTGAGTACCAGTTGAGCGAGCCGTTAGAAGCAATTGAGTTGCAAGAAGATTTGATTTATAAAGAGCACCTATTAAGATTTTGGATATAATGGAGCATAGGATCGAAATAAGCCCACTCGCCCTTGTAAAATTCAAGAGGCGCAAGAGGAGGATGAAAAAAGCTCTGAAGGCGAATTTCGAACCTATTCTTTAGCTTGACCCTAAATCTCGGGGTCGAGATTCCGTTAAGGGGAGGTTTGTAACATCCCAATTTTTGAAATTTTAGTTATTAAATATTATTTCATTACAATTTATAATCCTTGTGAAATTTTTTTATTTATTGGATTTATTCTGAATTAAGGTCCTTTGCCTTTCACTAAAAGATTATTATCAAAAGATAATTTCAAAATAAAGTTTTGTCAAAAATATTTTACTTAAGTCCGAATGTCACAAAATATTTTCTAAAATTTTTCCTAGTTTTGTTTCCAAGTATTTTTAGTGGCTTAATCAAATCAAAAGTAGTTTCTATAATTACTTTAAAAGGAAAGATCGAAATATCGGTAAATAGTAAAAAATTTGTGCTCGAGACGTTTCTGCGTAGCTATGCAATTATTCGATTGTCGGGTTAACTTCCGAGAGGAATTATCGAGCGCCGTTTGGTTTACGTGAAGAAGTAGAAATCGAGTCGGCGTGGCTTGCATCCGGACCGTGATGGCGTGAAGCCTCGCGAGCGTTCAGCGAGGACTCGATCGTTGAAAACCGCCTCGAGGTGAGCAGGAAAAGCTAGGGGCGTCTCGGCGTTTGGTGCCGTAATTGTCAAGGAGTCTAGTGCACGCGGAAAAAGGAAAGTCTTGTGGCGTGATCGACTCAATGCGTGTCGCCAAAATTGGAAGGAACTCGGAGACTGCCATGTTCGGCGGGAAAGGCGCTCGGTGGTGCTATTTAAGTGGTACAGAGGCGGCGAGTCTTCGAACCAAGCGGAAAGGAAAAATCACGAAGGAGCGCGCGGCCGTCGAGGGAACAAGCGACCGAGCAAAATTGCGAAGCGGCGGCAGAGGTCGTCGCGGAGGAATCGCGAGAACACAGAAGCGTCGAGCAATTTTCGAGCACGCCGTCGAGTTATCGCCGAAGCCTAGGAATCATGTCGCCTTGTCGAGAAGCATCTGTCTTGCCGTAGTTCTGCGAGCATCGCCAGGAAGGAGATCACCGTCGGGATCGTCATTTTTTCAAGTTGGCGAAGCCAGACGTGGTCCATCCATTGCCGATCGGAAGTTTAAATACCGTCGGATCGTAATCAAGTGAGCGAAATTCGCCCACGTTATCGCGGAATCGATGGCGTCTCCGATTAAATATCGGTAGTTGGATTTAAGTCGGATGGTTGATACTAGGCCACGTAGTAGATTTACTCGAACAGTTAGATTGAGTTTATCGGTCTAGATTTCATCACGTTTTGTCCGTACAAGCCGGGGCGGGAAAATTCGGATTTTCTTTATAAAAATAATTCGGAAAGATTTAGAATTTCTAATTATAGAGTTTAGTTTATTTTCTAAACTTCTAAATGTTATAACTTTTGCATATAAACTCCGATTTGGGTGATTCAAATTCCTAAAAATTTGTAAAATTGAGATCTTTCTAATGGTGGCTTTCATTTGAATTTTTGAGTTTGTTTGCTATTTGGTTTTGGTGTTTATTTGCTATTTCTTTTCGATTCGCGTGAGCGTTGAATTATGCGAAGCTTTGGAAGGATTTCTCAACTCAGAATTATATTCAGATCAAGACCGGAGCTTAACGAAGGTAAGTTGTGCTTTGATCATGTTGCACCCATAAACTAGATTGCATGCTATTTTGATTTATTTTATCACTTGTTATTTCATGAGTATAAATGTTTTCAACTTAAATTTGGGATTAGCTAATGTACCCTTTTGAATTATACCCTACCTTGATAATTGTATGCCATAATCCACTTGTTACCTTAGGATGGTTCGTTATAGTTGGTTGATACTGAAATCAACATGGATGGTTAGAACGGAATAGAATTGCTTAGCCATGCTACGTCATCACATGTTCTCAAATTATGGTTTAATAATCTTGACTAATGGAATATAGAACAATGATGAGAATTTGTGTGCCATGTGTGGTCGCACAAAGAGATTGAGTTGTTGTGACAATGAGTCATAGCGATGTTGATTTGTGGAGAACACGTGGTGTCTGTAATCAAGCTGGGATGGGCAATTCATTTAGGCTGGGGCAAGTGGCAAGATTGTTTATGGTGGGCCAAGAGTGGCAATGGGACGATCGTATTTGGTTTTTATTTGGTTTTAGATATTGAGATCACTTTTGTTAGTCTTGCCTCGGTCACAACTAAGGACTTAACCTTGCGAGCCTTTGACCTGAGTCTAACTTGCAACCACATGTCTGGAATGGGACAGCTTAGCTGACTAATTTGCAAATGCTTAACTTAAGTGCTATCTTGGTGGTGTGGGTCCGAGTTCACGGGGGAAACTCACATGGCGCAAGAGGGGGGCCCTGTCGTGGCAGCGTAGCCCTTCAGTGTTGAAACCTTAGCGGGTAGCACTGGGTTAAGAGGATGCATTGTAAAGGCTTTGTCATGACTCTCTGCCGACACACCAAAGGAAGTGCGCTTGGCATCAAAGAGATTATCATGTCGTGTGGGTAAAGTGCATAACCTCTGCAGAGTGTACAAACTATTCGAATAGCCGTGCTCACGGTATTGAGCAATGCTCGGGAATTACAGTCAAGGGGTAGTTAATTAAAACTTGTCAACTGGATGGGATGGCGGGATGCCATGTGGATATTGGAATTTGAGTTAGGATGAGACTTGGGGTTGATTTGAAAACAATGGAATCTACTTACTTGTTATTATTTGTTTTACTGTCTTTTCAATCTACATTATGTATGTTTCTTAAATCTTTGGTTCTGGCTTAAGAACCACTTAGCCATTCCTTTGGAATAAGCCTTGCATATAGTTATGATAGAATTGCATTACATGCACAACTTGTTGAGTATGTTGTATACTCACCCTTGCCTACAAAACATCATCAGTCTTTGGAGAAGGAGTACCATGAAGAGACGAATGTTTAGGGTGCGAGCCTTGTCAGTTGCCTGTGGTATACTGAGGGGTTATCTACGTCTTCATTCCGCTGCGGTTCAAATTGTTGTTCAGCCTTATGAGGCATTGTTAAGTAAGTTGACCATAAGGTCATTCAACTGGTAATATTTAATATATTATGTCTTTATCTTATTTACGTTGTGTATGATTATGATATTCACTAATGTTGAGCCTGTGTGCACTAGCGTGATCCTGGACTAGTGCAGTATACACAGAGGGTCCGTATTTGCATATTCGGGTCCCGACATTCTTGTAAGAAGATTGGCATTGCTTCGCTCTATTCTCTCCAATCTATGCTCATTATCTCGATCGATCTTTACGATGTTTGCATTGATGACATTTAGTGTATTGTTAAACTCTTTTCTAGGAATACACTCCTCTCCATCCATAGCTTCAGCTTCTGAACCTGTCATTGTTAGTAGAAGACAAAATAAAACAAAAGAGTATTATCCCTATCGACTAACTAGGTAGTGGAAGGTGGAATCATTCACTCTCAAGTATCTTACCACGCTCTTACAAATGTTCTTACCAAAGCAGCGGGTGGTACAATCGGTGGTTAGTTTGTCATACCGTGGCAGAGCGTGAGTGGGGTGATTGCAAAGGAGATCCTGAACTGATAAGAAGTATGTGGAGCTCAGAAGGCAATGTTAGGTAGCAAGGAATAAGCAATATCGAAATTAGATTAGCAAGCTGAATAAATGTCCAACGTACTTATCACAATTGCTGGCCTAAATATGTTCCTAGAACTAGTTCAACCTATCAAGGGATATATCAAAGTACAAAGGACTTAAAGGATGCAAGCAATCTGATTATCTTCTTCTCTTTCCTTCTTTTTGCTTCTTTTCTTCTCTTTGTTTTTTTCAGTGCAGCTCTTTTTTTTCAGGTTGCAAACAAAGTGTCTCGTTGTAATCTAAACAAAACCCAAGTATCTAAGGTGGCGGCTACTAAATATATGAGAGGGAGGCGATGGCTAGGGTTGTGTGTGGCTAGGAGGTGCACACAACCTGGGCTTGGACCCCCCCACAAACTTATAAGGCCCAAAAGAGCCCAAAACAGTAATACAATACATTGTTTCAATGATTCCAGATGATCCTCAATGAATCTGGGGCTGAGACTAGATCCATTGGAAAGAATTCATTGTTATATTTCTAACAAACACAAGAACTCCTCAATTGGACTCCGTAGGAGTGAGACATGCCCGTTTTAATGCAGTATTGTGTGCTGACTCTGAACTGAACGCAAAGGATGAATTGTGGACGACTTTATGTTCGGCTTGATTTGGCATGGCAAGGTGGAGTCCCGCTGTGGATGTGGTTTTGTGGAGGTGATGGCACCCTTTAGAAAGTGCGCCAACTTGGAGTGGAGGTGGCCAATTTGACTTGGCGTCAATCTGAATTATGCTAACAAATTGAGTGCTTATAGCTATCCTAGTGGTGCTTCTCCCTTGTTCCCAAGTAGTAAAACACCACAAATATTTAGTAGCATCCCATCCTCAATATCATTATTATGAACAGAGGTAAACGATCTCACCTTATGATTTAATTTATGAGCTTGAGCTCTTGTTGTAGGACCATGTTGTATGTGCGTATCTAAAGGAGTGATGCCCTCATTATTTAGCCTTACCTTTTCCTTTAGTCTTCGCCTCCTTTTTAAAGTTAGTACTTTTCTGCACCGTCATCACATGACTAGTGCTTTTCTTAATGCTGTCCTCTATTGTCTTCGACATCATATGTAGCTCAATGAGATTCTTGTCCATGCCATTTATTTGAAAAGTCATAATGAATTGCCCAAAACTTGGAAGGAGCAGCGCAATAATCAAGTCAATACCGAACTCTTGCCCATGGGGAGAACCAGGTTTTCTAAGCTCTATGTGTAACCAAGCGTCGGCGTATTCCACAGCGGGCCGGAGGATCTGAGCCGGGTTTGGTTGGAAGGAGGGCGTCTTGGTGACTAAACCTAGAGGCGAAAACCTAGGGACTCCTCGCGAAGGACTCGGCGCATTTAAGCGCAGATGACACGAAGATTTTTACCCGAGTTCGGGCCCCTTTTCTTGCCAATATGACCTTACTTCCTACTCGATTGTTTTTAGAGGTGTGAAGTGATACAAAGCTCTTGAGTTACAAGTTTTCTTCTCTCGAATGCCCGCCCCTTTTCCCATGCACCGGAGGCCCTTATATAGGCCGGGCTAGCAGGGAGTAGGTAAAGGGAGGTCATCATCTTGATCCTCATACATTTATTACTCCTTCGTCTTTGTCCCGTTCCTCGGCCTCATTAAATGCTTCTGCGCGTGCCCTTGCGGTCCGCCGGATGGGACCCCTTTGCGGCGAGTAGGTGAGGCGTCGAGGAATGGGCTTGTTGCGAAACCCTTGCGGTGATAAGCTGCTATGGCGAACTGCCGTTCGACATGGTGCGGTAGTGGAAGGAGCCTTGGCGAAGCCACCATGCTCCACCTTTTGCCTGCGGCGGGGCGCAGCAGCGTCTCCCGCCATTGCTAAACGCCACGTAGGCTGGGCGCCCGGCGGCGGCGTGCTTTCGCCCCTGCCGCCGGACGCCACGTGGGACCGACGCTTTGGCCGTGAACGTGATCGCCGCCGGATTGCCAGCCGCCACGTAGATTGGGCGCCGGCGGCGGCGTGCTCACCCACTTTCGCCGGACGCCACGTGGGCAGCGCTTTGGCCGTGCGCGTGATCGCCGCCCGTGCGGCCGCCACGTAGATTGGGCGGCGGCGAAAGCGTGTTTCGCCCACTCGCCGCCGGACGCCCCGTGGTAACGCGCTGGCCGGGCGAGCATGTCGCCGCCCGATGGCCAAGCCGCCCACGTAGATTGGGCGCCGGGCGGCGGCGTCTTCGCCCACCGCCGCCGGACGCCCGTGGGCGACGCTGGCCGCGGGCGTGATCGCCGCCCGATGGCGCCGCCACGTAGATTGGCGCCGGCGGCGAAGCGTCTTCGCCCACCTGCTCGCCGGACGCCCGTGGGCGGCTTTGGTGGCGGGCGAATCGCCGCCCGTCGCCAAGCCGCCACGTAGATTGTACTTTTATGCGGTGGAGAGGTACCTAAGCGTGTACTCGCCGACAAGAGTAGCCGGGCACTGCCTAAGCGCGAGCCTAAGACTCCTTTTAGAACCTTCATTTAATGCACTTAATGCTTAGCGCGCTCGGGCGAGGCCACTACTCATGAGGATCGGCCGCCGGTTCCCTTGACGTATCCTGCCGTTTTCCTTGGGACGGCGGCGCATAATTCTGCCCTTTCGTGAACCACCGGCGTGGGAGCATATATAGATGCATCTGTGTCGGCGGTTCCATATACCTTTCTTGTCCTTTCGCCTCTTCTTCCCAAAGCTCTTTGTCTTCTTGAGCCACCATGGTGAACTCCATTCCAGCCTCTCTTGTTGGCCTTGCCGCCGTGAGGCGGAATGGGGATAATCATGGGAAGGCACCTTCGATACCGTCAGGGACCGCCACGCCCGTGTGCCTCTCAAGCGAGATTGTCCTGCACACAGGCCATGATGGCGGGCCTTCTTCCGCCCTTTTCTGAATTTTTTCTCACCGTCCTCCATTTCTCTGAAATCCATCATCTTCATCTCACCCCAATTCTATCATCTTCCTCGCCATCTTCGCACACCCTCGTGAAATGTTCATGGGGGTGATGCCAAACCTTCCTCTCTTCCGCCATTTCTTCATTCTGCGTGCCACCTGCGGCAGGCAGTAGTGGGGAGTTGCTATTCCGCCGGGGCGGATGGCCTCCGCCACATTCCTTCGGCCTGAGTCCAAGCTGGAGGGCATGGCGCGGCCGACCGGCTGTACATCGAGAATAGCAATGAATCGGCATACTGGGGTGCCGCCGGACAGACGCCTTCAGGCTGGAGCTCCCGGTCGAAGAGAGGCAGCGAGCTCAGCGCAATGGCGGCCCGCATCGGCGGGTTGCGGACGCCAGATCAACGGAGGCTGGTAGCCGGGACTACGGCGGAGGATCGGCCCTCTTCGCCAGCGTCCGGCCTTCATAGCGATACAGGCGACAACGACTGGCGCGACGTGGCCAGCGTAAGCCCTTGTCTTCTTCTAGTTTCCTTCGCACATGTTTCTCCTGCGGCTTCCTACCAACCGACCGCCATCTTTTTCCCTTTCTGCGACGGTGAGGGCAACCGAGAGCCAAACTGGGCGGTGGCTCGCCGCTACCGATCTGCCGGTCCCAATCGACACGCCTTTCGGTGGAGGCCGGCCGCTTGCCGACTGGAGCACGCGAACGCTGCGGGTCGTCGAGCTACTCCGCCGATGGACTCCACGGGCGGCCGTAATCCGCCCAGCGGCCGTTAGTGATCGGGGCGTGCTGCGCCGGCGATCAGACGCGAACAGCGGCGATCGCCGCGCGCGCGCCGTTGAGCTCCGGACCTAAAGGGCCGACCCACGGACCAGCACCGCCACCACCGGCCCGCCGTGGCGATACCCCTCAAGGGCGGGGCACAGGCGCCCGCCGCGACTTCACCTCGGCGCCGACAACTTCTGGCGCCCGGCAACCTGGCGCGGAGCCAGGCCACCGCTTCGGCAGGCGGCCTCACGCTCTGACGGCGGCTTGAGCTTGAGGGCGCCACCAAGGCGGCCCCTCAACGCGCCAAGGTGCCAACACCCCGGCGCCACCGAGACGGCGGAGGCTCTGCGCGGCGCCTCCGCCGCCACCGCCGCCAGGGTCGGAGACACTCCCGGCACCAGCGCCGCCGGAGGTCTCGCCCCTCGCGCCGCCACTGCCGCCCCAGCCGCGCGCTTCGTCGAACTCTTCACCCAGGTAAACGAGATGCGCGCGGCACTAGGCACCGTTCTTGCCGCCGCCTCCAGGCATGGTGCCCAGACGGCCCAACAGCTTGCCTCGGTGAGCGGCGAGCTGGAGCGGGAGCGGGAGAGGGCGGCAGCGGAACTGGCGCAGGAGAGGGCCAACACGACCGCAATCAAGATGGCAGGGCGGAGCAGGCCGAGACACAGGCGGAGAGGGCCGCGGTCTTGAAGACCTCGACACTTGAATCCTTCCGGCCGCTGGCGCAATCTCGCGACCATCTTTGAAGAAGGCGTTCAGCGCGCAAGAGATGCTCGAACCCTTGGGCGTGGTGAGTCGCCTGGAGGACTCGGCGCTTGGTCGCCCATGCGACCAACCCGGCCGCGGAGGCATTCGAGGACTCCCGCCGCCCTAGCCGCTCGCTCGCCACGGAAGGATGCGGTCGCGATCATGGCATAACCTACGCTGGCTGCTCGCTGCGCCGCGACGCCGCCTTTTGATCCCATGGCGGTGGTGGCGGCGGTGTCGAGAGGCAGGCGGCAGCTCGAGGCGAGGCGCTTGGTGCTGTGCAGCTGCTGAATACGTGGCTGGAATGCTGCAGGTGGAGCAACCGGTCATGGACGTCTCCACCCCCCTGGCTGTCGAAGGCGCCGACGAAGAACTCGACTTCGGCGAGGACGAGGAGTGAAGGCGGGCGGCTTTCTTCTGTTTCTTTTTTTTGTTGCTTCTGTTGATGAACCTGCGCCTAAAAAACTCTGGACAGCTTTTGGATGAATGTTAGATGTTCAATCGTTATTCATGTGTCCGTTTATTTTCGTATGATCGAATTTCCGTTATATTTGCTTGTTGGATGGCCGCCATTCGACTTAGGCAAAACGTTTGTAAAAACGCTTGAATTAGGGTAGCGTTTCTGAGTTCTGCCAAATGATTTTATGTACTGTTGTGATGCAAGCATAGATTACGCGGACCACATAAAACATAGGCAAAAAATGGCCTCAAATCGAATGAGGAACGCAGGACACAGCAAGGCCCTAGCGTCGAGTTTCTGCACGAGATAATCGCAAGTTTGACCTTCGGAACTTAGACCCCGATGATTGCGAGAATGCACCACGCGTAGCGTGGCGGCGACAAGTTTCGGAAGTGCCCTTAGGCGACAAGCGCTCAGCGGAGACGACCGGCGGTGCCCAGAGCCAACCCGAGGCGTCTGAGCCATGCGAGTGTGGTGCCCAACCGACACTCCGATAACTTCGGCCTCGCCAGACGTTAACACTTTAGCACACCTTCTTCTTTTATCATGGGGGCGTGGTTTCCAATACTTGCGACAATCACGCGTAGCTTGACCCATCTCGAGGATATGATCGTGAAATGGCCAAAAATGCGGTATAGATCGCTTATCTTGTTTCATATGCCGGCGGGATAAGGAACACGGAGCATCGGGCGGCGCAGCACTGGGCGCGGGCGGCGACCCCAAGCCTTCTGGGCGACTAACTGCTTGGCCAGGCGGCCGATAACGGGCGCCGGGCCACCAACGGGCGCCGGGCGAGCACCTTGGGGCGCTGGGCGAGCAGCAGCTTAAGGGGCGAGCAGCCCAGAGCCAGCAGGCGACCGACCTTGAGCACCAGGCGACCAGCCTTAGACGCAGGGGCTTGTCGTGAAAGTAAGCCAACACTTGTATGCTTACCTGCAAGCGCCTGAGCGACTCTAGGAAGGTGAGTAAACATCTGGAAGAGCATACGCAAGGTAGGCCCAGAACATTCTAAGTCCCAGCATGAAGTGTCCTGGCTCGCCTTGTTTGGATTCTAAGTCCTTGTGAACTGCCAGGAAACCGAACCGCGGTCTTTGTGTACCATGCAATGAAGTTTTAAGGGGTGGCATCGGTCGACGGTGCTTTCATGATGGCGACAGCGGTGCTTGAGAGAGCCAACCCGAGGTGTGCGAGCAGCGTCGAGCACCGTACCTTCGCCCCATCGCCGGGCTAAGTGTACACAGACGCCGAAGATCGCCATGGATTTCACAAAGGAATTAGCAAACGCACAGAACCAGCAACATACATGCGCATAATTGCCACTCGAAGCACAACTAAGAGGAATAATAATGGAGAAGCAAAAAAGCTTTCTGGGCAACTGCCTTACTGATCGCCAGCAGCCGCCGACCAGCCGGAAGAGGGACGTACCTCGAGGCTGATTGGAGCAAGCTGCTGGGTACTTACAATTCCCTCAGGGATAGAACTTCCGCAACAAGGCTATGTTGTAGGAGTTAAATCGACTCTTCACCGTCCTCGGTACAACGGACCGCCGGGTCGAGATACTGAGACCACCTTGAAGGGGCCCTCCCATCGGGGAGACAGTTTATGCAACCCGGCATGCGTCTGAATCCTGCGCAAGACCAGGTCGCCCACTGCCAGTGTTCTCTCGGAGACCCGGGTGGCGTGGTACCGCTGAGCTCTGCTTGGTAGCGGGCGGCGGAGAGCAAGACGATCCGCACCTCCTCGGAAGGTTGACATCTTCTCGCCGGAGATTCTCTTGGTCTTCTTATTTGAACACCGAGGCCAGCGGGGAACCGGCGGCGGCTCGGAGGGAGGACGACCTACGCCCGTATACGGGAAGAAAGGCGTCTCGCCGTTGCGGCTTGGTGTGGTGCGGGCGACCACGGCCGGTGGGGAGCTCTTCCGTCCATGGCGCCCTCTTGTGAAGCCGATCAAGCGCTCTTGTCTTGAGGCCCTTGATGCAGCGCATTGGCGCTCCGCAACCATTGCTCATGGGATGGGCCGCCGGCGAAACATACCTTGGTGCCCATTTCTTCACGAAATTCGAGAAAAGCGTTGTGAACTGGTGCCGTTATCGGTGATGATACGATTGGCGACTCGAAGCGGGTGAAGATCCAGCGCATGAACTTAACAGTGATAGCGGCCGTGATAGCCCGCTTGCCTCGGCCGACCCACTTGGTGAACTTATCGATGGCGACAAAGAGGTGGGTGAAGCCCCTCGTGGCCAGCGAGAGCGGACCGGGATATCCGGCCCCGGACGCGAGCGGCGGAGAGCGGGATGGTTTGCGAGCTTGGGCTGGTCGGTGGGTTTACTGGCGAAGAACCGACAAGCTTTGCGTCCTCACCGGCTCATAAGCATCTGGAGGCGGTAGGCCAATAAAATCCTTGGCGAAACGCCTTGCCGACTAAGTCCGGGGACATATGGCTCCCTTTGCGCCTCCATGGATATCGAGAGAGCGGTTGCTCCCTCTTCCCGAGTGATGCACTTGATAGAACTCGTTTACGCTCGGGCGATATAGGTCCCCACCTACAGTATAGCACTTGGCTTTTCGTGCAATCTTCTCGGTGAGGCATCATCGTCGGGGTTCACTTGGTCACGCAGGAAGGCGGGATAGGGTCCATCCATCGATCTTCTGCCCAAGGGTGGCGACCACTCGGTGCTCGCTGGGTACTCATTGGGCGAGCTTTTCCCTGGTGCCGCCTCGGCACTGGCAAATCTTCCTCCCGGACACAGGGGCCTGGCGAGCACGCTGCCTTCCCTCCCTGAATTGGAGGCCGTGACAGCGGCACCGCCTTCCCCACCTGAGCCGGAGGCCGCGACAGCCTTGCCGTCGTCCCCACCTGGACCGGGGGCCGCGACAGCGACACCATCATCCCCACCTGAATTGTGGGCTGCGATGGACGGTCGCGGTAGTCTTTCTTCGAAGACCCCGACCGGAACAGGAGCCCTTGAGGATGCAAGCTGGGACAGCCCGTCCGCAAGGTGATTGTCACGCCGAGGGATATGAATATACCCCAAACCTTCAAAATGACGCTCCATTCTTCGGACCTCCGCCAGCACGCCCGCCATGGTGGGGTCGGAACATTGGAACTCCTTCCGAGCTTGATTAATGACCAGCGAGGAATCTCCTTGACTTGGAGGCGCTGATGCCCAACGCCAAAGCGATCGCGACCGCTTGCCAGACCTTCATACTCAAGCAATGTTGTTGGTGGCCTTGAATTCAAGGGCGACCACGCGTCGGAGAGGTGTCACGGTCGGGGAGACCAGACAACCCCAGCCCCACGCCTTCGGCTGAAGGATCCATCAAAGAATAACGTCGTGGGGAAGACACGGGTGCTTCTCGGCCAGAGTGGCGGGAGTCCACTCAATGACGAACTCCGCCAACTTTGACTCTTGATAGCGGTGCGGGGCACGAATTTGATGTTGAATTCCCCGGTTCCACCGACCATTTAGCAATGCGGCCTTGGCTTCACGATTGTGGAGGATTTCCGCAAGGGGTAGGCCGTGACGACGGTGATTTCGCCCCGAAAGTAGTGCCGTAGCTTCGGATGCAACCGGGACCGCGTCTGACATCTTGAGCTTGAGGATACCGAGTTTACGCTTCATGCAACACCTTCTTGATGTAGTAAACCGGCCGACGGGCCTTCCCTCTCGCAACCAACATCGCACTTACCACCTCGGGGTGGCGGCGATATCTGAAGCAAAGGCTCTCCGGCGGAAACCAAAGACAGGGGAGAGGAGAAATCTTGCCAGTCTTCAAATGCCTTCAGGCTTCTTGATCCACTCGAAGTGGTTCGTCTTCTTCAACAACTTGAACAAAGGCAGCTTCGCTCGCCTAAGCGGGCAATGAATCGCCCAGGAGGCGAGCGACCAGCCGGAACCGAACTTGCTTGAGTCGATGGCGCTTCATGTGCTCGATGGCGCTATCTTGTCGAGATTGGCCTCGATGCCCCGGTGGACACCAGAAACCCAAACAACTTGCCGGAGGGCACACCGAACACATTTTTCGGGTTGAGCTTCAAACAATTCTTAGGAGGTTAGCAAAGGTTTCCTCCGGTCTTGGATCAACTCATCGCTCTTCTTAATCTTCACAAGCAAGTCATCAACATAGACTTCAGATTTCGCCCTAGTGAGGCGGAAGGTGATATGCATAGCATATTGGTAAGTTGAACGGCATTCTTTAAGCCAAAAGCCATTCTTACATAACAATATACACCGTAGGGTTACAAAAGATCTTCTCTTCGTCTTCAAGCGCCATACTAACTGGTGGTACCCAGTACGCTGGCGTCGAAAGCACGGCGATTCGCTTTTGGCCGTGGAGTCGACAATGAGATCGACCCTTGGCGGGGATATGGATCGCCAGGCGAGGCCTTGTTGAGGTCGGTGAAGTCGACACACATCGCCACCTCCGTTGGACTTCTTGACGAGCAGGGGTTGGCAAGCCACTCAGGATGAGAGACTTCCCTGACTATTCCCGCGTTCAGCAGCTTCTCTACCTCTTCTCGAATGGCGTCCTGCCGCTCCGGCGCCTGCCTCCGGACCTTCTGCCGGATCGGGCGTGCGTCAGGGAGCGTCGCCAATCGGTGCTCGATCACCTCCCTGGGGACCCCAGTCATGTCGGACGGTTGCCAGGCGAACACGTCTGCGTTTGACTGGAGGAAGGTGACGAGCGCGTCTTCCTATTTGGCGCTGAGGTGGGCGCCAATGTTGACGGTCTTTCGGGGTTCGCCCCCACTCAGGGCGACCACCTTTACTTCACCGGCGGAGCCGGGTGAAGCACGGGTCCGGGCCTGAGGGGCTCCCGAGGAAGTGGCGTCGGCGCGGCCGACGCAAGTGGCACCGGCCAGATCCCAAGCCTGCTTGTGGCAGCGTTGAGACTTGAACCTATCCACGTTGATAACAATGGGGCGGCTGGCCCCGGCATCTTCACCACCATGTAAGCATAGTGGGTAATCGCCATGAACATGACCGGGCCGGCCGCCAAGTAGGCGTTATATGGGAGGTCAAATCTGCGACCTCGAAATCCACCATCTCGGTGCGGTAGTTATCCTTCTCCCCAAAAGTGGCGGGGAGGCAAACTTGACCAAGGGGAACAAGCCGCATCCGGGCCACCAAGAACGGCAGGTCGGCGCGGAGTCTGGCGCTTGGATCTGCGGCGCCATGAATGCCGACGCAGACAAGAGGTTGATGGAGCTGCCTCCATCCATCAAGACTCCCCCACCAGTACATTAGGACCGTGGGTGCTACCACGATCGGGAGATGCCCAGTGAGGTGCCTCAGGTGGTCGGCCCGACCGAAGGTGATCATTTGCTCGACCATTTCGATTGTCCGACCCGTCCCGAGCTCGATTTGTGGCGATACCTCCCTTTTCATTTGTTTGTGGCGGCGTTGGAGGAATGGTGGATGAACCACCGTGGATGTGCGCCACGGTGTGATCCGCCTTTGAAAAGCCGATGGGGCGGGATCTTCATCTTGATCATCATCGGTGGCGCTCCTGAGCCGCTTCTCCACCATCTCGCCCACGACCGGCAGCTTGTCAGGTCATGGGTATTGGTTTTATGTATCGAGCGATGGGCTCGCCCTCCTTTTGATCGCGGCGGTCATCGCGCCCGATCACAGCGATCGTTACGCCCGGTCCACAGTCGTCGCGCCGCTTCCATGGCGGTCATCACGCCGATTCGCGGCGGTTGCGCTCGAGGCGAGGTCTTCTTCGTCGTCGCGTTAAGCGGCCAAGACCTGCTGGGCTCCCGCCAAGGCTTCGCGCCTTCTTGCCCGACGGCGGGACCTTCGATGTCGGCCTCGTCCTGCCTTAGCCACCCTTGGGGCAGGCGGTAGCCCTCGCCTCCGGCCAGCGACACTTATGTGCGAGGGAGAAAAGCTTCGGAGGTTGAGTGATGGTGCAGGTGGCCATCTTCTCCTTCATCTTCGCGGATCGCGTCGCCCCTCTGCGGCGATGGCGGTGATTGCTCGGAAATGTGGGGGATGGTGTTGCGGCAGTGACAGAACCGCCGGATGAAGTCGCGAAGCGACTCCCCCTTCTCTTGTTCCAGGGCGTGGAGGTCATCCTCCACCGGCCGCGCTTGTGAGCCACGAAAATTAGCGACAAAATGTCGCAACCGTATCCCACGAAAGTGCACCGACCCTGGGAGATTCAGCAGCCAGAGGCGGGCAGAACCCGTCAAGGCCGTTGGGAGGTAGTTGGCCATGACCTTTTCAGATCCGCCAGCTGCCCGCACCATCGTCGTGTAGATTTGGAGGAACTCCTCCGGGTTGGTGGTGCCGTCATATTTCTCTATGGCCGTCGGGCGAAACCTGTCCCGGCCGAGCACGCCAGGCATGGCCGCCGAGAAGGCCTGGCACCCGCGCCAGAGGGAGCCGAGTCGCTCATCGAAGCCTTGTTGGAGACCATGCTTGAGGCGAGGTTCGGCTTCGCCGCAGAACCGGAGGAGTGAACCTCCTCCCGGTCCCAAGGTGAGAGCCACGAGGGGACTCTCATTGTCGACCGCCACCCTTGCCATGGCGCTCTTGGTCCGGATGGCGCGGCGAGCGACCGCGAAAAGGTCATCACCGCGCTGCCGGCGGCTCTCGTCCAGATGAGAGCGAAGGTCCTCACGGTTCCTCGAGGAGCCGGGGCCGGGATGGCGCGCGCCCGTTCCTTGACCCCGGCCCACCTGGCCAGGGCCCTTCTCGTTGGGGTGACTCGAGGCCTGAGAGCGCCCTGCATGCGCCTTAGGCGCCGAGGTACGCTCGGTGCCTGACTGGCCGGGGAGCCCTACCCGAAGTTGGGCCGCATCCACGAGGCCAGCAATGCTTGCAGACCATGGGTGGCGGAGAGTCCCGCGAACTCCACCGGCGGGTGGTCCAGAAGGGCACGGGCAGCGTGCAAGTTCTGGGCCGGGGTGGCCGCCTCCATGGCCAGCCTTCGACGCACGGGCTGCTCCACCGCTTCGAGGAAAGCGGCGCGCCGTCTGCGGGCGAAATACGGCGGTTCTCGACGGCGCGGCAGCGGAGGCGCCTTGTCGTCGCTTCGCCCGCGAGATCCCCGTCTGCGGATCCGCCATCTTCGATCTGCGAGCTGCCGAATACGAACACAAGTCCGCCGGGAGTTAGCGGAAAAGCCAACCACTAGCCCCCTACAGCGCGCCCTGCCGGCGTATTCCACCGACAGCCGGAGGATGCAGCCGGGTTTGGTTGGAAGGAGGGCGTCTTGGCTGGCTAAACCTAGAGGGCGAAACCCTAGGGACTCCTCGCGAAGGACTCGGCGTCAATGAGCTGCGAGATGACACGAAGATTTTACCCGAGTTCGGGCCCCTTTTCCTTTGGCAACAATGACCTTACTTCTGCTTTCGATTGTTTTTAGAGGGTGTGAAGCTGATACAAAGCTCTTGAGTTACAAGTTTTCTTCTCTCGAATGCCCTGTCCCCTTTTCCCATGCACCCGGAGGCCCTTATATAGGCCAGGCTAACGGGAGTAGGTAAAAGGGAGGTCATCATGCTGATCCTCATACATTTATTACTCCTTCCCGTCTGTGTCCGTTCCTCCGGCCTCATTAAATGCTTACGCGTGCCCTTGCGGTCACGGATGGGACCCCTTTGCGGCGGTAGGTGAGGCGTCGGAGGAATGGGCTTGTTGCGAAAACCCTTGCGGTGATAAGCTGCTATGGCGAACTGCCGTTCGACATGGTGCGGTAGTGGAAGGAGCCTTCGAGGCGGCCACCGTGCTCCACCTTTTTTGCCTGCGGCGGGGCGAGCAGGCGTCTCGCCGCCGATTGCTAGGCCGCCACGTAAATTTGGCGCCCGGCGGCGGCGTGCTTTCGCCACCGCCGCCGGGCGCCACGTGGACCGGCGCTTTGGCCGGCGGGCGTGATCGCCGCCGGATTGCCAGCCGCCACGTAGATTAGGCGGCGAAAGCGGGCGTGCTCACCCACTTTCGCCGGACGCCACGTGGGACGGCCGCTGGCGGCAGGCGTGATCGCCGCCGATTGCCGGCGCCACGTAGATTGGGCGCCGGCGGCGTGCTTTCGCCACTTTCGCCGGACGCCCGTGGGGCGCCTTTGCCGGCGGGCATGTCGCCGCCTGATGGCCAAGCCGCCACGTAGATTGGGCGCCGGCGGCAGGCGTCTCGCCACTTTCGCCGGGCGCCCGTGAACGACGCTGGCCGTGGCCGTGATCGCCGCCCGATGGCGGTGCGCCACGTAGATTGGCGCCGGGCGGCGGCGTCTTCGCCCACTGCTCGCCGGACGCCACGTGGGCCGAAGCCTAGCTGGCGGGCCGTAATCGCCCGCCCGATCGCCAAGCCGCCACGTAGATTGTACTTTTATGCGGTGGAGAGGGTACCCTAGCGTGTACTACGCCGACACCAACCATTTTGATTACATGAGGGTTCACTGGACTGCCCGCAGCTAGCTTACATCTAGCAAAGCACTTTGTGATCTCATATCTCTCAGTCCTAGCCTAAGTCTCAAACTGCCCTTGAGTGAAACGATCATATCATGGGCCTCTACATTCTCAAACTACTTCTAAAGGTCTGAGTTCAGAGTAGCAAGCTCGAGAGAGATAACATCGAGAGACTCATCGCACACCTTTTGTAAGCGGCTTTAATAGCACTAGTAGCATTCTCATCAGGCACATCTGGAATTGGTTGCATAAAACGTATTCCTTTTTATCTTGCCTAAGAACAACTCTTAGGTTGTGGGACCAATCCCCAAAGTTCGTTCCACTAAGTTTTCCTTTTCAATTATCGAACGTAAAGTAAGGCTAGAAGTATGCGTAGCAGCAAGCGATGCCATGATCTAAGATGGAAAATATATGCGAAAAACTAAGTCAAACATTCATAAAAAGTAACTTGTATTAAACAATTTAATAAACATACTCCCAATAAATTCTATATCCTTCTTATAATACTTAATGATTCAAGATCCACAATTAATTAGTCTACTAGTGAGCTTTAGCGTCACTAGTAGAAGGCTAATAAATTTGGTAGGCAACACTTTGCTAATTATATCTTTGTATAACTCTTGTTGCTGGGTGGTATCTCAATGCTCTGGCCCTAACTCTATACCCCAAGGTCCATAACCGTTATGATGATCTTGCCAAGTGTAACACAAGCTATGCATATGAGTGTCCAACACAAACCCATCTAATTAAGAAAAGTTAATGGCACCCTACTTTAGTAGACCTCCTATTAATTTACATGATATTGGATGGTGCAACTAATTGGGAGGGCATCAATTTTACTTAATATTACATTAGGCATCTTTACTTCTACCATGTTAAAAACATTTGAAACTACTATATAACATGCACATAAATAAATAAACAGAAACATAAAAGCAATCATAGATAATCTCACATTAACTATGACATAGTGATCTCTACCACTACGTTTCCTGTTCATTGTGCCTGCAAGTGCTCGAGTACTCCAAGTACTACCACTAACCTATTACTCCTAATAGCACTAGTAATAAATTACAAGGAGTGCAGAAAAATCACAAGTCGACACATAGGCCGTTATACAGATATAAATAGCCTTGGGCTGCAATCAAGCATGACACATAGGCCATGAAAATTACACACATGTATGATATACACAAGGAGCAATACTATTCACATCAATCCTAGAAAAACAAGTTATACAAAGAACCACATTCTACCAAACAATGTGAACTCGCAATGAACTATAAGTCGTTGTATGCATTTTCTAAATCCAATTACTTGAGAGGCCTAGAGATTTCTCTCCTGTTGTATGGAGGGGTTGTAAGATTGAGGATATCAACTAGAGAGGGGTGAATAGGCGGCTTTTAAAAATTTCTCCTCTAATTAATTTATTGCCTAAGTATCCCTACGACAAAATCTTAACAACAAATAATGCGGAAGTGATAAACTAAGGTTTTGACAATTAAGGCTTAAAACAACTAAGCTCACTAAGTGCACTAGCTAACTATGTCCCTACTCAAGAATATGCAATCCTAAAGACAATCAAACAATTTAATTCTAAGAATATAAATTACAACCATGTAAATAGCGAATTGCAAGCAAAGTACAAGGAGACACACCGATATTTTACCGTGGTATTTGGAGAATTGCCGGTCTCCCCTAATCCACATTGTGACAAGCACAAACCACTCTAGACCAACTCTACGAGTTGAGCACCCGACTTGAATCCACTAGTGGTTGCTCTTCCCCCTTTGGGTAGGTGAGCATTAACCTTCATAATTTCGCCGAGGCTTCTCGCAACCTCCATTGAGAAGCTCACTGCGTAAAATGCCGAACATGCTGTTTAGGTGTTGTCAAACACCAAGAGTAACAAGTCAAGTACTTTAACTTGAACTCCACCAAGTATAACACATGTACAATAGTGATCACCAAGTGCATTACATGCACAAGGCTCCCCTCAAGTGCAACACAAGCACAAGAGGCTCTCAATCTACTCCTAATTGCAACACATGAAATTAGGGCTCACTCTTAACTTAAAAACCAAATGTGAGTGTGCAACACATGTACAACATCACCCAAAATACTCAAGAGAACTAGCAACAACTAAGTGCCAACCCTTGGCATCCTTTTATATCTACCACACGAAATCTAATCGTTGGAGGGGGGACAAATCGGGTATTTTTCAGCAAATCCGACACTACCGCCCATGTAGGGCCAGTAGTGATGGCCTCTGGCACAACGATTAGAAAACTAGCTGTTGCCTAGACAGTCTTGTACTACTACCCATGTATGGGCGGTACTATCACTCAAAAGGTAGTACCGGCCTCTAGCCATAGTACTACTAGCCTGCAACCTCTGAGAAAAACACCCATTCTAGAAAATGACTACCGACCTCAAAGGGGCGGTAGTATCGATCAAGAAGTACTATCAGCCTCAGATGCGGTAGTACCGACCCAACGGTACTACCACCCTCCACTGCTACAGAATCCATTTGTATAGGCGGGTGGTAACCCATCTTCACAGGTGTTTTTGCACCTGCCTATAACTGAAGGTCTGAGTAAATCGGTATATTTGCATAGACGTTTCTAAGTACCGCCTGTAAAATGCATTTGTACAGGCGATTGCTTAAGCCGTTCGCTTGTGAAAATGCTATTTGTACAGGCGGGTTCTTAAGCCACCCGCCTGTGTAAATGCCATTTGTACAGGCGGGTGGCTTAAGCACCCCCCTGCACAAATAGCATTTTCATAGGCGTGGGCTTAAGCCATCCGCCTGTACAAACTGCATATCTTCATCCGGTTGCTTAAGCGAACCGCCTGTATAAATAGTTGTACTCATGCGGCGCCTAAGGTGAACCACTTGTACAGATCTAGAGAATCTTTTTTTAATAATATTAAGTTAATTATATTATAATATTAATAAATGCATACATTATATCAATCACATCATTTGTCAAAGACAAATCCATACATAACAATGACAAGGTTATATATACAAAGCACATATAAATCATAATTTCATTATACATGGATTGATCTACATATGTTTCATTACAAATTTTTACATCAAAGTATCAAATGTTCCACTTGGGTACATTTAATCTACATCAGTGTTCACGGCCCGTCTATCCTCGTCTCCCAATTACAAAGTCTAGGATGCTTCGCTACTTTGCCTCCCCGTAAAAGAAACTATCTCTCTCATGGATGACTTCACGATGAATGAACTGGCACATGTCCTTCTGCACATTGCCAAGGTCAAGATCAGTGAGTGCCAAAGTGGTCTTTTCAATCTTCACCTGCAATAATAAAGTAGGCAATAAAAAAGTTAAACAATAGTGAAATCGAGAATCAGACAATAAATAATCTTGAATCACCAATTTGTATAGGCTTACGTCTTGGGGGTTGCTTCTGTACCTCCCGTTGATCCTTAGGAACTCGCAGACGTAGTATCCACAAATAACACTGCCTAGAGGTTGCTTGTGGTACTTCAAATCAAATAATAATGTATAGAATTAGTATAGTTGGTAATACCCTTCCTTACTAGTGCAATTATGTTGAAGCATTACAAGTGTCTTCTTACCCATGGGTGGACATAGCAAAGCATCTTATTTGACCCCTTCACAGGATTATGTTGCCCCCTTTTTTTGGTTGCATAATGCTTGAAAGCCCTACTCGAATGTCAACAATAACAAGTAACTATCATATCATAAAACAAATTACGTTATGTATGTTTGTGTATATATTTTTCTTACGTATTTAAGACACGGGTGAATTCATCGTAAGATTTCGGTGGGAATCTGGATGAGTCAAGGACCATATATCTGCTCTGCTTCAGGTACAACATGAAACAAATGAAGTGATCGCTGCAACGAAAACTTATGTAAGTTTCACGAGTAATCATGGTGCGAACTAAACTTTTAGCAACGATTCACGAATGAGAAAATTACTTAAAATTGTAGGGAGCCATTATGACGTCCTTGTCTTGCATCTGGAGCATTGCTTTTAATAAGTATAGACCCACCTCTATTTGGCGTTCCTAGGTTAGGGTCTGTCGCCTTTCTTCTATCTCCGTTTCTGTCATCCCCTTATCCTTCAACTCCTTGTCATTGAGTCTGACTCTTAAGTTAAATTTGGCTAATCAAATGTGAGGTCAAGGAACCTGAAAGTATCTAGGCCCCCATATGTTTAGGGTTTTGGTAATTAATGAAAATCAAGGCTAAAAGACTAATATTGTTTGCATGAGTAAGTTGAAAACAGGAAAATCTACTCTTCGAGGGACATCGGATTGTCACAAGTACAAAAAGGAAGGAGTAAGCACCAAAGAAGCAAAAGAAATGAAGGTATAAAATTTTAGAGATATTTTCTAGTCATTTTACTGATCTCGGAGTTGGAAGAAAAGATCGGATTGTTAGGATAGTCGCCGTACTATTAAGAGGGACTTGATTGGGGTCTTGAACTCTAAATGTGCATTTAATATGGCTCAAATGTTCGAAGTGTTCATTCATGCATTCATGTAGATGCTAAATCTGAAATTCACCTGAGGCACTCTAGTAGGCGGTAGAGCGGTAATACCATAAATCTTGGTACTCTGGCGATTCTACATGATAGCTATATAACAGAGCATCTTAGTGTTTCTTCTTGATGGCACTACCGCAATGGATGGATGGTAGTACCGCAAATGCGGTACTACCGCACATAAGCCTGCGGTAGCTTTTTAACAAAGGCATATTTTTCTGGCTAGGAATGTGCGGTACTACCGCACCCATACAATGATAATACTTAGGCCATATAAAAATTGCCGCGATGTGACTCGATGTCGAGCATTAATTGTGCTAGGGAGCCATTGGGCCCGTGGGGCGGTACTACCAGCCCCTAGAGGGCGGTAGTACCGGCCATGGCGATTTTTCTGAGTTAAAAAGGCAATAACGGCTAGTTAAGTGGGGAGGGGTTATAAATACCCCCTCACCTGTGCTAGGAGCTGGTTGGTGACTTCATTGAATATATTTAGAGCTCTAGCAACTTTCTCCACACTCTAGTGCATTCAATTCATCATTCTTGAGTTTTTGGAGAGGAAAATTGAGTGCATTTGCATTTGTTGAGCCATATTAAAGCACTCAAGAGTCTCAAGCCTTCATCAAGTTTATTACCCTTGGAGGTTGCCGCCTCCTAGACGGCTTGGAGGCGTGAAGTCCGATGATCTTCACAAAGAAGTTTGTGTGAAGGCAGGACGGTTGTGAAAACAAGGAGTTCGCCTACGGGAGGCGGGGAAGAGCTACCACAGTGATCGAGGAAGGCTCAAGCGAGTGGAGCCGGCTTGAAGAAATTCAAGTCACCTCAACGTGGAGTAGGGGAGACCGGCAAGTCTCCGAGACCACGGGATAAAAATCCACGTGTTCATCATTTGTGGTTTGCATTGTTTTCATTCTTGTATTAATTCTAGCAAATTGATCATCTAGGTGTTATACTTGTTTAGCTATTGATATATTTGAGTAGAGATATTATTTGGTGATCACTAGAATTGTTAGGTATTAAAATTGCCAAAATTGTCATTCGTGCTTAGAAATCATTAAACTTCATTTTAGTGATAGAAAATTTAAAAACCTCCTATTCACCCCCCTCTAGTCGGTATCCTTGATTTTACAAGTGGTATCAGAGCAAGGACTCTTTAATCGGGCTTTACCACCTAAAGAGTAAGGATGGCTAGTGATGGGGTGTCAATAGGCAAGGCGCCATTTTTCGATGGCTCAAATTATGCATACTGGAAAATTCGCAGGACCGTTTATATTAAGGCCATGAGCCCAAGCATATGGAGAATTGCAGATGAGGGTATCACTCTAGGAGCTAATCCCCCACTTACAATAGAACAAGTAGAGCGAAACATTCATCTCAATGCTCAAGCTATTGTAACATCCCAAAATTTGGCCTAACTTAAATTTTTGGAGTTATTTGAATTTTTGTGAATTTTTGGGATTTATTTGGATTTATTTGAGTTTAAATTAAATTTATCTTTTTCTTGAATAATTAAATATCAGAAAAGTATTTATCAAAATAAATAAAAATATTTTATTTAAGTTCTAAATACCATAAAATATTTTCTATAATTTTTCTAGAATTTTTTGGATATTTTTAGTGCTCTAAATAATTAGTTTGATTTTCTAGAATTGTTTTAATTAATAAAACCCGGGATAATTCTTGCTACAGTGTTGGGCCGAGCCCAACACTGTGCCCGCCGGTCGGCCCGCTTGTTTCGGAACCCTAACCGACGCTTGCCTCGAACCGTCGGATCACGATCGGTCGGCTGGGCCTTTGCCGTGTCGCCCGAACACATCGAACCGTCGGGTCACGCTGGCTTGGACGTCGCGGATTGAGCCACGTAGCGCGGTAGATGAGCAGTCGGCGCCACCGCCACCATTACGGGTTGGTTGGCAACCGTGTTAATGGCGGCCGATTTGCGCGCATTTCAAAGCGTCTCGTCTTGGCGTGAAATACCCTGATGAAAAAGCTCCTTGTTCGCACATCTTGCACTCTCTCCGTGCCTTGTGGAGCTCGTGGCTCGTGCTTGTGCTTTCGCCAAGTAGGATCCTTCCTTCTTCTCGGTTTTAGCCATTTTTCACGCCATCCGTCACCCTCGCCACACGAGACCCATCCCGAGTCCGCCGTGTCGAGGCAGCGTCGAGTGGATCACTTCTTCTCACCGAGGCGGCGGAAATGCATCGACCACTTCATCTTCCCCAACTCGGTGTAAGCGCGCCGCCTAAATCTCTGAAAGCGAGTGTCCCCAACCGTCGGATCTTCATCGTGCTGTCCCGGTAAGTCCACGTAGTCGTATATAACGCGTTGAAAATGTCCGTTGGATCTCCATCGTACGGTCAAGATAACGCCACGTAGTCGTATGGGATGCGCTTGAAAATGGCCGTTAGATCCGGATCGGGCGATGATCGTTGCACCCAATCTTAGCAGTATAGATTTAGTGTTAACCGTTGGATCAAGGATGTCCGGCCGGGATGCAGCCAAGTGTCCCTCGCCGGGACCGTCCACGTCGCTAGGTCAAAGCTGGTCGTTGGACCAAATCCGAGCCATCGGATTTTGAACGTGCGGGTGAGATTTTGCCATACCGTTGTCCAATAAAAGCATGTCACGTAGCCTAGGGTTCCGATGCGGCATCACATTTGGGCCATTGGATCTAACGAACGGCTTGGATGCTGCCGCGAGGCCCAATCGGGTGTCGACGCGTGGCTCGGGAGATGAACCGGTCCAATCAGGGCCGTTGATTCCGGCGCACAGTGGTGATCGAGCCACGTGTCCACGCGGAGTTCGAAGCATCTCACCGGCCGCCCGAGGCATGATCCAGCCGTTGAATTCAAATGAGCGGTCGGGATGTTGCCCCGTGGCGGGTAGGTTGACCGTGCTTGGACCGGCCGTTGGATTTGAATCCAACGGGCGGGAACGCGTGTGCCGCATGGATTAGTGGGGTCATGCCACGTGTCACCCGCTGAGCAAGCCGTGCACTGTTCCGTTGGGCCCACCTGTCAGTCGTGAGGAAGCTGTAAGGGCTGACGTCATCATGACGTCATCTGTGGGGCCCGCATGTCAATCGCACTATGTGGTGGACCGAGTCCACGGTGAACCCGAGCGAATCGTGAACCCGGTCTATGGTCCCCAGGCGACGTGTCTCACTCTGGTGCTGCCAAGTTTCGGCCGAAGGATTTATCTGGATTTTCCAGTAGGAAAATATATAGATTAATTCGGCTTTTCTTTTATTTTAATTTACAAACTTGTGACCGCTATAACTTTTGTGTCTTAACTCTGATTTGGGTGATTCTAGTTCCTAAAAATTTGTAAAAATGTGAACTATTTATTGGTGAGTTTTATTTTATTTTTAGAGTTGATCTTGCTGTCTGTTAGTATATTTATTTTATGCTTGTTTGATGCGATTAGACTCCGAGTTTTCGAAAAACTTCGAGGGGGAATTTCCAGCACAAGACCAAGCTCCAAATCAGGACCATCCACTGTTTGAAGGCAAGTTATGCTTTGATTTAAACTATGCATGCTAGTTTAACTAAAAATAGATTTAATTAAATTGGGAGAATTAGTTAAGTAACCCAATTGTTATTGCCACCTTGTCTATAATATTTGTATGCCAGGAATCATTTGATGCCCTAAGTTGATAACATTAGTTGGATGCAATGATATGCCAACACGGGAGGCTAGACCGTCGATAGTTGCTTAGCCTTGCTTATGTAAATGAATAATCTTTTATAGTGCAAAAGCAATATTGACTAAAGGAATAGTGAATGTGTTTTAGTAAATGGTGGAATATGTTGGTAATGATGTTGAAGTGTGGAGACCTGTGTGGTTCTACATGAAGGTTGATTTGCTGGCATGTGTTGCACCTTAAAAGAACTTGGGGTGGGAAATGATTTAGACTTGGGCAAGTGGCAAGATGGCTTCGTGCCAGGTGGGCCTGTGTGGCAACGGGATGAATCAAGTAAAATGAGATGGGTGTGTACTGAACTTTTGAAGGGAAGTCTTGCCCTGGACAGTTAAGGACTTTACCTTGCGAGCCTTTGAACTGAGTTACTTGTACAACCACATGTCTGGTATGGGACAGACCTACTTTAGTAGGGTTCTAATATCTTTCCTTTGGCACCTCGGGGCGGCAGTTACACAAAAGTGTAACTGTGTAGGGGAGCGTACCTGTGCTACGGTTTGGTACCCATCCAACAGTATTTGCTTGTTCTAAACTTTGGCTCTGAGTGAGGGAAGTGTTAGAAAGGCAATGCTAGGGAGGTTCATAGGTTTAGATGTTAGCTTCTGAAAGACTTTGTTGCAATCAATCACCTGTGTGGTGAGTGACTGTATCTTGTGAGTATAGTGTACAACCTCTGCAGAGTCTACAAACTATTCGATTAGCCGAGTCCACGGAATTGGACAAAGCTCGGGGATTACAGTCAAGGGATAGATCTTTGAAAATAAAATGGGATAAAAGGCTGTGTGCCAGGGGAAGAAGTGAAATTTGATTAAGGATTGTGTGTCCAAAATTATGTGAAAAAGAATTGGAGAAACTTATTATATTAATATGGATTTTGCTACTTTATATCTAATAAATAGTAATTTGAACAATTTGATGCAAAGCAAAATAACCAAGTGAGCCATTCCTTTGTAACAAGCCATGCATGTAGTAATAGAAATTGCATTCTATGCATGACTTGTTGAGTACGGTGTGTACTCACCCTTGCTTACAACAACATATCAGAAGAAGAATCTACGCCTACTTGGGAAGAGGAGTTTAACAAGGAGCCGGAGAACTAGGGAGCAAGCCTTGTCAGTAGCCTGTGGCTAGGAGATGGATCACTACGATGCTTTACTTTCCGCTGCTATTTCCTAATACTCTGATATGTAAGCCCTGCGTGGCAAACTATTGTAAGGTGACTATAAGGTCGTACAACTCGTTTATATCCATGTCTGAAATACTTTATTATTATTCCGCTGTGTATGGTTGTGGTACTTTAACCCTGTTTAGCTTTGTGTGCACTAAGCGTGATCTGGACTAGTCTTTGAATACAGGAGGGGCGATTTGCATATTGGGTCCCGACGAGTTAGTATCATAGCCATCTTGTTGTAGGACTTGACCTTAGTTAGGCTGGCCGTTCTAGAAAGGATAAAAATTAATTTCTAAAGATTAAAATTGGGCAAGAATAATCAATGAAATCTTGACTTATCCCTTTTTCCTTACTTCATACCTATGCTGTATTTTGCTATTACTTTTGTGTTCTTTTAAAAATTTTAGTATTTATTTTGCTATTACTTGGTAGATGAGGAGGATCCACACTTTCGGTGGCCTGGTATTTGGAGGTTTCTTCTTGAGCTATGGCGTCTCTACTTGATTGCTTGAGGCCGATAGACCAATCTATCGAGGAACCTCTGTGGTTCAGGCAGAGCTGGTCATAGCTTGGGACATGAAGATCACCGTCTACGCTCAAGACAACGGGAGAGCCAGTCGTCCTGTTCATGTCACTGCTAGGAGGACTTTGTTTGAGGCTGGCATCCAGGAGACTGCACGTCTGGCGATGCGGCAGATCGCCCGCACCTACTCCACTGAGCTTGTGGGCACTGTCTTCCGCCAACACCCGCGCCGAGACAACCGCTTCGACCGGGATTCGATCGAGGAGGAGGATGCTACGATCACCCATCTGGTGAGGTTCGTTATCGCCCAGGAGGAGTCTTTGGATGAGACAATCCAGGAGCTTCAGAGGGCCCGTGACGAGGTTGCGGAGGTCAGGACTCAACTGCGGGAGGCTTGAGAGGGCCTAGCTCTCAATATCAGGAGGGTTCACAATTGAAGGAGGCACTGGAGGGACCCGAGCCAGAGCCAGAGTTGGAGCTGCATGACCCGACCCCCGAGGAGCCAGAGCAGGAGGCCCCGGTGTAGGAGGCACCAGTCTGAGGAGGTGCAGGCCGCCGGTCTGCAGAGAGAGCAGCCCAGGGACCATCAGAGTCAGTGGGGTCCTTTGTACCGCCAGCTGTGGGGCATTAGGACCAGTTTGCTCCTATGCCTCCACACCCGCTGCAATACCCACTCGGAGGACCGCATCCTGGATGGATCGACGACTGAGAGCTTTTGTTGTTCTATCCGTAGTCGACTCAAATGTTGAGTCGAGTTATCAAGTCAGTTTTTTCGAGAGGTTTCCTAGAATGGTTGTTAAGTTAGTCCTTTCGAGTCCACTCTTAGAACGTTTGCTTTGAGTTAAACTTTATGTGATGTTATGGTTGAATGATGTGTGTTTGATGTATGTTGCATGGCCCCTAGGCCTTGTAAGCATCCAGACTTATTTTCTATCTATGAATTGTCGTTTAAGAGTTTTTAATTACACATGTTTTCCCGTATAAGTTCTTCTACTTGTCTACTTTCTTTTCCCTTATCTAAACCGTCAAAGCAATCAGCAGATGGTGAACACACGTGGAAGCCGTGGGGCAGGAGGAAGCAGTTCGCAGCAGGAAGGAAACCAAGACAATGCACCAAATCCTCAACCAGCACCACCCGTTGATATGGGAAATTTAGGAGCTTTTCGACGCTCGAGACCCGACTAATCACGAGACCATGATGCATCAAATCACGATGATTCGAGAATCGGCCGCATGACTAACAACAATAATTAGGCTATGAACTATGGACACCAATCTAGGATGTCAGATTTCATGAGGACCAAGCCCCTGACATTTTCTGGAAATGTCAATCCTATTGAGGCAGATGATTGGCTACAGACCATTGATAGGAAGCTGCACATATCCCAGTGTGCAAGTAATGAGAGAGTCCTATATTCCTCTCATCAATTGGAAGGGACTGTTGCAGAATGGTGGGAAAACTATTGTGCTTCCCATGAGCATCCCTAGGAGATCAACTGGGAGGAGTTTACTATAGATTTCCGTCAGTATCATGTGCCAGAGGGTATGATGGAGCTTAAGAAGGAAGAATTCAGGTCTTTGAAGCAGGGAGGTCAGTCAATGGCTGACTACCTGAATAAGTTCACTCAGCTTGCACGATACGCTCTGGAGGACGTAGCAACTGATAAGGCCAGGCAGTCCCGATTCATGAAGGGACTAAATAGTAGACTGCAGGTGGGATTAATTACCCATACATTCCCTAACTTCCAGGAACTAGTCAACAAGGCCCTGATTCTTGAAGACAAGCGCAAAGAGTTAGATGACAACATAAGCGCCCGCCGGCCAGCAAGGAAATGCGCCAAGAGGCAGCGAGACCAAGGATGGTACCTCAGCAGTTCTCCAGATTCCAGCAAGGGAACATTGCAGGACACCGCTGCCAATGCCAAAACCGATAGGACAAACTTTCCAGACTCCAGTTAAAACTATTAGCCAGAATGGAGGAAACCAGCAGATGTCAGGAAGGCGCTGCTACAATTGCAATGAGATAGGGCACTTTGCCAATGTTTGCCCCAAGAAGGGAGGGGTTACGAGCGTTTCAACCTAGGGCGGCGTCGACCGGCCACCTACCCCAATCTGACACTTGACATGACCCGAGACGAGAGAGGGAGGCGCGCCTTCCCAAAGCAATCCCGAAGTGACACCCGATGTCGGCGCGACAAACCACAGAGAGGCGAGGTCGCCCGTTTCGGGGGCGGACCACGCCCTCGCTCGGCGGCTTCACCGACTTCGGCTTGGGGCCAACAACCACCGTCGGGACGTCAAGTCCAAGACAGCCCGAAGCGAAGACCAGACTCGGTAGCGAGAGCCCCATCCATTTTTCCTTTACGCTCTATGTAACAGCTTCCCGGATATATAAGGGAGGCTGGCCCTCAAAGGACACACACCCACACAGCAAAGCATAGGGAAGAGCCTCATATCGCATAGCTGAGCACACCCTGGCCGAACCCTTCGTGTTCTTAGCTCCCTCATCCAGAGCTCGCACACGAGGAGCTCGCGCAGCCCGCTTGTAACCCGGCAGCTCATCGGCATCAATACAAATCGCACCACCACCTTGATTGGGTAGGGACATTCGGCCCGAACAGTATAAACCACAGACCCTCTTTCCTCTCTCTTGGGGGTCTAACCATTCGAGAGAGGAGCAGCGGCCCCTCGGACTTACAAAATTCACTTGGGTTCTCGAAACACCGAGCACTTGGCGCGCCCGTGTAGGGGGCTTAGCGTCACCACGATCTCCGGACTCCCATTTTGCTTCCTCGATGGATTCAGCCCGTGCAACAGCGCGCGCGCTGGGAGCGAATCCGTTTGGATCCCTCGACTTCATCGCCCGGTCAAGCCAGGAGAGCTAAGCCTCGCTCCGTCACGTCGAGCCAAGCTTCGCGGGGTGCCCAGCCGCGTCATCCACACCCTCGGCGACCTTGCATTTCGAGGCCCTCGCCAGCCAGCTCCAAAAGGCGCCCATTGCCAGCGCCGCCTCCCGAGCGCCTTCGCGCCTGCGGCGATACCTCCGTCTCCGAGACTGTGTTTGGTGGCGATGGCGCTCTGGCGCCCGGTCTCCATCCACGAGATCTTGGAGAGCTCCCACCGACGGCTCGGTTCCGACTCGGGCAAGCCTCGGAGGAAGCTCTACACCCGAATATAGCGTGGCGGCGTGAGCAATCAAGCGGCGCTACTTCACCAAGTCAAGAGGACGCCACCGTATCCGAGCCGGGCGGCCAAAGCTGACGACGACAGGCGGATCATCCCAAGTCCACCCACCGGCCAACCAATGGGAGGCTGGGCTGTAATGACAGACTTGGCAAGGCGCAGGTCGACCAACGGTAGCAAGACCTTGCGCCAGTGATGGTCGGCCTTGTCATGTTGTGTGAGTGCAACAACAGATAGAGGAAGAGCCGGTGAACGACCCGTGCTTCCCCTCCGAGCAAAACCCGCCATGGCCGCAATCTTTGCTCATGGCATCCAAGCCCACCGGACCGAGGCGGGGGCGCCTGACACCTCCGGGATCTGGTAGAAGCCGCCGTACAACATGCACCGCCCTGGCACCCCGTGGGGTCTCATTGAACCGTCAAAGCGAATCCATGTGGCCGAGAAAGCCGCCCTTGATCGGGCGGCCCGAACTCTCGATCGTGGCCGTCGTCTTGAACAACACTACGCTGCCGCGACACTCTCGGCCTTCGAAGAAGAGTGGTCGACGTCATGACTCGTTCGCGGTCGCCGAGATAGCGGCCGTCGCGGACCATGACCCGACCCAAGGGCGGGGCCCCGAGCATTCTCACGGGAGATCCGCGTGCGGATTTCCCGCCCGCTCCGGGCACCGGCCAACATCACCAAGTGCGCGGGGCAATGAACCCCGGCGTTTGGCTAAGATCTGCGGCTACTTTGTCGGGTAGGGGGCTCCTAATGACCTTTTCGTCATTGGTACCTCCCCTCTATTTGGCGGACTCGGCTCGAACTGGCTCGATACCGCCCGGGACTATCAAGCTGGGCCGACCTAAAGAGCGTCTTCATCGGCAACTTCGAGGCACGTACAAGCGCCACAGGAACTCTTCAGGACTGAAGAGAGCTGCAAGCGTAGGAAAGCAGCTCGGGACTACATCCGGCGCTTCCCCATGAAGGCAATGAACTCCCAGAGCATTAGCGGCCGGCGTCGTTGGGGCATTCATTCTGACACCACATCTGAGCCTTGGTCCACAAAATTTGGGTTGCCTTAAACCCGGGACCACCAAGGACACCTTCGACATCGCCCACCAACCACGCCTCCGGCGAGGCGGTGGGGGCTATCTTCGATAAGGCAAAGACCAGCGAGCCCGCCCCGAAAGCCCGGCCAGCGCCCCGACCACGCCGACAAGCGGAGGCGAAGGAAAAGGCAGTCCACAAGGACCACCGCAGTCGCGCCGCCGCGAACGCCCGACAAGCGGCGTAGCGGCAATCCGACCACTTGGCGATGGATAGCCCGTGCTCGAACCACGGGTACCCGTCGAGCACAAATCCGGGGCTACTGCGAAGTCTGGCGCTCCTCTTCGAAACCCCCGCAGCGAAGCGAGAAAAACGCGACCCGGCGCCGAGGCCGGACGGATAAGGCCGACGCGGGTTCCCGAGCCCGACGGATGCCTTATGATCTTGGCGGGCGGATAGCTCGCCGACAAGCGCCCGCAGGCTTCGCTTATCGCGAGGTGCACAGTGACTCCGCGGTCCCAAACTACCTCCGCTGGTCGGAGACCCGATCACCTTTGATCGGACGGACCACCCGGCCGTGTTCCGCACCGGAAGGTACCCACTCGTCGTCGACCCCATCGTGGGGTCGAGCGCCTCACCAAAGTCCTCATGGACGGCGGCGTGATCTCAACATCTGTATGTTGAGGCGGCTCGGCCTTCTGGGCATCCCCCGCTCGACCCTGCGTCCGAGCAAGGCGCCCTTCCACGGCGTCGTCCCGGGCCGCCAAGCCTACCCTCTGGGCAGGTCGACTCGCCGTCACCTTCGGAGGACGAAAACTTCCGCCGAGATCCTCGCCCGAGGTGGTGGGGTTTCTGGGTTCCTACCTATTTTGGGAGGCCATGCTACGCCAAGTTCATGGCGGTCCCCAACTACACGTACCTGAAGTTGAAGATCCCGGGGCCACGGGGCATCATCACCGTGTCCTCATCCTTCCAGCTTGCTTTCAAGCTATGAGCCAAGCGATTGCGCGAGCTAGCCTCGGCGGTCATCACGTCCGTAGAGCTCGGACTCACGGGCGCGGGCCTCAGACTCCGTCCGGCTCCGGCAAGTCGGGACTGGGTCCTTCCAGTCGCGGAGGAGGACGAAGGAGATCGCGATCGATCCGAGACCCGGCCAAGACCGTGTGGGTAGGGTCCGCCCTCCCGCCAAATAGGAAGGCGGCTCGTCGACTTCCTCAAGAACAATCGGGATGTCTTCGCTGGAAAACCTCCGATATCTGCAGGCATCCCAAAGGTCGTCGAGACGAGCACGAACATCCGGCTGGCAAGGCCGATCATGGCCTTTGCGCCGGTTCGACGAAGAAAAGCGGGAGCTCATAGGGAAGAAGTAGCCAAGCTTTTAGGCGGGATTCATAAAAGTCGCCACCCCAGTGGCTTGCCAATCTGTCCTTGTAAAAAGAAGTCCGGGCAATGGAGGATGTGTGTCGACTACGGAGGCTGAACAAGGCATGTCCCAAGGACCATTTTCCTTTGCCCGCGGATCGACCAAGTCATTGATTCCACGGCTGGGTGCGAGTCGCTCTCGTTCCTAGGCGCCTACTCGCTACCACCAAATCGATGAAAGAGTCCGACCAGCTCGTGACCTCTTTTATCACTCCGTTCGGCTCGTTACATTCACGTAACTATGCCCTTGATGCGAAGAGCGGTAGCGACATACCGTATTGTATGTACACCTGTTTCGAAGACCAGATCGGCCGTAACATCGAGGTGTACGTGGACGACATCGTCGTCAAGTCGGGAAAGGCCGGTGACCTCGTCGCCGACCTGGAAGAAACCTTTGCGAACCTCCGGCGGTTCCGCATAAAACTCAACCCCGAGAAATGCGTTTTCGGGGTCCCCAAGGGGAAGCTCCTCGGATTCATCATATCCGAGCGCGGCATCGAAGCCAACCCGGTGAAGGTCTCCGCAATCATGAAGATGGGGCCGATTACCGACTTAAAGGGCGTCGAGGTGGCCGGGATGCCTTGCGACCGAGGCGTTTAGATATCGCCTTTGGCGGCGAATAATCGCTTTACAAGCTGCTCAGGAAGTCCGACCGTTTCAGTTGGACACACGAAGCTCAGGAAGCCCTCGACCAGCTGAAGGCATTCCTGACGTCACCTCCGATCCTGACGGCGCCATCGCCATGCGAGCCTCTGCTCCTCTACGTCGCCGCTCTGACCAGTCGTGGCCTTGGCGCTCGTCATCAGCCCAGGCGGAGGGCCGCGTCCTCAAGGTGCGTGGCGGTCTACTTCATCGATGAAGTACTCTCGGAATCAAGGCACATTACCCGCAAGTGCAAAAGTTGCTCTCTGCAGTCTTGATCGCTGAAGGAAGCTGATTCACTACTTGACCGGCACCCCATCTCCGTGGTGACTTCCTCGCCCGCTAAGCGAGATCATCCTGCAACCGTGGCGCCTCGGGAAGAATAGCCAAGTGGGCGCTCGAGCTCAGCGGCCCACGACATTTCCTTAAGTCCCCAAGACTGACAATCAAGTCCCAAGCCCTTGCCGACTTCGTATTTGAGTGGACCGAAGCCCAGGCGCCGCCGGCACCAAAACCCGAATCTTGGACAATGTACTTGACGGGTCCTACGAAAGCGAGGCGGCGCGGGATCGTCATCATCTCCCCCTTCGGCGGCGAGCTCCGGTATGTCGTCCATTGCTCTTGACGCCACCAACAACGTCGCCGTCTGAAAGCCCTCATCAATGGTCTCCGGATCGCCGCCGACCTCGGCGTCGGCGGCTTTATATCTGGCGACTCAAGCCGGTGGTCGACCAGGTCATGAAGACCTCCGAGCCCCGAGACCAGCGCATGGCGGCGTCGTCGCGATGGTCGCAAGCTCAAGAAAAATTCAAGGGTTTGAGCTCCATCACACTACCGGCGTTACAAGTGAGGCCGACCGCCGCCAACATTACTCAGCAAGGGACCGGTTCGGCGGGGTCTTTGCCACGACATTCGCCAACCGTCCGTTCCGCCGACCCGTTGGTCGTCGGTGGCGGCCCGCCCGGCTTCGCTCGAAGCGAGCACCGGCCGTCCGGTTGCCGCCCGTCGAATCAAGCCAAGGCGTCTGACGGTGAGTCCGTGGAGGAAGCCTTCGTCGGCGCTTGACACATGGGACTCTCCCCGATCCGATTGAGGCCGGTGCCTCGCCCGTAGCGCTAAGTCGCCGTCTGGTCGGCGAAGACCTTTACAGAAGAGTCCCTCGGGGTTCTCGAGTGCATCCTAACCGACCAAGGCAAGGAGTTCTTTCGACATCCATGGCGGCGTATCACGGGCATCACGCAGCCCCACGGTCCCTCGTGGGTAAGGCTTTCCGTCGAGGGCTTCTCTTGGCCGACGCGGTGGCGGCCCGAGCAAATCGTTCGCGCTGCGAGGGCTGCCAATTTTTGCCCGCGAGCGCACCTTCGGCTCAAGCCCTCGGGCGATCCACATTACATGGCGTTCGCGATGCAGGGGCTCGATCTGCTCGGGCCTTTCAAGAAAGCACCGGGGCTTCACCCACCTCTTCGTCGCGGTGAACAAATTCACCAAGTGGATAGAAGCAAAGCGATCGCCGCCATTACGTCGCGAATGCGCCGACTTCTTCAGCGGCATCGTCTATCGGTTCGGGTCGAACTCCATCATCACCGACAACGGAACGCGGTTCTGGGAAGAATTCCTCGAATTCTGCGATGACTTCAACATCCGCGTCGGTTGGGCGGTCGCCCACCGCGGACCAGCGGCCAAGCGAAAAGGCAAGCGGCATGATCCTTGAGGGCTCAAGCGCGAATCTTCAATCGATTGAAGAAGTCGGCGAGGCGGTGGGCGGCCGAGTTGCCCTCCGATCCTTTGGAGTCTGCGAACTACTCAACGGTCGGCCGGCTTCGCCATTCTTCTTGGTGTTTGGCGCCGAGCCGTCCTACCGACCGACCTGTCTGGCGCCCGGGCTTCAAACCGGCCGGACTCGGGGCTCGACTTCGCAGACAAGCGCCGTCGACCAACTCGGCGAGGCGCGGCGTTGCCATTCTCCGTCGGCCAAATACCAACAAAGCGCTTCTGGCGTTATCGAATCGCCAGAATCGCGGCGAGCCTTCCGTGGGCGACTTGGTCCTCGACAAGTCGATCCAACGTCGGCAGCACAAGCTTTCACCTCCATGGGAAGGCCCCTTCACCATCGTGGAGGTAATCCGGCCCGGCACCTACCGACTCGGAGACGTCGAAGGCAAGGTTCTCTCGAACGCTTGGAACATCGAAAAGCTCAGGCGGTTTTTTCCCTAAAAACCCGTTTCCTTGTCGAGCGCGTCTATCCGCCCGACCAGCCCGAGGGGCGCGAACCCACTCGGGAGACTTGCAAAGTCCGCGTAACCTTCTTACGTGGCGCCCTAGTCGGCGTGGGGCCTACCCCTCAAGAAACCACTTCAACCCGGCTATTACGGTCTCGTCTTGGAAAAACTCGGCGGTTTTCCTCGACTCTGACGCTAAAGTAATGGTCCGTGGCGTAGTGAGTTTAGCGTGGGTAACACGGCGATCCATAAAGGTTTTTTCGCAAGCATCGACAATCATCAAGCATTGCAAGAAAGCACGCATCCCATATACTTCAACAAGGTATGATACATCCATTACGGACAAGCGAAGAAGCAAAACCCGTCCTATGCTGGCCTAAAAGCACGAAAGAGTGCAAAAATCACAAATCTGGCGGCGGACCATGAAAGCGGAAGGGCGGGAGCCGCCCGGCGCTGAGATACCTCGCCTGCGCCCGATTCGAGGGGACGCGACAGCGGCCTAAGTCGGGGCGAAAAAGGCATCGTCCGAGCCCTCCGGAGACCTCGCTCGCGTCCGTCTCACCGTTCGAGACCTCGAGTGCTGCCGCCCGCCACCGTTCCGCCGCTGCCGCACTCTGGCCGCGCTGGGCGTGTCGCCTCGGATATGGGAGGCGATGGCTGCGCGTCGAAGAAACGCACCGGTAGCGCGGCAACGCGGCCGCGTACTCGCCGTCGAGGCGGCGACCCTCCGCCGCCAGCGGCGGGCGCCCGAGGGCTGGGGGAGTCCTCGGCGCCTCGGCCGCTCGGGTGAGGCCGAAGGCGTACTGCGCCACGGTGGGCTCAGCGGGGTCCTTGAGCTCCGCCCCGAGTGGCTCCAGGCTCCTGCCCATGCTTTCGTAGGCAGGGCGGAGCATGGAGAGGAGAACCTCGCGCGTGGAGTCGAAATCCTCGCTCGCGCGGGCTATCTCCGCCTCAGCGGCCTCGGCGCGTGCCCGCTGAGCCGCCGCCTCGTCCTCGGTGGCCTGCACCCGCGCCTCCAGCGCCGTCACCCGCGCCCTTAGGGCGGCAGAAGAGCCCGCCTGAGACACCAAGTCGGCGTGGGACCGCACCAGCGCGTCCACCATGCTCGCCGCCCGGTCCCTCAGCAGACCGCTCCCTGCCGCCTGGGGGGCCCCGGAGCCACCTCCAACGTCGCTTGCCGGCACCTCGCTGGGCCGGTCGGACCTGCGGAAAGCAAAAGACCGGAAAAGAACGTCAACAAGACGCTCCCAGCAACCCCGCCACGTCCGAAACGATCAAAAGAACACCTACCTGCGACGGGGGTTCCACAGGAAGAACCTCGGCGAGGGCAGGTCGAGACCGCCCCTCGCCGCCGCGCCGGAGGAGCCTCCCTCCGTCCGACGCTTCTTGGAGGGTGAGCCCCCAGGGCTCCCCTCCGCCGTTCGCTTGCCAGCCCTCCTGTCGTCCCCACCGCCGCTCGACATGGCGCCTGCAAGAAGTTCCTCTGAGAATGGGTTTGGAAGACGAAGAGGGCAAGGCAACATGAGCGCTAGGGCTGAGTATGGATTACCGCCTCCCCCGGTGCATGTATTTATAGCGGCGGATTCGTCCAGCCGAAACCGCCAATCGCCTCGCGTGCTCCACGCCTGTCGCACCCTCGGCCCGCGCGCGGCAGCGGGCATTAAATTCCACTCCGCATTAAATCGGCGGCACGGTCTGGCTTCGCCGCTTCCGCTGCGGCGACTCGACTCTTGGCATTAGCGCGAACTCGGCTACGGGCGTCCTTGGAACCAGCGGCGCCCAATGACGCCTCAAACCAACCCAAAAAGATAAGTCACGACTCCATCTCCTCCACGGTTTCCTTAGGCGACCAGCGATCTGCGCCGACCAAACCACAGTCGCCGTGCATCGCATCGAGGCTCGAGGCAGCGCCATTTACATTCTTCTGGTCGGCGATCCGTGACCACACGGCTCCTCGCCGATAACCTATCGACCAAAGCGCCACGACCTCGCCCGGTAATACGGTTTGAAGTAGCGCTCTGCGGAAAAAGGTAACTGTCGGTCCAAGCCACAAGTCGATCGAAGCGTCATCTCTGCTCAAAATGTGAATAAGTGCTCCGCTTTCGGCGTCATTCATATTCATGCGGTCGACGACCCGACCAGCTACTTGGCTTCCCTACCAGGTAACCTATCCGACCCAAAGCGCTCTGACCTCGCCCGCGGCTCTGGCCAGTAAGGCGCTCATGATAAAGGCTACTGTGCGGTATGAACCACGAGTCGATCGAGGCCCTCCTCTCCGCATGAGGCTCGAATGGTGGCGCTCGATCTGCGACATCCGTTAACCCTTCCTTCGCGCCTCTTTGAATCGAAAACCCACGCTTGAAAAACCCCGGTGGTTTCGAGTCCACGGTTTCGCGCGAAAAGAAGGGATCTCGCGGGCAAGCACAAAAAACAAACCCCGATTCGCTACATATTGAAGTTTTTTACATCTGCAAAAACTTTATGCCTAACATCATTCGTAATCCCCGTGGAGGACACTCTGCGGGGGTATCCGGTCGGCGATCGCTCGGGCATGAGGCTCAACACAGGTCGAGGCGCTCGACCTCCTCGTCGGTCGGTTCCGGCGATCCCGCCGCTAACTTTGTCGAGTCAAGGCCGTTGTAGAAGGACATGGCGTTAACAAGCGCGAAGTGGCTCCCGAGCAGCGCTTCGTCCTCACCGACTTCTCGGCGTGTTAAACGACGCGGGCCAACTCGGTCGACAGCGGACTCGTGCCTCACGCAGCCCGGCGATCGACGCAGCGAGCGGCCCGCCGACCTTCCCTAAGCGAAGAACAGGACAACGCAAGGGAATCCGCCCTCGAGCTCCCCTCCTCTCCGCTTATAAAACGCGCCCGCCCGGCCGGACGGCGTCAACCAAGCGGAATCTGCGCCGCGAAGCGGCGCGCGTGCGTTCCCCAACCGTCCTGACGGTTCAACGGTACGCTGCCCTAATCCCTGATCGCCCGCATCTCAATCCCTGACAGGACCGCGGCCAAGCGGAAGGAACATCGGGCAGGGTGGCGCACGGCTCCTCGGGCCTCGCCCCCGAAACTCCAAGAGGTGCCCTGCGGTGGGAGATAAAACATGCCAGGACCGCTACGGCCCTGTAAGCCACGAAAGGCTTACCGACTTATATACTCGGGGGCTCGACCAAGTGCAGTGGGCCCCGAACGCCCCGCCACCAAGTGGGCCGCGTGTCGCCCGAGCAAAAATCGGCGAGGGCGAGGATGGCGAGCCCAGTGGGCCCCCGTTGGGTCGGCTGACGACCCAATCGCCCTGAACCGTGTTCGAGGTCATACGTCACACTCTCCCGCGGAGCCCGTCGACGGGTGGCAGCCAGCTGCGCCCCAGGTCGGCGGACGACCTGGGGTCCGACACGGGATCGAGTAACGAAAGACTCTCATGGGTCGCCCCCAGTGGGTCGGACGCCCGCGACGGGATAACGTCCGCTCGAAAATGGTGCTCCCTCGGGAAGCCATCAGGGCCCACTCGAACTACCCGCTATCAGCTCGTCACGAGCACGGCGTTGAGCCTCGTATAGCAAGCAGCGACTTGCTCACCCCTCCGGGTCCCACACCGGGACAGGCGTATTAAATGGAAACACGGCCACCTCCCTGCCCGGAGCATGGGACGGACGCCTCCATCGCTCTCCGCTGAATGGGCGCCTCCTCGCACGAGATAAACCCCACCAGCTCTCCGGCCGCTCGGGGCTCGAAACTCCATCCACCGGATGCTTCATGCTTGCAGGCGTGGGCAACCAGCTCGTTCATCGGACGACAACGGCCAGAAGCCGCCCGATTCGGCGGTGCGCTTCGACGTACTGGGCGATCTTCGCCGAAATTGAATCCGTCAATCGGAACGACCGCTGCGCACGAGATAAACCCCCGACCAGCTCTCCGACCTGCTCGGGGGCTCGGGGGCTCCATCCACCGGATGCGCTCGCGCGCACCCGGGCAAAACCGACCAGACCAAATCAGTCGGACTGCGGCCAGCAAAAGATCCGGCCACCTCGGAGCGCCACGCTTGCCCAGCATCCGCCAGCCGAAGGAAACCCCCGACCGGCTCTCCAATCCGCCCAGGGTTCGGGGCTATTAGCGGATACGACACACAGGTATCCCCAGCCGGAAGGTACATGGGCGCCACTGCGCTTAAACTTCGGGGCCCAAGGCCTCCGGCCAAGCGACCCAAGAGATAGCTCGACCGGGCGTTACTGATTAGGCGCCTCGCAAGCTCTGAGAATACCGACTCGGAGGTGCCCGGCGACCCAGTCGTCGACGGGCCGAGAGCATCGGCGAGCTCGAGCCACCGCCGTCAACAAGCCCGCCTCAAATCATCGAAGCGGCGTCGACCCGGCCACCTACCCCGTCGACACTTGACTTCAAAGATGACCAGACAGAGAGGGAGGCGCGCCTTTCCCAAGCAATCCCGAAGTCGACACCCGATGTCGGCGCTGACAAACCCGAGAGGCGAGTCGCGCCGTTTCGGGCGGACCACGCCCTCGCTCAGCGGCTTCACCGACTCGGCAGGGGCCAACAACCACCGTCAGACGTCAAGTCCAAGACCAGACGCCGAGGCGAAGACCAGACTCCCGGTAGCGGGAGCCCCATCCTTTTTCCTTTACGCTCTATGTAACCGGCTTCCTGGATATATAAGGGAGGCTGGCCCTCAAAGGACACACACCCACACACGCCAGCGCGCAAAGGGGAAGAGCCTCATATCGATAGCTGAGCACACCCCTGGCGCGAACCCTTCGTGTTCTTAGCTCCCTCATCCGACTCACGCACACGAGGAGCTCGCGCAGCCTCGCTTGTAACCCGGCAGAGCTCATCGGCATCAATACAAATCGCACCACCACGCAATTTGGAGTAGGGACATTCGGCCCGAACGGTATAAACCTGGACCCTCTTTCCTCTCTCTTGGGGTCTAACCATTTGAGGAACGGGAACGCGCGGCCCCTCCAGACTTACAAAATTCACTTGCCGGTTCTCGAAACACCGACACGTCTAGAGACCATCAGTTTGAAGGATGTACCAGTGGTCAGTGAGTATCCGGATGTTTTTCCCGAGGAACTACCTGGAATGCCACCCGTCGAGGACATAGAGTTTATGTCGATTTAGTGCAGAACAGCACCAATAGCAAAGAGACCATATCGGATGTCAACCGAGGAGTTGGTGGAAATGAAGAAGCAGATTGAGGAACTATTAGAAAAAGGATTCATCAGGCCGAGCTCGTCACCTTGGGGAGCACCGGTTCTGTTTGTTAAGAAGAAAGATGGGAGTTTTTGGATGTGTGTGGATTATCGTGCACTTAATGAAGTAACAATAAAGAACAAGTACCCGTTGCCCAAGGTAGATGATTTATTTGATCAATTAAGAGGGGCAGGAGTTTTCTCTAAGATTGACCTTAGATCAGGATACCACCAGTTGAAGATCAAGACAAAAGACATACTAAAGATTGCATTTTCTTCAAGATATGGACATTATGAGTTCACTGTTATGTGGTTTGGATTGACAAATGCACCAGCATACTTTATGAACTTGATGAACAAAGTTTTTATGAAATACTTGGACAAATTTGTAGTTGTGTTCATAGATGATATTTTGGTTTACTCAAAGTCGAATGAAGAGCACGCTAAACATTTGAGATTGGTTTTGGAAAAGTTAAGAGAGCAACAGTTGTTTGCTAAGTTCAGTAAATGTGATTTCTGAAAGAGTAAGCTAGGTAGAATTCCTAGGGCATGTAATGACTGCCGAAGGAATTGCAGTAGACCCAAGCAAGGTAGAGGCAGTACTGCATTAGGAGCCACCAAAGACAGTAACCTAGATCCGTAGTTTTCTTGGGATGGCTGGTTATTCTCGCCGATTTACAGAAGGGTTTTCGACAATTGCTAGACCTCTTACGCAATTGTTAGAGAAAGAGAAGAAATTTGCTTGGACACCAGATTGTGAGAAAAGTTTTCAGGAGTTAAAGATACGACTAACGTCAGCACCAGTGTTAGTTTTGCCAGATGTGCATCAGAGTTTTGATATATACTGCGATGCATCACGTCAAGGACTTGGATGCGTGTTGATGCAAAATGGAAAGGTAGTAGCTTATGCATCAAGGCAGTTGAGGCCACATGAAGGGAATTACCCGACACATGATCTAGAATTAACAGCCGTAGTGCATGCCTTAAAGATATGGCGTCACTATCTAATTGGAAATAGATGCGAGGTGTATACAGATCACAAGAGTCTTAAGTACATTTTCACCTAATCTGACTTGAACATGAGGCAAAGAAGGTGGTTAGAGTTGATTAAAGATTACAATGTGGGGATTCACTATCACCCAGGCAAAGCCAATGTGGTGGCTGATGCTTTAAGTCGGAAGAGTCATAGCTTAAATATGATGGTAAAAGAGAGTCAGGCAGAATTATGCAAGGACTTTCAGAGGTTGAAATTGGAAGTTGTTCCGGAAGGATTCATAGTTGCTTTAGAGGTAAAACCAACCTAGAGGATCAGATTAGGGAAGGTCAAAAGAATGATGAGAAGATCAGGCGAATCAAATCCAAAATGGAAGAAGGCCAGGCAAAGGATTTTAAGCTGGATGAACAAGGCACATTGTGGATGAAAGAACGCATTTGTGTACCCAACAAAAAGGAGCTAAAGCAGTTGATATTGGAGGAAGCTCACGACTCCAAGTATTCGATTCATCCTGGAAGTGCGAAGATGTATGAAGACTTGAAGGAAAGGTTCTGGTGGCCGAATATGAAGAGAGAGGTAGCTAAGCATGTAGCGCTATATGATGTATGCCAGCGAGTCAAAGCTATGCATCAGAGACTAGCAGGATTGCTGCAATCGTTAAAAATACCAGAATGGAAGTGGGAGGAAATCGGAATGGATTTCATCACTAGCTTGCCAAGGACGCAAGGAAGATATGACTCCATATGGGTCATAGTAGATCGCCTAACAAAGGTTGCGCATTTCATACCAGTAAAGACAACTTACTCAGGAGATAAGTTAGTAGAGCTATACAGGGCAAGGATCGTTTGCTTGCATGGAGTACCGAAGAAGATAGTATCGGACAGAGGTACCCAATTTACCTCAAGATTTTGGGATAAGTTGCATACGGCAATGGGCACCTGTTTGAACTTGATCTGACTTATCATCCATGAGCACGGATGGATGAGCGAAAGAGTCAATCAGATATTAGAAGATATGTTGAGAGCTTGTGCGTTAGCTTATACAACATCATGGGACAAATGTTTGCCATATGCAGAATTTAGTTACAACAATAGCTACCAAGCCAGTCTTCAGATGTCACCTTTTGAAGCATTGTATGGTCGACCTTGTAGAACATCATTGAATTGGAATGAGACTGGTGAGCGTCGTGTATTCGGACCAGACATACTCCAAGAAGCCGAAGAGCAAATAGCACTGATGAGAGAAAGGTTGAAAACCACGCAGTCAAGACAAAAGAGCTATGCGGACAATCGCCGCAGGGATTTAAGCTTTGAGCCTGAAGATTATGTATATCTCAGGGTTACGCCTCTTAAGGGAGTCCAGAGGTTTCACAAAAAGGGGAAACTTGCGCCAAGATATGTAGGACCGTTTAAGATCCTAAGCCACAGGGGAGAAGTCGCATACCAACTGGAGTTACCGTAGACATTAGCAGGATTACACAATGTCTTTCATGTGTCGCAACTAAAGAAGTGTCTCTGAGTTCTTCACGAGCAAACACCCCTGGAAGCAATTGAATTGTAGGAAGACTTGACCTACAAAGAGCACACAGTAAAGATTCTGGACACAATGGATCGGAAAACAAGGAACAAGACAACCCGCTTTTGCAGAGTTCAGTGGAGCAATCACTCAGAGAGCGAAGCCACTTGGGAGCGCGAAGAAGATTTGAAAAAGGAATTCCCGAACCTATTCTCTAGTTAAGCTTTGAATCTCGGGGTCGAGATTCTGTTAAGGGGGGTAGGTTTGTAACATCTCAAAATTTGGCCTAACTTAAATTTTTGGAGTTATTTGAATTTTTGTGAATTTTTCAGATTTATTTGGATTTATTTGAGTTTAAATTAAATTTATCTTTCTTTGAACAATTAAATATCAGAAAAGTATTTATCAAAAATAAATAAAAATATTTTATTTAAGTTCTAAATGCCATAAAATATTTTCTATAATTTTTCTAGAATTTTTTGGATATTTTTAGTGCTTTAAATAATTAGTTTGATTTTCTAGAATTGTTTTAAATAATAAAAACTGGGATAATTCTTGCTACAGTGCTGGGCCGAGCCCAACACTGTGCCCGCCGGTCGGCCCGCTTATTTCGGAACCCTAACCAACGCTCACCTCGAACCGTCGGATGACGATCGGTCGGCTGGGCCTTTGCCACATCGCCCGTACGCATCGAGCCGTCCGAGATCCTGGCCCAGCAGGCGTCGCGGATTGAGCCACGAGCCTTGATGAGAAAGCGATCGGCGCCGCCGCCACCATTACGGGTTGGTTGGCAGCCGTGTTAATGGTGGCTGATTTGCGCGCATTTCAAAGTGTCTCCGTGCGCGTGAAATACCCCAGTAGAAAGAGCTCTTTGTTCCACACATCTTGCACACTCTCCCGTGCACTGTGGAGCTCCGTAGCTCGTGCTTGTGCTCGCTAGAGTAGGATCCTTCCTTCTTCTCGGTTTTAGCCATTTTTCACCGCCGTCCGTCACCCTTCGCCACACCCGAGACCCATCCCGAGTCCGCCGTGTCGTGACGCGTCGAGTGGATCACTTCTTCTCACCGGAGACACCCGGAAACGCCATCGACCACTTCATCTTCCCCAACTCCGGTAGCAAGCGCCGCCGCGTCGTCTACGAAACCGCAAGTGTCCCCGCCCGTCGGATCTTCGTCGTGCTGTCCCGGTAAGTCCACGTAGTCGTATATAACGCGTTGAAATTATCCGTTGGATCTCCATCGCACGGTCCAGATAACGCCACGTAGTCGTATGGGATGCACTTGAAAATGGCCGTTAGATCCAGATCGGGCGATGATCGTTGCACCGAGTCTTAGCAGTATGGATTTAGTGTTAACCGTTGCATCAAGGATGTCCGGCCGGGATGCAGCCAAGTGTCCCTCGTCGGGACCGTCCACGTCGCTAGGTCAAAGCTGGTTGTTGGACCAAATCCGAGCCATCAAATTTTGAACGCGCGGGTGAGATTTTGCCGTACCGTTGTCCAATAAAAGCGCGCCACGTAGCCTAGGGTTCTGATGCGGCATCACATTTGGGCCGTTGGATCTAACGAATGGCTTGGATGCTGCCGCGTGGCCCAATCGGGTGTCGACGCGTGGCTCGGGAGATGAACCGGTCCAATCGTGGCCGTTGATTCCAGCGCATGGTGGTAATCGAGCCACGTGTCCACGCGGAGTTCGAAGCATCTCACCGGCAGCCCGAGGCATGATCCGGCCGTTGAATTCAAATGAGCGGTCGGGATGTTGCTGCGTGGCGGGTAGGTTAACCGTGCTTGGACCGGCCGTTGGATTTGAATCCAACGGGCGGGAATGCATGTGCCACGTGGACCAGTGGGGTCATGCCACGTGTCACCCACTGAGCAAGCCGTGCACTGTTCCGTTGGGCCCACCTGTCAGTCGTGAGGAAGCTGTAAGGGCTGACGTCATCCATGGGGCCCGCATGTCAGTCGCACTATGTGGTAGACCGAGTCCATGGTGAACCCGAGCGAATCGTGAACCCGGTCTATGGTCCCGAGGCAACGTGTCTCACTCTGGTGCTGCCACGTGTCGGCCAAAGGATTTATCCGGATTTTCCAGTAGGAAAATAAATAGATTAATTCGGTTTTTCTTTTATTTTAATTTACAAACTTTTAACCGCTATAACTTTTGCGTCTTAACTCCGATTTGGGTGATTCTAGTTTCCTAAAAATTTGTAAAAATGTGAACTATTTATTGGTGAGTTTTATTTTATTTTTAGAGTTGATCTTGCTATCTGTTAGTATATTTATTTTATGCTTGTTTGATGCGATTAGACTCCGGGTTTTCGAAAAATATCGAGGGGGAATTTCCAGCACAAGACCAAGCTCCAGATCAGGACCATCCGCTGTTTGAAGGCAAGTTATGCTTTGATCATTTTGCTCCAAAGTTTTGAAAATATATTTTGATTTAAACTATGCATGCTAGTTTAACTAAAAATAGATTTAATTAAATTGGGAGAATTAGTTAAGTAACCCAATTGTTATTGCCACCTTGTCTATAATATTTGTGTGCCAGGAATCATTTGATGCCCTAAGTTGATAACATTAGTTGGATGCAATGATATGCCAACACGGGAGGCTAGACAGTGAGTAGTTGCTTAGCCTTGCTTATGCCGTGAATAATCTTTTATAGTGCAAAAGCAATATTGACTAAAGGAATAGTGAATGTATTTTAGTAAATGGTGGAATATGTTGGTAATGATGTTGAAGTGTGGAGACCTGTGTGGTTTTACATGAAGGTTGATTTGCTGGCATGTGTTGCACCTTAAAACAACTTGGGGTGGGAAATGATTTAGACTGGGGCAAGTGGCAAGATGGCTTCATGCCAGGTGAGCCTGTGTGGCAACGGGATGAATCAAGTAAAATGAGATGGCTGTGTACTAAACTTTTGAAGGGAAGTCCTGCCCTGGACAGTTATGGACTTTACCTTGCGAGCCTTTGAACTGAATTACTCGTACAACCACATGTCTGGTATGGGACAGACCTAGTTTAGTAGGGTTCTAATATCTTTCCTTTGGCACCTCGGGGCGGCAGTTACACAAAAGTGTAACTATGTGGGGGAGCGTACCTGTGCTACGGCTTGGTACCCATCCAACAGTATTTGCTTGTTCTAAATTTTGGCTCTGAGTGAGGGAAGTGTTAGAAAGGCAATGCTAGGGAGGTTCATAGGTTTAGATGTTAGCTTCTGAAAGACTTTGTTGCAATCAATCACCTGTGTGGTGAGCGACTGTATCTTGTGAGTATAGTGTACAACCTCTGCAGAGTGTACAAACTATTCGAATAGCCGTGTCATGAATTGGACAAAGCTCGGGAATACTGATCAAGGGTAGATCTTTGAAAATAAAATGGGATAAAAGGCTGTGTGCCAGGGGAAGAAGTGAAATTTGATTAAGGACTGTGTGTCCAAAATTATGTGAAAAACAATTGGAGAAACTTATTATATTAATATGGATTTTGCTGCTTTATATCTAATAAATAGTAATTTTAACATTTTGATGCAAAGCAAAATAACCAAGTGAGCCATTCCTTTGTAACAAGCCATGCATGTAGTAATAGAAATTGTATTCTATGCATGACTTGTTGAGTACGGTGTGTACTCACCCTTGCTTACAACAACATATCAGAAGAAGAATCTACGCCTACTTGGGAAGAGGAGTTTAACGAGGAGCCGGAGAACTAGGGAGCAAGCCTTGTCAGTAGCCTGTGGCTAGGAGATGGATCACTACGATGCTTTACTTTCCATTGCTATTTCCTGATACTCTGATTCATGTAAGCCCTGCGTGGCAAACTATTGTAAGGTGACCATAAGGTCGTACAACTCGTTTATATCCATGTCTGAAGTACTTTATTATTATTCCGATGTGTATGGTTGTGGTATTTTAACCCTGTTTAGCCTGTGTGCACTAGCGTGATCCTGGACTAGTGCTGAATACACAGAGGGGCCAGATTTGCATATTCGGGTCCCTACAGCTATGAACGCTCTATTTAGTGCTGTGAATGCGGATGAGTTCAATCGAGTGAGCAATCTCGAAACCACTCACGTGATTTGGACAACCCTCTCAGAAATTCATGAGGGCACATCCTTGGTCAAAGAAGACAAATTGCATATGCTTCGGATTAAATATGAGAGTTTTATTATGTTACTCCATGAGAACATTAATGAGATGTACTCGCGGTTAAATAACATAGTAAATGAGCTCAAAGGCCTTGGTGTATCATTAACCGACTTTGATATTGTTCGAAAGATGCTTAGGGCCCTTCCGGAAAAATATGAGACATTGGTGACTTTATTCCTCAACTCACCGGAATTGCCAAGGATGACGCCAACCGGACTTCTTGGAAATCTTATCACCAATTAGCTTTACAAGAAGGACAAGGAAGAGCTATTGAAACAAAGCTCTTCGAAAAAGAAGAACATTGCTTTCAAGGCAAAGGTGGAGTCTAGTGATGAGGCTCTTGAGAATACCGAAAATGAAGATACGGAAGAAGAAATGGTGCTTCTCGTAAGACGAATGAAGAAGTTCATGAGAAGACGCTCAAGCTCAAGTGGTCCTCAAGAGTTTAGAAGAGGGCAAAATTCTAGCACCAACCGGTATGCAAATATTCGGTGCTATGAGTGTGATGAGAAGGAACACATTGCCTCCCATTGCCCCAAGAAGAAGGATGACAAAAATAAATCACCCAAGAAGAAGAAATTCTTTCAAGGCAAGAAGAAGCTTTTCAAGAAATTTCAAAAGAATGGCAAGGGTGAAGCTCATATTGGAGAGTGGGATTCCGAAGAAGAGTACTCGGACTCTGACTCATCCGAAGAAGAAACTCCCTCAAAGAAGAAGGGTCTTGCCGGTATCGCCATTAAGGAGGCTTCATCACTATTCGTCACTCCTTTATGTCTTATGGCTAAAGGAGAATTTAAGGTAAATTCAAATGACGATGATGAACCTTCATATGATGAGTTAATGGATATGCTTGAAGACTTGAATGAATATCTTGGCAAAGAGAAATCAAAATTTAAGGTTTTCAGAAAAGAGTTTCTTTCTCTCAAAAATTCTTATGAGGAGCTAAAGAAGCTCATGAGGTTCTCCTTGCCAAGGACCATTCAAAGTCCTCAAAAGATATTGGTATTGAATGCAACATTATTAATGATTTGCCTAAATTAAAAGTTAACTCATGTTATGTTGCAAAATCAAGTATAGCTACGTTGTGTGATGATTTAGTTGATATGTCATGCTCTAATGCTAACTCATGTCATGAAAACTTAATTGTTGAAAATAACAAACTTAAAGAACAAGTAAATAAACTCAACAAAAGTTTAGATAGATGCTTTAAGGGTAAGGATACCCTAAATAAAATCTTAGGTAGTCAAAGATGTTCTTACAATAAAGAAGGATTAGGATATGTCCCTAAAAAGAACAAGAAAATAAGTAACAAGGCTCCTCGCTTTGTGAAATCAAATGGTAAATTTTGTTATAAATGTCATGATGTAGGACATTTAGCTTTTGATTGTTCATTAAGTAAAGCATCCAAAGAAAATATTCATGACTCTTGCTATGTACTTTAAAGAGATAGAAATGGTAAAGTTTTCGCTAAGTTTGTAGGGACCCCGATAATTGGCCAAAGAAAGAAAGCCGTTTGGGTTCCCAAAACCTTGGTCACTAATCTCCAAGGACCCAAACAAATTTGGGTACCTAAAAAGGCTTGATTTTATTTTGTAGGTGAACTACAAGACCGGTGGACGGCACTGGGTGCTAGATAGTGGATGTACCCAACATATGACCGGCGATCGAAAAATGTTCACCACTTTTGATTCGGGAAGTGGACAACATGACAAGATCACATTTGGCGATAATAGCAAAGGAAAGGTATTGGGATTAGGTAAAATTGCCATATCGAATGATCTTTCCATTTCTAATGCATCTCTAGTTGAAACACTAAATTTTAATTTGTTTTCCGTTGCTCAAATATGTGATCTTGGTCTTATTTGTAGCTTCTCTAAAAATGGTGTTGTTATTTCTAGAGAAAATGATAATTCTTTAGTATTTAAAGGATTTAGATTTGTAAATTTGTATTTGGTTGACTTCACCTCAAATGACTCATGTCTTCAAACTTGCTTAATGGCAAAGACATCTTTAGGATGGTTATGACATAGAAGACTAGCTCATGTTGGGATGATTCAACTTAAAAAGTTGTTTAAAAATGATTTAGTTGTGGGCTTGAAAGATGTGAAATTTGAGAGGAATAGACTTTGTTGTGCTTGTCAAGCCGGCAAGCAAGTGGCTAGTTCTCATCCTTTAAAGAGTATCATGTCCACATCTAGACCATTAGAGCTCTTACACATGGATTTGTTTGGCCCAACAACCTATTAGAGCATCGGGGATAATTCTTATTATTTAGTCATCGTTGACGATTACTCTAGATATACTTGGGTATTCTTTCTAGATGACAAATCCGAAGCCTCCGAGATTTTCAAAAAGTTTGCAAAAAGGGCTCAAAACGAATTTGATTTTAAAATAAAGAAAATCCGTAGTGACAATGGTTCCGAGTTCAAGAATACAAGAATTGAAGATTATTGTGATGAACTTGGAATAAAGCACGAACTTTCCGCAACCTACACTCCGAAACAAAATGGAGTTGTAGAACGGAAAAGTCGGACATTAATTGAAATGGCAAGAACAATGCTTGATGAATATGGCACTTCCGATAGTTTTTGGGCGGAAGCCATTAATATCGCTTGCCATGCTACAAATAGACTTTATTTGCATCGACTTTTGAAAAAGACTTCTTATGAGCTCCTTGTTGGAAGAAGACCGAACATTTCTTATTTTTGAGTTTTTGATTGCAAATGTTATATTTTGAAAAAGGGTGTTCGGCTATCAAAATTTCAAAGTCGTTGTGATGAAGGGTTTTTACTCGGTTATTCGTCAAATAGCAAAGCTTATCGGGTTTTCAATAAAAACAAAGGATTTGTAGAGGAAACTTATGATGTTGAATTTGATGAAACTAACATCTCTCAAGAAGAGCAAGAAAACTTGGATGATGTAGGTGAAGAAGGTTTAAGAGAAGCAATGAAGAATATGACTCTTGGAGAAGTGAAGCCGGAAGTGGACAAAAATGATCAACCTTCATCCACTCAAGTTGAGCCTTCCACCTCCATCACACCAAGTCAAAATCAAACCATCGACGTGGATGGGAAGGACAACGATCAATAAGCTCAACCTCTACCTTAAAGAATTCATCACGGTCTCTCCAAAGATCATCCAATAGATCAAATATTGGGTGACGTGAGTAAGGGAGTTCAAACTCGATCTCGCATTGCTTCCTTTTTTGAACATTATTCATTTGTATCATCGTTTGAACCTACTCACGTGGATAAGGCATTAGATGATCCGGATTGGGTAAATGCAATGCATGAAGAGTTAAATAATTTTGCCCGAAATGATGTTTGGACTCTAGTAGAAAGACCTAAGGAACATAATATTATTGGCACAAAATGGGTCTTTTGGAATAAGTAAGATGAAAATGGTATAGTTGTTAGAAATAAAGCTAGGCTAGTAGCGCAAGGTTTCACTAAAGTTGAAGGGTTAGATTTTGGTGAAACTTTTGCACCAGTAGCTAGATTAGAGGCTATTAGAATCTTGCTTGCATACACATCTTGTTTTGATATTAAATTATTACAAATGGATGCAACGAGTGCATTCTTAAATGGACAAATATCCGAGTTGGTATTTGTAGAGCAACCTCCCAATTTTAAAAATTCCAAACACCCAAATCATGTGTATAAACTCTCTAAAGCGCTATACGGTCTCAAGCAAGCTCCTAGAGCATGGTATGAGCGACTTAGAGATTCCTTAACCTCAAAAGGTTTCAAAATTGGGAAGGTTAATACAACACTCTTTACAAAAATAATTGATGAAGATTTCTTTGTATGCCAAATTTATGTTGATGATATCATTTTCGATTCTACTAACGAAGATTTTTGCAAAGAATTTGGTGATATGATGTCTAGGGAATTTGAAATGTCAATGATTGGAGAATTGAGCTTGTTTCTCGGACTCCAAATCAAGCAACTCAAGAATGAAATATTCGTAAGCCAAACCAAGTACACTAAGGATTTACTCAAAAGGTTTGGTATGGAGGAAGCAAAGCCAATCAAGACTCCAATGGCTTCAAACGGGCATCTCGACCTAAATGAGGGAGGTAAACCGGTAGACTTAAAGCTTTATAGGTCTATGATTGGTAATTTACTTTATCTCACCGCATCTAGGCCCGATATAATGTTTAGTGTTTGCATATGTGCTCGTTTCCAAGCTTCTCCCAAAGAATGTCATTTAATTGCCGTAAAGAGAATTCTAAGAAATTTAAAGCATTCCTCAAATATAGGGTTATGGTATCCTAAAGGTGCTAAGTTCGATTTAATTGGATATTCGGATTCTGATTATGCGGGTTGCAAAGTGGATAGGAAAAGCACCTCTGGAAGTTGTCAATTTCTAGGTAGATCCTTGGTTTCTTGGTTTTCCAGAAAGCAAAATTCCGTAGCTCTATCCACCGCCGAAGTCGCATATATATCCACCGGTAGTTGTTGCGCTCAATTATTATGGATGAGGCAAACTTTAATGGATTATAGAATAAATTTCAAACAGGTGCCTCTTTTGTGCGATAATGAAAGCACAGTTAAAATAGCCAACAATCCGGTCCAACACTCAAAAACAAAACATATAGATATTCGCCATCACTTCTTAAGAGATCATGTTAGTAAAGGTGATATTGTGATTAGTCATATTAGAACAGAAGATCAACTAGCGGATATTCTCACCAAACCCTTGGATGAAGCTAGGTTTTACAAATTGAGGAATGAATTGAATGTCATAGATATCTCTAATGTAGCCTAAATGTTGTTCTCATTTGGATATTTATTGATTCTTGTTCTTTCTAAGGAGTGTCTCACATTAAGGGGGAGTAATATGCTTTACATGCATATTTCACATCCTCTAAATGTGAAAAATCAATACTAGTGCCGTTTATCTTTAAAAGATAAATTTAGATCTCTATAGGTCAAATTATTTGAAAATAATCTACTTTAGTTTAATAAACTTCAAAGGTTCTGAAAACTTCATTTACAATATACTATTATGTAAATCTCATCTTTTGAAAATAGTATCATACTTTATCTTCCTTATTTCATAATTAAAAATATTTGTGTTTTTGAAAAGGTTTGTTAAGTTCAAAATCTTGAGCTATTTTGATCTATTTAAAGCACAAATTGAGTCATGCCAATTGAACTAGGTTTGAGAATATCTCTAGTTCTTAATTGGTGATTTCGACTCAAACAAGTCAAATATGAATGATTATTTATCTTCTCTTTGAAGTATCATTTCTTGTTTTGTGTCTCGGTTGGAAATGCTCTAAAATATCCTCATAAGTGCTATGATTGTATAAGGGCAATTTCGCAACTTTGTTTCTGATGTTTTCCTGCTTTTTGCCTGTAGTCGGCACTACCGGCCGCCTCCTGCGGTAGTACCGACTTTGCGGTACTACCGGTGCCAGAGAGCGGTAGTACCGCTCGGCTAGTTAAGTGTTGGGGACCCAAAATCTCAACCGGCCGTTCCTTTCCCTCCTCTCTTTAACCTCCTCTCTCTTCACCCGAAATCACTTCTCTCATCTTCAACTGTGCGGCTTTCTCTCTCTCCCTCTCTCAAACCCTAAATCCAATTCCTCAAATCTTTGGTGATTTTTGAGTATTCCTCCATTGGTATTGATCCTTGTGACCTTCTCCTTCAAAAGGTAACAATCTTCTCCATCATCTCTTGTTGTTTCATCCTCTTTTGAGCATTCTAGGGTTTAGAAGAAAATTTAATTATGTGAATTAACTAGCAATTTTTGTGGCAATATATTGATGGATTAGATCTCAAAATGCTCTACATCACTCCTAATCCAAGCCAACATAACTTTACTTTGCCACATTGCCTCAAATTTTTTGAAAATTCTGCCATGGTTGTGCTAGACCAGCACTACCGGCCATATGGAGCGGTAGTACCGACTCAGCAGTACTACCAGGCTCCTTGAGCGGTAGTGCCGACTGTGCATTTTTGGTAGGCTCTTTTGAACTTTTGAGGATTCAATTAAATTGCCAAAATTCATATGATTCTATTTACTTCAAGAAAATCCCTCTTGTTTAAATGCTCATGTCCTAAAATCCTTGAAAATTCCTTCAGATCATGCCTTGCACAAAGAAATCCGGAGTCGGTCCATCTGGAGCTCCAACACCGGACTCTGACAGCGAGGACAGTGACAACTCTTTTACCATTGCTATGAGGACTTCAGCAGCTAAAGGAGAAGCAGCAGCTGGGGCATCAAAGTCTAAGAAAAGAAAGATTCCTGCAGATGCGCCTCAGGAGCGTGAAATTGTTGGGAGTGATGATGAAACCGAAAGTGAAGACAATGAGAGCTTTGATGAGGAAGAAGAGGATTTGCCTCAGGTTGGAAGGCACAGGAATGATCCTTCCCAAATAAAAGGGGATGACTATTATGCAATCAGAGGGCAAAATCAGTATCTTCAGCCTCGCACCGCCACCAATCCAAAGTTACATTCTCTCTTCCAGCAAAAAGTATATGAGCAAATTTATCTGGAAAAAGACTTTGCAAATCAAAGATGGGTGAGTTGGAATCATGTTAGAGATCAGCCGGATTTCGTTGGAATCCCGGAGCTATTTGGAGGAGCAGGCTTATATCATCTCCTTGGTGGCAGGACAGACTACAATGAGAAGATCATCAAGCAATTTTATGCCACTCTCTATGTATCTGAGTCCTTTGATTCTATCACTTGGATGACCGATTCACGCAAATACACTGCATCCAAAGATGATTTTGAGCATGCCTTGGGAGTCTTCCACAGTTCCTTCCCGAAAATTCATGATGCTCCCACTTTGTCTCTGGATGAAGCTGCTGAATTCTATGACCGCTCTCACCCATTCAAGATTGGACAATCTGCTGGGCTGCAACTTCAACCGAGTATGGTCAACAAAATCATCAGAGTCACCATCCATCCAAAGAGCGGAAACTTCGATGCCGTGAGATCCTATGCTTGGAAAGTAATTGCAAAGATCATGGCAAATGAGAAATTCGATGTGGTGGATTTTATTATGAGAGAGATGGCTCAATCTGCAAGAGAAAGGGGAAGACCATCTATTTTGCTCCGTATATCATGGCCTTAATCCGAAGAGTAGCAGGGTACAATGGTCCAACTCCCACTCCTCACAAGCCATATAAGCCACGTGTTGCTCCACCTCAAGTTCTGCATCACATTGCTGAGCAGGCTGCCCAAGCAAAAGCTCAAGCTGAGCAACCCGCTCAAGCTACCCAAGCTGCTCAAGCCTCTCAAGCTCCTCCTGTGCCCGATGCCTATCTTGCCGGTCTTGAGAGTCTGCGGTCCGATATGATGACTCCTTGGGCCATACAATAAATGACCCAACTGCATCTTGGATGGTCTCTACGCCATCAGGGGTGCTGAATGGTAGCTTCCACAAGCCAAGGCACGGAACAAGCACGATGTCCACTTGCACCTTTGCGTGACCAATCGGGACAGGTTGGTTGTGTATCACAGTGCCCAGATATGCCATGCCCTCTGCAAGCACGATGACCAAGCCCCCTTGCTCCAGATGTGCATAGAACTTGCACTTAGTTGCCTTTGTGATATCATCCATAGGATATCGAGGCGTTGGGACTGGCGTGGACCCGACGCTACTCCGAATGCGGGCCGGGCTCGGGTTGTTATCCGACCACCATGCTTGTAACACCCTTTCCGCCTCCTTCTCTTCCCACAGTCTTAAAAACTCTTGTTGGGCTAGCTGTCTTATTGTATCAGCCATGGTCCTCTTATATCTTTGACGTGACTTGTATTGGTTTTAATATTCCAGGAACCCATGCTTGAAGCACACTCGACTTCCGACGCCACGAGTGCGACCTAGGTGTTCCTTGGTTCCCAACGCCGTCGTTAGGTCGTCGTTCTCCTTGTCTGGCATGAAACATCCCTCCGCTTGCTCCTGCGAGATCTTCTGCAGCTTGGCCGAAACTTCCAGGACCACGGGGTCCATCGTGCTTTTGCGACCCTTCTTGCTATTGGGTTGGCGAGCTAGGACCCAATTTCTGCCTCGCTCACTACAGCTCGTCAATGGGTTCTCTATCCCAGCATAAGCTTCCTCTTCTTCTTTACTCCTCCAGTCAACAATCTTAGGGGCATACCCACTTGTGCCTAAGTGATGGGGGTACTTGTTCTTCTTCGTGAGGGCATTGTAGACCTCGCTCAATGCTATGGCTTCACTTGTGGTCTTCTGCCGGACAAACTCCGCCCATTCACCCACAGTGATTTTTCCATATTTCTGGAATGGTGTCTGCTCCATCTTCACAAAGTACTTGTTCAGCTCATACCTCCAGTTCCGGAAGCTCTTCCCCATCACGTCTAAGGCATTCTTCTTAGCGATGGCCTCATACTCTGGGGGAACCTTACGATTTTCTGCAGCTCGGTCCAAAGGTGTGCCTTTGTCGCGTCGGCCACCTTTGTCTAGTTATCAATCGTGATGGAGACATTGTCCTTAACAAGACAGCCGTAGCTATTTCGGAACTTGGATAGTGCCTCACGAGGTGCTAGGAGCTCTCCTAAAGGACCGACCTCCGTGATATACTAAGTGCCTTCCGGTAACTTGTTCCTACTTTGTTCCCCCCGTTTTCATTTATGCGAGGTCATGCTTGTTGCAGAAGAGGACTTCACGGGAACATGCCCAGAGGTATCTTCAATTACCTCTTGAACTGCAGCTAGTCGGCGTGATCACCTTTACGGCCTCTTCATAGAAATAAACACGAGGAATACGCAAACATAAGGAAATGCAATTATGTCCACGCCAAGCTACAAATAAAACAAGCTCACTCTTCTTAATACCACTTCATTGGGATTGTAGTCGGAGTCGATTTCCCCACGTCGTCGTTCTGGTCGTGGGCATGGAACTGGGCTTGGGCTCATGTACGATGACGAGGAACCATCACTGCCCAAGGATAACGATGGGCTCAGTGTTCTTTCCGGTCACGTGGCTACATCATCCTTCTCGGCCAAGTCTTGCTGCCTTCCGGCATCGCCCTCCTCTTACAGTGGCGTATTACCACCGAGCTCTGCAAGCAGGCTCCTCTTAAGTGCCTTCTTGGCGGGCAATTCTTTTTCTCCCATCTTACTACAAAACAGATTGCAATGACATCAATTTGAGCCTATTAATATTTACAGTGGGAATTCATTATGATTTTATTAGCACGTCAAACTCTTTGGTTAAAATTCTATCCGAATCAGTCGCTGACATTCGATTTCTACATATGAGGGGAATGCTTTCTACATCGAAGGAAACAAGAAATATCGATGGTTGATTCGAAGGAAACAATTAAGAAACACGAAACCTCTTTAGTGAGATTATATGAGCAATTGCCTGAACCAAAATACGTCATTAATGGGAGCTTGTACTATTACAGGGGGAATGTTCATTAGGGATTCCTATAGTACTGTTAGTGGAGTTGATAAGTTAGTTTGTCGAGGAGCGAGGCCGTGGAGAAGTCACCGAGCGAGGCGACATGGAGGTGTCGGCGTCGACGAGGTTAAGTGTGGCCACCGACAATGTGTGAAATGGTCGTGGGGGCTTGAGCCCTTGAGAGGAGATCGAGTCTTGAAAGCGGTCGTTGGAGGTGCGGCGGATGGTAGTCAAAGGCGCGAGCCCTCAGAGAGGTCACCGAGCGCGGCGGAATGGTTGTCGGAGCTGCGAGCCCAAGGGAACGTCACCGAGGGCGGTGGCGTGGAAGCATCGATGGGGGAAATTTGGCTTTGCCGCTTTGGATAGGGTGAACACTCGATCTCCCGCCTAGTGATTTTAAGGGTTAGGAATTTCCATAGGCGGTGCACAAGATTTCCACAGGCGGTCCCAACAATTTCTTCAGGCGGCATTAGTAGATCAGGCGGGCCTCTCCCAAAAGTACATCGACAGGATGATCCGCTTGCGCTATATTTGACAACACCAGCAGTTTGGGGAGACCGCCAGCAGTACGTAGTTATATATATATTGACTGGGTGCTCTCCTCAATGTGCCAGGCGATTCCACAGACCGGTTGGTCCATCCCTAGTTTAGAAAACCTTAACGGATCATCCTAGTTGCGTAGAACTTTTGTCGTCATCCACAACAGAACTACTACGACAAGATAATCCATTATTAATAAATATGCGCATACCAGACCATCGGTCCGACAAAATGCCTTCTTTTTTTGAAAGGCAGCGAGCTACAATTATATTAGATAGGGGAAAGAAAGAGAGTACAATGGTGCAACAGGCTGCACCATCGGGAGGAGATTAGAAGTGGGAGGGAATGGAGGAGGGAGATAACAAAGAAGACAGAGAGAAAAGAAAAGAAAGAAAAAAACAACAAGAGGCAATCAACTACACCGCTGGACGAGTTTTTGTAGATTCTTTGCGCCCGTGAAGATCCAATTTGCCGTCTCGTCCTTGATGGACTGGAGAATTGCATCGCTTGTTTTGCATTCATTTCTGAAGACTCTGTTGTTTCGCTCTCTCCACCATTGCCAATAGGTTAAGATAATGACAGTTTTTACGCCCTTTCGGGACCTTTGTTGGCTGTTCAACTGGTGTAGGGTCCATTGCTCTAGGTCATTGGCCGGTTCCCATCGTTCCGGGAGAAGAGAGGGTGTGAGGGTCCAGTGGCTTATAGCTATCCATAAAACTTTGGCTTGAGGGCAGTCTATGTGTAGGAGAACACGTAGGCTACGCTAGCCGAAAACAAAATTTTCTACGCATTCAACCAGGATACATGCGAGTAGTGGATCATGGATCATTACCCTTGGAGCACGTTAGCAGCGGAGAAAGAGTGGGTGAAGCGTCCCCGCGTACTCCAAAGTACAGTAGTAGATGCCGAAGTTGATCATATCCTCCTCGCGATCGTGCACGCAAAGCTGTAGAGGAAGTAGACGTTCTCGCCAATCAGCGCCGAGGCAGATGCAACGGTGCCTCTACGGTATCCACACGTCCAGGGTGGGATCACCGCGCGCTGGTGTGCTAGCACCCACGCGTCTTGACTAGGGTTTAAGGCGGTGGGATGCAGCGGCGGCTAGGGTTTGTGGTGGGGAGAACCTCTGTTGCACCCCCACGCCCTTTATATAGAGTGCACTACAGGGCCTTCTCGATAGAAGCCCACTAGGACTCACACTAATGGATCTTCTCTGAGAAATCCATTAAGGCGCTAGAGGATCCAAATCCGTGTAAACCCACTAATGGATCCAATCCATCGGACATGATCCAACCCGTTAAATGTGTGACTCGTTAGGTTCATGCATAGCGGCCATGGCCCTAGAAACCTCTTTTCGAGACCATCGACAACAAGTGGTTCCTAGCGGGACATGTTGTCCCCGAATCACAGAGTGATCGTATCGGCTGAACCTTGATATACTCATATACCAATCCTTTTGCCACGCGATACGGTCAAGCTCAAGGCAAGATCGTGCCATCCTTGTGATAGCTCGACCCATTCACTCGTCAATGTAATGGATATGTTTCGTGATTAACACTTTAATCACTTTGGCATGGCCATGCATTTTCCTTATCCATCCACACCGAGGGGCCCGAGATATCTCTCCGTTATCAAGGAGGGCAAATTCTATCTTGATCTCTTATATCTCCGTCATGTTTCATGGCATACTCGTAGCTACCTTTATAACTCCCCGCTACGGAGAAGCGATTGATAGCCCCAAAGTATACAATTACACATCTTTGAGAATCAATAAGAATCTCGGGTCAAAGGATCGTATAGGTATACCGCTCGAGACTACACACGATGGCACTTCTAAGATAACAATCTCATCGATGTCTCGGAGCGGGTCTATCAACCCCATGTTCTCTAACATGTGCCCACATTATTGATTTGATATCTCCATATCTATGGTATGTGAAACATTACCATCAATCAATACATGTCTTTGGTCGATCACTATTGTCCCACATAATGATATGTGACCGAGGATCGTTTAGAATAATATCATATAACCAATGTGTTTCACAATTAAGTCATACTCAATGAACAAAGGAGTGACATTTATTCATGGAACTGATAAGTACATGAACATAGACGTATGATACAATCATCTCACATGATCGCCTCTAGGGCATATCACTAACACTATGAAGAGGTGGTAGACCGTTTCAAGATTTCGATAGCACATCTGGCAGAAATACTGGTTTGGCCACTCACGCCGCTGTAAGCGCTGTGCAGTCCAAAGTCGGTCTTGGAGCACCAACCAAAAGAAGACTTTGCAGCGCGACGGACCCCATGCAGACCAAACGAGAAAAGGGAAGGATGAGAGGGTGCTTCCTACAAATTTCATGCGGTATGCCGAGGAAGATGAATAGACTCCCGCGGGGCTTTGAGTCCATGCTATGGCGTCTGATATTCTTGATCATGATGGGGCCGATTGTATTCGCTGCCATAAGTTTACGAATTCTGGAAGGTGATGAACAGTTAGGTTTTGCCTAATGTCCCGGATCCAGTTGTTGCCTAGGAGGCATTTTGAATCGTTCTTGTTTTGTGTCTGGAAAGCGTGAATAGGGATGGTGCCAGCTGCATAGGGGCATAGCCCTATAGCCATCTGTCAGTCCAGAATGACGCCATCTGACCATTTCCAATAGTGATCCTAGTGGCCGTAGAGAAGAGTTGACGGTCAATACGATCACATGGAATCGATTCTCCAGACCACGACCTATCCTCAGCTTTCCATTGGAGCCATAGCCATCAAAGGCGGAGCACTCTGGCGAATCTGTGAAGGTCAAGAACGCCTAATACCCCATTCGAGTGGCCGGCAGATTGTTGTCCAATGGACTTTGCAATTTCCATCGTGAAGGTCATTTTTGCCCGCCTAAAGGAATCGTCTTCTAAGTTTGTCAAGATCTGAGATAAATTTCTTCGGCACCTTGACCGCCGTCAACAGGTAGATAGGTAGCGAGGACAGGACCAATTTTACCAAAGTGAGACGGCCGCCAATTGTGAGTAGGTTCGCTTGCCAGCCCCCTAACCGTCGAGCCGCTTTGTCTAGGATGTGTTGGAGGTCAGCTCAACGCAATCTTCTGAGTGCCAGCAACATGCCCAGGTATTTGATAGGGAAGGTTGAGATTTGTCCCTGAAAGGCCTGCAAGATGCACTGGAGGTTCAGGTCTTCACCTCTGATTGCGGCGATGGTGATCTTTTGCATGTGGACTTTTAAGCTAGACGTTTCGCCGAAGGATCTGAGTATGGCAAAGGTTGCCTCTAGCTCTTCCTTGATCGGATTGAGGAATATAGATTGGATTGAGGAATATAACCACATCATCTGCAAATAGGGATACTCTGGTCGATGGGTCACATCCCTGTAAGGGGGACAGGATACCGTCGTTGGTAGCTTTGGAGAGCAAGTAGTGGATTGGGTCGATGGCTAATAGGAAGAGGTAGGGTGATAACGGGTCGCCTTGCCTTAGACCACGGTGGCGACTGAATTTGGGTCCGAGGATTCTGTTGAGGAGGACCGAAGAGGTGGTTGAGGCGAAGGAAATTAACAGCCAATCTCGCCATCGGGGACTGAAACCATGGGCTTGTAGGAGTTCCAGAAGGTATTCTCAGGAGACAGAGTCAAAAGCTTTTTGGATGTCGAGCTTGAGCAAGAGCACCGGCGCGCGTTTCTAATGGTAGGCTTTTTGCGCGGTTTTGAACCCATAAGAAGTTTTGCTGGATACATCTTCCTTTGATGAAGGCACTTTGTGAATTTGAGATTAGCACGTCTATGTGCTTGGCGAGGCGCAACGCTAGAACCTTTGATAGGATTTTTGCGAATGTGTGAATGAGGCTAATTGGTCTATAATCTGTGGCGGTTCCCGAGTCTTCTTTTTTTGGGATTAGGACAATGGAAGCTATGTTCAGAGGTTCGAAAGCTCGAACATTGCAGTTTTCAATGCAGCAAAAAACGGCCATGATGTCCTGCTTGACAATTTCCCAACAATGTCTGAAAAAAGTGCCTGTGAAACTGTGGGGAACCGTCCCCGGGACTCCACTGATTCACCCAAATGCGCGGTACATCTCAAGTGAATCAAGGGAACCTCGGCGTTCCACGATTATACCCGTGTTGGTCCCAGGATAGTTCGCCAACACGAGCATTCTCATCCAACAGTTGACATCACAACACATACACAATTATCGGAAGCATAAACGTTATTACATTCCAAAAGTAGGACTGCTGTCCATAACGACACATTTAGAGTTACTACATCAAGTAGCAGCGGAAATCATAAGATAAACAACAAAAGGGCCAGCATGGCATGCCCCCAAAGCCTCAGGCAACCAACTGGGGCAAGAACGGCGACTAAACGTTAGAATTGTCGAAATCTGCCCGGTAAAAGTCCCCGGGTAGTGCCTCATCCTCACCTGTAGCAAGTGGACAATCCGATTGAGTACAAAGAGTGTACTCGCACAATAATATACATTGCATGTTGATTTCTAGCTACATGTGGTTGCTACATCAAAGGAAGGCAAAATGGCAATTTCAGCATAAAGCAATATTTGGGATAAATCGTAAGCATGTATAGATTGATAAGAATTTGCATTTAATAAACATTTGCAAAATCTAATACATAATATAACATCATCATAATCACATTTGTATCATGCCTTCAAGCATTCTCCGAACCATGAGTTCCATCGCTCATGTTTGACTACACACACACAAGTACTCCAATACTTGTGTCTCTTTTCCCACTCTCATCCCATTCTTACCAAGTCCTTAATACTCGCCCAGTGACTGACAGTTCAAGTGATCGTCCTTAACCATGGACGCGGCTATTCGAATAGTTTAAACTCTGCAGAGGTACGACTTTACCCACACGACACGTCACACTCGTAAGCCAAGCTATTAACACATTTCCTTTGATGTGTCGGCCGAGGTGAACGTGACAAACCATTTTCCAGTATGCATGGTAGCGTATCTAAACTATCCGGGTGACTATGACCCTCGATCCCGCGTGCCCAGTGCCCGGTGTGTGTGGATCAAGGAGTACACCCGTTGTTGGACATCCCCAACTCAACAAAGTTCGAGGGACTCCGAGGACATTCCTTGGCGCTCCACTAAGCCCAAGGAATTCCGGTGGACATTCCTTGACGCTCCACTAAACTCAAGGAATCCCGAGTGCACATGGTTTACACACCCTAGTCATGCACAAGTACTTGGTTACGCTAGTCCCATAAACGGCGTGTGGTTTGCACGATAGTTACTCAAAGAGACGTCACCAGGATTCCATCCTTAGGGTCCTTAACCAACATCTCTACTCATGAACCAACATTTAAAACCATCATCATCATAATAATTCTCAATTATTGCGACCAATGGACTAAGTCCATCTATCGCGGTTTCTAACGATGTTCTAAGCATGGCTAAGCATTTCGCACGAACCCATATAAAATAACAATAAACCAACCACCTAGGGCGACAATGGAACATGGAAAGAACACGATAAAGGGATAACATCACAATGTGGTAATAGCTAAGAATTCTATCCAATCATAATTGTAATTGAAAATAAGCATGCAATTGATAAAATAATTCCAAATATGTAAATTTTAAATAGTAGGAGCAATCATGGTCAAGGAGTAAAGTAGTGCCTTACTGCTCGTTCTTGACTTCTAAGGCGTAGTCGTACTCGGGAGTGCCTTCTGAAGCGTCAACACCTAATCGAGAAAATCCAAATTCATAAACACCAACTCAAGAACTCCAATGGTGCACATGATTAAAAGATGCATGAAATGCTCATGATGGGTAGTACTAATGGTAATATGAAAATACTAATTGAGTTTTGCGTCAAAAGTTTAAGTCCTAAAGTTTTTATTGAATTATGTCCGGAGTATCCGGGTTGACCCTCTCGGTCTGCCCTATCCGGAGTATCCGGACAAAACCCTGAAGTGTCCGGGTTGACACCCTCGGTCTCGCGTATTCTGCCCTATCTGGAGTATCCGGATGAAATCCCCGGAGTGTCCGGATGAAATCCCCGAAGTGTCTGGATGAAATCCCCGGAGTATCCGGGTTGAGCAGTCTGTTTCAAAATGGCTATTTTGTCTATTGTCCTCTACACTTGAAAGGAATGGACTAGTGTTTCAAAGGGATGAACTAGGGCAGAATATTACCACTACAAGATTGCTTTTGCACTTGGGGAAGGTTGGTTTCGGCGAGGGAATGACAAGAAGGTGTCGCAACGCCGGTTCTCGTGGTGCGCCTTCTCCTAGCTCGTGTAGACGACGATGACCTCGCTTGCTCGTGCTTGCAACAACAACTAGCCCTCCTCCTCAAGCTTCCATGCGACATGCGCGACCCGATTCAAATTGTGATGACGGATTTCATGGAGAAGGAAGAAATGAGTCATAATGGCAATAATTTCGGAATATGGGAAGAAGGAAAATCGATTACCACTCACCCAAAACTTGGTGCCTCAAGAATCCCTTTGGATGGATTTGAAGCTCTTGATTTTGGCTTCAAGGTGGTATAACATGCACAAGCTCAAGCTCAAGATTGGAGGGGATTTGTGGGGGAGAATGGCAAGAGGTGTAGAAGAAGTGCTTGCTGTTTTTCAGGATTTGGAGCAGCAAATGGGCAGGTGGAGAGGAGAAACCAAGGTGGAGAACCTTATATATGGCTGCCCACTCATGTTTACATGTGGGGCTAGGTCCCACATGTCATAGAGTGAGTAAAAGAGTGGGTAGAAGTGATTGGAGTGAGAAAAGTCATAGAGAGGATGTGCAGCCCACAAGTTCCTATGCAACGTAGGTCCCATGTGTCATTGACATGTTAGGTAAGTGGGTAGAGGTAAGTAAAGTAAGAAGTGTTATAGTAGATATGTGCAGCCTACTCCCCTCTCTCTTATGAACATGGCCCACATGTCATTGACCAAGGTAAAATACATGTGTGCAGTTTTGGAAAATGATTGTTAGGATTTTGTTACTCCCTTCTCATGCAAAATAAATGTCCTAACACTTGTATGATAATAATTAAGTGAGGATGTAATGACATTACGGAAGATGTTAGCATGACAAGCTTCGCCTACCGGATTAATGAAAATTGGGTTGTTACAGAAACCATCTGGGCCAGGTGCTTTTTCAGTGGGAAGCTGGCGAATTGCGTGTAGCACTTCATTCTCTAAGAAGGGGGCATCAAGATCGGCAACGTCATGGACCGGTAGGTTTAGACTTTGTCAGTTTACAACAGAAGGACGCGAGGTGTTGCAGCCCAGGAGAGAGGAGAAATGGTCAAACAAGAGGCATTCCTTGTCTTCATGCTTAGTAGCTAAACCATCAGAGGAATTTATCGACTGGATAAAGTTTTTTCGACGTCTTCCATTTGCCTTAAGGTGGAAAAACCGGGTGTTTGCATCCCCTTCCTTGAGCCAAACGATTCGAGAGGCCTGTCTTTTTCGGGCCTTTTCAACTGCTTCCAGGCCAAGGGTCCGAATTTTTAGTGATTTCCGAAGATCGCATTTAGCCTAGGATAATTCTCTCGACTCCTGAGCAATATCAAAGCGTAGGATCAACACGTTTGCTATTAGGGATTGGAGCTTTGCATCACTGAAGATTGAGGAGCTACATGTGCGAAGCACTTTTGCAGTAGTGTGTAGCTTGTGTGTCAAAAGCTTTATCGGATCAGAGTGCATGCTTGGCATAGCCCAGGCCTGTTGGACGACTTGAAGGAAACCTGGGAGGCGGGGCCAGTAATTTTCAAACCTAAAGACCCGAGGTTTTCGAGGGCCATTTTCGTTGGTCAAAAGAAGTGGGCAGTGATCGGACATGGAAGAGGAAAGCGCTTGTGGAAGATGGTTTGAGAACATGAGGTCCTACCCCTGGTTGTAGAAAAACCGATCAAGCTTAACCAGAGTTGGGTCGCTTCGCTCGTTGCTCCATGTGAGCCTTCTATTTTGTAAGGGGATCTCCTTGAGGGAGCGGCGGTTGAGGGTGCCCCGGAATTGGGCCATGAGACGATGGTTGAGATTGCTATTGTTTTTGTCTCTCACTTCATAGATCAAATTGAAATCCCCGAGGACAAGCCAAGGTGATTGCGCTGAGGTGCCAGGGAAGCGAGCTCCTGGAGGAAGGATTGTTTTTCCAAGTCTTCAGTCGGTCCATAAACAGTCGTCAACAAAAACGAAGAACCATCATGCTGAAGAGAGACTCGAACTGTTAGGGAGTAGCGATTGAATTGCGGTGACATCACTCGGACCTTAAGACTATCCCAAAGCAACAATACACCCCCTCTAACGCCTTGGGCAAGAAGGCAGTGGGTGTTAGACAATCGCTGACCGCCAATTTGTAACACTAATTGCTGATCGATGGACTGTAGCTTTGTTTCTTGAAAACATGCAATATCAAGGCGGACGACATCAATTGTCTGCTGCAGGGTTGCTCACCTGGCTGGCCCATTAAGACTACAGACATTCCAGCTAAAAATGGAGCAATGAGGCATAAGAGGAGAAGAAGTCGACATCATCCAAATGGAAGAAGAATTTTCTGATTAGCAAGCGAACAGGAGTGCCACTCTTGGGGAGCATAACAGTGCAAACAAAAGGGGACACCCCGTGTCCTTTGGTCTGGCTAAAAGTGCAAACATACGAACTTCTAAAAGGCAGTACACAGCTTAGTGCAGCAAAAGGGGACACCCCGTGTCCACAAGCCTGGCTAAAAGCAAAAGGGGACACCCCGTGTCAACAGTCCTAACTTGAAGCAAAAGGAACGTGCAACATGAGAAGTCTGAAAACATGACAACATGTGAAGTCTTGAGAACAAAGACATCTGGTAGCGAATTAAGCACTCTGTGCAGACTGACATCTTTTATTTGGATCATCGAGGCGGCAGATATCCCATAGTACAGTGATGACTTGGTCCGGGAGTGGCTCAGTGAATAGGTTCTGGAATTTGAGTACATCCTCAGGGCGAACATGGCCAGAAATCAACCAGCAGAAGCCTAAGCGCCGAGAGAGAAGCTCCTCTGCCATTTTTGCCGTCGGAGCAACTCTTGTCTTGGATGCAAGTCGAAGGCTTCGCCGAGGTCCTGGTGGGCGATAGTCTGAAGTGTTGCTTTCAGAGGAGGGGCGCTGCGGCTGGCAGGAGCTGGCTGGTCGAGCCCCAAGGATCGAACCAGATGGCTTTGCAAAGACCTCGTGAATGAAGGCCTCAGCAGGCATGGGAGACTGCACTAGAAGACCAACATCCAGTCCTGAACGGTCCTCAGCCGGCGCAAGAAGCTCAGATGGTTGAAGACCATGAGTAGAGAGGTCGACATTCGGGAGGGAGACTGATGCTGGAGAGGACCCAAACGAAGACCCTCTTGGCGCTAGTGGCGCTTTAGCCTCAACCTCCTCCAGCATTGGGTCAATCCACCTTGCAGAGCTTGGCGCTGAGAAGGGCAGCAAAAGGGAGGCCAACGGGTCCTGGCCACTAGTTGCAAGAACCAGCATGCTCCTGGGCGGAGAAATGTCCATGGGGACAGGGCCTTCAGAATGCACCAAGAGCTGCCGCGACGCCGCATGCTGGAGGCATGCATGATGCACAGTTTGGGCATTTTCCAGCGAGTCGCCCAGCAGCTCGAGCCCATTGTCGTGTCCCTTGAAGAACCGCCGCAGCGCATGGTCATGGGACCTGGAGCGCTGACGGAGACTCGGGCGGTTGCATGCGCTGGCACCGCGCAGGTCATCATTAGCAAGGTGGTTTCTCTGGTGGTGACGCGGGCTACGCGTGCGACGATCAAGTTGCCGGCCGCGAGAGTTGGACTCCCTTGTGCGGCTGCGACCAGAAGCACGGTCCGCCCCCGAGCGCCTCGCCAGGCGACCCCGGTGGTTAGGCCCGTTATGGTCACGCCCTCGCGGTCGTCGTCATCCTCCAAACGGTTGGAACCAAGGCGGTCACCCAGGTGACAGCGCACGACTGGGCGTTGAGCGAGTTGAGGGAGGGAGCCATCCAAGATGCTAAGGCACCACTCAAAGGATCTGGTTTTGGGCCAATCTTCATTTGATCCTGTAGCTGGGGAGAAGTCTTTGGTGCAGTCCAGGTGGATGAGGATTTCGTAGGAGAAGCCCTCCAGCGGGTTTGAATGTAGAGGCGGAGAATCCCGGTGGCCAGCCCTGGGTTGCAGAGCATAGCCACTTTGGTCTTCAGCAAATAAGGAACAGGTGCAAGACTTGGGTATGACGTCCGGGCTAAGCACCCAGACCCACACCCAAAAGATGTTTGTGGCCTCGCGGCGCCGGGAACGCAGGTCGATGCAGTCGAAGCAGCCCCAGCCTTTGAGAATCTCTGCCACAGTGGTCTGGTTCCAAGCGCTCAGCGGGAGGCCTTCCAAGCCGATGCGCGCCCGGAACCAGAAGGTTGTCTGGCTCGCATTGCTGTGGAGGAGCCAAGGCTTGACATCGTAAGCATAGCCGGCATGTTCGATGTGCCTGGCATGGACCACCGCATTCCTCTGCTCTGGAAAGTCAAACCAGGCGAGGAAGTCTTCCGGGCTGTGGCGCGTGACGCACATGTCATCCCAGGGGATGCCGAGCACAGCCTTGATGGTCTTGCCGCTTTGTAGGTGTTGGAGACCGCTGAGGAAGTCCTGTCACCGGTGGCGACAAGGAGTGCCGCATGCTGGCCAAGCTTGATCGCATCACTGTTCATGGCTTCAGAGCTGATTAGCGTGCAGATGCTCCTTGTTGGGCGGTTTTCAGGGAAGCCGGCAAGAGCCATAGCTTGGGAGTGAAAGTTTGGCCGGAGTGGATGATGGGAGGAAGCAGCCGGGCGGGGGCATTACCGTGCAATATGACCAGAGCACTTGTAGTTGAGACACCGGATTGGGTCCCTACACTTGTTGATTTTGTGGTCAAGGGCAAGGCAACAGAAGCACCGGTCTTTCATAGCAGGGAGCAATGCAGCTTTGGAGCGGGGGGATGCGGTTTCTTGGGTGAATGGGGACCTTGAGTTGGAGGGAGGTGTTTATAAGGGCAATGAGGCTGAGAAGGTGCAGTTATTGCAGGCCGATGCCCCCACCAGAACTTAGGTTTAACGAGGTGCCAAGCATCGCCAGACTACGCGGCACCGGATGACGTGGTGGACAGAGGGGCTTGGTTTTTAGCAAGGGCCAGAGGAGGGTTAAGAACTCCAGCCTTTTCAGAGCGAGAGCCACCAGCAGTTAAGGCTTCTGGGTGCGGAAAGGAGGAAGCGGAAGGCACACCTGCAGTAAAAGCTTCGAATCGCTGGTGGGTGAAGGCGCTGGAGGCCAACAACTCCGGTAGATCTTCATCAGGGAGGCGCACCAAATCTTTTGCTTGATGGGAGAGAGGAGCAGCGCCCCGAAGCAAGCTCGCTAACACAGGGAGAGCCCCTTCATCCGCCAGGCCCTGATTAGGGGAAGGAAAACCCTAATCCGCAGCAGGAGAGGCTTTGGGCTCACTAGCTTCGTCATCATCAGAGAAATCCCAGAGGAGCTTCACAGAATCTTCGGGAGATTTGGGGAGAAATTGCAGCTCAGAGTTCTCAGATTTGGGGGTGAGATCCGCCGATGGGGGTCAATGGACTCTTGCCTTAGCGTGGCTGGGTGGCGCCGTGGTCGGGAAGAGCCGCGGCGATTTGGATTTGGTGAGTGGTGGGATGGGATTCGCCACAGCCGGAGGGGATCGCGGCGAGGGGAACAGGGGGTGCGTTGGGAGGAAGAGCCATCTTCGTGTCTATACCATACTGCTTTAATTGTGCTTTTGACAAAATGCCTTCAAAGTTTTAGATCTCTCTTTGCGCAAACTCCATGTGTGAAAGAGTGCGCAGGAGCTAGGGGCCAGTGAAGCTAGGGGACGGAGAAGTTATCTTGCTTTGCTCGAAGTCCACTAAAATCAACATGGGACTCAGAAGCTATTGGCACGTAAGGTCGCATGTGCATGCTCTAGGGGTGAAGGACATGGGGGTGTCCGGGACTGTAGAACACCATCGCAGTTTGGGGAGACGCCACTACCGCTATACCACGCAAACAATGCATTGCAGATAACATTAACTTCTTAAAAGCATATAGATTAATTAGTGATTCCAAAAGTAGATATATAACAAAATGAACTATTCACTGACATTTTCCCATCACTAACTACATTCCAAAAAGTGGCACCAGTACTACATTGGCGCCAACTAGACACCTAGCTGACCTACGCTAGCTATCTACATCCAGAAGTCATCGTCGTCGTCGTCCTCCTCCTCTGACGAGAACCGGATCTTGGTGGAGGAGCTGGAGGAGGAGGAGGTGTACCCCCGTTGGAGGACCAGCATGTAGTCGCCGGAGTCAGAGCCACTAACGTTGTCGTCCTCGCTCCCCCACCCGATCGCCCCCTTCCCCTCCTCCGACTCCTCCACCTCCTCCTCCTTGTCGTCCAGCTCCTCCGGCTCCTCCTCCTAGTTGCCATCGCCGATATGGCCCCCGCCGCCTTCTTTATTCTTTGCCGCATCATTCTTGCCATTGCCGCCGCCCGCTACCTCATGGATGGCCTCCTCCACCCAGGGTTGCGGGAGTTCCTCCTCCCCAGGTGCTGCCCGTAACTGGGGGTCCCAGTTGACGGACGAAGATGAAGGGGGCGACAGTGACCGAAGTCGCGCCCGCTTCCTGGCGGGCTCAGTCTCCGCCGAGATTGCCGAGGAGGATGAGGACGAGGATAATGACATGGTTGCTTGTGGGGATGGAGAGAAAATGGGAGAATTGCACGGGGGAATTTGTGAACCGCGGGCGGCCGTGGAGAAACCACCGCTCCCCCAGTGAGGCAAAAGGACGCGCGCATCTAGCAAAACCGGATTGTCCGGTAGGTAGAACTTTTGTGGTCATCCACACAAGAAATGCAAGTACCGGATTATCCTGTTTATGTAAAATGGCCATACAAGAACTTGCGTGCACGAACTCCACAAGAGAAAGAGTGCAACGTAAAATGGCCATACCGTTTGATGAGTCGAACGGTACATATTTAGAGTTGAAGTAATTAATCACCCGCACGGTCCTAAATGTTCACATCGTTCACAGGGGATGCTACATTTCACATGGATCGAGTGGTGCAACATTCAGATAACTCATCCTTACATGAAGATCCGACAAGAGCTAACACCACTAAAATCAACTCAGCACTAAAGATCAGAGCCAGAGCTAGATCAGCTTCGCGCTTTTACAACAGAGTCGCCAGCAGGATCGTGGAGGTCATGATATTGAAATGGTCTACTCTCGTCACCATCGGACTGATGGGTTAGAGGTGATGTCGTAGGAGTAGGCTATGGGTCATGGCCTTGGGGGTCTGCGGGAGTTGTTTCTGCCGCAATAACAGGGTCCACCCTCAGACCATAAAAACCCATAGCAGCCTTATTCTCTGTGATCATAGCAATCACAGCAGTAAGTGATTGGCCGGGAGACCAAACCTCTGTTATCTAGCTTGGTGCTCTCCTCAGCAGGGGAGCTGATTCAACTCACAGGACGATCCGGCAGTGGTTAGGATAACATACCGGATCATCCTCTATGCGTAGAACTTTCACCGTCAGCTTCAATAGAACTACAAATCAGGATGATCTGGTCTATGTAAATATATGTATACCGGACCATCAGACCGATAAAAAGCCTTTGAAGTGATCTTTCCAAGCTAGGCAAATACAGCGAAATTGAAATACGACATATCAAGCAAGTTAGAGTACATAAAAACCGAAAAGATAAGTGGCGCAATAAGCAAAGAACTACTCGTTCGTGCTCGTACTGGTACCAAAAAGATCAGAGCTGGAGCTGGAGTCTTCCCTATCAGCCTCGCGCTCAACACCGTCGGCAAGGGGGTCTGATGGACCTGTCTGTGCCGCATTGTCAGGTTCGGAGCTCAGACCAAAAAAATCTGTATCAGCAATATTCTCTATGATTTGAGTAATCACAAAAGTGTGTGCTGAAACTGGAGACTGATGTTCTGTACATGTTGGCGCATTGTTATCCTCATTAGGGGCCTTAGGGGCCATAGGTGAACTCACAGTAGCACACTCGGAGGCAATGACTGGATCGTCGTCAACTTGAGGAGTCGACACCGCATCGATAGGTACAGAACTCAATGATACTACACTCTGAGCAGCCATCTCGTCAGTCATGTCAGCATGCACATACATATGTTCGGTCTCAGTCGGGCACGGGGCAGGCATGGTCGGTGTGGGTGCATCCGCTAAAGTAGGTGGAGTAGTGGACAATGGAGCGGATGCCTGATCATAGGCTGGTCTGGAGAACATCCTTGTCAAGACCATAGGTGCTGGTGGGAACATGGACACGGGAGTGGGCAGGAAGCCCCCAACAAAAGCAAGTGGGCGAGAATGCGGTGGCGGGAGGTGGGCTGGAGCTAGCACTCAGTGTGCAAGACCAACAGATTGTACTGGTGACCAAAGCGACTGAGAAGAAAGTGGACATTTGAGCCATTTGCATCTGACCGTGTAGAAAAGCTGCCTGGGTCGTCTGCTGATGCAACCTTATCTCCTCTAGTAATTGGGTCTGTGTCTCTCGTTGTTGGAAAATTGAAGCTGCCTGAGACTTCTGCAACTCAACAATCGAAGCAAGTACGTGACTAAGCTCGGAGGGCTGAGAAACAGAAGCCGCAGTCACCGGTGTCATGTCAGGAGCTACTGACAGTGCAGTTGAGTCATCTCGGCCCTCAGGTACAGAGCCTAATCCACCTGCCTCGTGGTCGTGGGATTGGACTGGTGGAAAGTACTCGGGGTCTTCCTCGTCGTCGTCGTTGTCATCCCAGTCAATATCAATGATCCGCGCCAACCCATCATGCTCCTCAGCCTCTGCTAGTGCCTGGTCCTCCCCTTGAGCAGTCTCTCTCAGTTCCTCAGGTATCTACTCCTGAGCCCTCCTCATGGAACACTAGCCTCTGCGTTTATCGTCAAGAGATGGAGGCATGTACTGACGAAGACGAACTCGTGCGTCCAGGTACTCCTCACGATGCTCGTCGGGAGCAAAGGTACTGCAGATGTAAGAAATTATATGAACAAATGGTTGTTGTCTGACCAAACTCATAGCATCTGCAATAGTATCTTCAATCTCATAAAAGATAAAGTCGAGAATGTCAAACGGCTCGTGAGATAGGATCGAATAAAGTAGCCACTACTGCAAACTAGTGATCATCTTGGCATTCCCAATCCTCGGCAATTGTGACTTCCTCAAAGCCATGTGGACCGCCTTTGCCTCAGGAGTGAGACGGTCTAGATGGCGAAGAGATCCAACGGGGAATGGCTGCTGGAACAGAAAGCGAATCTGGTCATCCGTCAGGAAACACCCTTCGGCCTTAGTACGACGAGGCAGTGTGCTATCTGCGTACATCACCTGGTGCAAAGTTTAGGCCTCCTCAAAACCAAACATCTCAAGCAGAGTGGACCTGTACACCCTCTAGGGTTCTCCATCGTGCATGAACTGAATGTATCTGTGATATGGGTCGATCCAAACTGTGGCGTAGAAGTCTCTGACCCACTTTTCCACTACATTATCGAACTCATCATCATGCCTGTAAGACCTTGAAATGGTGAAGTGTCTCTCAACGTCCACCCCACCCCATGACCCTCTGCAAAGAAGAGGCAAAGTTGAGCGTCTATGCATGCTCAAGCTGGACCCGAGCTCTCTCAGACGTAGCATAGAAGCTACATTGAAGAACAAATCCAGAACCTCCTATGAACTCCAAACTCTCTGGCTAGTGGAAACTAGACATTGACATCAGAGAAATGAAGGCTCTTTACTCTCCAGGATGAGAGGTTCCGAAGGTCTCTAAGTCTTATCTCAGGGTGAGGATGTGGCACATGTTACTCCTCGTCCTCTTCTTTTTCCTCGCCAGTCTCCTCGTCATGCGGAACTATGTTGGGACGAGCACGCACTTGCCTAACAGTGTGCTCGGAAGATGTCGAATCACCATGAGTACGAACGCGGCTAGAACGACGAGGAGGTGCCGCACCACCCTCTGTGAATTGAGTGTATCTAATCTACAATTGGCGGCCACGCCCACGTGCCTGAGACAAATTCGCATCTACAGCCATCTCAGCTCGCTCAGCTGCCTTCTTTGCCTTGGACTTCTTAGCCTAAGGCACAGCAACTTCTTTTCCCTTCCTTTTTCTTGCCATCTGCAAGTTGCACGGTTGAATGTCAAGAACTTGCGTCGTATTCATATGCATTTGAATGGAGTCCAAAGAAACTAGAGGGATCTGGATCTCACCACTTACAAAGTGAAGGAGAGTCGATCGCCAACCGAGGGCTCGGATTTATCGGCGACGACAAAACAGGTGGTGCGAACTGGCGTGTGGCGACGCCGAGGTGGGTGGAGGATTGGAGTACGGCGTCACAAGGCACAGAAACGGGCTGCGGCGTGGAGGCGTGAAGGTGTGGAGAGAGGAGTAGTTAGGTGCGGTCGCGATTAAAGCTCCACAGACGGTTCTCTGAATGTTGAAGCATGTTAGATTGATGCCTCTATTCGATTCGGTGGCAGGATGATCCGGCCACCTGAGGAAAAAAGAATCGACGGTTCTCTAAAGGATAAGATCAACATACCGGATGATCCGTGATCGGAAACATCACCTGACTGGATTATTAGAGGACGATTGGTGCTAACACGATCGATGCCTCTGTTCGATTCGGTGGCAGGATGATCCGGCCACCTGAGGAAAAAAGAATCGGATCATCTTGTGTAGCGGTGTGCTAGCAGAGTCGCAATAACAGTGAGTGCGGACAATACGAAAACCGAACGATCCGTATAGGAAAAGATGAAGACGCTCTCGAATGCGGATGAAGGAGGCCTCGAAGCTAAGATTCATGTACCGGACGTTCTGTTAAATCGAGAAAAGACCGTACCAGATTATTGTTCGAACGAATATTGCTTACCTTCCTTGGGCCTCTGTTGGCTTCAGTTTACAGGATGATCTGGCCTTTTAGCGAATTTCCTACCGTTCTATCCTACACTTTCACGCAACAGTTTTACTCAAGTCCAATAAAAAAAATACAAGTTCTATTACATATTAAGTTTTTACACGTGTCCCTATTTGCCTTTAACAACTTTTCTAACGCAATCATCACACATATAGGGCATCATTGAAATATCGAGGGTTTCTTCTACAAGTTTGATCCTCTCCGGTTCTCCAAAAGGCAGCAGGTCATCGAACTAATTGTATTCTGCCTCGTCGTGCACATTGTCAACTCCAACGATCCTTTGTTTTCTGGGAACAACTATGTTCCTTTTCTTGTTACTGGGGTCAGCTATGTAGAAAACTTACGAGACTTTATAAGCTAGTATCCAGGGGTCTGTTTTGTGGCCTAGATTGTTGAGGTCGACAGTTGTGAACCCATAGTTGTCCACCTCTACACCATTAGGATGTTTGACTGTAACGTCCCAAAATTTGGCCCGATTTTAATTTTTGGCGTTATTTAGATTTTTGTGAATTAATTAAAAGTTAATTTGTTTTTATTTGAATTTATCTGAATTTCTAGAGTTAATTGAATTTTTATGGATTTTTGAGGATTTATTGGATTTAAATAAAATTTATTTGAGTTATTCTTCTCTTGATTAATTAATATCAGAAAAATCATTTATCAAAAATAAATGAAAATATTTTATTTAAGCTCAAAATGCTTTGAAATATTTTGTAGAATTTTTCTAGAATTTTTCGGGTATTTTTAGTGCCCTAAATAATTACTTTGAATTACTGAAATTATTTTTATTGGAAAAAGCCGGAAAATCCTTTAGCGTGCTCGCGCGGAGGAAACCCTAATCGCCGCTGAATCTGGACCGTTGGATCGCGATCGGACGGTCGATGTGACCGCACAGTCTCGGGACGAGGCAATTGTGCACCGCCGCTCGCCGTTGGCCGTCGTGGATATTGTCAGAGATTTTGCATGTACTCCGAGGCATGTCCGAGCGAGAGGAGTATATCTCCGTGTTCAGCACTTCACCCCACTCATTTCGCCTCATCTCTCTCGCTCAGCCATCCACCGTAGCACGCGCAATAGCTCGCCGTAGTAGCCGCTCTTCTCCGCCTCGGTTCTTCACCGTTTGCGCCACCGTCCGTCATTCCCCGCCGCAACCAAGGCCCGCTCCGAACTCGTTGTGCCAAGGTACATCCGTGTGGTTACTTCTTCCGGCCGGAGATGCCCGGAAACGCCGTCGCCCGCTGCATCTTCTCCAAGTCCGGCGACCAGCGCCGCCGCTTCTTCTTCGACTCCTCGCGTGCAACCACAGCCATCAGATTTCCATCCGACGCTCAAGGTGAGGCCACGTAGGCGTATTAACAATGTATCGCTCGGTTAGACTTGCGCGTCGATTTGAATCAACGGTCGGGGAAAATTCCGTGGCGTGGCTTGATACTTCCTCGCCGCGTGTCGATCGGCGACATGTGGGGCGAGCAGCATTCACGGGCCCACTCGTCAGTGGGTGGACTGCCGGTCGTGCTGACGTCAGCATGACGTCATCTGGGACCCACCTGTCAGTGTCCGTAAGCGATGTGGTTAACTCCGATGCCGACACGTGTCGCCGAGGGAATTAATCCGGATTTTCAGTAGGCAAATAAATAAAGAAATCCGGTTATATATTTATTTGAATTTCAGCAAACTTGAAAATGCTATAACTTTTGCATTTTAACTCGGATTTGAGTGATTCTAGTGCCCAAAAATTTGTAAAAATATAAGCTATTTAATGGTGATTTTTATTTTATTTTTGGTGTTAATGTTACTGTCTGTATTGCATATTTATTGTGTGCTTGCTTGTCTGGAATTAGACTCAAGTCGCGGAATTCGCCGAGGAAGAATTCGAAGACCCATCGCAGGCCTCGGACCAGAACCAATCGCTGTTTGAAGGCAAGTCATGCTTTGACCATTTTGCGCCTAGTTTTAAAAGTATATTTTGATTTCCATATCGCATGCTATGTTAAGTACAAATACTATTGGTTAAATTGGGAAATGGTAGTTAAAGCCAACTTGTTTGTGCCACCTTGATTATAATGTTTATATGCCCTGAAATCCTTGTCCACCCTAAGATGTTTAATACGTTGGATGCTAATATGATGCCAACACGGGAGGCTAGACCGTAATTAGTCGCTTAGCCCGCTTATATGCGTTGAATGTCTTTCAAATTGCAAACGAATGTTGACTAAACAATTATGGAACGCATTTTGAAATAATGCGATGATGTCATAAAATGGAATTGAGGGTAGCGACCTGTGTGGTTCTACTCGTTCAATGAAGTGGGCATTGGCATGTGTTGCAATAATGCAAAACTGGGTGGGAAATGATTTGGACCGGGGCAAGTGGCAAGAAGGCTTCGTGCCAGGTGGTCCTGTGTGGCAACGGGATGTGTGAAAGATTGTGAAGGCTGTGTGCCGAGATGTATAAAATGGATGTCTTGCCCGGGACAATTAAGGACTTAACCTTGAGAGCCTTTGAACTGAGTTCCGTGTACAACCACTTATCCGGAATGGGACGGACCTAGTTAAGTAGGTTTCTAACCTCTTTCCTTTGAAACCTCGGGGTGACAGTGCACACCAAGGTGCAAGCTGTGGGGAAGCGTACGTGCTACTGCTTGGTACCCATTCAGCAGTACTTGCTCTGTCTAAACTTGACTCTGAGTGAGGAAGTGTTAGAAGGAAATATCGGAGGGTTCAATGGTTAAATGTTAGTCTCTGAAAGATTTTGTTGCAATCAATCGCTTTGTGTGGTGGCGATTGATCTGTGGGTAAAGTGTACAACCTATGCAGAGTGTGTGTGTGAATCTATTCGAATAGCCGTGTCCGCGGTACTGCACATTGCTCGGTGATTACAGTCAAGGGTTAGACTTTCAAAATAAAAGTGTGGAATGGGTGGCTGTGTGCCAAAAGAATGATGAATGAATTTAGGGCTGTGTGCCAAACTCTTGGAAAAGAATTGAGAAACTAATTATTATTAATACTGGTTTTACCGCTTTTAATCTAATAAGATTACCTGTAAAAAAGAAATGCTGTTTTATGCAAAATAGCCAATTAGGCCTTTCCTTTGGAATAAGCCATGCATGTAGTAATAGACCTGCATTGAGCATGACTTGTTGAGTATGTGGTATACTCACCCTTGCATCGACAAAAACCTCAGAAGAAGAAGCTGTACCCGCTTGGGAGGAGGAGTTCGTCGAAGGCCAGGAGGACTAGGGGGTTGAGCCGCACTCAGTAGCCTGTGGTTATGAAGGATTCCTTGCTTTACTTTTGCTTCCGCTGATGAACTTGTGCTACTCTGATATTTAACGCCCTGCGTGGCGAATTATTGTAAGGCGACCATAAGGTCATGTAACTCGATTATATTATGCTTGAAGTACTTATTTATTTATTTCGATGTGTATGATTGTGGTACTTCAACCTGTTATCCTGTGTGTACTAGCATGATCCTGGACTAGTACAGAATACACAGAGTGTCCGAATCCGCGAATTCGGGGCACGACATTGACCCAGTTGTAGTGAAATACGGGGATCTGCATATCCTTTCCAAAGTCGAGTTCCCTAATTTCTTCAATGATTCCATAGTAGGTGTTCTTCTCCCCTGTCGCATCTATGTCTTCTACCCGAACGCCACTGTTTTGAGCCAACATCTTCTTGTCCTTTCGAATGGTATAAAACCTGTTCCCATTGATGTCATACGCTAGCCATGATGTTACCATAATTGATGGGCCATGAGCCAATATTTTCAATGTTTTTGTATCTTCATCCTCACCATCTGGTATGTTTTGGTTCTTGAACCATGTGGTAAACATGCACATATTCTCTTTCAGGATTCAATCAACTTGGCGTCCTCGATTTTCTCTTTCAAGCTCTTCCAGGTGTTGCTCCACGTATGGCTCCACTATCTTTAGCTATTGCAAGTGTTAGTGATATGCCCTAGAGGCGATCATGTGAGATGATTGTATCATACGTCTATGTTCATGTACTTAATCAGTTCCATGAATAAATGTCACTCCTTTGTTCATTGAGTATGACTTAATTGTGAAACATATTGGTTATATGATATTATTCTAAACGATCCCTGGTCACATATCATTATGTGGGACGATAGTGATCTGACCAGCACATGTATTGATTGATGGTAATGTTTCACATACCATAGATATGGAGATATCAAATCAATAATGTGGGCACATGTTAGAGAACATGCGGTTGGATAGACCCACTCCGAGACACTGATGAGATTGTTATTTTAGAAGTGCCATCAGAGTGTATTCTCGAGTGGTATACCTATACGATCCTTTGCCCTGAGATTCTTATTGATTCTCAGCATGTGTAATTGTATACTTTGGGGCTATCAAACGCTTCTCCGTAGCAGGGGAGTTATAAAGGTAGCTTACGAGTATGCCATGAAACATGACGTGAGATATAAGAGATCAAGATGGAATTTGCCCCTCCTTGATAACGGGAGAGATATCTCTGGGCCCCTCGGTGTGGATGGATAAGGAAAAGTGCATGGCCATGCCAAAGTGATTAAAGTGTTAATCACAAATTATATCCATTACATTGACGAGTGAATGGGTCGAGCTATCACAAGGATGGCACGCATCTTGCCTTGAGCTTGACTAGTATCGCGTGGCAAAAGGATTGGTATATGAGTATATCAAGGTTCAGCCGATACGATCACTCTGTGCATTCGGGGGACAACATGTCCTGCTAGGAACCACTGTTGTCTGATGGTCTGGAAAAGAGGTTTCCAGGGCCATGGCCGTTATGCATGAACCTAACGGGTCACACACTTAACGGATTGGATCATGTCTGATGGATTGGATCCATTAGTGGGTTTACACGGATTTGGATTCTCTGGCGTCTTAATGGATTTCTACTGTAGAAGATCCATTAGTGTGAGTCCTAGTGGGCTTCTATTGTAGAAGGCCCGTTAGTGCACTCTATATAAAGGGGCGTGGGGGGTGTGCAGCCAAGAGGTTCTCCCCACCACAAACCCTAGCCGTCGTTGCATTCTACCGCCCCTAAACCCTAGTCAAGACGCGTGGTCTTTGGCACACCTGTGTGTGGTGATCCTACCCTGGACGTGTGGATACCGTAGAGGCGCCGTTGCATCTACCTCGGCGCTGATTGGCGAGAACATCTACTTCCTCTACAGCGTTGCGTGTGCAATCGCGAGGAGGAGACGATCAACTCCGGCATCTACTACTGTACTTTGGAGTACGCGGGGACGCTTCACCCACTCTTCTTCCGCTGCTAACATGCTCCAAGGGTAATGATCCATGATCCACTACTCGCATGTATCCTGGTTGAATGCGTAGAAAATTTTGTTTTCGGCTAGCGTAGCCTACGCGTTCTCCTACAGTGGTATCAGAGCCGATCTTGCGTTGTCTTGGATCTGGATGCTGCGCATATGTTGATATGCTGTTAGGTTAGTCACGGGTTGATGTGATCAATTGGTATAGGGTTCATGAGGTACGAGTTGGTAGTGCTACGAGGCCAAAAAGATTAGTTCGTGCTTTATCTAGATCATGTCGCGACTGTCCATACCGGCTGGAAACACCATTTAGACTTCCGTGATGTGTCATCTATGATATTAGCCAATAGATCGAGGCCGCGTGCGCGCAACCTTCTCGAGGGGCCTCACGCATCGGGACCGCCGTGATAGTCACAGTAGCGGCCGTTAAATAAAACTTGATTCCCATCGCAGGGTAGAATACGATTCTGCGCTTAACTTGTTTTTGCAGGGAATGATGTGAATAGTATGGCTCCCTTGTGTGTATGTGATGCATTAATGTAATTTTCATAGCCTGCGTGCTATGGTTAATTGCAGCTTGGGCTGCCATGTTATTGTATAACGGCCTGCGTGTTGATTTGTGATGCTTGAAATCCTCATGTAAGTTGTTTACTAGCTATTAGATGTAGTAGCGTGGTACTCGATCATGGAGGCTGGCTTCAAGCATGATGGCTCGGTGGACAGGAAGCGCGACAATGGAGATTAGAGTGCTTTGGGCCATACTATTTCACAAGTTAATGTGATTATCTGTGATGATTCCTGTAATGCGATTCTATCATGTTTGGTGGATTTGATGCCATCAACTTCCTTGATCAATAGGGTGGATGTCAGACATCCGCATGCATAGTATTGGTTTACTTATCGAAGCTATCAAAACGGTTTTGGGCTTCGGGGCATGGATGTTGGGAACTGGGGCATTGGATGCCACCCAACAAACAAGAATCACATATCATGTGATTGGCAATGTTATGCCTACCTATGTTACTGGGTTCTAGCGGTGATGCCAAAGCTCACTAGGACTTTAGTGAATATGGATCTTGTCCTACTGAAAGTCGCCAGAGGGAAAGTGACTTTAGTGGGAGTATCTTTTATTAAAATGTTTAATAGAAGATTTACATGAATATTGTGCTAAGACTTTGCGTATTTATTTACATTGTAGATGGCACCTAATCTTGTCACTCAAAACACTTGGTTTTAATTTGCGATCGATTACGGAAAGAGAAACTCTCTGGAACAAACTTTATTGATTGGTACCGAAACTTGAGAATTGTTCTCAAGCAAGAGAAAAAGGAATATGTCATTGAGGAGCCATATCCTGAGGAAATAGCTGATGATGCTACTGCTGCTGAATGACGTGCTTATGAGAAGCATGTCAATGATGAGGTTGATGTTGGCTGTCTCATACTTGCTACAATGAACTCTCAGCTTCAAAAGAAATATGAGAACACGAATGCCTATGCTATGATCACAGGCCTTCGTAGCATGTTTGAGAACCAAGCTAGGGCTGAGAGATACACGATCTCAAAAGCTCTGTTTGCGTGCAAGCTAACTGAAGGTAGTTCGGTGAGTCCTCATGTGATCAAGATGATTGGTTACATTGAGAACTTGGAGAAACTGAACTCCCCCTTAAGCCAAGAGTTGGCCACTGATGTGATTCTCCAGTCGCTTCCTGCAAGCTTCGAGCCTTTCATCATGAATTTTCATATCAATGGCATGGAGAAAAACATGTCAGAACTGCATGGGATGCTTAAGACAGTAGAGGAAAGCATCAAGAAAAGCAATAATCATGCGATGATGGTCCAAAAGGATGGTGGTAAGAAAAGGAAGCGTGGAGCAAAAGGCAAGGGTGTGGATCGATCCCCAACCTAAACCTAAGACCAAAAGTGGTCCTATCGCTTCGATGCATGTCACTCTTGCCATAAGAAAGGTCATTGGCGTAGGAACCGCAAGAAATACTTGGAGGATAAGAAGAATGGAACTCTAGCTTCCACTTCGGTATTAACGTTATAGAAATTAATCTTGCTACTTGTCCTAATGAGTCATGGGTATTTGATCGGATCGATGATTCATGTTTGCAAATCGTTGCGAGGACTAAGAAAGACTAGAAGTTGTGCAAGTGGTGAGGTGGACATTCGCGTCGGCAATGGCGCAAAGGTTGCTGCAATGGCCGTTGGCGTTTATCCCTTATCGTTACCTTCAGGATTAGTTTTGGAATTAAATAATTGTTATTATGTTCCAGCTTTGAGCAAAAACATTATCTCTTCTTTATGTTTGGAAGAAGATGGTTTTGATTTTGTAATAAAGAACAAATGTTGTTCAATTTATTTTAATGGTATGCTCTATGGTCATTGTCCATCATTGAATGGGCTATATGTGCTAAATATTGAAGATAATTTTGTCTATAATGTTATCTGAAAAGACTCAAAACAAATGATTTGAATTCCGCTTATCGTGGCATTGTCTCTTAGGCCATATAAATAAGAAAGTGGAGAAGCTCCATAAAGATGGTCTTCTTGGTTCATTTGATTTTGAATCATTTGACACGTCATGAGCCTTGTTTACTTGGCAAGATGACTAAAATGCCTTTCACTGGTTCAAGTGAGAGGGCGAGTGACTTATTGGCCTTAGTACATACTGATGTATGTGGACCGATGAGCATTGGGGCCAAAGGTGGATTTCAGTACTTCATTACCTTCTTGATGACTTTAGTAGGTATGGCTATATCTATCTAATGAGGCATAAGTCTGAATCTTTGAAAAGTTCAAAGAGTTTCGAATGAAGTGCAAAATCATTTGGGCAAAACAATTAAATTTCTACGATCGATCGTGGAGGTGAGTATTTGAGCCATGAGTTTAATGACCATCTTAAGAATTGTGGAATAGTTCCTCAATTGACTCACCGAACGCCTCAATGGAATGGGGTATCCGAATGGAGGAATCGAACTTTGTTGGACATGGTTAGGTCTATGATGAGTCAAACTGATCTTCCATTGTCATTTTGGGGATTTGCTCTAGAAAAGCAATTGCGTTCACACTAAATAGGGTTCCATCAAAATCGAGAGAGAAGACGCCATATGAGATATGGACCGAAGCGTCCTCGTTGTCTTTTCTAAAGATTTGGGGCTGTGAAGCCTATGTAAAAGCGATGTGACGTCGATAAGCTTCACGCCAAGTCGATAAGTGCTTCTTTGTGGGGTACCCTAGGGAAACTAAAGGGTATTATTTTTATAACCGAGAAGAGGGCAAAGTGTTTGTCGCTCGACATGGTGTCTTTTTGGAAAAGGAGTTTTTCAAAAGGGCTAGTGGGAGCAAGGTGCAACTTGAAGAAATTCGGAAAACATCTGAAAATGTTTCAGCTCCTACTAACCTTGAACGGGAAATGCAAAATGTTGCAGAACCCGTGGTAGAGGCACTAGCCCCACGCAGGTCTACGAGGACTAGCCGTGCACCCGAGAGGTACATGTTCCTCACGACAGGACAGCGTGACGTGTTGTTGTTGGACAACGATGAGCCCAAAGACTATGAGGAAGCAATGGTGGGACCAGACTCTGGGAAATGGTTGGAAGCCATGAGATCTGAAATAAAGTCCATGTATGATAATCAGGTTTGGAACTTGGTTGATCTGCCTGATGGGGTAAAACCTATCGAGTGCAAATGGGTCTTTAAGAAAAAGATAGATATGGATGGAAATGTTCACATCCATAAGGCACGATTGGTGGCTAAAGGTTTCAGGCAAATTCAAGGTGTTGATTATGATGAAACTTTTTCACCCGTTGCTATGCTTAAATCTATTCGGATCATGCTAGCAATTGCCGCATTCTATGATTGGGAATTGTGGCAAATGGATGTCAAAACGGCTTTCCTAAATGGAAACCTAAGTGAGGATGTGTACATGACCTGACCTAAAGGTTTTGTCGATCCAAGCGATGTTTGGCAAGGTATGCAAGCGAAGTCTATTTATGGTGAAGCAAGCATCTCGGAGTTGGAATCTTCGTTTTGATGAAGCAAGAAGAGTTTGGCTTCATCAAGAATGAAGAAGAACCTTGTATTTACAAGAAGGCTAGTGGGGCCTTTTGTGTTTCGATCTTATATGTAGATGACATATTGTTGATCGAAGCGATATTCCAATGCTTGAAGTCAGTCCAATCTTATTTGAGAAAATGTTTCTCGATGAAGGATTTAGGAGAAGCAGCCTACATACTGGGCATAAAGATCTATAGAGATAGATCGAGAAGGCTAATTGGATTAACACAAAGTACATACATTTATAAAATATTGAAACGGTTCAATATGCGAGATTCCAAGAAGGGTTTCTTGCCAATGTCGCATGGTATTCATCTAAGCAAGACTCGATTGTGCCGACACGATGAGCAAAAGAAAATGAGTGTGATTCCATATGCCTCCGCTATTGGATCCATCATGTATGCCATGTTATGTACACGCCCAGATGTATCATATGCTCTAAGTGTTCTGGCGGTATCAATCAAACCGGGTGAAAGTCCTTTGGGCATTTGTGAAGAACATCCTCAAATACTTACGTGGGGCCGAGGACATGTTCTTGGTCTTTGGAGGAGAGGAAGAGCTGGTTGTAAAGGGTTACACTGATGCAAGCTTCCAAACCGATAAAGATGATTCACGATCGCAATCCGGTTTTGTATTCTATCTCAATGGTGGGGCAAAGGAGTGGAAAAGTTCAAGCAAGAGCGATTGGTGATTCCACGATCGAGGTGAGTATATTGCGACTTCGAAGCTACAAAGGAAATTTGTTTGGATCGAAAATTTGTTTTGAGTTGGGAGTTGTCGCTAGTGCATCCTATCCGGTGGACCTCTATTGTGACAATAGTGGTGCCATTGCACTGTGAAGGAGCCTAGGTCTCACCAAAAATCCAAACACATACTCAGGCGTTATCACCTCATCCGAGAGATCATCGATAGAGGAGATGTGAAGATTTGCAAAGTGCACACGGATCTGAATGTCGCTAATCCACTGACAAAATCTCTTCCACAGCCGAAGCAAGAGGCACACACAAGAGCCATGGGTATTAGATACTTAAATGATGCACTCTAGTGCAAGTGGGAGATTGTTAGTGATATGCCCTAGAGGCGATCATGTGAGATGATTGTATCATACGTCTATGTTCATGTACTTAATCAGTTCCATGAATAAATGTCACTCCTTTGTTCATTGAGTATGACTTAATTGTGAAACATATTGGTTATATGATATTATTCTAAACGATCCCTGGTCACATATCATTATGTGGGGACGATAGTGATCGACCGGCACATGTATTGATTGATGGTAATGTTTCACATACCATAGATATGGAGATATCAAATCAATAATGTGGGCACATGTTAGAGAACATGCGGTTGGATAGACCCACCCGAGACAACGATGAGATTGTTATTTTAGAAGTGCCATCGAGTGTATTCTCGAGTGGTATACCTATACGATCCTTTGCCACGAGATTCTTATTGATTCTCGGCATGTGTAATGTATACTTTGGGGCTATCAAACGCTTCTCCGTAGCGGGGAGTTATAAAGGTAGCTTACGAGTATGCCATGAAACATGGCGTGAGATATAAGAGATCAAGATGGAATTTGCCCTCCTTGATAACGGAGAGATATCTCGGGCCCTCGGTGTGGATGGATAAGGAAAAGTGCATGGCCATGCCAAAGTGATTAAAGTGTTAATCACAAATTATATCCATTACATTGACGAGTGAATGGGTCGAGCTATCACAAGGATGGCACGCCTCTTGCCTTGAGCTTGACTAGTATCGCGTGGCAAAAGGATTGGTATATGAGTATATCAAGGTTCAGCCGATACGATCACCACTACATGAAACAGTGAAAAATTCGTGGGCAAAAAAAACCCACGAATTTACATATTTAAATTCGTCGGTTTATAAAAAACCCACGTATTTAATTAAATTCGTGGGCCAAAAAAATACTCACGAATTTATATATTTAAATTCGTGGGCTTATAAGAATACCCATGAATTTAATTAAATTTGTGGGCAAAAAAACACCCACGAATTTATACACCTGGATGTCTGTATGATGTAATTTAAAAATTATCGACTTGTCGTATTGTCTCTTTCATGAAAACATGGAGTTATGGACCTCATTGTGAAGTTGCCAATGAACAGGTATGTACCAATTACATGCTTTCTTAAGTCTCATGTTTCTTTTGTGCTCTTTTTAAAGAATTGTTACAACACAAATGCGCAAGAGCTAATAAAAGCGTGTCTTCCCAATGCGACTTCTTGAACTTCCTGCCATGCGAGCCAAGATAAAAGAGATGGTGATAGAAAAGGTGAGTTGGTACATTCTATGGGAGTAGTGAAACAGGGTAGGTTGTCATATAAATGTGGCTGATTGGTTTTGTATGGCAGCCTCATAACCGACTATGGATGAAACCGGGGATGGTCGTGAAAAAGCTATGGGGTGGGAAATGTGGTGGCAGCATGCAGCCCCCTGCTGCCATTTGGCTCGAGGAGTGGGCAAGGCATGGGCAAAAGAAGTATGGCGGTGGTTGGTAACTTGAGGGCTAAGGAAGAGTGTGAAGCAGTTCATTTTTTTGTTAGTCTTAAGAATAAGTTGAATGTTGGCTAAGAGCTGGACTTAAGGAATGTTCCTAAGTTGGTTTGGATGGAAGATTAGGAGTCTATTTCTTTTGCAAATTTTTGAGAATTTGTTTGTGTTGTATGAGATCTGAGAATAGAGATTTTTGAGAGGTTTGAGGTTATGCAGATCTTGATGTTTTGTCAGTTTGTATCAAAGTTTATGATTTGATTCCCACCTTTTATAAATATTAGATGTAATTGAATGGATTTGATTACCCTATAATTTGAATGGGTTGTTGATTTGTGCGAATGTGAAATTTGTTTTAATTGAGATGTGCGAGTGCTCAATGACGAAAATGCATATCTACGTGGCAATAATCTGGGATGAACAATTTCGTCATAAATAAAATGGTCAACGCTCAGTTTTGGCCGATCAGAGTGTTTTTTTATGACGAATTTAACATTTTTCATGACATTTTTGATACAATTAATGACGGTTATATTCGTCATAGAAGTGATCTCTTTGATGACGAAAATGTAATTTGTCATAGAAAAGTTGATTTTTTATGACGAAAATAAGCAATTCGTCATTGAAAACTTCTATGATGCACTTTCTATGACAAGTTGAATTTCATCATAAATTCGTCATAAAAAACCTACAATGACAATTTCGGGACTAATGATGACGAGTTTAGACCATCATTAAAAATCACTTTTCTTGTAGTGTTGTTAAGATCAGTATAGTCAACACACATGCGCTAGCTTTTATTCCTTTTGCGAACAAGAGCTGGGTTCGCTAACTAGTCGGGATGATACACTTCTTTTATAAAGCCTGCGGCTAAAAGCTTAGTGATTTCTTCCCTGATGGCCTCTCGGCGGTCTTGCGCGAATCGCCGAAGCCGCTGCTTGATGGGCTTGTGCTCGATCACCTCCTTAGGGACACCAGGCATGTCGGATGGTTTCCATGCAAAAACATCCCGATTTGCTCGAAAAAAGGTGACGAGCGCGCCTTCCTATTTGGGGTCGAGCCCTATCCCAATCAGGGCTGTCTAAGCCGAGCTGGACGGGTCAAGAATTACCTTCTTGGTTCCTTCATCAGGTCTCATGCTTGGCTTGGCTTGCTTTTTGGCTGGCACTTCTCCCTCATCTTGTTGGCACGTAGCTGCCAGTCAAATATTTTCCCTGTCGGCTGTGGCTTCCTTTATCTTAGGCAATTCGCAACTCTCCCTATCAAACGCGAAGGACTTCTTGACGTCACCATGAATCGTGATGACCCCCTTCGGCCCTAGCATCTTCAGCGTGAGGTAAGCGTATTGGGGCAAAGCCATGAATCTGGCTAGGCCTGGTGTTCCCAAGATGGCATGATATGTCTTATCAAAATCAGCCACTTCAAAGTTTAGATATTCCATTCGGTAATTTTCTTTGGTCCCGAACGTGACCAGCAGAGTGATCTGTCTGAGCGGAATTGAAGAGGTCCCAGGGATTACCCCATGGAACGGCGATGCACCCCGCTTTAGCTCCGAGCGGGGGATCGTCATGTCGTCAAAAGTTTTGGAGAAGAGGACGTTGAGCCCGCACCCCTCGTCGACCAGCACTCTCTTGAGTTTAACACAGCGGATTATAGGGTCCAAAACAAGAGGGTATCTACCTAGATATGGAATGTAATCTGGATGATCCAAGTGATAAAAAACAATCGGGACCTTAGACAACCTGAGGTATTGGGGGGTTGTCGGCATAACTACGTTGATGTCCCGGGCGGTAAGCTTTTTGTCGGTGTTTCGTATGACCGGCGAGTAAATTTGTAGGTGTAGGGGATCGCGCGCTCCCTCTCCTTGAATGGTTAGACGCGGGGAGTCCAAGATTTATACTGGTTCGGGCTGAATGTCCCTACGTCCAGTTCGTGGCGGTGGATCTTATATTGCTCTCATGGTGCAGCGGGCTGCGCGGGGTTACAAGTGAGGGCTCAAGACAGGCCTCGAGCGCTCGTGCGAGTAGGAAGAGCGGGGGGTCGGAAGCTCGAGAGCTTAGGGACGTCCGCTCGAATCGGGAGATGAATGCGAAATGCGGGTTTGTCATCTATCAGAGAGAGCTGCCCTTCCCGAAGGGCCCTGCCTCCCTTTATATAAGCGGAGGGGGCAGGTTACACAGGAGTTTTAGAAAAAGGTTGGGGTGCGTAGCGCCCGGAGTCCAGTCTTGGTCTTGGTGGTCGACAGCTCGGTTGCCCCACGCGGGTCGAAGAGACACAATGGATAGTGCTTTGTTGGGAAGGTGCGCGCCTGCCCTCTGGGCCTGTCAGACGGCGACAGCGCGAGAAGACGGGCACTTGACTTAGGCGGCCCACTAACCGCCTAGGGAAGGAACCTCCCATCCCATCACGGCCGTCATGTCCGTGATGTAGGCGACCAGCTTACCGTCGACCACCAACGTGGTGAGAATCGCGGGGTCGAAGCTCATTAGGGCCCCTGGCCTGAGACCTGGTCGGGGCCTGCGGAGGCGCCGGGTCCGGGTATGGGTCGGAGCCATTGGAGGCGTCGGACCCGGTTCTGGGTCGGAGCCTGAGGAGGCGTTGGACCCGGGTCTGGGTCGGTGCCTGCGGGGGCGCCGGACCCGAAGCCTGGCCGGAGTTCTCTCGGTTGGCTTGATCGAGGCCAGGGGTCTTTCGGGACTCGAGGCCTTCGGTAGAGACTGGGCTCGAGACGGCCCATTGGAGACTCCGGACAACGTTCAGCGATAATCCCATCTGTGAGGGTCGAAGACTTGGGCGATACTTCCTTCGATGCTCGACGTCGCCGCCGACCGCGCTACCATGTCCGAATGGCAGCGGAGAGAGAAGCGATCTTGAAATAGATGTATACCTTGCTGTGGGGTACCCCTGGTACGAGTATTCGTCAGTAGCCCCCGGGGCCATCCGGGAAAGCGTGCGTTCCTGAATGGCCCGGTACCTTCGGCGTTGCGATCTCCTCGGTGATCGTGGTGACGCCTCCGCTTTTGATGTCCTCATTTATTGGAGCCTGCTCAACTTCTGCGCCTTAGGTATATAAGGGCGGCACAGTCGCTGGGATCCGAGGCAGCTGCCTACCGCTCAAACCCCAGTTACTCCGTATTCCTTAGCCTCCTGCGGACCCCTGATGGCCGAGTTGATGTTCAGCTTCGGAGATGATGCGCCACCAACGCCCACGGAGGAGGAAGCCTTCCTGGCGGAGCTCTAGGGCGACTTCGACCTGACCATGGCCGAGTGGGCGGCGCAGATCGCCCGCTGTGGATCTTGTTGCGCCGCCGACGTTCGCCCGAGGTTCGCAGGCGGGGACGCCCTCATCGAGGCGGTTCAACGCATGCGCGGCGCTTAGGTTCTTGCGTTGGCCTCATGGCTTGACTGTACCGCCGCAAGAAGCAGCCGTGTGTAACTTGCGTGCCATGTGAATGCCATCAGACTTCACTCGCTATGTGTTTCTTTATGTATGCAATCTTCCCGGGGATCTTCCTTTGGCGCCGTGTGGCGAGGCCGCGGGCTTTTAGGGGGTGTCGGACCGCGCTGGTCGGTTGGGGCCAACTAACTTGGTCGGCCATCTTGGCCATGGTGCGCGCGAGCGCACTCAGTGGGTGTAGCCCCCGAGCCCCTAAACGGGTCGGAGAGCTGGTCGGGGGGTTACCTGGATTGGCGAAGATCAACTGGGTGAGACGAGTGGTCCCACCGGTACGCTTGTTCAACTCAGACAGCGAAGTCCGACCGATTCGATCGGTAAGACCCGACCAGGCGGAGTTAGTCGGCTTTGAGCCTTCGAGGGAACCGGAAGGTTGCCTTGGTCGGCTGGATACGACCGACTTGGTCGGCTGGATTTGACCGGGTGCGCACGAGCGCATCCGGTGGATGTAGCCCCCGAGCCCCCGGGTGGGTCGGAGAGCCGGCCGGGGGGTTACTTTGGTCGGAACGCTGATTTTTCGTCTCGATTGAATGTGGCCCCAGTCGGCAGGGATGCTCGGATGCCCCAGCGAGGTTCCGGTTCCGAGCGCTTGTTTTACGTCGTAGCTAGACGCGGCCTTGCGGCGGGGACATCCGAATGCCTCAGGGAGGTTCCGGTTCCCGAGCACTTGTTTTACGTCGTAGCTAGATGCGCCCTTGCGGCCGGGACATCCGAATGCCTCAGGGAGGTTCCAGTTCTGAGCGCTTGTTTTACGTTGTAGCTAGACGCGGCCTTGCGGCGGGGACATCCGAATGCCTCAAGGAGGTTCCGGTTCCCGAGCGCTTGTTTTTCGTCCTAGCTAGATGAGTTAGTAAGGCTGGTTTAACGCCGGAGCTGAGCGTATTAGCGCTGGTTTAATGCCGGAGCTACGGAGCTGGGCGTGTTAGCGCTGGTTTAACGCCGGAGCTAGGCGAGTTAGCGCTGGTTTAACGCCGGAGCTAGGTGGGTTAGCGCTGGTTTAACGCCGGAGCTAGGCGAGGGGCGTCCGTCTTGAGTCCTCATCTGGCGAGGCTGTCTGCGAGAGGAGTGGCCGCTGTCTGTCCCACGTATACACCCCGTCCGCAGGTGTGGGTCCTGGAGGGGGTGAGCAAGCGCGTGTTTACCTAAGGGTAGGTTCGAACACCGTGCTCGTGGAGCAACAAATGGGTTATCCGAGTGGACGTTACCTGCGTCGGGTTATCCGACCCGCTGGGGGCGACCCATAAGAACCTTTCTTTACTCGATCCCGTATCGGACCCCGAGCCGTTCGTGACCCGGAGCGCAGCTGGCTGCTACCCTTTCGAGGGGATTCCGCGGGAGAGCGTGAAGTATGGTCTTGGACACGAGTAAAGGCGATTGGGTCATCCGCCAACTCAACTAGGGGCCCACAGGGAGCTCACCTTGTCCTCGCCCCTCACTCCATTTTGTGCCGGGCGACCCTGAATCCACTCGGCGGATTAGGGCTTTGGAACCTGAGGCGCCGGATCGGGTCCAAGCGCGACCTGCAGAGCTCTCTCGCCACCTTGAGGCCGCTTGCAGCCTGGTGGACTTTTCATACCTGTTCTGGCCCAGTCGACCTGCCCGGAGGCGGAGATCGAGAGGCTGCGGGGCGGATCGCCCGGAGCGATGGCCTAGCGCCTCCTGCTGGCATTCAATGAGCATGCAGGAATTTAATGTGAAGGGAAATGATTAGGGCGGGATGTCTCACCAGTAGCGCGGCGTGACAACCCGACGGGACGGGTGATGCTTCACCCGAAGCGATGTCTGGACTGGCGTCCGCCCGAAGCGACGCCTTGACTAGTGCCCGCCCAGCTGACGCTTGTCCTGCTTAACTTTTTCCCCTCGTGTTGGAGACGGCGCGGCTATTAGGGCCCATCTCTCGACTATCCACCGGGGTGGAAAGATAACGGGCCTTTCACCATTTTGGGGCCACCGCAGGTCTGCCCTGGCCTCTTCTCTGTGTCGGCGCAGCCGGCCCAGCCCAGGAGCCAAAACCGAAGAGCCATGCGGCGCCCTGCCCGAAGCGAGTACCTTCGCCCCCTACTGTCCCGTCGCATTTTAATGCGGAGCGGGGGGAGTGGAGAGAATGTGTCCCGCAACGCAGAACGTGGAGTTAGTGCACATGCGGCGCTCTTGTCGGGGTGGCGCCCGCTTGGAGCGCTCCGTCCTGCCCCTGTATATATAGCATGAAGGGCATGAGGGCGGGCACTCCTAGCCAGTTGCCTTCACTTGCTTGTCGCTCTACGCCCTCCTTTGACACAAAGGGGAGCGGCCCTTTGCGTTCCAGATCGACGAATGGCTTGCGGCGGCAACGATCGAAGAGCCGGCAAGCGGGAGGCGGCGACGGACCCCCCGGGTTCGGACCCCAAAAGGCCCCGCGCTGGGGCTGGGTCCTGTGCCGCCGTGACGGGGGGCAGGATCACCCTGCCCTCCTTGATCTTCCGCGGAGTAAGCCCCCTTTACTTGGTCTTGGAATGGCTTTGTTCATGTTTTGTTGACGTCGAGCTGCTTCTTTTTTTTCTCTTAGCGCTTCGCCTCGCACAGTGATCCATGGCGCCGCCGCCCGGCCGGTGGTGGGGAGGCGGATGCCACCCGAGCGACCTCCGCGCCCCAGCGCCCTGAGGCTCCCCTTAGGAGGGAGGTCAATGGAGTTGTCGACCACGCTGGCGAGGCTAAAGGCCTCCTTTGACGTCCAGGCCGTGAGGGCCACCTCCCACGAGGTGGACGCGCTATGGCAGCGGGCCCAGTATCGTGCTGCGGAGGAGGAGCTCTCCAAGATGCGTGAGGAGGTCTTGGAGCTACGGGCTCGGGTCGAGGCAGCCGGAGAGGAGCTCGCAAAAACACGCGAGGAGATGGCGCCGCTATGGGCTCGAGCCGAGGACCTCGGGGAGGAGCTGGCCCGGCTGCATGTGGAACGGTGGACCTCGCACGAGAGCCTTCTGTCCATGCTCCGCCCAGCTTTCGAGAGCATGGGCAGGAGCCTGGAGCCGCTAGGGGTGCGGCTGAGCCAGCCGCTGGAGGAAACCGCATCGCAGTATGCCTTCGGCCTCTCCCAGGTGGCGGATGCCCTGGCCGACCTGCCCCGCGCCTTGCGCGAGCGCTCCGTCCGAGAGGGGCGGAGGGTGGCTGTCGACGCGGTGGAGTACGTGCTGGCCTGTTGGGCCAGCCGTGACGCCTCCCTCGACCCAATGGCAGCTGTTGCCGGGATCGAGGGCGACGCCAACTGGGTCCGGGCGCGAGTGCGGGTGGCGTCGGAGACAGTGGCGGGGCTCGGCGCGGTCGTTGGAAGCAGTGACAGCTCCGATACCGATGTTGACTCCGCCAGATGATCCTCTAGGGGGCCGGGACCTGCTTTTGTTTTTGTGGGGTGCAATGCATGTATATTCCGTGTCATGAACTTTGGGGGTTTCGCTTGATATTTTGCATTTCTCGTGATATGAGCGCTCGCCAAGCAACCGTAGCCCTTTGGAACCACTGGGGTTTTTGGAGCGTAGGTTGTAGCGTTAGCGCTTCGAGGAGAATGCAAAAATAGCAAGGGACTCTGAAGCCCAAAGACGCGTCCCGGATCTATCGTGGATCGCATCGTGCGGGCACTTCCTTCCTCCACAAAGCGCTACTTCGCAGCCGTAGCCGCTGGGGTGCAGGCCGTAGCCTTTCGATCGGTTATGTTGCCACTCGCGAGGGATCTGACAGCCGATCGGTGTGCTATGTTAAGATCCGACAGCCGATCGGTGTGCTATGTTAAGATGACACGCCAGTGAGAAGCCCCCGAGCCGAGCGTGGGGAGTTCGATGGAAGCACGAGGATAAAGATGAAATTTAGGGGTAGAACCTCCTTAACTTCTCAATATTCCAGGTGTTGGATACAATGTTGCCATTGGCGTCTTTGAGTCGAAAGGTACCGGGTCGGAGGACCTCCACAACGGTGAATGGCCCTTCCCATGGAGGGGTCAGCTTGTGCATGCCGACGTTGGACTGAACCTGGCACAGGACTAGGTCACCAACGTTGAAGGACCTCCCGCGGACCTGACGACCATGGTAGCGTCACAGCGTCTACTGGTACTTGGCCGATCGCAAAACGGCTACGTCGCGCGCTTCGTCAAGCTGGTTGATGGCATCTTGTTGTGCACTGAGCCCCCGGGCACCTTTTTGAAAGGCCCGATCAGATCGAGTCCCCAAACGGCGAATGGCCAGGTGATGGGGATCGTCTGTAGAGCTTGTGCTGGGAGATGCGTCTGTCGGGCAAAGAACTGGCGCCCTTCGCAGGTGCGCACAATTTGCTCGGCATCGGCCACGGCGGTCGGCTAATAAAAACCTTGGCGGAAGGCTTTTACTACCAGGGAACGCGGCGCAGCATGGTGGCCACAGATCCCGGCGTGGATATCGGCGACAATCGCCTCCTTGGTGGCGGAATGCGCCGAAGGATCCGGATGGGCTTCTTTTGTAGAGGTCTTGCTCAACCAGGACGAAGGACTTCGCCCGCTGAGCGAGGCGTCGTGCCTCTGTTGGGTCGGCGGAAAGGGATCCGTCAGTCAACCGGTCGATGAAGGGTTTCCTCCAGTCCGAGTCGGCTATGAGCACGCCGTGGCCCGACCCGGAAGGCCCCTCGTCCGACTGTCCGTCGGTCGGGGCGGACGCATCTGGAGGACTGGTTGGTTGCTCAGTTGGCGGGTCCAGTCGGACGGAAGGCTCGCGGAAGTCGGAGACGAAGAACCCGGATGGGATCGGTCCCCTGCTAGAGGCAAGGTTGGCCAAGTAGTCGGCTTCTCCGTTGTAGCGTCAATAACTGTGGTGAAACTCGAAACCCTTGAACCTCTCCTCGAGTTTGCGCACCTCCCTGTAGTATGCCACCATACGGGCGTCACGAGGCTCCGAAGCCTTCATGACTTGGTCGACGACGAGCTTGGAGTTGTCATGCACGTAAAGTCGGCGCACGCCGAGGTCGGCAGCGATCCGGAGACCGTTGACGAGCACTTCATATTCGGCGATATTGTTGGTTGCGTCGAAGAGTAGTCGGATGGCGTACTGGAGCTTGTTTCCAAGCGGGGAAATAAGAACGACCCCGTCACCCACCCCGTTCTTGGTGTAGGACCCATTGAAGTACATCGTCCAGTACTCAGGGTCTTCGAGTGCCGGTGGCGCCTGGGCTTCCGTCCACTCGGCGATGAAGTCGGCCAGGACCTGCGACTTGATCGCCATCTGGGGGACATACGATATGTCGTGGCTGTTGAGCTCGAGCGCCCACTTGGCGATCCTTCCGGAGGCATCGCCGTTGCGAACGATCTCGCCGAGCGGTGCAGAAGTCACCACAGAGACGAGGTGCCGGTCGAAATAGTGGACCAACTTCCTCTTCGTGATGAGCACTGCGTAGAGCAATTTCTGCACCTGCGGATACCGAGCCTTGGACTCAGAGAGCACTTCGCTGATGAAGTACACGGGCCGCTGTACTTTGAGCGCGTGGCCCTCTTTGGCTCGCTCCACAACAAGCGCCACGCTAACGACCTGGGTCGTGACGATGATGTATAGGAGCAGCGGTTCCTCCGGTGCCGGCGCGACCAGCACCGACAGCGAGGTCAGGAATGCCTTCAGTCGGTTGAGGGCTTCCTGGGCTTCGTGCGTCCAGCCGAAGTGATCAGACCTCTTGAGCAGCTTGTAGAGCGGCATTCCGCGCTCGCCGAGGCGAGATATGAAATGGCTCAAGGCCACAAGGCACCCCGTCAGCTTCTTGACGCCCTTTAGGTCACTGATCGGCCCCATCCTCATGATCGCAGAGATTTTCTCACGGTTGGCTTCGATCCCGCACTCAGAGATGATGAAGCCGAGCAGCTTTCGCTTAGGGACCCCGAAGACGCATTTCTCGGGGTTGAGCTTAATGCGAAACCTCCGAAGGTTCGCAAAAGTCTCCTCTAAGTCGGCGATGAGGTCGGCGGCCTTCTTAGTTTTAACGACGATGTCGTCGACGTACGCCTCGATGTTACGGCCTATTTGGTCGCTGAAACACATTTGCATACATCGCTGGTATGTAGCACCCGCGTTCTTTAGACCAAAGGGCATCGTTACATAACAGAATGAGTCGTACGGAGTGATGAAGGAAGTCGCGAGCTGGTCAGACTCTTTCATCGCTATCTGGTGATAGCCCAAGTAGGCGTCCAGAAAGGACAGGGATTCGCACCCTGCGGTAGAGTCGACAACTTGGTCGATGCGAGGCAATGAAAAAGGGTCTTTGGGGCATGCCTTATTCAGGCCAGTGTAGTCAACGCTCATTCTCCATTGCCCGGACTTCTTTTTTACAAGCACAGGGTTGGCTAGCCACTCGGGGTGGCGTACCTCCTTTATCAACCCTGTGGCCAGAAACTTGGCGATCTCCCCTCCTATGACCTTGCGCTTTTCCTCATCGAAGCGGAGCAAATGCTGGACGACCGGCCTTGAGCCAGGTCGGATATTCAAGGAGTGCTCGGCGACCTCCCTCGGGATGCCTGGCATATCAGAGGGCTTCCATGCGAAGACATCCCGATTGGCGCGAAGGAAGTCGACGAGTGCGCCTTCTTATTTGGGGGGAGCGTGGCCCCGACGCGCATGGTCTTGGTCAGATTATCGGGATCGACCCCGACCTCCTTCGTATCCTCGGCGGATTTGAAGGACCCTGGCCCCGATTTGCTGGAGTCGGGGGCGGACTCGGGGGTTTCCCTCCGGAGGCTCTCGAGCCGTCGGGTTCAGGAAACTCGGCGCCCGCCTCCTTCTCCCCGGCATCAGGTGCCGGATCCTGCTTCTTTCCTTTGCTCCGCGCGGAGACTCCGGAAATGAAGCGCTTCAGGGTTTCACAGTCCCTGTACTTGTGCCTGACGGGGTACCCGTGATGCGGGCATGGGCTATCCATCAGCTGCTTGAAGTGCTCGACCGCTTGCTGTCGCGCCTACTGCTTAGCAGGCTGGTCGGCGGCTGCGACCACATGGCCTTCTTGGCCCTGCTTCCCCTTCCGCTTCCGTTTGTCGGAGCAGTCGGAGGGGGCACCGGCTTCGGTGCCGGATTCGCGCTTGGCCATTCCCTTGCCGAAAATGGCCCCCACGGCTTCCTCGCCGGAGGCGTGGTTGGTGGCGATGTCCAGGAGCTCCTTGGTGGTCCGAGGCTTAGCGCAGCCCAGCTTGTGAACTAGAGCTTTGGAAGTGGTGCCATAGATGAACGCCCCGATGACATCGGCGTCGCATATGTCGGGAGCTCACAGACCTTTGTTGGGAGGCGCGGATGTAGTCGGGCGTCCTCGGTCAGCTGCTTGCAGCCCTTCAGGTCCCAGGAGTTCCTAGGGCGCTTGTAAGTGCCCTGGAAGTTGCCGACGAAGAGACACTTTAGGTCGGCCCAACTCCTGATAGTGTTCGTGGGCAGGTACTCGAGCTAGGCTCGAGCCGTGTCCGCGAGATAAATGGGGAGGTACTGGATGATGAAGAGATCATCGGTAGCTCCCCCGGCCCGGCATGCGAGCCGGTAATCTTCCAGCCAAACACTGGGGTTTGTCGCCCCAGTGTATTTGGCGATGTTGACGGGTGCGCGGAACCGGGCAGGGAAGTCCGCGTGGCGGATCTCCCGACCAAACGCCTGAGGCCCTGGGCCATCGGGGCTTGGGCCGCGGTTGTGGCGTCGGCCACTATCGACGGTGCGAGACCGGGCGGTCTCGTCGGCCATCCTCCTCCGCGCCTCGAGGGTGTTGCGGACGTCGAAGCCTGGGGCCACTCAAGGAGCGGTGCCGCCTTTGCCGGATCTTGCTGATCCCGCGAAGGGGCGTGACTTGGGTGGCTCGACGAAGCCCCCGAGTGATGGGAACCGGAAGCTGTCGCGTGCTGCACGGCAGCACGCTCCACCAGCCCCCAGAGGTTCTGGTACTTAAGTTTGGCCTCTGGGTCCTCTGGCTCGGGGATGCCGCGTGATGAGGACATCACTTCCATGGATACAGCCACATCTACACATCAATTAGAACCCACTGCGATTATACAAGGACCGGTTACTCGAGCCTGCGCACGATAGTTTAATCAACAGGTGAAAGCGTTCCTAAGCCTCCCCATTAGTGATAATATGAATGGGATGCTATTTAATACTTGTGATGATTTGTTTGTACTTAGGAACAATGGAGAAGCACCCTCGTGGACCAAAATTGGGCCAAAGATCAAGTTCAAGTCGGATTGGGAAGAGAACAAGTCCGAGTCCAGTTCGGCCTCCGCGACATCATCAACTTCAAATGACCATAACTTTTAATCCAGAAGGTTGTTCGGGGCCCATGAGTACACGTTTGAAAGATCTTGGAGTCTACTTTCCAACAGATCTAGCCCCAATGCCAAATTCGTCTTGAAGCAATGGGAAATCGTAGAAAAGTATCACAGGCTAGAAACTTCGGGTGCTGTGCCACCTTTTCTTTTGGGCCCAAAGCCCATGTAACCCTTGGACTTCCTCCCACCTCCGGCCAATGAAGGCCCAAGTTGCATGGCTGCAAGTTTAGTCCCATATTGCCTAGTGTTTAGTATCCACCTCCCTCCCTCCGCTATATAATAAAGGCAATAGGCCACCGTAGATACTTGGGTTTTGTATATTTAATAGTTTAGCCATTGCTACTATTTTGAGTCTTCCAGACATGCTCAACAGCCGCCTAAGAAGCTCCTTGTTTCAAAACCCCACCTTATCAATCCTTCATTCATATTCGCAATTTCAGATTGCTTTACCATTGTTCTTGTTTGTTCTTCGGTTGCATGCAGGAATCGAACCTCGTGTTCAGGTTGATCGTGCCAACGGCAAGATCAATAACCCTTTGGAGTTGGTTTAGCGATTGCTAAGGCGCATCATCGTCGTACGTTGTAGTCGGATCGTCAAAGTCAATTCCTCCAAATCAAAGTTATCACTCTCATCGAAAGATCGGGACACCAAAGTCACATCAAGTGGTATCAGAGCGCCAAGTTGCTCGGTGAGAGATTCATTACCCTAGATTAGTTTTTATTTTCTGTCCAAATTGAAAATCCTCCACAAAAATTCAACCTTTAGATTCAATCTGGTATTTTAGTGAGTTTTGTTAGGTTTTGATCCATTAGAGTCCTTGTTTTAGTTGCTGATCGTTTTTCCTTCGCGTAGCTTTTATTTCAATATGTCCAGTTCTTTGTTTTGTTCATAACTTTCGCATACGAGCTCGGATTCTAGTGTTTTTGCACTTTCCTGAAACCTTGAGACATGGTCCACAAAAACCTAGATGGGCACGAAATCTAATTCCATCAAAAAGATTGTTTAATCTGGACATCAAATTTGGGAAGCAAGTTGCATTTGCAATCTAGGTCGGTTCAGTATTTTGATCATAACTCTCACATCCGAACTCCGATTGAGAAGTTTTTGTACTTTCCTGAATCCTTGAAGAGTCCTCTACAAAAACGTTTTTGGGTGTCCTTCGTGATTCGAACTCCTTCAAACCGAATGTGACTCGGATTCGGATTTGGTCAGATCAGCTGAATTTTGTTAAATCTGTGCACCTTAGTGTTTTGGCCATAACTTCTACATATGAGCTCCAAATTGTGTGTTTGAATACTTGTTTTAAAGCTTAGAACAGTAGCATCATTTTGTTACATTATGAGCAAGCTTGATTCGGTCATTTTCATACCTTAATTGCAGCCACAACCTTACTACATAGTTCTGGCCGAATTTGGGTTTGTTTCTTCAATTTGTGTTCTAGCTTTGTTCCTTTGAGTTGGTTGAGTCCAGTAGCATCTACAACCATAAAATTCCATAATATCAGTGCGCATACCTTTGGGAACCAATTCATCCTTTGCGAATACTTTGATCCCAATTGAGACTAGCGATTTGAAATTGCTTGGGGCTGCTCCTTTTGATACAATGCACCATCACATCTCTTGTGATATCAAGTTAGGGATTCCAAAACTTTGCTCATACTAGTGTTGGCCGAAAGTCACCAAAAAAGAAAGAAAGAAAGAGCCAAAAGGCCAAAAATAAAAAAAGAGAAAAGAAAAGATAATAGTGGCCGGTAGCACTACATTGATCAAAACCCTAATTTGTGTTTGTAATTTTTAGATTGTGCAATTGTTTTAAGTAGTGAGAAATCTTGTGCCCTTTTACCTTTTCTGAAGCAATTAGCTAGCGTCTCTCCATAACTTATGCAACACGAGTTTTGGTGCTGAAATTATTCTTATTTAGCTCATTCCATTGGTTGCATTAAGTTTTATTATCTTTGCGTGTGTGTTGCCTTGAAATTCACTTATATCTTTGAGATCGGCAACTGGGGCTTGTGAATTCTAGTTTGGATCATTACTTATCATTACAACAACTAGAATTATCAGATTCCATAGGAAACAAATGAAGCCTACCTAGCTCCACATATTCTACCTCGTACGTTTGTTCGGTCCCTTGGCAATCGCTTTATCCAAGCTTGGGAGAACTTTTGACACCGCCAATGGCCAACAACCCCTGCTGCACGGTAGGAACTTGTAAGAGCTTTGGTTAAAGTTTGAGAGTTGAGTGACTTGTTTAGCCACATCTAGTAGTTGATAGGAGATTACATATGGCTCTGTTTTTCCTTGTTGTCTACTAATCATGACAGGTCCACATGAAACGAGTCCTCTTCGATTCAACCAAAGGATTTGCGACATGAACAACATGACGACTTCGTCTCCTACTTCTGAACATGGTAACCTCAATTTAACATTGCCTCCATATGCTGGAAACTTTGACCCTAAAGCATATATTGATTGGGAAATAGCGGTAGACAAACAATTTGGCATGTATAATTTGTCTGAAAATGAAAAGATTTGTTTTGCCGCTAATGTGCTTTCTAGGTATGCGTTAACATTGTGGAAGCATGTTTGTAGAAAAGGGAGAAAACCTGAGAATTGGATTGACATGAAAAATTTGATGAGACTTGAATTTGTTCCTGAATATTATGCTGAGTGTTTGCTTACTAAACTTCAATGCTTAAAACAAGGGAGTAATACTGTTAAAGAATACTATCGTGAATTGCGAACTTGTTTGTTACGTTGTGGTTTCGAAGAATCTGATGAAGTATCCAGCTTAGATTCATACATGGACTTAATAAGGGTATTCAGGATATTCTTATGGATCAAACATATTGTTCTCCTTCACAATTGTTGGAAAGTGCTTGTAGTATTGAATGTTTGAATGCACTATTAGCTTCACTTGAGGCGCCTGTTGCTGCACCTCCTCTTGTGGCTAACATTTTGCAGACAAATGAGCACAAGCAAAAAGAGATTGAGAACGTGGAAGATGAGAAAGTCGAGCATGGGACATTCCCTTCGACTATGGAACGAGATATGGATACCCCGACACCTACAACAACGGATGAAAATTTAGGAGGTTGTGATGTTCCTACTTCTGAGGAGGAGACCAATGACCATGGTACAGATCTGATTTTACAGCAAGAAAGGGAGCAAATTGGTGAATATATTCCTACTATACATAATTCTTGTGAACTACTACCTTGTGCCACAATTGTAGAATCATATGACGAATTGCATGCTTATAATTTTGATCATGTGGTGCTACTTATGCATAAGGAGGTGATAGCTAGAATATCCCCTACCACTGTTTTATGCTATATCATGTTGAATGAGCCTATTAGTTTGACTTGTGGTATGGACAAGATTTCTGAAATTTCATCTCTTAAGTCTTTGTCTAGCACCTATGCCTACTGTTTTAAATTCAATTTATTTGGTGAATATGGCATAGATGGCAAGTTTCTTGTTTACAGAATATGCATTACTGGTGATAAACTTGCTGAATTGAAGCTTGCTATTTTGGGCAATTCTAGTTGTAAGCAACAACTTGTTTCATTTGCAGCTCCATCAAATTTTCCTAATAAGTGTGATACCCATAGCTTGCTGCCACATTGTTGAATTTTAGTACATTAACTTGTATTACAAATCAGCATGTAAGTAGTTATCGTGGAAGCCCATTAAAATTGTGTCACCGTTATTGGAATGGTTTGATATTGCTTATTTACAATTTGATGATATGAATGATCCATGCTTGATGCCAGGACTTGTAATTTTTCCCACAAAACATGTTATTGAACGTGGCTCACAAAACATGAGTTTTCTTTATCAAAAGTTAGGGATGGATATGTGCTTTACTTATATTTGCAAATCAAGTTGCAAACTAAATCATGTTAATTTTGATGCTATATGCTTCACTTATAACCACGAATCAACTTGCAGAATTGTGGGGAAAGGTTATTTGCTTAAATTTGATTTCTTCTTTTGTTGTTTTGAAAATAGCGTACCGTGAATCCAAAAGAACAATGAAATATGGGATATATACATATATGTTGTGTACACACTCTTCTTTTTGTTAGTTGTTTCTTTTCCAGTTTTTCCAAAACCGATGATGGTTTTCCTTCGAGGAGGGGACGAAGCATCGAAGAGTGCTAGCTCTCATCAAGTCATTATATACTGGAAAGAAGTGTTGAGCTATATGGATAATTATCAGGTGAATCCTCTAAATGTTTTTCATGTCTTCAAAATATATAAAGAGGCGGAGCTACTATTTTATTTAAATAAATGCAGGGCCTATATAAGAATGTTTTGTGCTAAAGATGTGCTAAAAGGTGAGCATGAGTCGAGGACGACTCAAATGCAAGAAGGGGAGGATGATGAGGACATCACTTCAATGGATACAACCACATCTACACATCAATTCGATCCCGCTACGATTATACAAGGACCGGTTACTCGAGCCTGCGCACGACAGTTTAATCAACAGGTGAATGCGTTCCTAAGCCTCCCCATTAGTGATAATATGAATGGGATGCTATTTAATACTTGTGATGATTTGTTTGAACTTAGGAACCATGGAGAAGGACCCTCGTGGACCAAAATTGGGCCAAAGATCAAGTTCAAGTCGGATTGGGAAGAGAACAAGTCCGAGTCCAGTTCGGCCTCCGCGACAGCATCAACTTCAAACGACAATAACTTTTGATCCAGAAGGTTGTTCGGAGCCCATGAGTACACGTTTGAAAGATCTCGGAGTCTACATTCCAATGGATCCAGCCCCAATGCCAAATTCGTCTTGAAGCAATGGGAAATCGCAGAAAAGTATCACGGGCCAGAAACATCGGGTGCTGCACCACCTTTCCTTTTGGGCCCAAAGCCCATGTAACCCTAGGACTTCCTCCCACCTCCGGCCCATGAAGGCCCAAGTTGCATGGCTGCAAGTTTAGTCCCATATTGCCTAGTGTTTAGTATCCACCTCCCTCCCCCCGCTATATAATAAAGGCAATAGGCCACCGTAGATACTTGGGTTTTGTTTATTTGATAATTTAGCCATTGCTACTATTTTGAGTCTTCCAGACGTGCTCAACAGCCGCCTAAGAAGCTCCTTGTTTCAAAACCCCACCTTATCAATCCTTCATTCATATTCGCAATTTCAGATTGCTTTACCATTGTTCTTGCTTGTTCTTGGTTGCATGCGAGAATCGAACCTCGTGTTCAGGTTGATCGTGCCAACGGCAAGATCAATAACCCTCTGAGTTGGTTTAGCGATTGCTAAGGCGCATCGTCGTCGTACGTTGTAGTCGAATCGTCAAAGTCAATTCCTCCAAATCGAAGTTATCACTCTCATCGAAAGATCGGGACACCAAAGTCACATCACCGCGAAGTAGTATCACCGCTGCGGCAACATTTTGGCTGGCGCGGGGGAATAACGGAAGGCCGTCGGACCCCTCGGCCAGCTGGTGTTGGACGGTAGCATGTAGCGTCTTGTCGAGCGTCTGAGGGCAGTGGTCTGCCCTAGCTCGGCCTGGGACTTACCCAGCTGGGGCCCTTAAGCCTTCTCCTACTCGTGTTGCTGCTGGAGCTCAGCCTGACGAGCCTGGAGGTTCTGCTCTACCACCTGCGCCTTAGCGCACCGGGCAGCGGTCATCGGGGTCACGGGAGTTGCGACCGAGTCGCCTGTTCCTGCCATGTTGCACTCGCGGGGGTACAACGCATCGGGAGTAGGCTCCGTGGTGGAGCTGGAGTCGCTACTGGAGGAGATCTCCAATAGCTCGTGGACGGAGGCTGGCCCGTAGCCAGCCGTCGCTATGAGCTGTGAGCCTGCGGGGGGCGCGATTGCCACCGGCGTTAGTCCACGCGCACCGCTAGCAGGAGCGGCGCAGCGCCGAACGGGTCCCGGCCTCGGGATCCGTGCAGGGGCGCCAAGCCGAAGGTCGCCGAGGGTGCTGGTGACAGAGTCCAAGTTCCCAGAGCGAGTCTGGACCTGGAAAGTAGCGGGGATGAGCACGAGCTCACCCGCCGGATTGGCAACGAAGTTGAGAGAGCCGAAACGGATCCAACCCCTCGATGCAGATACACCGTCGTTAGTGTGGAAAGCCATCAAGGGAGCAAGCGGGAATCCGGAGATGACAATGATGACGCGCGAAGCCCCTACCTAGCACGCCAACTGTCGGTGTTTCGTATGACCAGTGAGTAAATTTGTAGGTGTAGGGGATCGCGCGCTCCCTCTCCTTGAATGGTTAGACGCGGGGAGTCCAAGATTTATACTGGTTCGGGCTGAATGTCCCTACGTCCAGTTCATGGCGGTGGATCTTATTTTGCTCTGGTGGTGCAGCGGGCTGCGCGGGGTTACATGTGAGGGCTCGAGACAGGCCTCGAGCGCTCGTGCGAGTAGGAAGAGCGGGGGGTCGGAAGCTCGAGAGCTTAGGGACGTCCGCTCGAATCGGGAGATGAATGCGAAATGCGGGTTTGTTATCTATCAGAGAGAGCTGCCATTCCCAAAGGGCCCTGCCTCCCTTTATATAGGCGGAGGGGGCAGGTTACACGGGAGTTTTAGAAAAAGGTTGGGGGCGCAGCGCCCGGGAGTCCCGATCTTTGGTCTTGGTGATTGACAGGTTCCTGTTTGTCCCACGCTGGGTCAGTAGACACAATGGATAGTGCTTTGTTGGGAAGGTGCGCGCATGCCCTCTAGGCCTGTCAGACGGCGACGGCGTGAGGAGACGGGCACTTGACTTAGGCGGCCCGCTGACCGCCTAGGGAAGGAACCTCCCATCCCATCACGGTCGTCATGTCCGTGATGCAGGCGACCAGCTTACCGTCGACCACCAACGTGGCGAGAATCACGGGGTCGAAGCTCATTAGGGCCCCGACCGAGACTGGTTGGGGACTCATGAGGCGCGGGTCCGGTATGGGTCGGAGCCTTCGGAGGTGTCGGACCGGTCAGGTCGAGCTCGAGGAGGCGGACCCGGTCTGGTCGGTGGTCGGGGGCGCGGACCAAGCATGGCCGGAGTTCTCTCGGTGGGCTTGATCGAGGCCAGGGGTCTTTCGGGACTCGAGGCCTTCAGTTGAGACTGGGCCCGAGACGGCACATTGGAGACTCCGGACAACGTTTAGCGATAATCCCATCTGTGAGGGTCAAAGACTTGGGCGATACTTCCTTCGATGCTCGACATCGCCGCCGATCGCGCTACCATGTCCGAATGGCAGCGGAGAGAGAAGCGATCTTGAAATAGATGTATACCTTGCTGTGGGGTACCCCTGGTACGAGTATTCGTCACTTTTGCTTTCGCTTGGACTCATAAGCAGTCGAGCCCCCGAATATATAGTTGAGCTCGCGCTCAGTTGTCTGGTACTCGCCCTCGTCATCTTCAGGAGGAACTTGCTTCTTCTTTGCTTCACCTTTGTCCAGGCCCGGTCGCTTGTTGCTTTCCTTCGCGAACCATTTCAGGGTGTAACAATCTTTCGCTGCATGCTTTCCCTTAGGATGAAAAGGGCAAGTTGCGTCCATTACCGCATCATAGTCGTCGATCCGCGGAGCGCGGGGTCGGCCGTGCTCGGCCACCCGACTAGCTCCTTGGGCTTACGCTTCCTGTCCCGCTGCCTGGAAGACTCGGCATGGTCCTTTTTGTCTTTTTGCCGTGGGCGATCATCCTGACGTTCGGCTAAGGCATCCGAGGCCGTTGCGTAACGATCTGCTAATTCAAACATCTCCCTTACCATAGTTGCCAGTTTCTGGGACATTTTCTTAATCAAGTCGGGGTCGTTGACGCCCTTTTGGAACGCCGCAATGACCGCAGCTTCCGAGATGTCTCGAATCGTGTTCTTCCTCTGCATGAAGCGCCGAATAAATTCCCGAAGAGTCTCACCCTTCCTCTGATGAAGTTGGTACAGGTCCCACTGAGTCCTAGGCCTTTCATAGGTGCCCTAGAAGTTGGTGATGAACTGCTCGCAAAGATCTCCCCAGGAATCTATAGAATTCGCTGGAAGTCCAGTGAGCCAAGCTTAAGCCGAAGGGGTAAGCGTGACTGGCAGATAATTTGCCATTACATTGTGATCACCCCCAGCAGCATTAATTTCAAGGGAATAAAGTTGTAGCCAAGCTTCTGGATCTCTTTCTCCGTCGAATTTGGTGATGCTTTTAGGATTGAAACTTTCAGGCCAAACCACTCGGCGAAGCCGGGGAGTGAAGGCACGAATCCCATCAATAGGCCAGTCATTGCGTCGATGTGGGGAGCGTCGAGGAGGTGATCTGGCTCAGCAGTCCTCACTATCACCCCTATCGCGGCGGTGTAGATCTCTACGGTCGTCTCAACCATCATGGTGGATACCGAAACGCTTGTAGTCATCTTTGCACCGGCGGCGCTCATCGTCTTCACGATCTCGTCGCCTAGCATACAAGTCCAAGAGAATGTCGCGGCTGATGCTCTATCGGGCGTCCTCACCCGACGGTTCACGCCTGGCTGGCGTGGATTGATCAGGCGATGACGCTACTCGCGACCGAGTGGTTGCTTGGGCACGAGCATTCTTTCTTCGCTGGTTCTTCCTAGTGGTGTTGAATTGCTGCCACCGTTACCATGGCCTTAACTTGGGCCACGATCCGGGCAGCTGGGTTGTCTGGACCGAGCATTAGTCCCAACGTGTCGAGAAGTGTCTTCGATGCGACGATATTCTACTGAGGATTATGAAAAACCGATTGGTTCCCCATCTTCGTCTGTAGGATGTCTTCGTTGACATTGCAGCCTCTAACCCAGAGAGCCTTTGCCCATGTTTCTTGGGCCTCACGACGAAGGCGCTCTATCTCTGCGGCGTCCGCGGTGTCTCTCTACTGTTGGGACTCAGTCCATTGATCTTCGATCACGAAAATGCCACGGAAGCTTTGAAAGCCCCCCGACTTACTTTCTGTGTCAGAAGAACAATATGACCGACTAGACTGACCTCTAGATCTGAGTGGTTTGTTGGAGCTTCCCTCCACTCGGGACGCATCTTTGACGGAACCATTTCCACGTCCAGATCGGAGAAGAATCTCCTGGCTTACTATCCGTGGATAGATGACCACGATCTTCCTTGATCCGAGCGGTTGCCTGGCCGGGAGAACAATGGAATCACTTCCAGATTGTATCTGGTCTGAATCCGAAAGGATAAGCCTGCCAAGATTATCGGCGATGAAGTCCAGGCTCTCGAAACGGAAAGCCTGGCCGGGAGCGAACACTATACCACAGCACACTATTAGCGTCGGACGTCCGACGGTAATAGTGGGTAAATGCCAACAGAAAAGAAGTCGGCAAAAGTTTGCAACTGATGAACAGTCGGGAATTATCTATACAGTGTCAGCTGGTCAGTCAGCAATAACACTTATTATTAGCGACGGACCATCCATCGTAAAACTTAATTTTTCCTATCTTATAGTCAGTCGGCAAAAGTGTATGAAGTTTTCCTGTCCTACGGTTAGTCGGGAAAAATAGGTCGGTAATTCTATTGCCACGCGCGCGGGGGGTGAAAAAAATTGGCGCCAACTGAACCCTAATATCCCCTCCCAGCCTGTATACTCATCTCTCCGCACACGCCAAATCACTGAAATCAATCGATCGATCGGCTGCCTCCTCACCTTCCTCTCCGCCGCCGCCTCCTCCTCCCGGCCGGCCCTCTCCGCGCCGCCTCCTCCTCCCCGCCCTCTCCGCCGCCGCCTCTCTACCGCCGCATCCACCTCCCCATCCTCTCCACCGCCGCCTCCTCCCCATCCTCTCCGCCTCTACCTCCTCCTCATCGCGCTGCCTTCCCCCACCGTGCCGCCAACCACCACGCCGAGGAGATCACGGAGCGAGCAGTGGCGGCAGATCCTAGCGACGACTTCACCAAGAAGAAGCCAAGGGCGAGGACAGAGACACAAGACTAACTCCCACTCCTCCTGCTCCGATCGGTAATGGAATGGCTTATTTCTGCATGTTTTTTAATCGATTGATCTGGATGTAGCAACAGACATGCAACTGCGTAAAACCGGGATGGGCTCATCTTGGTCTTAATAAATTGATTAGTGAAGGTTGATGCGAATCGTAAGTCAAGGTCAAGTAAATATATGTAGACTATTACTTTCTTGGCCAATGTACATGTCCTTGCAGAAGTCCAAGAAAGTTAGACCTCAATGTGCTTGATCCTTGGAAAGTACCACGGTCAATTAGTCTTGGTTGTCTATTATCCATCTCATAATCAAAGTTGATCAAATGTCGTAAGTTCATATGCAACTTTACTCCATTGTTCCACCAAGGGCTGCATCAGAACCTCACATGAAAACCAAGAACTCGTTTTATTAACACAACAAGCTAGGTCTACAATATCAAGTCTGCTGCACATGTATTCATCTTATTTATGCATATTAAGCACTACATTGACATAAATGATTGATATTTTGAATTTTCGATGCTCAAATGTACCCTTTGTTTTATCTTTTATTGAAATCAAATAATTCATGAATTTGAACCTCAAAGGATTTTGTCAATTTTATGCTCTTTTATTAAAAAAATCCAGAATGGCTTATGTTTTCTGAATTATCTTATGCATTGCATTGTTGTTGTGCGAAAAATGTATATTTAGTATGTTTATGCACAAACAGCTAGTAAAAAAATCTACAAGAAGCTGAGAAAAAAAACGCCAGAAGAGCACCTGCATAAACTTATCAAGATCACCGAAAGGTGTGTAATTGGTCATCCAGTGTTGCACCGACAGGCTGATACACAGAATTGAAGAACAGTGTAACATTCTTGTCTTCCATGAAGTAAGAGTAAACCTCTCTCCCTGGATCACAGTTCTTAGCATGATTAACAATGGTTGTCCAAACTAAGTCTGAAGCCTTGACGAGAATCTAAATGCAGGAATAGAAAATAGCTTGTGATAACAATCAAGATTCAACTGAGCACAAGGTACACAAGTAAATTGTCGCCTTACATTGCTCAGAGCTTGTTCATCCTTATAATACCGTCTCAAGAAGTGCTTTACAGAAGACACGACCTTGATTTTAGCAGAAGAAAGGCGACGAGAACAAATTGCCTTGTTTGGTTGTTCGACACGCATAGAGCAATTGCACAACTTAAATCACAAAGCATCAACTCATTTCATTCTTAATTCCTTTTTCTCGTGCGTGTATGCACCTTGTGATCTGTCAGTAATACCTTCTGATTTCAGTATGAACCATCCATCTATGTATGGTTGTTTCAACATATCTGCATATGCAATTTGCAATTGGCCAGGTCTTATTTTGCCTTAGTAAGCTCTTCATGAGCAAACTGATACATGTTTTCATATGTTATGTTTTTATTTTCTTCAAAAGAAGCATGCTTATCGTCATCCAAATAGACTACGAAAGAAGAAGAATCACAATTTATTACAACTTTTGTTTCATTCAGATCTCAATTCAAGTGATAGTGATGCATTCCATTTACTAATACTATCTTTGATTGGCAGGGGAGCCTAGTCTACTGGACTACAAGCAGTTTATTTATGTAGCTCAGTCGAAGCTGCAGTTTATTACTTGTATTATCAAAGCTATCTCTATGTGAACTTGGGATATTTACATAGTGATGCATTCCATTTACTCATACTATCTCTGTGAACTGCAGTTTATTTACTGTAGTTTGTTTCAGATGCCTATATTAAGGGCACCGATTATGGATCAGATGCCAAGATTAACACGGCAATGGATAAGTGCAGGAGAAACATGTAAGATACAGTTTTGCTCCCTGTTTGTACTTGCCTTTCAGTAGTTGAGTTAGAGGACTTTAAATTGATCACTTGTATAATTTGTGGGTGACATCATCGTGAATGTTATAGATCAACTTGAGAAACACAACCATAGCCTTCTTTAAGCATAGTTTTCTTTTTTTATGCTCTTTAAGTCTAGGATTGAACTACATTGCCGCCAAACAGCGTCTTGAAAATGTGCAATTGGTGATTAAGCTTTGCTCCATTTGAGTGCCACATCCCAAATGGAATTCCCAACTCGGCATGAGAATAGGCTTTTGTACATTATAGTGTATATACCAATTGCGAAGAAGAGTCTAAAGAGTAGTCAGAGGCATTTAGTGCATACATTATTATGTTGACACAACTTGTTGTGAAATTCAATTCTCTTCATACATGTAAATGTCTTAAATCACTTTATATGAGCAATCTTTTACTGTTTTTGAAACAAGTTATAAATATTGAATGGGATGCAAAAGAACAAGTGGCTGCAGTGGAGTTTTTCAAGGTAAAACTTGCTGCAAATAAACATGTGCTAGGTGTCTATGGAAGTTGAATTACGGACAAAGGAGGTGGATGCTTAACTTATTCTCATGAAGAACGAAGAGAAGTTTACAGATATCTGTAGTTTTAAATATACAAAACTCGCAAAGTTTCTTTATATCTGTAGTTTTGAAATATACAAAACTCTGCAAAAGCTTTTATTGAATGAACGTCTAGCTTTGAAATGCTGAGGCCTTCGCCATACATGCATCTGTTTAGCAATAATGGCTAACGCTCTAAATTGTTTCTTCTCTAGATTTGAGTATCCACGGCCCACATTTCAGAAATTAATGAAGGAGCAATGTATGGAACCGTTTTTTGTTTTCCGTGTTAGTTTCTTTCATCTTTGACTTGTTACTTTATCAGCTTACATGCTTTGGTTGACGATGTGAGCTCTTTCTGTGGTTTTTGTGTTGGTCTTTGGTGTCCGGATGAGTATTGGTACTACAGTTTGTTTACACTTTTCATGCTCTTCTTGTTTGAGTCCACTATGGCAAAGAATAGATTGAAGACATCGGTGAGCTAAGGCGTGTGAAAGTTGACAATCGATTGTGTTGGCTTATCGCATGCGGAAAGTATGCCTCCTTCATTTAATTTAATGCTTATCTTTGTTTCAGCATATATCTCATCCAAATAATTAGTTATTTTTATTCAGATGGGTTAAAATCCTGTGACGTAACTACTACGGAGATATTGTGTCAATAGGACGCTCACTTAGTGGTGAAGATAGATCTGCATCAGCAGATATGCTATTGTTGGCTGGATCTGTGATAGTAAATGAAGCTATTCTAACAGAGAATCTACTCCACAAAGTGGAAGGTCAACCCCCACCCCCAATCCCCTTTCATTGCATTAATTCTTTGATGTCACATTGTTTGGGTAAAGAAACTATAATAAATGTATTGCAAAATCCTTTGAAATTTGTTATATGTTTGTACATCAAACATGCACACACAATTATGTAGATCTACACCAGTGGCTCGGTCTCAGAGATCGATCTTGTCGTGGTTTAGACTTGAGGGCTACATGGTAGTTTAACCAAAAATCAAACCAGGAAACCATGTAGCAAAACCCTTGGAAGCTCTACATATGCAAGGTTAGCTCGGTTCAGAGAGTGATGATCTTGTCAGTCCATTCAAAGGACAAGAGGACAGTCTTTGTACACTATTTGTTTCATATAACTACTGCATAAGGTATAATTAATGAATGCAAGCTGGGAGTTAACAAACATTGTAAACATTCATCATCAATACATCGTCACATAAACTTCAAGGTGGGGCTTATCAATATACCGCTTCGATTTGGTATCTGCACCTCATCTACACATGAGGAATTCCTCTCATTCTCGTATCTTCATAGCATAAACAAAGTAAGGAGAGAAGCAATCTGTTAAAATATGCAACAAACATAGAAAAATAAAAGGAAAACAAGATTTGCTACAAGGTGGAAAACTGGTTTATTAATGAAGGACAGTATTTCACCTTTCCATCTTCTCCTCAAGATCTCTGTGCTTGGCTAAGTTCTCCGATGGTTCTGTCTTTCTTCATCGGTTCCCATCGGGTCAGATCAAGATATCAACAGTCATATGAGCAAAAGATTTAATCATCCACTTAACTTGTATAGACATGCCTTTGTTTGGAGGTCTTGACACATTCTTTTTTTTCTAGCCATCTTTAAACATGTGAGTATTAGAGACACACTTAATGCCTTATGGAAAAGTTAGGCATATAGAGTTCAGGCAGAAATTATGTCTCCCTGTAGTTTATATAGTCATTTGCACTGAATATTTGGTAAGCCAGTTTAATCTGTGAGTGATTGCATTTGAAGACTAGAAGTTCTTAGAAAACTAACATGTATGAGTAGGTTATTTTGGTTGCACTTGTGTGTAGCCCTGATTTTATCTTTCTTAGTATTAATTTTTCTGTTGTTGAGAAATGTCTTGAGGACCAGAGCAATCCATTTGCTTATGCCAATGGCTGCACAACATAGTGTTGTTTTTCATGTTTTATTTTCCCATTCCGCAAACATGCATCTCCTCTATTGATTAACTAGAGCAAACAAGCTTGAAGAGTGCTGACAATGACGCACCTGAGAGGGCAACTTGGTATAGTATATAGTCTACCATCGTATATTTTTTTCATCTAGTAAAATTCCCTGGTAAGGGGATGTCCTTGTATTTTCCAATTCCAACATACGCCAATTAGCTAGACTGCTTTTTCTCCAGCTGTGTTGATATGTGCTGGATTTCACTCCTCATAATGGAAGCTCTACATATGCAAGGTTAGCACGGCTGTTTTAGGCTTTATGCCTGTCTGTCGTGCAACATAGAATATGCTAAAACAAACAAACAATTGTAATGACAACCCTCCTTTTCAGCCTTTACGCAACTCTCTTAGCAATTCTCTCCACTTGACCTCATTATCCTTTTGATCAAGCACGCATCAAAATCTATGAGTGACAAGTGAAACAAAAAGCATTAATGGAAACACAAAACATTAATTGAAACATCGAGAGCAAAGACTTTGCTACATCTAGTTCCTTCTCAAAAGCGTCAAGGTCTCTCATCCAAAATGTTTTTGGTGGTGTTTTCCTCACTTCCTCAACATCATTCTCTAATTTCTTATGCTCCGCATTGAGCTCCTGTATCTTCTCCAGAGTCAAGGTACCAATTGACATTGAGAGGAGATAATCATAGCCACTTGCATCAACTCCTTTTGCAGCTTCAGGACTACTTTCTTCATTATCATCCTCGTCATCTGTAGCTCCAATAGCAGTTGGCTCGGCCGTCACAAGCCAATATGCTGAAGTGCTCATGTTAGGCATACACCCACTAACCCACTCCGCACACTAGCATCCACCATGCAGTGCACACCCATGAGCACCCAGCAGGCATGCCCATGGTCGATAAGCTACCCTCCTCCCCCACTGATTGTGTTGTGGTATAGCTAACTGTACTAATACTACTTATGTTGTCAAAATCCATTTTGACATGTAAGTATAATTTGTGCTGGTAGGTTTCATTGTCTATTCTTGCTTGGCTGTAGCTCTTGCACTTGTTCTAATTTTCTGGGTTGTTCATCGGACTGAACAAAGGAAAATGCTTGCATATATTGCAATTTGTTCATTAATGGGGTCTCTTACGGTATGTTTGCAAAGACATCGTACTAAAATTGATCTGCTGAATCAAGTTGATTTAGTATTTTTCGATGAAGTGTTATATTTGGGCAAGTTATCGTTGTCAAAGCAAAGGGCTATTGCCTTAAAGCTCTCATTTCGTGGAATGAACCAATTTATCTACATCCGCACTGGTTCTTCATTGTTGTTGTTATTATATCTTTGTTTAGTGCAAATGAACTACTTAAGCAAGGTAAGCACTCACATCATATTTGAACTTTTGAAGTATCGTCCATACATTATGGAATTTCCAATGGTAACAACTCAAGAGAAACTATTTCATAAGAAATATATTATAGGATGTTACGATCCAAATCATGAATAGGTTATCATTTAGATTCCCATGGTAATTGGTCGATTAATATGGGTTACTTGCCATTTGGCGGGACATTTTTTAAAAAAATTATCGCTAGAAATGTTATAAATTGAAAAGGAATTTAAGTCTTTTCTCTAACATCAACCAGAGAACGATTAAGGCTGGAAACCATGTGGGAAATGGCACGCCCTTCACCTCTAAGTCTATATCGTACCGCTTCAGATATCAATTATGGCATTTTCCTTCCGATAATTTTGGAAATTGGAACCGTGGTCTTGATGATTAGGGAGCATAATGTTCACCACGAAGTTGACAATGCTGCACTATGTGGCAATAATTTGATGACAAATATTTGAATGATACACGCAACAAGCTGCACTTAATATCGCTCTGTGCTTGTTACTAGCTCGCAGATCAATCGGCATTGCATACATCAAGATCTCATTGCAGATTTCTAAGCATTTTAGGAACTTTGTTAGTTTGTTTTACATAAATTGAAGATGGAACAAAGGTGAGAACTTAGTCAATTTGAGACAAAGCTTCCCTTTAGGACACAATTGTGCTTTGAGAATAATATTATATAGAAGTCTTCATAAGTTCCTTTTACTCTCTTAAACTTTATCTTGATGAAAGATTATCCATTTTACATAATTTTGTTTATGTAATGTAGTTATGCAGTAGGCTTAGCACTTCGGTAAGAATCATTCTTAATTTTACATTTTTCTAATAATTGTCCATATTTCACATCTTTTGAGCTATCATTATGAGTCAAGTATATTCCTATCAACAACTTTTTATTCCTGTTATTTTAGGCCGTGGACTCATTCAATACAGTTGTGGTCTCTCTTGTAAATTATGTGATGTTCACCATTCTTACTATTCTTGCAAACATGATCATGTACAAGGTGATGTACACATTGTTTATATCCTTTAATAGTTTCATTAGTGTGATATTTTTATGCCAAGCCATTTTCCCATTTGATGAACCAAGATTTGAAAGTTTCATACGAATATTTTTTGGGAATTTTATTCACTGAAAAACTATTGCGCCATTCTCAAGTCCAAGATCTTGTGCAAAATCATCTGCTTAACATCTCATTGTAAGCAGGCATGTCTCATGTCCAATAAAACATTGTTGACCAAGAAAATTGTTTCATGCCCACCACTTCTATCAAACTATGATCTTATCTTCAATAAAAGGAACGCATTATCGGTATTCTTATAGTAACTTAACCGTGGTGTTTATCTCTTTGGTTTGAAGAACTAGTGTTTGAATTATGCATGATAATGATGTTCCATTTTTCTTCTTCAATCATTTGATGGCACTTACATTTCCAGAGGCTCTTACATCCATTGTTAATGTTACTTTACGGAGTTAGACAAACATTTGATTGCTGCTACTTTTCCATTGTAGGATTGGGACTCTCGAATGCTACAGATAGCTTAATCGAGCTATGTGGGTTTGTGACAATTGTTGCGTGAACTTTTCTTACGCACAAGATTAGGGATATGGGAAACACACAACCTGACCCAAAGATCCCCGAGAAGAGAATGTGAACTCCGGGATCATTAGCTAGTCACTCTTTTTGAACATCTAACATACATGCAAACTTTTGGGATCTCAAGTCAACATGCATCGCTGATTTACTTAAACCGATATTAATTTAGCACGCTGACAATTGATGATTTATATCTTCGCGAAATTTTATGCTTTTCACAGAATAGTTGCTCTAAAGTTAAATTGAGCGAAAGTTATCTTTCTTCATTCCAAGGAGCACTTTGTTCTACTACTCTTTTGTAAATAGAGTTGACGATATTCGAATGTATATATATGCATGCTACATACCTTCGGTCAAGAAGAGATAAGTAGTATTATCTTTTGGGGATCAGCTATATTGGTGTTATTGTAATATACTTTTGGTGTTATATATAATTGTTATTGTCTCAGTTGGATGATATGCTATCTTTTGGACAAATTTGATTATTAGTAGAGTAAGTTGTTACTTTGAATGCTTGAATTATCCTATCATGTTTAATTGATGCTTAAATTATATCAGGTCATGTCTTAGTTGGATGAATTTTGCTGTTATTTTTTTTGAAGCGATTTGATTATAGCAAGGAACTGTGTGTCGGCAATACTAGACATTACCGACACATTGTAAGTCGGGAAACACAAGTGCGTCGGTAAAAACTGAAATCGGACGGCAAAGTGAAGTTCGTCGGTAAAATTATGTCAGACGGCAAAAAGTAATTATTGCCGACACACTGTCCGTCGGTAATATAAGATCCGTCGGTAAAGGTTTTTGCCGACGGGATTTTAGCTGACACACCTAATCCGTCGGTAATACTTTTTACCGACGGACTGTTTGTCGCTATATAGGGTCTTTTCCGACGCACAGTTAGACGCGAATAATATGTCATGGTATAGTGGAAGGTGATGACGATTCCGTTGACGGAGGCCATCGAGCTTGCTGAGATTGATCTTAACGCAGCCCCTACTGTCGACGTTTGTTGTCGACGTTTGTTGTCAACAATAATGAAAATGGGGCAAGGCGTTGGATCCAAACTCGATGGTAGCACAAGACGCAAGAATTATAGAGGTTCGGGCTCTCGCGTGGGAGATAATACCCTAGTCCTGTGCTCTAGGTTGATGTGTAGTTAGCTTATTGTTGATGATCTTATCTGCTGATGTTCCCCCGCCCCCCTTTATATAGCAGAGGAGGGCGGTTACAAAGGAGAGTCCTGACCGGGTACAGAGTGGAGATCGTATCTCTATACATGTCCGTTTGATAACGTCCTGGATTACAAATTGTATCCTACCTAATCAAGGTTGGTTGCTATCTTCAGGGTTCCCTTGTTGCGTACGACTAGAGCAACCCAGGTAATGTCCATCTTCATGCAATCAGCTTGGCCTATCCTTATCCGGTTGTGCCTCGCAAGCCCACCTTGCGGATCCCTAGGGTCTTTGTACTCCACAAAAACCAATTACCAAAATCAATGGAGCTTTAACTTATAAGGGGCAAATCCCATCTTGATTAACCATGTATCGTAGCATGTTTCATGACAAACCCGAAAGCTACCTTTATAACTACCTAGTCATGGATTAGTGTTTGTTAACTCTAGAAAAATCATTACACATCTTGATTATGTGCGTCATCCTGAAATCTAAGAATGTAGTATACACATCGTATATGAGACCAAATGATGACAAGAAAGATTACAACATTCTCGCAATATCTTAAAGTAGGTCAATCCAACTCTATATTCTCTAACATGTGTCTATATTATCGATTTGGTATCTTTATATCCATGATCCATCAAACATGGTCATCAACCAATACACATGCTAGTATATTCATATGTGTCCTTGTCTGTTTATCAACTAGGGATTACTTTAAAATAATCATCATGAAGTCATATATAAAGTTTTACAAATAAGTCATATACTTGTCAATTAATAATAATAATAATAATAATAATAATAATTTAAAAACAAGATAATAAATATAAATATAAGTTACCATAATCATCTTTATGATTATCAACCAGCGTATGTCCAACACTAGCACCAGGGAGGGATGCCGAATGACTACCATGACGACATGACCTATCGAATGAGGAATTTTTTTATTTAATATTTATTTTAAATCTTTTTTTCAAAAATAATCAACGGGAAAAAATTGCGAAAATGGGCTGCCGTCACTTGGATATGGGGCGATTGCCCCATATACGGGTGATAGGCACACTTCGCTGTTAATCGCTGGCCGTAGGCGTTAGTGGCCGTTAATGGTCATTGCGCGGGAGACATATCACCCTAATATGGGGCGATCGCCCCATATTAGGGTGATATTTGCACTTTAAAACATCCACCGGCCTTCATTTTCATCTTAGCGAGTGAGACCGAGAGCAAAGACAGAACCGAGAGAAGAGAAAATAAGAGAGAAGGGAAGGAGAAGAGAAAAAAAGAGAAGAAGGAAAAATGCTGAGGCGTGCAAGTGGAAAGGGAAAGGGGAAAGCAAAGGAAGAGAAGGCGCTTCGGACTGGCTACACAACCTCACGTACCAGGATCTCTTTCTACCTCGCGGGGCTGTCCCACCAATGTGTATGTGCGGAGATCCTTGCAAGCTTGTCCGCTCTTGAGAAATTCCAACTTGGAAGATGAGGTATTGGAAGTGCCACAACTATGCCTTCGATCCGCTAGAGAAGAGCTTGAAGAATCGCCAGATGGTAACAATCATACATGTTTCGTAATACTTGTACATGAAACTTTGCTAATTTATATTTCATGCAGTCGCCTTCGCTACTGTGTGAATTTGAGTAGTGGTTTGATATGGAGATAAATCCTGAAGACCAAAGGCTCCTTGATCAAGCCAACCAGGACAAGGAGTTCAGGCGCCAGCTTCAAAAGCAGCACGATGCCGCACGCGAGGAGGCCTATCAAAAGGAAGCGGAGGAGGAGGTTGAGAGAGAGAGGAAATGAGAGAGGGCACGTCGTGCTAGAGAAGCCCCACTGGAGGCATGGGTGAAAGGCAGGTGGCCTCGATCCACTCAGTAGACGTGAAGTTGTAACCATTATTTTCCTTGTTCGTGATGCTCATCCTAGTTTTAACTCCTAATAAAGAGTGTGGCCTACCTTATTTTCGGCAGTAACTTCTGATTTGAGAAATTGTGGCCACCTAGGGGTTTTTGTAGCCTTGCGGGGCCCACCGGATATAGCCCAAAAAGTATGAGGAAAATCATGAGCGACCTACGCAACGCGGGCTACCACTTATCTATGGGCGAGCAGGTCGGACGTTGCCTCGGCACGAAGTTGCGAAAATCGGAAAAGGCACATGCGACCACGAAACCCTGAAATTGTGGCCACTTAGGGGTTTTTGTAGCCTCACTTGGCCCATCGGATACGACCCAAAAAATACGGGAAAAATCACGAGTGACGTACGCAACACGGGCTACCACTTATCTATGGTCGAGCTGGTCGGACGTTGCCTTGGCACGAAGTTGCGAAAATCGGAAAAGGCACACGCGGCCACGAAACCCCAAAATTGTGGCCACTTAGGGGTTTTTGTAGCCTCACAGGGCCCACCGGATATGGTCCAAAAAATACAGGAAAAATCACAAGCGACCTATGGAACGCTGGCTACCACTTATCTATGGGCGAGCTGGTCGGACGTTGCCCCGGCACGAAGTTGCGAAAATCAGAAAAGGCACACGCAGCCACGAAACCCTGAAATTAAGGCCACTTAGGAGTTTTCGTAGCCTCATGGGGCCCACCGGATGCTGCCCAAAAATTACAAAAAAAAAATCATGAGTGACATACGCAACACGGGCTACCACTTATCTATGGGAGAGCAGGTCGGATGTTGCCCCGACACGAAGTTGCGAAAATCGGGAAAGGCACACATGTTACTCATTGAGATGGATAAGCTAAAAAAATGCTAGCACTGAGTTCAGATAGTTATACAATAAGTCAGATAGGTAAATGCATTACAAAGTACAGTTGTACAACAAGTCACTCATGGCCACATTTCCTGATTTGGTCCGTGGGGTACGTGAGTGGTGACGGAGGACGGACGGCCCTCCTAGGCCGGCCTCGCGATGCAGCTGTAGTGTAGTCTGGTGGTGACTCAGGTGTGTCCTGGTGTGGTGCTCCCAAGAACTGAGAGGGGCTGAGGTACTCAGTCGACAGGTACTGTGCCACATCAAACGGTGCCTCCTCCCAGTCGTTGTAGTCTACGTCGCCGAAACCACCCTGGGGTCCTGGTGGGGCGTGAGACGAAGAAGGCCCCTCATCACCCCACTGTCCCCACTGCTACTGTGGAGGAGGCCATGAGGACTCGTATTAGCCGACGTTGGCCTGTGGGAGGTGACTACCACGGGGAGGTGCGGGCACGGCTCGACGAGGATCCACCGTGGGAGGGCGAGGTGCTGGCCCATGGGGACATGGTGTGCTGCATCCGACGACGTCTCCGCCCCCCCCATGCGGTAGGTGGCCAGGTGACACAACCGCCTCGCCTTGCGCGGACTCGCTCCTAAGCTGCCTCGGCCTCAGCAGTGGTCATCTGGATGCTCACTCGAAGGCGCACCAACATGGACGTAGCCTCCACGTCCACCTCCCCTGCAAGCTGTGCCTGCATGTAATACCAGATTGATATGAGGTAATTTATATGAAAAAGACATACGTATAAAGATTCGATTGTGATACTTACTGCGAAGTTATCCCTCTCGGACATCTGTGAAGGGTACGTGTCCAACACCGATGCTTGAGATGCGACATACGGTATGGTGTGTACATGTCATGGTCGTACGCCCGGGTCTCGGTGACCCTGTCCGTGAGCGCATCATCCCACTACAGTGTGTAGGATCGGATGATGTCAATCAGAGGGGGGGTGAATGATGGAAGCTAAAATCTTATTTTTAAACTTTTTGAAACACCCCAATTCAAACTCAAATTGCTTGAAGACTAGTTCACGAAGTTGGGAGGCCAATTTAGAAGTCTGGGCGACCAGTAGAGCACTTGGGCGACAAGTAGAACACTTGGGCGACCAGTAGGACACTTGGGCGAGCAGTTTGGGCACCTAGGCGAGCAGGTAGGGCACCTGGGCGACAAGTAGGACACTTGGGCGAGCTGTAGAACACTTGGGCGAGCAGTAGGACACTTGGGCGAGCAGGTTGGGCACTTGGGCGAGAAGTTTGGCACTTGGGCGAGCAGGTTGGGCGACCACGTGAACAGTTGGGCGACCACGCGCACAGTCTGGGCGAGCAGACCGATACACATCCACTAAAATAGAAAATTCCGAAGATCTAGCTGTCGGATTGACGTGAAATTTTAACTGTAGAAACTAGGCTCAATTCCACAGCTAACAAAAAATGAATCAGGTCAAGCGGATCTACGGATCTAAAGTTATGTCCTTCGCAAGATGACTAAATCTGGGCGACCACGCGAGCAGTCAGGCGAGCAGGACATCAATCTGGATGACCACAAATTACTGAAGATCTAACCGTTGGATTGATGTGAAATTTTAACTATAGAAATTAGATTCAATTACGAATCAAACCCAATAAGAATCAATCCGATCGGATCTACGGATCAAAAGATATTTCCTTCGCAAGATGATACCTTTGCAATGAACCGAACTCCGTGATGAACTTCGTGACTGTTGTGATGAACAAAACTTCAAGCGATTGATCAACTATGTCGAAGCCAAGAGCAAATCACAACCGCAAGAAGAAGCTCTCTGGAAGATTGATTTTTATTTCATTATCTAAAATACTCCAACACAAGAGTACAAATCCTCAAACCTGAACGCTCAAAAGTAAACAGGGGACACCTCCCCTTATTTATACAGAGCAATCCTAACGAGATAGAATACAACTCCACTTCCAACATGGAAAGAGTCTGTATACATCTCAACTTGGCCCAACGTGGCCAAAAACAACTCTTGCACGTATGTACAGCCCACCTGCTGTAATTACGTGACTAACCAGCCTCCATGTACATGTTCTCTAGCCCGAACGTCCCGCATGACATCCTTGACCACCAAGACCTCGATTCCTTCCTCGAACCTAGTCGAACCTCGCCTCCATGAACCTAGTTCCGGTCCGTCATCGACCACGTTAAGCCCTCGAGCAACACCGCACATGAATAAACACGTAAACCGTGCACGAACACAAGTCCACGACTTGACTCAAAGTCAATCCATGCAACCACTCACACGAGTGCATTGCATCAAGCGTAATCCATCATGCTATCACCAAAGATAATAATTATCTCAACATGGCACATGCACAAGCACCACACATGCTATAATCAAAGTCACTATACAATGCCAATTTCACCATTCAACCAATTTTTCATCACATGATCTGACAATCTCCCCCTTGATGAAAACATTGGCAACACCCTTTGGACCTGAACATTGGCATTAATCTCACGAGAAAAGATTTTAAGAAATTTCATTTTAAAATAGAAAGCAAGGTGATCAAAAAGCAAATTGAAAACTCTCCCCCTAAAAGGAAACCAAAATATGTGTGAACTCCAAAATTTCTCCCTTTTGACAATAAAACATTTTACTTCTCCCCCTGAATGTAAGCTTTCTTCTCCCCCTTTGATAATGATTTCAGCAAGGAAAAACAAATGAGTGCCAAGACAAGAACCAATGAGCTTCCTTGATCATATAACCTTATATATCACATAATAAGCATAATACATGAACTTAATATTATTTAACAAGTTAGGGAGTGACATGCATCTCAACCTCAATTTAATCAACTATAGCCAAGTACTAAGCAAAATCTTGACAGAAAACACTAGGCCAAAAAATGAAGCAACTAACAACTCAGGGCAAGCAAGTAGTTTCAACTCCAGTCTAGTAGACCAAATTAATCTTGATAACAGTAAACTGCATGTGGCATGCTTGAAGCATACTTCTTTTATTTTCAATGAATGGCATGCTGGAAGAAAACATCTTATCTTTTAGGGAATGGCATGCTTGTAGCACACATCTTTTCTTTTAGGGAATGGCATGCTTGAAGCATACATCTTGAAGCTTTTGCTTATTTTGATAATTTTGACAAGCTTCTTGCAGATTTGAGCCCCTTTTTTTCTTATTCCCTTTTCTTTTATTGTAAACATGCAAAGTGATTAAATAGTCTATGAAAGAGTAAAGCTGGAAATACACATGCTTCATAGCCCAAATTTGTTAAGACGATTCATTATCAAGCTTATAGAAGCAAGATATCACAAGGTATTAGCTATAGACAGTCAAACCAAGGAATTCCGCAATGTCACTTTTAGTTCAAGTAAAGCAATTTAGATTATCATATATAAGCTCAATTACATAATATATAAAGAAATATGATAAAGTAAGCTCATTAAGTAACAGACTTGGCATAAAACTCCCCCTCAAAACAAGCTCATGTAATGCACAACGACTCTCCTCTCAAAAAGGCAAATCGAGAAGCATCAAGTGGTTTTGTGAAAATATCAGCAATTTGCAATTCAAAATCAACAAAATGCAACACAACATCTCCCTTTTCCACATGATCTCGAAGGAAATGATAGCGAATGTCAATATGCTTGGTTCGAGAATGTTGCACTAGATTTTTAGCAATATTAATAGCACTAGTGTTATCACAGAAAAGGGGAACACTATCTAAGTTTAATCCAAAATCCTTTAAAGTTGATATCATCCAAAGCACTTGAGCACAACACGCGCAAAGAAAGAATATATTCAGATTCAGCAGCAGAGAGCAATGTAAACTTGTTTTCTAGATGACCAAGCTAATTAAGATGTACCAATAAAATGACATGTTCCAGAGGTACTTTTCCTGTTAATTTTACAACCCGCAAAATCAGCATCAGAGTAGGCTCTAAGTGATAAACATGATGATGAGGAGTACCATAAGCCAAACTCTAAAGTGGATTGTAAATAGCGAAGAATTCGTTTTACCGCTTGTCGATGAGAAGCACGTGGGGAAGCTTGAAAACGAGCACACAAACACACCGCAAAGTGTATATCCGGCCTTGTAGCAGTGAGATAAAGAAGCGATCCAATCATGCTTCGATACTCCTTTTGATTAACTGGTTCTCCTTCTTCATCCGGATCCAAAGTAGTTGTTGTGCCAATAGGTGTGGAAATTGGTTTGCATGTTTCCATCTCAAAACGTCGAAGGAGATCTTTTGTGTAGTTCGTTTGGTGAATAAAGATTCCTTGCCTTGTTTGCTTGACTTGTAAACCCAGAAAGTATGTGAGCTCACCCATCATACTCATCTCAAATTCTCGCTCATCTTTGTCTCAAAACTTGGCAACAAGAGCATGAGAAGTACCACCAAAATGATATCATCCACATAAATCAACAAGTAATGATCATTGCCATGCTTGAGAGAAAACAAGGTTTTATCAACTTTGCCCATTTCAAAATCATTTTCCAGCAAATATGATTTAAGCCTATCATACCAAGCCCGAGGAGCTTGTTTTAAACCATATAAAGCTTTGGACAACTTAAAAACATGGTGCAGGTATTTCGGATTTTAAATCCAGGAGGTTGTTTGACATAAACTTCTTCAGAAATAAAACCATTTAGAAAAACACTTTTGACGTCCATTTGATACAATCTAAAACCTTTAGATGCAGCAAAGGCCAACAAAATTCTAATGGCTTCAAGTCTAGCAACAGGTGCAAAAGTTTCATCAAAATCAAGTCCTTCAATTTGAGTAAAACCTTGAGGAACCAATCTAGCATTGTTTCTAACAACAACCCCATCTTGACTTTGTTTATTCTTAAAAACCTATTTAGTTCCAATGATATTCTGACCTAAAGGAGGTGGAACTAAAACCCAAACCTTATTGCGCTCAAAATTCTCAAGTTCCTCATGCATGGCATTAATCCAAGACTCATCAGATAACACGTGACTTACATCTTGGGGTTCAAAAGATGCAACAAAAGCAAGATGAGCATATGAGGCATTAGTATTGTACTGCTTCAAGCACACACACATTTAACTCACCAATCATCTGCTCAGAGGATGTAAATCGTTGAATATGCAATGGTGCTGAAATTTCAAGATGCCCGAGGTCCAAGACCATGTGTGTTTGCTAGAAGAATTTCCAAGATGCTTGTTGATTTTCTTCTGTGGCTGAATTGGTGAGCCGAGTTGCCAACTTGATTACCACTTTCATCTTCATCTTCATCATGACTTTCTTCCAAAAGATACTTTCAGAATTGCAAGTAACTTGTGTCCTCTGAAAATTCAAGTCTAGTACCGTGACTAGCCTCATCAAAAGTGACTTCACAAGTCTCAACAATTTTGTTAGTTTCTAAATTCAGCACCACGGTAACCACGAGTATGAAGAGCATAACCAAGAAACAATCCATCGAGCATCTAGATTCAAACTTATCAAGATTTCCATGTTTGAGAATGAAACATTTGCAACCAAAAACACGCATATGGGAGATGCTAGGAGTACGTCCAAACCGAAGTTCATAAGAAGTTCTATGAAGCTTTGCTCTCAAAAATACTCTATTTGAAATGTAGCAAGCAGTAGAAATAGCTTCAGCCCAAAACTTCCTAGGAGTAGAATATTCATCAAGCATTGTTCTAGCCATCTCAACTAGTGTGCGATTTTTCCTCTCAACAACACCATTTTGTTGAGGAACTCGAGCAGATGAAAATTGATGCTCAATTCCATGTTCAGAACAGAAAGAAGCAAAAAATTGTTCTTGAATTCTCCTCCATTATCACTCCTAATTACTTTAAGTGCTTCAGGCAATTCCTTGAGCAACCTTAATACAAACTCTTGAAACAATTCAAAAGCTTCACCTTTGGTAGTCATGAAATATACCCAAGAGTACATAGAGTAATCATCAACAATCACAAGAACATACCACTTATCTCCTGCAGATTTTACTCTTGCTGGTCCCAAAGTAACCATGTGTAGAAGCTGACCTGGAGCATTAGTCATAACAGCAGTGATAGGAAAATGTTTAGGTGCAGTCATTTTTCCATGTTGACAGGGAGAGTGTAACGTCCCGAATTTTGGCCAGATTTTAAAATTTGGAGTTATTTGAATTTTTTATGGATTAACCAACCTTTATTTGCATTTAATTGCATTTAATTGGTTTATCTAATTTTTCTGGGATTTATTGGATTTAATTGGATTTTACTTATATCATTTTCCCTTGAGTAATTAAATACCAGAAAAATGTAATTATCAAAAATTAAAACTAATATTTTATTTAGGCTCAAAATGCTCTGAAATATTTTCTAGAATTTTTCGGATATGTTTGGTGCCCCAAATAATTACTTTGAATTATCGAATTATTTTTATTGCTAAAATCGAATTTTCGCTAGCTACGTTGTTGGACCGCCCAACAACATGCTCGCTTCACGAAACCCTAAGCGCCGCCGATCCTCACCGTCGATCTTGATCGACGGTTATGCTTATGCATCTTACGCCGAGCTGAGGATCAATCCGCGCCGTCGGATCTTGATCGAATCAGCCGACGGATCGGGTCGGTCTCGGGACGAGGCATCGCCGCACCGCCGCCGCCGCTGGCCTCGGTGGATTTTGTCGAGATTGTGTGCGTATCAAGGCATGTCCGAGCGAGTAGAGTATATCACCGTGCTCAAGACTCCACCCCGCCATTTCGCTCAACTCTCGTGCGCTCTCGCCTCAGAGCCTCTCGGGAGCTCGCCAGTAGCTACTCACCCCGCCGCGGTTTTTTAGTGTTTCAGTGGCCGTCCGCCGCCGCCGCCGCCGCCAAGACCTCCCCAAGTCCACCGAGCCGAGACGCACCTGTGGTTACTTCTTCCGCCGAGACGCCGAAACGCCGTCGCCGCAGATCTTCTTCAAGTCCGCGACCAGCTCCGCCACTTTTTCCTCGACGCTCGTGAGCTTCAAAGAATTGCTGGATCTTCATCGGACGCGAGGTAACGCCACGCTTTTTCCGTAGCGATTAACGCTAAATAGTTTGGCTAGATCTCGTCCGCTGAATCTTCATCGAGCGACACTCGTTGAGCCGCGTGAGGCTTAGGAATAGTAGATCGCTTCGGTATAGCGATAGCCGCCGATTCCCATCGAGCGCCGACGTTGCGCCACGATTCCCGTAGGGTTGAGTTGAGTTTGCTCGATAGATCTCCGCCGCTGATTTCTATCCGACCGCCCTGGTTCGCCCACGAGGCCTTGTAGCGAGCATCGCCGTAACGACCGATCGCTGGATTTAAATCCAACGGCCGATTAAACGCCGCGTGGCGTGACGCTTTTCCGCTGCGTTGTCGCCGAGTGGCCTGTATCTGTTCATCGGGGCCCACATGTCGCTGTAATGACTCGGCAGGCCGACGCCAAGATGACGCTCATCTGGGCCCACCTGCCGCTGACCGAAGGTGACGTGGCTCATTCTCGGCCGACACGTGTCGCCGCGGAATTAATCCGATTTTCAGTAGGAAATTAAATAGAATAATTCGGTTATTATTTATTTGAATTTCAGCAAAATTGAAAACGCTATAACTTTCGTGATTTTAACTCGGATTTGAGTGATTCCAAGTGCTCAAAAATTTGTAAAAATGTGAACTATTTATTGGTGATTTTTATTTAATTTTAGTGAATTGTTTGCTGTCTATATTATATATTTATTGTGTGTTTGCTTGTACCGAGTAGACTCGAGTTGCCGAATTAATTGCCGAGGAGAGTTTGAAGACCCGTCGCAGTAACCTCCACCAGAACCAACTCCTCTTCAAGGCAAGTCATGCTTTGATCATTTCGTGCCTAGTTTTAAAAGTATATTTTGATTTCCATATTGCATGCTATGTTAAGTACAACCACTATTGATTAAATTGGGAAATGGTAGTTAAAAGCCGGACTTGTTATGCCACCTTGATTATAAATGTTTATATGCCCCAAACCTTGTCCACCCTAAGATGCTTAAATATGTTGGATGCTAATATGATGCCAACACGGAGGCTAGACCGTGATTAGCTGCTTAGCCTGCTTGTATGCGTGGAATGACTTTCAAATATCAAATGAATATTGACTAAACAATTATGGAACGCATTTTGGAAAATGCGATGATGTCATGAATTGGAACTGGGATAGTGACCTGTGTGGTGCTATTCATGAACTGATGTGGAAAATGGCATGTGTTGCTTAAGTTAAAGTGGGGTGGGAAAATGATTTGAACCGGGGCAAGTGGCAAGAAGGCTTCGTGCCATGTGGGCCTGTGGCAATGGGATGTATGAAAAGATTGTGAAGGCTGTGTGCCGAGATGTATAAAATGGTTGTCTTGCCCGGGACAATTAAGGACTTAACCTTGCGAGCCTTTGAGCTGAGTTCCGTGTACAACCACTTGTCTGGAATGGGACGGACCTAGTTAAGTAGGTTTCTAATATCTTTCCTTTGATACCTCGGGGTGACAGTTACACCAAAAATGTAATCAGACGGGGAGCGTGCACTGTCATGCTTGGTACCCATCTAACGGTATGTGCTGTTCTAAACTTTGGCTCAGTGTGAGGAAGTGTTAGGAAGGCAACATCGAGAGGATCATCGCTAAGTGTTAGTCTCTGAAAGACTTTGTTACAATCAATCGCCTGTGTGGTGAACGACCGGATCCTGTGGGTAAAGTGTACAGCCTCTGCAGAGTGTGTGTGTGAATCTATTCGAATAGCCGTGTCCGCCGGTATTGGACATTGCTCTTGATTACAATCAAGGGTTAGATTTTAAAAATAAAAGATGTGGATGGGTGGTCGTGTGCCGTAAACCGATGAATGAAATTAGGGTCATGTGCCAAAACTCTTGAGAAAGAATTGAAAAATTAGTTATTAATAATATCGATTTTATCGCTTTTAATCTAATAGGATTACCCGATTAAAAGAAATGCCGCTTTATGCAAAATAACCAATTAAGCCTTTCCTTTGGAATAAGCCATGCATGTAGTAATAGATCCGCATTGTGCATGACTTGTTGAGTATGTTGTATACTCACCCTTGCATCGACAAAAACCTCGTAAGATGAAGCCGCATCAGCTTGGGAGGAGGAGTTCATTGAAGGCCGGAGGACTAAGGGTTGGGCCGCACTCAAGAGCTTTGTGGTTAAGAAGGGTCCCGCTTATCGTATTTTGCTTCCGCTGAATGAACTTGATATCGATGATATTTATCGCCTGCTGCATGTAAGTATTGTAAGGTGGCCATAAGGCCATGTAACTCGTTACTATTAATGCTTGAAGTACTTATTATTTATTTCCGCTGTGTATGATTGTGGTACTTCAACCTGTTTATCCTGTGTGTACTAGCGTGATCCTGGACTAGTACAGAATACACAGAGTGTCCGAATCCGTGGGAATTCGGGGCACGACAGAGAGCAAGTCAAATTACTTGTTTTGTCATACTTTAATTCAGGCAAACCTCTGAGCAAATTTGATTTACTAATGCGTGAAAGGTGATCAAAACCAATATGACCAAGTCTACGATGCCAAAAAGTTAGATCTTTTGAAACATGAGATACAAGACATGTCATTTCAGATGTTGGACATGAAAAATCACCTTTAAACAAACGACCATTGCGAGTGATGTTGCATACTAGATTTTCAGAAACATCTAATATACGACAAGAATTTTTCTGAAATCTTACCTCAAGATCTTCATCAAGCAACTGAGAAACTGAGAGCAAATTATATTTGAGCTTGCTTACCAAAGCTACATCCTTGAGAATAAAGTTTTCATTGACTCGCACAATTCCTCTTCCAAGAATTCTTCCTTTGAATTGTCGCCAAAAGTGATGACCTCGTCACTGAACTTTGTGTGAGGGAGGAGAACCATTTTGAATCACCAATCATATGTCTTGAACATCCGTAATCTATGAACCATATGTTCTCCTTCCTCTCTTCCACAGTCTACATTAAAGAGAATGTCGATGTCACTGCATCAAGTTAGATAAAAGACATTTAGGAATCCAAAGATCGAGACACACGACGAGTAGGCACAACACGAGTATACTTGTATACAAAATCAGTTTTGCTCTTTCTCGTGTTTCTTACAACAAAAGGTGTTCGTGATCACCTTAGGCACATAATGAGGAGTAAAGCGTGCTCTCTGAAATTAAACCTAGCCTTAGCTTTTTCTTGCTTCGTTGTTTGGCTAGTTTAAAGCAAAAATCTACTAGATGTCCATCTCTACCACAATGAGTGCAAGTGTACTTAATGAATGCTTGACTTTAGAAGTAGAAGCAACGTTTGCATTCATCACAGTAGAAGATAACATTCCAGCAGATTTAAAGACAGTTTTCTTAGGCTCATTTGCAATTTCAAACTTTCCACTTTCAAGAACTTTGACAACAGTGGGAACATGTATTTTATGATGAGCATAAGAATCAAAACCTAAACCTTTGTTATGAGTGCTGACTTTTGATTGGTCCAAAATCATGTTTAGGTTTTTCTTTCCTTTAGTGAAACATTCTAACGATTTTTTCAAGTAATCAACCTTTATAGACAGAGTTAAACAATTGTTACAGGGAACGTCCACTATTCCTTTCTGTTTTCGACAATTTGAGCAGGAAAGAACTTCATGAGTAAGCAAGGCATCTGTCATTTGAGAAACTCTAGCATTTGCATCATGCAACTTCAATTCCAGAGATGGAGCATTTTGAACAAGAAGTGAATTATGCAGATCAATGGTTGAACAGCTAGCATTTTTCATTTTGTTTCTATTTTTCCTATGTTGTTTTAACAGAGAAGCATATTCTTTCCTAAGTGAAACAAGCTCATTGTGAATTAAGTCACATGACTTACAGCATCATCATCGTGAATCAAAGATCTAAGCCTTGCAATTTCAGAATTAGAACTATCAATTTCTAGATCTTTTTCTTTAAGAGCCTTCTTAGATTTTTTAAGTTCAGAAGCTAATTTAACCATAGCATACTCAAGTTCATCATAAGAAGGTCTTACCTCATCAAAATCAGAATCACTGTCACTATCCCTTTTAGCCATGAAGCACATGCCGCTGAAGTCATCATCAATATCTCCCTTCTTGTCCCGTGGCTCATTGTCACTCTCAAAGTCCACATCACTAAGATCACACTCCTCTAAGACAGCTAAGACTTTCTTAGCGACTTTTCAAAAATTGGAACGCCTAGGAGTAGTACGCCTTGAGTCAAGCAGTCGATTCTCTTTCTTCCTTCTTTTTCAACTTGGGACAATTTGTTTTGATATGCCCGGAAGACCACACTCAAAGCAGCTTGAAAGGCCCCGAAATAGTGCCTCCACGCCTCCTCATCCTCACATTGTTGAGTGCTTTGACAATACAGTGAAGAAATGAGCACAAGATCTTCTTCAGGAGCATCTCAAACCTGCTCATCCAAAAAGAAGCTAATGCCGACAAGGAGATAGAAGATGGTAATCCGTAAGACGGTCAAGTTAGCAACAAGTGCATGTGTAGAGGTTTTATCTGCTCTAGGTGATAAAGAATCCATCTCATAAGTTTTCAACCTAGAATACAGATCATCCATGGTCAACGATCCAAATCAACAGCTTGATTGATTGCAAGAACAACCATGCGCCATTCAAGAGTCAGAGATCTCAAAATCTTACTAGCATTCTCCTCTACTGGATTGTTAACTCCAACACCACGCAAATTGCACAAAATTTTCTCAAATCGAGAGTAAAGATCATCAATTGATTCACCTGGTCTCATAACAAAATCAGAAAAGTCCTTTTGGTAAATATTTTTGCGCACTTTCTTAATCTTAGTTGAACCTTCATGATAGTCACATAATGTCTTCCAAACTGAATGTGCAGAACGTAAATAAGAAACTCAATCAAATTCTTTTTAAGAGATTCCTTGAAAAATCAAGTTTTTAGCTTTAGCATTTAAATCAACGTTCTACTTTATTATCATTAGTGACTATATCAGAACATCATATGCGAGAGAGACATTGCGCCAAACATCATTACCTTGAGCTTCAATATAGGATTGCATCGACTTTTCCAAAGAAGAAAAATTTGAATCATTAAGCATAGGAGGACGATTAACATACTTATCTGACGCCATACCTCAACCTTACTCTGATACCACTTGAAGGATCGGATGACGTCAATCAGAGGGGGGTGAATGATTGCGCGGAAGCTAAAATCTTATTTTTAAACTTTTTGAAACACCCCAATTCAAACTAAAATTGCTTGAAGACTAGTTCACAAAGTTGGGAGACCAGTTTAGAAGTCTGGGCGACCAGTAGAACACTTGGACGACCAGTTTGAGCACACTGGCCACCAAGGGACACTTGGGCGGCAGTTTGGGCACACTGGCCACCAAGAGGACACTTGGGCAGCAAGAGGACCTTTCGGGCGAGTAGGTTGGGCACTTGGGCAAGCAGTTTGGCACTTGGGCGAGCAGGTTGGGCGACCACGTGAACAGTTGGGCGATCACGCGCACAGTCTGGGCGAGCAGACCGATATATATCTACTAAAATACAAAATCCCAAAGATCTAGCTGTTGGATTGATGTGAAATTTTAAATGTAGAAACTCGACTCAATTCTGCAGCTAACACAAAAAGAATCAGGTCAATCGGATCTACGGATCTAAAGTTATGTCCTTCGTAAGATGACTAAATCTGGGCGACCACGCGAGCAGTCAGGCGAGCAGGACATCAATCTGGATGACCACAAATTACTAAAGATCTAACCGTTGGATTGATGTGAAATTTTAACTATAGAAACTAGATTCAATTACGAATCAAACCCAAAAAGAATCAATCTGATCGGATCTACAGATCAAAAGATATTACCTTCGTAAGATGATACCTTTGCAATGAACCGAACTCCGTGATGAACTTCGTGGATCATTGTGATGAACAAAACTTCAAGCGATTGATCAACTATGTCGAAGCCAAGAGCAAATCACAACCGCAAGAAGAAGCTCTCTGAAAGATTGATTTTTATTTCATTGTCTAAAATACTCCAACACAAGAGTACAAATCCTCAAACCTGAACGCTCAAAAGTAAACAGGGGACACCTCCCCTTATTTATACAGAGCAATCCTAACGAGATAGAATACAACTCCACTTCCAACATGGAAAGAGTCTGTATACATCTCAACTTGGCCCAACGTGGCCAAAAACAACTCTTGCACATATATACAGCCCACCTGCTGTAATTACGTGACTAACCAGCCTCCATGTGCATGTTCTCTAGCCCGAACGTCCCGCATGACATCCTTGACCACCAAGACCTCGATTCCTCCCTGAACCTAGTCCCGAACCTCAGTTCCTCCATGAACCTAGTTCCGGTCTCGTCATCGACCACGTTCGCCCTCGAGCAACACCTGCACATGAATAAACATAGAAACCGTGCACGAGCACAAGTCCACGACTTGACTCAAAGTCAATCCATGCAACCACTCACACGAGTGCATTGCATCAAGCAGAATCCATCATGCTATCACCAGCATAATAATTATCTCAACATGGCACATGCACAAGCACCACACATGCTATAATCAAAGTCACTATACAATGCCAATTTCACCATTCAACCAATTTTTCATCACATGATCTCACAATCTCCCCCTTGATGAAAACATTGGCAACACCCTTTGGACCTGAACATTGGCTTTAATCTCATGAGAAAAGATTTTAAGAAATTTCATTTTAAAACAGAAAGCAAGGTGATCAAAAAGCAAAGTGAAAACTCTCCCCCTAAATGGAAACCAAAATGTGTGTGAACTCCAAAATTTCTTCCTTTTGACAATAAAACATTTTACTTCTCCCCCTAAATGTAAGCTTTCTTCTCCCCCTTTGACAATGATTTCAGCAAGGAAAAACAAATGAGTGCCAAGACAAGAACCAATGAGCTTCCTTGATCATATAACCTTATATATCATATAATAAGCATAATACATGAACTTAATATTATTTAACAAGTTAGGGAGTGACATGCATCTCAACCTCAATTTAATCAACTATAGCCAAGTACTAAGCAAAATCTTGACAGAAAACACTAGGCCAAAAAATGAAGCAACTAACAACTCAAGGCAAGCAAGTAGTTTCAACTCCAGTCTAGTAGACCAAATTAATCTTGATAACAGTAAACTGCATGTGGCATGCTTGAAGCATACTTCTTTTATTTTCAATGAATGGCATGCTTGAAGCATACATCTTATCTTTTAGGGAATGGCATGCTTGTTGCATACATCTTATCTTTTAGGGAATGGCATGCTTGAAGCATACATCTTGAAGCTTTTGCTTATTTTGATAATTTTGACAAGCTTCTTGCAGATTTGAGCCCCCTTTTTTTTCTTATTCCCTTTTCTTTTATTGTAAACATGCAAAGTGATTAAATAGTCTATGAAAGAGTAAAGCTGAAAATACACATGCTTCATAGCCCAAATTTGTTAAGACGATTCATTATCAAGCCTATATAAGCAAGATATCACAAGGTATTAGCTATAGACAGTCAAACCAAGGAATTCTGCAATGTCACTTTTAGTTCAAGTAAAGCAATTTAGATTATCATATATAAGCTCAATTACATAATATATAAAGAAATATGATAAAGTAAGCTCATTAAGTAACAGACTTGGCATAAAACTCCCCCTCAAAACAAGCTCATGGAATGCACAACGCCTGACTCTCCTCTCAAAAAGGCAAATAGAGAAGCATCAAGTGGTTTTGTGAAAATATCAGCAATTTGCAATTCAAAATCAACAAAATGCAACACAGCATCTCCCTTTTCCACATGATCTCGAAGGAAATGATAGCGAATGTCAATATGCTTGGTTCGAGAATGTTGCACTGGATTTTTAGCAATATTAATAGCACTAGTGTTATCACAGAAAAGGGGAATACTATCTAAGTTTAATGCAAAATCCTTTAAAGTTGATATCATCCAAAGCACTTGAGCACAACACGCGCAAAGAAAGAATATATTCAGATTCAGCAGTTGAGAGAGCAATAGAAACTTGTTTTCTAGATGACCAAGCTACTAAAGATGTACCAATAAAATGACATGTTCCAGATGTACTTTTCCTGTTAATTTTACAACCCGCAAAATCAGCATCAGAGTAGGCTCTAAGTGATAAACATGATGATGAGGAGTACCATAAGCCAAACTCTAAAGTGGATTGTAAATAGCGAAGAATTGTTTTACCGCTTGTCGATGAGAAGCACGGGGAAGCTTGAAAACGAGCACACAAATACACCGCAAAGTGTATATCCGCCTTGAAGCGGTGAGATAAAGAAGCGATCCAATCATGCTTCGATACTCCTTTTGATTAACCGGTTCTCCTTCTTCATCCGGATCCAAAGTAGTTGTTGTGCCAATAGGTGTGGAAATTGGTTTGCATGTTTCCATCTCAAAACGTCAAGGAGATCTTTTGTGTACTTCGCTTGGTGAATAAAGATATCTTGCCTTGTTTGCTTGACTTGTAAACCCGTAAAGTATGTGAGCTCACCCATCATACTCATCTCAAATTCCTCGCTCATAGTGTCTCAAAACTTGGCAACAAGAGCATGAGAAGTACCACCAAAATGATATCATCCACATAAATCAACAAGTAATGTGATCATTGCCATGCTTGAGAGAAAACAATGTTTTATCAACTTTGCCCATTTCAAAATTATTTTCCAAAGAAATATGATTTAAGCCTATCATACCAAGCCCGAGGAGCTTGTTTTAAACCATATAAAGCTTTGGACAACTTAAAAACATGGTCTGGGTATTTCGGATTTTCAAATCCAGGCGGTTGTTTGACATAAACTTCTTCAGAAATAAAACCATTTAGAAAAGCACTTTTGACGTCCATTTGATACAATCTAAAACCTTTAGATGCAGCAAAGGCCAACAAAATTCTAATGGCTTCAAGTCTAGCAACAGGTGCAAAAGTTTCATCAAAATCAAGTCCTTCAATTTGAGTAAAACCTTGAGCAACCAATCTAGCTTTGTTTCTAACAACAACCACATCTTGACTTTGTTTATTCTTAAAAACCCATTTAGTTCCAATGATATTCTGACCTAAAGGAGGTGGAACTAAAACCCAAACCTTATTGCGCCAAAATTCTCAAGTTCCTCATGCATGGCATTAATCCAAGACTCATCGATAACGCGTGACTTACATCTTGGGGTTCAAAAGATGCAACAAAAGCAAGATGAACATATGAGGCATTAGTATTGTACTGTTTGAAGCACACGCACATTTAACTCACCAATCATCTGCTCAGAGGATGTCTTCGTTGAATATGCAATGTTGCTGAAATTTCAAGATGCCCGAGGTCCAAGACCATGTGTGTTTCTTTGGAAGAATTTCCAAGATGCTTGCGATTTTCTTCCTGTGGCTGAATTGGTCGAGCCGAGTTGCCACTTGATTACCACTTTCATCTTCATCTTCATCATCACCTTCTTCCAAAAGATACTTTCAGAATTGCAAGTAACTTGCGCCCTCAGAATTCAGGTCTAGTACGTGACTAGCCTCATCAAAAGTGACTTCACAAGTCTCAACAATTTTGTTAGTTTCTAAATTAGCACTACAGAACCACGAGTATGAAGAGCATGACCAAGAAACAATCCATCTGAGCATCTAGATTCAAACTTATCAAGATTTCCATGTTTGAGAATGAAACATTTGCAACCAAAAACACGCATATGGGAGATGCTAGGAGTACGTCCAAACCAAAGTTCATAAGAAGTTCTATGAAGCTTTGCTCTCAAAAATACTCTATTTGAAATGTAGCAAGCAATAGAAATAGCTTCAGCCCAAAACTTCCAAGGAGTAGAATATTCATCAAGCATTGTCCTAGCTATCTCAACTAGTGTGCGATTTTTCCTCTCAACAACACCATTTTGTTGAGGAACTCGAGCAGAAGAAAATTGATGCTCAATTCCATGTTCAGAATAGAAAGAAGCAAAAAAATTGTTCTTGAATTCTCCTCCATTATCACTCCTAATTACTTTAAGTGCTTCAGGCAATTCCTTGAGCAACCTTAATGCAAACTCTTGAAACAATTCAAAAGCTTCATCTTTGGTAGTCATGAAATATACCCAAGAGTACCTAGAGTAATCATCAACAATCACAAGAACATACCACTTATCTCCCTGCAGATTTTACTCTTCTTTGGTCCCACAAGAACTATGTGTAGAAGTTTAACCGAGAATTAGTCATAACAAAGAAGTGATAGGAAAATGTTTAGGTGCAATCATTTTTCCATGTTGACAGGGAGAGCAAGTCAAATTACTTGTTTTGTCATACTTTAATTTAGGTAAACCTCTGAGCAAATTTGATTTACTAATGCGTGAAAGGTGATCAAAAACAATATGACCAAGTCTACGATGCCAAAAAGTTAGATCTTTTGAAACATGAGATACAAGACATGTCATTTCAGATGTTGGACATGAAAAATCACCTTTAAACAAATGACCAATGCGAGTGATGTTGCATACTAGATTTTCAGAAACATCTAATATACGACAAGAATTTTTCTGAAATCTTACCTCAAGATCTTCAACAAGCAACTGAGAAACTGAGAGCAAATTATATTTGGGCTTGCTTACCAAAGCTACATCCTTGAGAAAAAAGTTTTCATTGACTCGCACAATTCCTCTTCCAAGAATTCTTCCCTTTGAATTGTCGCGAAAAGTGATGACCTCATCACCAGAACTTTGTGTGAGGGAGGAGAACCATTTTGAATCACCAGTCATATGTCTTGAACATCCGTAATCTATGAACCATATGTTCTCCTTCCTCTCTTCCACAGCTACACATAAAGAGAATGTCGATGTCTCAAGATCAAGTTAGATAAAAGACATTTAGGAATCCAGCACTGAGACACACGACGAGTAGGCACAACACGAGTATACTTGTATACAAAATCAGTTTTGCTCTTTCTCGTGTTTCTTACAACAAAAGGTGTTCGCATCACCTTAGGCACATAATGAGGAGTAAAGTGGGCACATCATTTCCTTTTGTGGGCGCATCATTTCCTAAGTATGGGTTCATTGATGAGGACACGTGGCGGTGTTTTGTTGAGATGAAGACGATGATTTAATTGTTCACAAAGTGAAGCAAACAAGGCCTTGCGGTAAGGAACATCGACCCCCACAGATTCTTTGCTGGCTACACGGGAAGAGAGCGCAATGGGACAGGGAGGACGAGGAGGGTATCTCGCCATTTGCATCGATCACAGATCAATGTGCTAGAGACTGGCTAAGAGCGAGGTCAGCTGCCACATCCTCCGCAACCGTCTCCTTTGTAAACCCTGCGTACGAGGAAGTCTGCCAACGCTTGGTAATATATAAATCGAACTACCAATTTTACATAATTATTCCATGACTTCATAAGTGAAATAACTTATCGGGATCTTGCAGGTAGCGTTGAGTACACAATCGGGCGATGGCTCTTTTTTGCCAGACAGGGAGAAAGATGCACTGTCCATGGCCTTGGGAAACAAGGAACACCCTAGTCGTACACGAGGCAAAGGGGTTTTTGTTCCATGGAAAACTGGATTCCCAGACGACTCGGACAAATAACGAAATAAGAAGAGAACTAAAGCCGAGCGCGAGTCGAAACTTATAAAGAATTTGGAGAAGAAGTTGAGAGGAGAGTTGAGAGAAGAGTTGAGGGGAGAACTGAAATAAGAATTTTTTGATATGATAAGAAGCCTCGAGGAAAGGCTCAACAATCAAGAAAGAAATACTGCACAAGCCCCGTAGTATGTCCATAAGTCACCCCCATCGCCCATAAGAGCAAATGTGCATCCGCCTCTAACATAGATGAACATAGCGGAATTATCCAGATGTGACATTAAAGGCGCCACGCGTGCAATCTCCAAGTGAGAATTAACAATGGCACTTCCTCTTACTACCGCTTGGGGCATCGTGATATCCATCCACTAAGGGACCATGGTGCACGGTACCATGATAGCACCGGTTTCACCAAGGTCAATGTGAACGGGGTATTTGATAGTTTCAAGATTGTCGATCTACAGAAGCCGCCAAACGACGAGATCATAAAACTGGGGGATGCCATTGGCACATTCATCCAATGGCCTAGCAACGACATCTCCCTGGCCGTCCCTTCTGTCATGCAACAACCGCAACGATCTGATTCGCCTACTACAGCTGGCCAGTTGGCTACCAAATCAGCAGTCGTAGCCCAGACTCCACTTGATGTACATAATGTTGACTTCTTTCCTGCCCATTCCTCTCCCGTGAAGGCTTCATACAATACAAAGAAAGGCACGGACAAACGGAAGAAAGAAAGGCAAGAACAAATCGACTATCTGTCTGCTGAGTTGGCTAAACAATACAAGCTAGGAGAGCCGTTATTAACGAAAGGTAGCCTAAATTTACTTAGTATATCTTGCCAACAATTGCATTTTTGGTACACTCAACAAGCTGGAAAGCCAGAGCATGAACGTACAACAAGTATCATGGTTAAGTTCCAGTATAAACATCTATTCAATGAGTCAGCGGGGGGCTTCTTCGCGGTCGATTTTCTGGACTTGTTCCATCTTTACAACCTCGACGACCTCGACGCCGCACTCATGAGATGCTGGACATTGTAAGTGTGTGCTATTACAGTCTACATTCGTCTAATAGTGATAAACGTCCTCCAATATATATATAATTCTCCTTTGTATATATAGATACATGGTACTTGAAGTGACAAAGAAGAAACAATCGTTGGGTTTCCTCGACCCACATATATTCTCAAAGCAAACAATGGATGACGATATAAACATGGTCAAGAAATACGTGACACAGGCATTGCTAGCACAAAAAGATAAAGAATTCATACTTATGCCCCATAACCCAGGGTAAGTGCTACACCACATGCTATTCTTTGGTTTGTACTGTGCACACAACTCTGTTTCGTTCATTGTCCATTGTGATATACCTGTGTAGGTTTCACTGGGTTCTAATTGTAATTGAACCAGCCACAAACCGGGTTAAGTACCTTGATTCCGCATGTGGCGGAAACCACGACTTGGTACCTATCGCAAAATTACTCGGCCAGTAATCACGCTTCCTCCATACATAACGCATATGGTCGTGTAAGTTGTTCCGTGTTTATATTGCTATTAGAATGGCTTAGGCTAACCTTTTGCAATCTCAGAGAGCGCTCAAAGTGTTCAAGGATCGACTAAACTACAAAGATGATTTTAACTTTCCTAAGATCCGCTATACACAATAATCCTATATCAAACCCCGTAATAGTGACTCTAGAACTAACCTATTTTTTATTTGTAGTGCCACCAGCAAGGTCAGGGAAATAACCTATATGGATTTTATATTTGCCACAACATACAAACCATCGTCGATACAAAAAAATAGCAGTACGGTTGCAGCTGCATTGACTGAGACCCATTTGAGCAACATTAGAGGGAGACTTTGTTTCTTCCTCGCCACCAAGTAATAAATAAAAAGACACGCTCCACGAGATCGATAACTTCTGGAGTTGTACAATTGTCAAATGGTATTCATTAGAAAATATGTCAAAAACTTGCGGTTATTCTTGTTTGTACGATTCATTGTATAGTCACATGATATTATCCTTAATACATATTTGCTCATCTTGAATGCAACAACTTAACAATGTCTTGCTTGTTGAACTAGATGTTTTCCTACATTCTCGTGAGAACCTCCATTATTTATGGTTTGTTGTTCAAATTTTCATCTACTTAGGTATTTACGCAATAATATTCTGAGACACAACCGGTTATATATTTTGTAATTGAATATCTACACTTCCTATATGCATTGAGGCAGCAGTTTATCGATCAAGATAGACTTAAAATATAAACATTTGTAGCGCTTTTTCTCCTTCTTATGATAGCGTTGATGGAACTCGACTAATAAATCAACCAAGACCATACGCGACATGGCGAGGTGGCGGCAACCATAATCTGCTTGATCTAACTTCGACACCTTTCGGAGTGTGTGATTTGTTTCATGCCATTCGAAGTGGCCTTGAGCAGCGTCACCGTCATGCCACGGTGCAGAGTACCCGGACGACATGCTCTTACGCAGTGTCACCATCGTGCCATTGTGGGAGAACATGGTACTTTGAAAAAAATTGTAGATGTACTTCGTAGATTAGCTACCTCGTCATGCTACGTGCACGTTCTCCCATCGTGGCATGACGGTGACGCTGCGTAAGAGCGTGTCGTCTAGGTACTCTGCACCGTGGCACGACGGTGACGCTGCGCAAGGCCACTTCAATGGCATGAAACAAATCACACACTCCAAAGGTGTCGTTCGATCAAGGCATTCATGGTTGCCGCCACCTCGTCATGTCACGTATGGTCTTGGTTGATTTATTAGTCGAGTTCCATCAACATTATCATAAGAAAGGAGAAAAGCGCTACAAATGTTTATATTTTAAGTCTATCCTAATCGCATAAACTGCTGCCTCAATGCATATAGGAAGTGTAGATATTCAATTACAACATCTATAACTGGTTGTGCCTTATAAATATCGATGTAGAAATATTGTTGGAAATTTCGAACAACACCATAACTAATGGAGGTTCTGCGGGGGGTGTGGGAAAAAAAGGTCATCACAGACGGTTCTTATTTGAAACCGTCTGTGATAAGTTCGTATCATAGACGGTTATGATTTGAAATCATCTGTGATATTTAATTATCACAGACGGTTTAAAATGAGAACCGTCTAGGATAATTAAATCTCATATACGGTTTATTAATATAACCGTTTTTGATATATATTTTCTCAGACGGGTGGAAAACCGTCTTTGATGATCTCCTTCATCACAGACTTATTGTTACTGACGGTTCACAAAACCATCTCTGATGACGTTTACGAACCGTCTGTGATGATGATTCCAGTAGTAGTGTCTCCTTACTCGTGGTAGACCATAGGGTTCCTTGATGAACTAGCGGTATCCCTTGGATTCAGTGATTGCTTCTTGGTTAGTTCATCTAACGTCCTCCACAGTGCGTCGAACTTCCTCTGCTGGTTCTGTTTGCACAACCGCTTAAAAATGTTCATAAGCTCTTTTTCCTGAATTGACGGAAAAATTGGCACCCATGTGCCTCATGCATTACCTGCTCTTCAGGTTTGGCCACTTTGCAGCTCCCACGACGTCGGACACTTGTTGCATATCCACGATCGCCCTTAGCAACCCTTCATGTCGGTCATGGAAGACACATACATCAGGCCGATCCTGAACAACTACCAGCTTGACTCTTTCAAGAAACTAGTACTAATTGTCCATGTTTTCCCCCTCCACGAAGGCCAATGCAACCGGTAGAACCTGGTTGTTGGTGTCCACCGCAATTGCAGTTAGAATCTGGCCCTTGTATTTCCCTGTGAGGAATGTGCCGTCTCTGCAAATGACTAGGCAATAGTGTCGAAACGTATTTATGCATGCGCCAAGGGCGAAGAAGGCCCACTGCATGACCCACTTACCCTTGCACACACCATCCACGGGAAACTTCGCAAGGTCAATGAATGTACTGGGATTCCTATGTGATATTACCCTGAGCAAGTGTGGAATATTCTCGTAGGAAGCCTCGTACATCCCGAACCGTATTTGTAAAGCTGTCCTTTTTGCTCTCCATGCCTTTCCGTAGCTAATCTTGTACTGAAACCTCTCCTCCATGGCTTTGATAATAGATCGACGCTGCAGGTGTAGATTGTCCACGATCTGACCATAAAACACATTTGCCACCCAAGTGGACGATAGATTGACGTGTTCATGCTCTGCTTCCTCTAGTTCGCAATTATGCTCCATCACTATGGAACATTTCCAGTAGTCATTCTTCTTCCCCTTGTATGCATGCACCCGCCATAGGCACGAATCAACTACGCACTTCACGTCGTACTCTTTTTTGCTAGACTTCACTACCCTGAATTGCTGTCGAAGAGACATTGACTAGTACTTCACTGCATCCATCACAGCCTTCTTGTATTTATATATGGCCCCTTGCGTGACCTCATTCTCATGATATTCCCATGCATCACTATTCCCTTCATTCATCGTTAGGTCTTCGAAATTGTAATTAGTCTATGCACTAGGGATAGGCACCTCAGGAGTATTGTCCTCCTCATCCGAGTGTTCGCCATCAGGGACTTCCTTATCTGCACAGTCCTCCTCTTCTATCATGTCAACTATGTCCTTCACCTCCTCCCCCTCGTCGGCCACCCCCCGCGCCTCCATGACTTTTTCCTCGCCCCCCCCGATCCCCTCGCTACCACCAATCTCGTGTCCCCCGTCTCCGGGCTCCTTGCCACCTTCATCATCGCATTCTTGCATATTTGTCTTCCCCTCCTCCATAATATCTACACCAACATCACAAACTTCCGACACCGATGGAGGTACCTGACACCACTGTACCAACAACATGAGCGGTCAACCCTGCTCTATAGCAAACCCAACATAGCTCCTCCATGATGATGTCGTGTTAATAGGAATCAACTCTCCATAAAAACAGTGCTACGCATGGCTTATTACTACTCTATCCCGCAGCTAAATAGTATGGGCATCGAAATTGAACATCCGAAACATCCACTCCAACAAAGCCCTGTATGTCCTATCGCTCGGTCTAGATATGCCCTGTACGACTCTTGAAAATGCTGACAAATCCACTCCATCCGCCCCCTGTGCTATCTCCCCATCTTTGTAAAATATTTGAAAATACAATTTCTCTGACATGCTACCTATAACATCAGACCAAAAAATTCATCAGTTGTCCATCTAACCGTATCATGCATTACCATATAAATGTTACATTATATTTTTAATTTTTTTCTCTACTAATTTCTAATGGTTCTTGACATTTTCAAATTTTTTTTACTCTACTAATTTCTAATGTAACACGGTGCCTGACAACGTACAATATGCTGCTAGCCTACCATGTTTTTTAAATATTACTCTATAAAACGTATGGTGATCATACTAAGAAATTCGATTATAAATAAATAATTCAACTACTCATTTTTTTCATTACGGAATTACTACTATATATTATTAATTTTTTCTAATCTTAAAAACCGCATATCTGCATGATATATCATACTTCCTTTAATTTCTACGTCACAATTTTTGAAACTTTACCCGTGCAACATATGTCTAGCCTACCATATTTCATCATAATATTAAATTTCTACTGCATTACATTTATAAATATTGCCTAATACATTATTTGCATAACAAAATTTCTACTACACAATCCTACTACATTACATTTCTAAATATTGCCTAATACATTATTTGCATAACAAAATTTCTACTACACAATCCTACTACATTACATTTCTAAATATTGCCTAATACATTATTTGCAAAAAAATATTTTCAGACTTACCTCCACAAAAATGACGAATCTACTTTCTTCAATTTCATTTCAAAATTTTCTCTCTTTTTTCCTCTTTTTTTTCCTCTCCTCTCTTTTCCTTTATCTCCTCCTCCGACTCTCGCTGGCTTCGGTCTTCTTGCGTTAGGCGAAATGAGGCGAGAAATGAGGAGAGAAGCGGCGCCCGGGCTTTTAAACCCCTCCTATCGCCCCAAACTCGGGCGATCGGTGCCACGCGCTACAAATCGCCCGATCTGGCCATTACTTCTAGCCGTTAGGTCATCCACCTATCACCCGAATATGGGGCGATCGCCCCATATCCGGGCGACGGGAGGCCATTTCGTTATTTTTTTCGGTTGATTATTTTTGAAAAGAGGATTTAAAATAAATATTACATAAAAAAATTTGTGGAATGAGTACATATGGTACTAGTACAAGAGGGAGCTTCAGAGCATTGGACCTGGACCAGATTGAAGTTGTTATAGCCGGGAGTGGGGCCTCAAGGCCATCATGATTCATGTATGCAAGCGCCAGTGGCTATGAGCCTATCATCCAAAGAAGCCAAGGAAATGGCACCAAACATGCAAATAGTGACAAGGCGCAAATTCAATACTAGGGAACTAGTGAAGTAGAGGAACAGTGAGACGAGAACTTTGCAGAGCCAAACTGGAGGGAATAAAGGCCAGTGTTGGGTAGCTTACATTGGCTCACTCCGTATTTCTGAGGTTGCAATATATACGTTCGAAATCAAATTTATTTCGGATAAACAATCGATGATCCCTAGGTAAAATTTCGTGCGTTGCCATGGATGATCCCTGAATTTTAAAAATGAGAGAGGAAAATTTCTTTAAAAATAGAGAAAATTAAAAATAAAAATGCTGTAACTAAACATTAACAGAGAGGATTTTTTCGAAAAATATTTATTCTATTTTTCTAAAAAATAAAAAATTGAAAACAACAAAATAAAGTACTGTAGCTCAAGCATTGTGGTTTCTGCAGTGCCCGGGTCCGGGTGGCGCATGGCCACCGGATGGTACACAACCATACCACTTTAAAAATAGATAGTTGCTAGTTAGTTTGAAGTCCGTGCGTTGCCGCGAATGTAACATGAATTTTAGGAGAGAGAGGAAAATTTCTTAACATGAATTTTAGCAGAGGGAAAATTTTCTTTAAAAAATAAGGAAAATAAAATAAATAAATAAATAAATAAATAACTGTAGTTTTTATTGTACTTTCTATAGTAAATGAGGATGCGTGGTGCTCGGCGCCCAAACCCTCCGTACTTCTCTAAGAATAGAGATATAGATACATTTCATATTGTTAATCATGTTATTTATTTATATATTGATGGTCGAACCTAAAAATGATGGGTATAACTAGTTTGAGGTTACTCTCAAACAAGAAAACTTAAGGGTACCCTCCTATGATATCATGTGTAATCTTTTTCATCCACCTCCACCTTTCTCCTTTCCCTCTTTCCTAATCACTTGTCACACCACCCTTTCTCACTAACACAAATATTTCAAATTAGAATATTTTAACTTTTAAAATTTTAAACAGGAAGTTTCAACTCGTAAACTTTTCAACTCGAAAAAAATACATCAAAAAATTTCAACTCAGAAAATTTTACCTAAAAAATTTTAAATAAAAAATTCAAATTAAAATGTTTCAACTAAGAAAGTTTGAACTCAAAAAAATTTAAATAAAAAAAATTGAAATTAGAAAGTTCCAACTCAAAAAGTTTCAACTCAAAAAATTTTAAATAAAAAATTCTCAAATTATACAGTTTCAACTTGGTAACATTCAACATGAAAAATTTCAAATCGAAAAGTTTTAACTCTAAAAGTTTCAACTCAAAAAGTTTCAAAGTAGAAAGTTTCAATTCGAAAAAAATTTTAATCAAAAGTTCTTAATTTAGAAAGTTTCAATTCGGAAAGTTTTAACTCAAAAATTTCAAATAAAAAAGTTTCAACTCCGAAAACAATTAATTCAAAAATTTTCGGTTTGAAAACTTTTGGTTTGAAAGTTTCAGTTAGAAAACTTTTAAAAGTGGTTGAAAATACCAACTTTTCAAAAACTTGGGGGAGTTGAAAAGCAAAAACTATTTTGAGTTTGAGCAGAAGAGAATGATGGAGGAAAGGATAAACAAGACGATGCTAAGTATCACGATGATAGTCTTTTAGGGAAAGGGAAGTGAGGGAATAAAGAAGGTGCTGCCACTTGTCACAATGAGATGATGTCCTCACTAATGTTTTGGGTTATGGTGTCCTCAAATTAGCAATTCCCAAAAATGATTCGCCAATTCTAAAATGACTTGCATTTGGAATTGGGGTAGTATATTGTTATGAAATCATTGTTCATGACGAAGCTATACCAATGTGTCGTATTTATATTTCCTATATAAATACTTGTTAGCACTGGAATTTGGCAAGGCATGGCCGATTTGTTAGACTAAGGATAGAAAGAGTATTTTTGACCGATATCCATTAAGAAAGGAAAGTTGAGTTAAAATAGGATTATGACTGATATTGATTCAAAGATAGGATTTTATCCATACAAAGGCCAGTGCGGATCATCGTCGACAACGCATCAGGGAAGGACACGATCGGCTGATGCACTACAAAAGATGGTCGAGGGCGAGCAAAAACAACAATCCCCAATCAGCCAAACAACTCGCATTTACTTTTTACTTTCCTATCAACTAGGAGTAGCTCTGTAATTTAGAATCTTTCTTGTAATCTCATCTTGATGAATAAAGTTGCGCATCGCCTTCGTTGGTCATGTTCAATTACGCCAATAAGGTTTGTTTTTTTCGATCTTGTTGCACATCGCCTTTTTCAAAAAAGTCTACCTTTATCTACCATCTAATCAGCCTTAATCGGCTATTTAAACATATCATTACCCGTGATTTGATCGGCTTCTTAGCCTTTTAGATCTTTGTTGATTGTTGCACTAGATCGACTTTAAGCATATTTTTTCATATATCTTAACGATTGTAGGATCAAATCGGTTGGCATGCCTTGAATCCTTTGAACTCGGTGTTCTAGTGTGTTCAAGACGATTGGCTGTTTCTTGGCACCAACACACTTTTGGCGTGCCTAGTGGGGCACGATGTCTTCTTCAGGGAAATCAATTCCGCCGTCCAATGTCAAAACTGAAGGTATAATTTTCCTGATATTAGGTATTTTGACACCAGAGCAATGTAAAGAGATTGAAGATAAAAAAAGCCGCGCTCGAGGAGATAATATTAAGCTGTTATAAAAAAACTCGATGTGGCGTCACCCAAAAAGCTACATTGTCATTGATACGTCGGTAAGTCAATACATGCCTGCATAGGCTAAATTGTCTGCCATGATTAATCAATCTATGCACCATTCTTTGATTAATTAATCATCGGCTCTAGTTACAACTCTCAAGCCGATGATAAAAAATAGTGTCAAAACTATACCTCAAGAGTTGGTATCAGCTGGAAGCCTACTTGATCCAATACAGACACTACCGAATTACCGAGTTTATTCGGTTGCACCTAATATGCAAAGCTCTATGGTAATAACTGACCCTAAACCATTGGCTACAATTCCATCTATGATGCCAACCCAGCTGACTATTAATATTGCCAAAAGATCCTCGTACAAGTGGGATTGTGCATTATCACACATAATTTGATACATCAGCCACCTTACCAAGATTGGCTCTATTTTATAATTTCCCAGTCAGTCCCACAACCAATTGAACCTCCTAGGTATCAGTAGTATCCTGAGCCGATGTTGTAGAGGAATATGGCTCCATATAAGGTTGTAACATACTCCGAGCCTTCCGTTCTAGTACTAGAATCGATTGCTAGGAAAAAAAATAGGTTATGAGAAATCTGGTCGGTTCCTATCGACTCAACCAACCTATCAACCTGAGCATATGCTCCGGGGAGTAGAAGGCCAATTATGAGCATAATAGGTAGGCTTCTAACGCTGCATCGACTAACAAAATAAATTGGGCCGATCAGATATCCACTGTATTGCAAGATCAATTTGACATACAACCCAAGGTGATTCTTCTACTCCATTTTTCCTCTTTCCCTTCTTCCTTTTCTTTTTTTTGCTTTGCTTCATTCGTCCAAGCTAACCCCACTCTATTGACGTGGGCGTGATAGCTCGTAGGGGCATTTCGGATTTTGGGGCTATGGCTGATGAAATCCTCAACCATGCAACAGAGAGATACCTTGCCCTTGCTGCCGACCTTGTGATGGCAGAAGCTATCGACCTTGTGACTGTGGAAGACATCGTCGCTGAAGCTGACCAACAAACCGTGGAGCTTCCAGCCCTGGAGGGACCAACTCTCTTGGAAAGCCAACTTCCCCGGGAGGATGAACTTCCTCAGGAGGAGTATTTGGCGCTTCCGAGCACATTAGATACTCGGGATGAAGAAGAAGATCCCGTGCCTCCGAGTGAAACGCCTGCTCAGGGAGAAAGCATGAAGCCCCCAAGCGAACTACCTACTCGGGAAGAAAACCAGAAGCCCCCGATCGAAACGCTTGTTCGGGAGGAGGATAGGAAGGCCCCGAGCGAAGAACATGATCAGGAGGAAGATGAAGTCTCTCAACCGATGTCCACCGCGGGAGATCTCGCAGACCTTCGGGAGGAAAATATCACCAAGGCCTTCCAGGAGAACCTGAGTGACCGCCTCCACTGGGTAAGGGCACTTTCTTTCTAAAGCCTTCTTCTTTGGAAACGATCAAAAACTAAGACCTTCTTGCTCACAGGTGTGTCGGGCAACCATGGTGGACTTCCTTTCAGCGACTGTTTCTCCCGAGGTCGTGGCTAAACACTCTGTCAAGCAAGACGCTAAGATAGCAGAGCTCGAGCAAGCGCTGGCCGAGCTTAAAGCTTTGGACTAGGAGAGACAGAAGAAACAGCACCAAGCCGAAGATAACACCATGAAAAATAGAGAGCGGATGTGCAAGCTCGAACTAAAGTTAGAGCAAGAGAAGCAACGCTCTGAAGCCTTGGAGAAGAAGGTGGACGAGCTCAGTCAGTCTGCTCGGGAAGCCACCGAGCTTGCTAACCAAGACAAGGAGAAGGTGAAGCGACTCCACCAAGAGGCCTGCGAAGGATGCAAAGCTCGACAGCGAGTCCTCAACCTCGAGACTGAGCTTTGAATGAGAAAGTGGACAACTTTTGCTTTGCATCTTTCGCGACCTGTCCCCCAATGAATGCCTGCACAAAACAGACAAAACAAAGCAAGCAGAATGAAAAAAATAGTGAACAAAGATAGCAGAGAACGAAACACGAGCGCACGATTTTATAAAAACACGGTAGTTCGTCCCTACTATGCCCCCGTTGTGAATGAAGCTCGTGCACCTAAGTTGCGAGCACGAGCTCTTTCACAGGAGAGTTAGAAAAATTGCACACTCCTACCCTTGACCTAACGACCATTTCTTCTAGTTGCGAGCGTAGGTTAGGTCGGGTGAGAGTTACCCGCACGGCCTTGACTTCTGCAAGCATCATGCCCCTAAGTTGCGAGCATAAGTTTGATGAGGAAGAATGTGCGGTTGCCCAATAAAGCGTATGACGACCAAGAACACGCGGATCGAGCTAAGACTCTGGACCATCCGAGAGGGTGTTTGTATGTGATTGTGAACTTGCAGCGAAGAACTATTGCAAACAATAATTGGCTTGTGTAGACTAAAGCCTCTGGTGGCGAGCTTAGTGATCCGGCATTGGTCGTGGCTTTTTGAGCGTTCTTGCGCACGCTAGCCGAACCTTAGAATAAACTGAATGAAGTGAATGTTCTTGCCCGCACGCGCTCATCCCATCATCAAGACCGTGAGGAGGAGAGTGTGCCCTTGTGCGAGACTGAGTCGACTTAACAACATGCAGGGACTTCAAAGACATTCACAAAATCTTGGAAAGAATGGAAATCACGAGGGCGAAAGAACCGAATTTTATAGAAAAAATTGGTTGAACTTACGTAAAACACGCAGTAGATAAAAGCTAGACAAAGAACTTATGTAGTTGATCGACGTTCCAAGAGCTGGTGAGCACCCGACCATCCTCTATCGCTAAGCGGATAGCCCCCGGGCGTGCTACCGAGACGACCGTGAACGGACCCTCCCATCTGAGGGATAACTTGTTAGCTTTTGACAAGTCCTAAACTCGACGTAGGACTAGATTACCAACTTGCAAGGTCCTCGGTCAGACTGATTTGGCCGCGTGCCTATGAAGAGCTTGTAGGTAAACCGCAGATCGCAGCAAAGCTTGTTCACGTGTCTCCTTAGTGAGGTCTAGGTCTATGAGACGCTCAAGCTCCTTGTCAATGCTGTCGACCAAGTGCACTCTTGGAGAACCTAGCACGATCTTAGCGGGCAATATGGCCTCTGCACCATAGACATGCTGAAAAGGGGTTTCACCCGTAGCACGGTTTGCCGTAGTGCGAACTGACCAAAGGGCGGAAGGAAGCTCCTCCACCCACGATTGACCATGCTGACTGAGGTTCTTGAAAATCCTCTTTTTGATCCCTTGAATAATTTGCCTATTTGCTCGCTCAGCCGCTCCATTGCTCTGCGGATGCGCTACAGAGGTGAAGCAGATCTTTGTCCCGAAGTTATCACAATTGGCTTGAAACAGTTCACTAGGGAACTGAGTGCCATTATCCGTGATGAGGTGGTTGGGAATGCCAAAACGTGTCACCACGTTGTTACGAAAAAACTTCTTAGCTGCTTGAGCCGAAATAGTCGACACGGGTATGGCTTCGATCCACTTAATGAAAGTGTCAATAGCCACGAGCAAGAATTTGTAGCCCTTCTGACCTCGGGGGAAAGGTCAGAGTATATCGACTCCCCAGGTCGAGAATGGTCATGATAAAGGAATGGTTTGAAGCACGTATGCTAGCTGATGCGCCTTGCGAGCATGAAACTGACATGCCCTGCAAGTTGTCACGATCGACTGAGCATTGGCTAAGGCCATTGGCCAATAATAACCCAATCGAAAGGCTTTGCTCACAAGTGTCCTAAAAGACAAGTGGGCTCCGCACACTCCTTCATGGATATCTTTAAGAAGGTATTTGCCCTCTTCTTGAGATATGCACTTGGGGAGGACTCCTGGTGCTCCTTTGCGGTACAAGGCGCCCTTGATCAACTTGTAAGGAGAGGATCGCCTTATAAGCCGGTAACGCTTGGCTTCTTCCTCGGGCAGTGTCCCATGTGCAAGATATTGGATGAATGGTGTCATCCAATTCGCACCATGCTCGAGAAGATAGACGTTACCGCACGTCTCTGATGCCTCCTCTACAGAGGGAATGGAGGGCTTGTATAAGTGCTTGACAAGCACTCCTGCCGAAGCGGAAATTTGGGAGGAAACCGATCTTTGAAAGTTGATCGGCCAGGGAATTATCCTTCCTGGGGATGTAGAGTACTTCGAAATTCTTAAAGTACTTCTCCATCTTCCTCACTTCAACCAAGTAAAGCGTCATTGAGTTATCGGAACACTGATACTCCTTATTGACTTAGTAGACGACCAATTATGAATCACCTTTTACAGTTAGTCGCTGGACTCTAAGCGCTTTGCATGCTTGTAGCCCGGCCAAGAAGCCTTCATACTTCGCCGTGTTATTGGTCGCGGCAAAGTGTAATTGAATGGTATACTAGAGTTGATCTCCCTAAGGGGATATTAGCACGACTCTAGCCCCCAAGCGCTCATAGGCTCGAGACCCATCGAAGTGCGTGGTCCAATGACCTTCTTCAGATCTACCGAGCTCGGTAGCGGGTGGTGCTGGATTTGTCCATTCTGCTACAAACTCTGCCAAGATCTGGGATTTGATCGCTGTACAAGCTGAGAACTGGATATCAGACTCAGCGAGCTCCATGGTCCACTTTGCTATCCGACCACCGGCGTCTTGATTTCTTAGGATCTCCCTAAGTGGAAAGTTGGTTGGGACTACGATCTTATGGGCTTGAAAATAGTGGCGCAGCTTTTTGGAGGCCATGAACAGTGAGTACAAGAGCTTTTGGACCTCGGGGTATCGCTCCTTCGGTCCATGCAAGACCTCACTGACATAATAAATTGGTCGCCGCACCCTATCCCTTTCAACTATTAGCACCACACTTACGGCCTACGGGGTTGCTGCTAGATATAGTAGCAAAGTTTCCCCCGACCTTGGTGTGATTAAGATAGGTGGATTAGACAGGTACTGTTTTAGCTCTTCAAAAGAGTGGTTTGCTTCTTCTGTCCATGTGAAACCATAATGCTTGCGAAGCGCCTTGAAGAAAAGCAGCCCACGCTCGCCTAACCCGGAAATGAAGCGACTTAGAGCCGCCAAGCACTTTTCCAACCCTTACACCGAAGACACACTTTTCTGGATTAAGCTTTATTCGATGCCTGTTGAGGTTACAGAAGGTTTCCTCAAGGTCGCATATATGACTTGAGGTGAGCTTACATTTGACCACTATGTCATCCACATAGACCTTCAGATTTTGACCTATTTGATCTAGGAAAGTCTTATGCATGAGGCGCTGGAAGATCGCTCCAGTGTTCCTAAGACCGAAAGACATGGTCATGTAGCAGAACGTGCCGAATGGGGTAATGAAGGAAGTCTTCTCTTCATCTTCAGGTGATATGCTGATCTAGTGGTAGCCCAAGTAGGCGTCCAAAAAAGCTCATCACCTGGGACTCCACTGTTGCATCGACCAACTAGTCTATACGTGGTAGCGGGAAATAGTCCTTGGGATATGTAGCATTCAAGCCCGTGTGGTCAACACAATTGCGCCACTTGCCCCCCTTCTTCTTGACAATGACCGGATTCACTAGCCATTCCAAATGCTCTACTTCTCGGATGAAGCCGGCCTTGAGGAGCTTGTCGAGTTCATCCCGGATGATTGCTTGTTTTTTCGTTAAAAATCACCGAGCTTCGTCACACGTGTTTTTTATCGTGCCAACAGCCTAGCCTTTGGCTCTGACGGCTCCAAGCTTAACACATCTCAAGATTCTCGCCAGAGAAAAGTAATGACTTGAGTTACTATTTGGGATCTAAGGAAGATCCCAAGTGCACTACCTTGGACAGATCCACGCTGCCCAGCAGGACTGCCTTGGTTTCTCCTCCTAGCTGGAGGGCAATTTTCGGCCGGGAATTCTTCGGCTCTTGGTCAGGACCGTGCTGAGGCAACTGCCCGACCATGTCAAGTGTCTTTTCATCACAATTTAGGGCCGCCTTGTGATTCCCCTTTATGGTGATTACACGCCTGGATTGGGAACCTTCAAGCACTGATAAGCATGATGCGTGGCAGCCATAAACTTAGCGAGAGTCGGCCTGCCGAGGATGGCATTGTAGGCTGACTCGAAGAAGGGGACTGTTATGCTCATGATCTTGGATCGAGGAACGCGCATCTCATCTAGGACCTTGGTGGATATGAAGTCCAAAGAACTCCCACCATCAATGAGGATTCACCCCACCGTAGTATTGCTGATGATCGGATTTACGACCAAAGGGAGTTTCTAAGGCTTGGTCATTCCAAAGGGATAATCATTCCTAGAGAAAGTGATAGGTAGCTCGGACAACTTGAGCTACTGCATGGGGGGCTTGCCTTGAACAATATGGTGCACCTCCCGCACTACCTCCTTCAAATCCCTACAGGATTTATAGGCCGAGGAGCCTCCGAATATCACTGTGATATGATTGCAGGGCTCCTGATACTCCATGTCCTCGTCATCGTTACCAGTGGGTTGTTTGCCCATGCTGCTCTCACCCTTCTCTAGGAGCGTGGGCATAGGACCCTTGCCGTTGAAGAACTTTTCCAAGCGGAATGCCCAAGTCTTGCAGTTGCGAAGATCGTGCCCATAGGCTTGATGAAGCGGGAAAAAACGATTGTTTGGTGGAATACCTTGGCTATCATGACCTTGGTCATTGCGATTTTGGTCATTATGCCACTAGGGTGGTCGGCCCCTGCCTCTCCCGTGTTGTTGCAACTGTGGAGCTTGTGGCGGATGATGCTCGATAGCTGCCGCCATGCTTGGCGCAGCCGGTCTCTTCTTCTTCTTCTTTTTCTTCTTTATCTTCTTCTCCACAAAGCATGGATTCTTCTTGCTCGTGGAGCCTTCTAGGCCTAGCTGAGGCAGCAACTTGCCTTCGTCCAGCATCTTCTTCCACTGGACTACCTCATTAGCATTTGCTTATCGATCAGCCATGCGGAACAGCTTGTTGGCCGTCAGGTCTGGATGGATCTCTAGATCTTGCGTGAAGCGTATGTCCCAAACTCCAAACTTGAAGGCGCGGATAATAGCTTCATCTGAGATATTTGGAATGGAGTTTCAGACTTTGATAAACCTTTGAACTAAGTGCTGCAAGGATTCTCCTTCGATCTGGATCAAGTGCTCGATATCACGCTCCTTGCCTGGGCGGATGTAGCAGCTTTGAAAGTTTGCTCGAAGCACTTCGTTGAGTTTCCTCCAAGAGCGGATTGACCACTCCTTTTGATTGAAGAGCCATGTCTGAGTGGCTCCATCCAAAACTGTGGGTAAGAAGTTGGCCATAACTCCCTCATCCCCTCCAACTGCCAGAATGGCAGTGGAGTAAATCGAGAGGAACTCATCCGGATTTTGAGTCCCGTTAAATCTCTCAATATGACCAGGCTTGAAATTGCTCAGCCACGAGACATCACGAAGGGACGCTGAAAAAGCTCGGCACCTGAAGGCTGGGTTGTCGCGATAGTCCCTGTGACCATGGCGATCACGGCGATCATTGTTGAGATGGTTTCCGACGCGAGGAACAAGGCGAGAGAATACCTCTCCATGTCGGCGCGATGGAGACCGATCTGAGGTCGAATATTCGGTATGCCCATGACTGGAACGAGCATACCTTTGACCCCGCGAGGTTGTCCGGGAATTGCTCCGAGCATCCTCACGATACCGATCATGCTTCCTGCGGCCTTCCCGAGCAGGGCTCCTAGAGTCACCATGACGGGAGCGAACAGGGGAGTGATGCCGACTGTCCCAGGAAACACTCTGGACTTCTTTGGCATGAGGCGATCCTAAAAACTTCTTGTCAGCAATGAGCTTCTCCAAATTTTCGGCTACGACCACACCCATTGCATCCAGGTCCACCTGACCGGGGAAATTCTGAAGATCATGCACGACTGTTGCCATAGCCTGCAACCGCTCAACGCTCTGCAAAACGGAAGGGGGAGATTTTGGCCGTCGATCGCGCACATGCTCCGGCGAAAGGTGCAAGCGGGAACTCCCACAAGCTGAGGATTCAGCCCTGGCGTCCAACTTTTCACGAGCTTGGCGACGAATGCTCGCAGGGTCCTATCCAGAGATGCCTTCAGATGGCTCTTGGCTGCCTTGTAGCGACGATGACGGGCATCCCCCGAGGATTCAACCTCGGGATCTTCTTCTCCTCCCACCATATTGACATCGCGGGAGCACAAAGATCGTGAAGGTGACATCATGGTCTCCCCTCGTGATGCGGTCTCATGATCGGGCTCAAAATGATAAAGAATGTCTAGACCATCGTAGAGACCATCACACTCCTCATCATCTGTGAGGGAATTGCGCTGCGAACGGAGAAAACACTCTTGCACTGCAGCAGTCAGGGAAGGACTCCCGGGTTTAGTGTGACCTTCTGGGTCAGCCACACCAGCTATGTCTTCATCAGCGTAGTACATGTCGCCATCCTCAACGTCATTGAAGGCGCAAAGGTCTTGAGCATCCTGAGAATTCGACATCTTCAGGGATTCATCACGAAAGGATTCGCCTGTCGATCCCTACGGTCAGTGCCAGATGTCGACGCTTGGAGAACAGGTTCCTCGATGAGCTTACTTGATTGAGGGATCAACCAAGGCCCCTTTACTGTGAAGGGTTTACGTCCGAAGGATGGTACTAGGGTGTGATGCTCTAAAGGGCAGCGGACAAAGAATTTTTATACTGGTTCAGGCCTCTCTTGATGGAGATAATAACCCTACGTCCAGTGCTCTTTCTATTGCTTGAATTCTTACAGGAAATCTTGTGTACGCACTTCTTGATGTCATGTCTATATATGTATCTGTGAGTATCTATGTGTCTCTCACTCATATTCCAATCTACCATAGGAGTATTTATAGGTGATCGAAATAACTACAGCCAAATAACGCGCCATTACTGCGCTCGAATGTGACTGTAACTGCATCCTTGACTTTCGCCGTGCCTTGTTGTGGACATTATGGACACAGATCGTGGCATAATGGTCTTAAACCGTAGCGTAATTATCGCCACATCGTCTTTATGGGCCGAGCACAACCTGTTGGACATGCTCGGGATTTTCACTCCACCCAAACCGACTATTGCGCACATCCAAGCAAGCATGCTCAGGGAATTATGGCACATGCTCAGTAATGAGCCCCAAGCATGGTCGGGGCGGACCCACCAGCTGGTCCATCCGAGGATCCTCCTTGGGGACACCATCCAAGGGCATGCATGGTCGGCCGAAAACCGGCTGCCACGGTATAATGGTCTAGTAGATTAAAGAAGAATATAACTACTATGATAAAATTTTGTCCAAATACTTAGAGCAGTGTCTCGCTGTGTTCAGCTCATTACTTTTTTTCCATCAGTCATATTACATGGGAGTTGAATGATAGGATTAACTTGCTAGACCAACAAGCATCATGCCATAAAATTTTTGACCGTTTAAAGGGATGTGAGCTGATTAAAAAGATGATCATGTGTGTTACCATTGATGATTGCGTGATGAAGATAGTGGAATATTTGACCGATTCCTCAAAACCTACGGATTGATGTAACATCCCAAAATTTGCCTTATTATTATTTTACTGCTATTTGTGTGTTTTGTGATTTTTCTAGATTTATTGGGTTTTTGTATTTTATTAGAATTAATTTTAAAATTAAGTATATTAAACTTTTGTTAAAAACTACATAAATATAGATAAAATTAATATAAAGTTTTGCCAAAAAAATTTATTTGAGTTCAAAATGTCTCAAAGTATTTTTAAGAATTTTCTTGGAATTTTCTTGGTATTTCTATTGCCCAAAATAGATTAAACTAATTTATATAATTATTTTAAAAGAAAAATCCGGGAAAATGGTTAGAGTGTTGGGTCAAGCCCAACACATTCACACATGGCTCCTAAGACTGCAGCCTGATCACTTCGCACCGCTAGCCCGTTAACCCAGCTTCTTGAATCGGCTTATTGACTGTTGGATCGTGATCGAACGGCTAGGATTAAAAGATGAAGTTTCCTATTTGAGTCGAGCACTGGTGGCCTTCGAATTTGGATTAGATGGCTGTAATCGAGGCGTGTCAGTTCAGGACTTCATCGAATTTGTGCCGTTGGAAAGATTGCATGTGCGGGTAGGATTAGATCACACCAGAGTTGATCTTAGCTGTTCGTTGCAGATCGGATGGCCATCCATTCTCATTTCCATGTGGGACTCGGAATCCACCGCTGATACGACGCGTTGCCGTGTAGAATTAGGGTTCCGAGTTAAGTGCGTTCGGGGCTATTTAAAGGGAAGGTAGCAACCGAGCTCACCGTCTCATTGCACATCCGAAGCCCTAGCCTTTGTTGCCTGTGTCACCACTGTTTGCGTGTATGAGCTTGCTGTAGTTGCTGAGGAGCAATTGTTCGCTTTCTTTGCTTTCCCCCCACCGTCGAGCTATTAGATCAAAGGTAAGCACTCAGGATTTCACCATGTATTCTAGGGCATTTAGTTGTCAGATCAGTGGTGAGTGGATCGGATCACACTGCTGGTCGAGCCAATTGGGTGTCGACACATGGCAGCTCAGGCATTGAAGCACCGTGCACCAGGTTCATGGTGAACAAGATGAGGTCCGTGGACCAGGTGCATGGACCGAGGCTATGTGTCATGATGTGATTGGTCCAGGTGGTAGTGACATCAGCATGACGCAATATTGCGAATTTTCTTTATAAAAATAATTTGAATAATTCTGATTTTTCTAATTTTCAGATTTTTTATGATTTTTAATTTTCCTCGATCTCGTTCTCCATCATACAAACTCCGATTTAGGTGATTCAAATTTCTAAAAAATTGTAAAATTAAGAGCTATTTAATGGTGAATTTTAATTGATTTTTGGAGTTCATTTGCTCTCTGTTTTGGTATTTACTTAGTTTTCTCTCTTGATTCACGTAGATGTTGAGTTGTGCGATGCATCGAAGGAGGATATGTCGATTCAACACCAAGTTCCAAAGTAAGACCAGGACCTTTGTGAAGGCAAGTTGTACTTTGATCATGTTGAACTCATGTTTGCAAAATTGCTATATTGCTTTACCCTATTGCACATTATTTCACATGTACAATGGTTTTCAATTAATTTGGGATTTAGATAATCTACCTAGTTGATTTATACCATACCTTGTCATTTGTATGCCATGATCTATTTGTCACCCTAGATTGGTTCACTATAGTAGGTTAATACTAAAATCAACATGGGATTGTTAGAACGTATTAGTATGCTTAGCCATGTCATGTCGTCATATGTACTTGTATCATTGATAATTAATCTTGACTAATGGAATATGAAACAATGTTATGAACTTGTGTGTCATGTGTGGTCACACGATGAGATTGAGATGTGGTGGCGGGGATGTCACGCAACGATGTCGACTTGTTGTTGGCACGTGATGCTTGGTAATCAACTGAGGAGGTATTCACTTATATTGGAGCAAGTGGCAAGGGGTAAGTGTGCCAAGGTGGGCCCGATGGGCAGAAGGTATACAGAAGTCTTGCTTTGATCACCCTAAGGACTTAACCTTGCAAGCCTTTGACCTGAGTCAATCATGCAACCACATGTTTGGTATGGGACAGCCTATCAGATTAATTTGTAATGTCTTAGCTTTGGTTCTATCATAGGCAATGTGAGTCCCGAGTTATGGTAAACTCACAAGGCGCAAGAAGGGGGCCTTAGATGTGGTAACCAGACCCACCAGTGTTGAAACCTTAGCGGATAGTATCGGGTTAATGTGGTGCATTGTAAAGGCTTTGTTATAATCACTCGCCTGTATGGTGTATAGTTGTATCATGTGAGTAAAGTGCGTAACCTCTGCAGAGTGTAAATTTATTCAGATAGCCATGCTCACGGTATTGAGCATAGCTCAGGAATTACAGTCAAGGGTTAGTTTAATAAAATTGAAACTGGATGGGATGGTAGGTTGTCATGTGGAAGGTTGGAAATATGACTTAGGATTAGAAACTTGGTTCATTTGGAAAAGCTGAAATTATTTACTATTGATATTTGTTTTACTATCTTTGCAATTTATTTATGGTACTTATTTATAAATGTTGCTTTACTACAAAATAGCCATTATTAGCCTTTCCTTCGGAATAAGCCTTGCATATAGTTATATAGAATTGCATTCTGTGCACAACTTGTTGAGTGGTTTGTGTACTCATCCTTGCCAACACCCACCAATCAACAGTTGAGGAGTCATCACCTTTGACGCAGGAGGAATTTCAGGAGAACGCGAGTCACTAGGCCCAAGCCTTGTCAGTCGCCTATGGTAAACTGATGAGTCAACAGCATCTTCTATTTTTTTGCTGCATTTGTCTTAGTCTTTATTTCATGTCTAGCTCTGTGTGGCTTAATAATGTAAGTTGGTCGTAAGATTATACATTTAGTTATATCAATAAATGGAGTCTTATTATTATTACCGTTGTGTATGATGTGATATTTGCCAACGTTGAGCTATGTGCACTAGCGTTGATCCATGGACTAGTACAGTAAACACATTGGGTTCGAATTGGTGAATTCAGGTCCTGACAAAGGATTAAACAACAAGCTTTGAAGTATGGTGTCCTCTATAATGTGCCATAATATCGGACTTTAGAGGGCTTGTTGCTAAGATGTCTTAAAGCTGAAGAAGCTAAAATAGCTATGGGAGAAGTGCATGAAGGTATTTGTGGATCCCATCAATTGGCTCATAAGATGAAATGGTTGTTATGGCGTACTGTGTATTTTTGGTAGACAATATTGGAAGATTGTTTGAAATATTACAAAGGGTACCTGACTTGTCATAAATTTGGCAATGTACAATTGGCTCCAACATTGGCTTTACATCCAATTATCAAGCCTTGGCCATTTAGAAGATGGAGAATAGATGTAATCGAATAGATAATTTTTGCATCGAGCAAAGGCCATAAATTTATATTGGCTATGACCAATTATTTTTCTAAGTGAGTGGAGGCAATCCTGCTTAAAAAGGTTACAAGTATTGAAGCCATCAGATTTGTTATAGAAAATATTATCCATCGGTTTGGAATACCACAAACTATTACAACCGATCAAGGCATTGTGTTTATGTCCAATGACTTTTAACGGTTTCATAAAGGTTTGGGCGTCAAGTAATTAAATTCATCACCTTAATATGCTTAGGCTAATGGTAAAGCTGAGTCGTCCAACAAAACGTTGATCAAGTTAATCAAGAGAAAATTTGAAGAAAAGCCAAGGAATTGGCCTATAACATTATCAGAGTCATTATGAGCCTATCAGATTGCATACCATGGTGCAACCATGTTATCACCTTATTAGTTGGTCTGTGGCCAAGTGGCTGTTTTGCCCTTGGAAATTACTATCGACTCTGTACATATAGCAAGGCAAAATAGCTTGTTGGTTCAAGATTATAAGGATTTATTGGTCGATGATTTGGATGACTTGGTGGAGTTACGTTTGCATATGCTGGATCAGCTTAAGAAGAATAAGGAGAGAGTTGGAAGGGTTTATAATAAAAAGGTAATGCCTAAGTCATTTTGTGAAGCCAATTTGGTGTGGAAAACTATATTGCTTGTCGGCTTTATAGATAATCGATTTGACAAATAGTCTTCAATATAGGAAGGACCGTGTAGAGTTCATCGGCTTGTTGATGGTAATTCTAACATTTTAGGGCATGTTTGGTAGAGCTCCAGATTCCAGCTTCACCTGAGATTTGTAACTTATAGGCTAAAATAAAGTGAATTAAGTTTATATTTTTAGTCTAAAATGTGAACAAGATGATCCATCTAAACACTCTTAATGTACTCACAACTCCAGCTTCGTGAATCGGTGAAGAATTTTCACTTCACAGCATTCTCGAATCTGGAGAAGTCAATCCTCGCCAAACAAAGCCCTTAGAAATGTTAGAAGGTGTGCTACTTTCTAACGCGATTAATGGTAAGTACTTAAAGAAGTATCACCCTAGTGTTTGGATTGACTCTTGATTGGCTAAAAATTACTTATCAGACATATAGAGCCGAATTAACTTGTTATAGTTAATTCCTGCTGTAGACTAACAGCAAAAGTTAGAATAAGCTGATTACATGCATCACACTTAAGAAAAAGGGGAATAAAGCATATATAAATAATAGGTTAAATAGTAATTTTAAAAATATTACAAAGCATCCAAAAGATTTTTTCAAGATGAACCTTCCCCATTATGTTCATCATTGTTTTTTGACCAATTACATAAGAGCAGACATGCCAATTATATTCTTGGGTGTTGAGTTTAGCCCCTAGAGACGACAGTGCAGTAGTAGCCTTGACAATGGTTTCTACCACATCATTAAGGTTCTTGTCATCTTCTTCTTTTGAGCCCAGGACGGGAGTGATCTTGGCCAATTGATTCTTGACCGATGCAATGGCCATGCCCAAACTAAGTTTTTGGTCCTTCAAAGTTGATGTTGCAATTGTCATCGTCTCTCGTGACATGGCCAAGGATGCATTCACTTTGTCCAACTCTTCCTCCAAGGATTGTTTGGCCGATTCCAATTTAAGCATCATCTCCATGGTGGCCTTCAAGTCTTTGGATTCTTTATCGTACTTGGCCTTTAGGGCTTTTGTATCACCTACTAGCTTGTCAAGAAAATTCTAATCCTCGAGTTGTTCTGCCTGACAAGCTATCCTTGCCTTTTGTAACATCCTAGTTTTTTATTATTTGAATTTAATATGGATTTTTTGAATTAACACTACAAGAAACAGTGAAAAATTCGTGGGTTTTTTTAAATTCGTCGGACAAAAAAAACCCACGAATTTATATATTTAAATTTGTCGGTTTATAAAAAGTCCACGTATTTAATTAAATTCATGGGCCAAAAAAACACCCATGAATTTATATATTTAAATTCATCAGTTTATAAAAATACCCACGTATTTACTTAAATTCGTGGGCAAAAAAAACTCACGAATTTATATACGAATTTAATAACCCCGCGGGCATCTCTCTCTCTCTCTTCGCTCCTCTCACCCCTTGCCTCGCTCGATCCTCTCACACGATCCTTGCTTGCGCCATCGCCTGCCCCGCTTGCCACCACGCCCCCGCCCGCCCTTGCCTTGCCTGGCCTCCTCCCCGGACCCCCGCCCCACCGCCACCGCCACCACCCCCCTCCTAAGACCCTGCCTCTCCCAGCTCGCCACAGACGCCCGCCTCAGAGGGCGTGGCCAAGACGCCTCCTACCCGCCTCTCCCCCCGTCCCTCACAGTCGCAGGCCCGCCGACCGCTCTCTCCCCGGTCGGCACTCTCCTCCTCCGCGGCGGTGCAGCAGCTCGTCCTCTGCGGCTCGTCCTCCGTGGCGGGCCGGTGACTCCTCCTCTACGGCTCACCAGCTCTAGTCCTCCTCCGGACCTCCGCCGGTTCCTCGGCAGCAGGCAACCAGAGCAATTGAGCAAGGTAATTCCTTTTGGGCCTTTTACAATTTTGATGGAAGATAAATTTGATTGGAAAAATTCTTGGAGGAAATGAGATTGCTAAGCTAACAAATTAGAAATTAGACCTTTGTAGTTCCTTTAGTATGTCCAGTGTGTCTTACGATCATGCACATATATACATAAAGAAAGCATTCATAGTTTCTTTAGAATTATCAAACAGCGCGGGGTAATAAGCATTGGTTGAGAAGCTCAGAAGGATAGCAACACGGCAGACTTTGGCGACGCGGTGCAGCATGAGACAGCAGCCAGTGGTAATGGTCCGAGGCTTACTAGAATTCTGGCTCTGCCACTGCTTTGAAGCATGGTAACAGTATTCAACACGGAATATCATGATAACAGTTTAAATTGTATAGTTGCAAGAAATATCAAAGAATTTACCTGCACTCCATCTAAAACTTTTAAATGATGGGCAAAATTATCGTTTTCGCAACTAGACGGGAGTCCAGTTATCGTTAGTAGCCAATTCTTTCATGATGAAATGATTTGAGAACCACTCACTAAACCTGTAATTTCGCAATACCAATTTCTTGTGGCGTGAGATTTCTTGGAGTTTTCTTGCAACCATCACCGAGCAAATAAAAAAATTAAAGTAACAAATAGTTTATGCAAAGCGCATGCACCGATCTTGCTAGTCTTAAATGTCAAGTAATGAAAAACATATGCTTTATTTCAATAGCTAATATTTGTTTTACATTTATCAATGTAATAAAAAGAATTATATATGAGATGTGGAACATGATACATAAGATTCAAAACTAGTAGGTTATCAAAATAAGACATAATGTTGTGATCATGACAATTCATGTTCAACATATCAGAACAAGTGCAATAATTGGAAATAAACAAGTAATGTTCTACACCTGGAAAATAGTTGATAATAGAATAGATAGTTGCAACTTCCACCAACTTTTTCTACTTGTACGCATGGAGTACACATAGTCCTAATGCCAAAACTTGGCATTTCAGATCAGGAAAATGCTAGTGATCTTTGGTGAATGCATAACAATCTCCATTTATTTTAAAATTCAAATATGGGCATAAAATTCATTTAGTCTCAATGTGAAATGATTAATTCGTTTGAAGTTATTTCATCTCATTTTATATTCGCTGCATATGGTATATATATTTTTATTCTCTCACTGCTGTTGTATATAACGTTAGAGTTTAGGGTTTGCATCGAACAGTAGAGAGCCATCGAACAATAGAGAGCCTAGGCGTCACCCGTTCGGGAACGGCGCATCTCACATTTGCTTGTGAGGTGCATGGTTTCGGAATTGTCTAGCGTATTTTGGACAGCCCGAGAATGTTGGTTTTTGCATGGGGCCTGTGACGTGCAAGCGATCCGAACATGATTTTGGCCGCATAACCCTGTTGTTCTCCGACGCACCAGCATCGAGCGTGCGCTTGCGTAACAGCCAGGTTATCTTGCCAAATTTCGTTCGTTCAGAAGCGCTTGTCACAGGTCGCATGCAACGGCCTACATTCTTGGGTGGGTTTAGAACACATCTTTCCTAACAGGGTTGTCTTTGTCACCTAAGACACGGTCATACGTTGACATCGTTTCATTTGTTTAGGTTTGAGAATGGGCGACGATCGAAGGGCGATGTATGACGGATGGAGGAGTGATGGGGGGCACTCGAGGGAATGGGGGCAGATCACGGATGCTTTCTTGAAGCAAGCATTCGCTGGAGGAGCTGAATATGTGTATTGCCCGTGTACCCTCTGCGAGAATAACAGCTACTACAGTAAGGATATAGTGCAGTATCACATTTGCAAAAACGGGTTCATGACTAACTATTTGGTGTGGCACCGTCATGGAGAGGCCGCAGGGCAGGCCATTGAGTCAGACCATGGGGAGGATCACGACCGGATGGAAGAGATGCTAGATGATCTTGGCAGGGGGATTGAATTTAACTCGGGGGAGGGGTCACAACCGAAGGAGGTTAAGGAATTCTATAGGCTACTTGATGCCTCGGATGAGAAGCTGCATGACTTGACCAATGTGACCGTCCTGCAGGCGGTTACACGGCTTATGTTGATGAAGTCGAAGTTCAACGTTACGAACAAATGCTTCAACGCTTTGCTTGAACTTATGAATGATGTTCTTCCGCCTAACCACAAGATGCCAAAGGATTTGTACCAATCGAAAAAGTTGATGGCCGGCCTCGGGATGAATTACCAGAAGATTGATGTGTGCGAGAATAATTGCATGCTGTTCTGGAAGGATCATGACAAGGATACTCATTGTTTGCATTGCGGTAAGTGTAGATTCATTGAGGTGGTAGATGAGGAAGGGGTATCAGTGACTACAAAGGTCGCGACTAAACAACTTCGGTACATGCCGATCACAGATAGGCTTAAACGGTTGTACATGTCAAAAGAAACAGTGAAACATATGCGGTGGCCGGTGGCACAAAGAAGGTAAACGTGAGGACCAAGACCCGGATATGATGGTGCATCCGTCTAATGGCGAGGCATGGTAGGCATTGGACCGATTTGATCCTGCATTTGCAAGCAACCCTAGGAGTGTCTGTCTTGGTTTGTCCACGGACGGTTTCACACCTTTCAGCACAAGCACTAGCCCCTACTCTTGTTGGCTGGTCTTCATCATGCCATGCAATCTTCCACCTGAGATTTGCTTGAAAGAGGGGTTCATATTCCTTGCTCTTGTCATTCCAGGTCCTAAGCATCCAGGGAAGGATCTCAATGTGTTCATGCGGCCCTTAATTGACGAAATGAAAAAAGTTGTGGCGAGGGAAAAGGCATACGACAACGTTCTTTGGTAGAGAATTTACCTTATGAGCCGCATACCTGTGGTCGGTCCATGATTTGTTGGCATATGGCATTTGGGCCGGCTGGTGTGTTCATGGTCGCCTGTGTTGTCCAATTTGTATGGCTGACTCTGATGCATTCAGGCTCACGCATGGTAAAAAGATCACATTCTTCGATTGCTATCGACCGTGGCTTCCGGCGAGGCACCCTTTCAGGAACGATGCCAAAGAATTTTGAAAATGAAAGAAAGTTAAAAAAGGGCCGACAAAGCAACTCACAGGAGAGGAGATAGCTAAATTGCATAGTCGGCTTGTACGATCTACGGAAGTGGGTTTCACTGGCTATGGAAAGGAGCACAACTGGACTCATATTTCTTTTCTTTGGGAGCTGCCTTACGCGAAAGCTTTGATTCTGCCGCATAACATAGATTTGATGCACCAAGAGCGCAATGTGGCAGAAAGCATCATAAGCATGGTGTTTGATGTAACCGACAAAACAAAGGATAACGTGAGTGCTAGGAAAGACATGGGTGATCATTGTGCTAGGTCATGGCTCGAGGTTAATGTTGGTTTAAATGGAAATGAGAGCCGGCCACGAGCTCCATACTGTGTGAAGCCAGAAGACTAAACAGATTTTGAGATGGTTGAAAACTCTAAAGTTTCCTGATTGCTATGCATCTAACATAAAACGGGTTGTGAATGTCAGCACCGGTAAGCTAAACGGGCTAAAGAGTCATGATTACCATATTATCATGGAAAGACTTGTTCCGGTAATGTTTTGTGGCTATTTTGATAATGAGTTGTGGAGGATGTTAGCTGAGCTCAATTACTTTTATAGGCAAATATGCGCTAAGGAAATCTCGAAGACGTTGATGCAGAAGTTAGAGAAGGGAATTCCATTGCTTGTATGCAAGTTGGAAAAAACTTTTCCACCTAGTTTTATGAATGTGATGCAACATCTGCTGGTGCATCTGCCTTGGGAAGCGATGGTTGGAGGTCCTGCACAGTTCAGATGGATGTATAGTCAGGAAAGGGAGTTGAAAAAGCTTAGAGCTGCAGTGCGCAACAAGGCAAGGGTAGAGGGGTGTATCGCAGAGGCTTATGCAAGTAAAGAGATCACAAACTTCTCAACAATGTATTTTGCACTCAAGCACAACGTGAGTGCCCCTACGAATCGGTACCGTGTCGCGGAAGAAGAACCGTTGTGCGAACTTATGCTTTTTCAATGCAAGGGTCAACCTGTTGGGTCGTACACTGCACACCATGTTGAGTATGAGGAGTGGAACCTGGCTATACTTTACATGTTCACTAACATGGTAGAAGTTGAAAAATATTTTGAGTAAGTGACTTTCTGAATTATGTTTTCAACATTTCAGTGTAGTGTCCTTTTTAACCCAGAAATAAATGACGCAGAGTGTTTGACAAAGAAAATTGGAAGTCAACTCGACAACCCACAACTAAGCAATTGGATAACCTATGTCGTGATGGGTTGAAAGGTGGCCCAAGCTTCGTGCAATGGTTCCGTCAGCATGTAATTTGACTATTTATTCATTTTTTTAAAAATGAATTGTTGTAGTAACTTAATATTAGACTAACAGTGATGCATATTTCTATATAGTGTATGCGTGATGCCTCCGTCCCTGAGGATCCCCGACAGCTCTCACATGGTGATGTGACGGCAAGGAGCTATAGTCGCTATGATGTGAACGGGTTCCGTTTTGAACAATGAAATTAGAAGCTAGTTGTCCACTTATGCCACTTCAAGCAGCGGAGTAGTCACAACGTCATCCGATTCCAGCGGTGATATATTAGACTATTACGGTGTTGTACAAAACATAATTGAGTATACCTTTGGGGGTGCCAAAGAACTGAAGGTTGTGTTTTTGATTGCCATTGGTTCGATCCACTGGCGGCACACGTGTCGATGACTTTGGGATGGTGGAGGTGAAGCACAGTTCACGGCTTCAGGGCCACATCAATAACGTTGTGCTTGCACATCAGGTTGAGTAGGTGTACTACCTAAGCTATTCTCACCGTAGCTTGAAGGCTTGGTGGGTTGTATTTAAAGTTAACCCTGAAGTATATCCTCTTGGGGATGTTTCGTATGTGGAAAGCAACGTAGAAGATGATGTGGGTGATGTATATCAAGAAGAAGCTATGGGGGATTCTTTCCTTGTCTCCGATGGGGCAGGACTCGATCAATTACCTACCGATGCCACAGACGTAATAACAGATGAACTAGGCCCTTCTCAGAAACGCCCTCAAAAGTCAGTAAGGATTGCACATCTTCAAGCACGTCTCAATGAAATATGAGTCGCAGAAGCAGATTCCGATGCCGATGACTTTTGATATGTATATTTTGTAAGATTATTGTTGCCTCGTTCATTTGTACAAGTTATTGTTGTCTCCTTCATTTTTTACAAGTTATTGTTGTCTCATTCATTTTTGCAAAACTGTATACTAACTCTTGTCAAATTTGAACAGATGCGTAAGTTTAGGCATCAGGTTGACAAGCTTAAAGGCAAGTTCAGCGGGTCGTCCTCTAGAAGGTCGAGGAGCAGGGTTACGATGCTCAGACTCGGCGGCAGCGTATATATTCTTTGGGCTGCGCAGATTAGACAACGGTAGGAGCAGCTCCAGAGGTGCTTCGATGAGCAGGCACAAGAACAGGCGCGGGAGCAGCCACAGGAGGACGAGGGGCAGGTGGGGGTTGAGGACGAGGGGCAGGTGGGATGTGAGGATGACGACATGGGCGAGGCGAACGAGGAGGAGGTCATTGGGGGTGCTGGCGGTGGGACGATAGATACAGATGCAGACGCCGAGGCCGAGGCAGCGGCAGATGCAGAGTTAGCGGCGACCTTAGATCCAGTTGAAGAGGGCGGGTCTTCTTCAGGTACCATCAGGTATATGCATAGTATTGGATTATCATTTAATGTCCATATTTACATTGTAATGTCTATGAACTAATGATTTGCATTTTAGATTTAAATAAAACCGTCTCGGTTAAATCGAGATGCAACCCGACCGATAGGAGGTTGTTAGAGCTACGGGAGCAGTAATGATTATATCTTTCATGTCTTTTCTTTTAGCATGAGCTAAGTGACAACTTATTGTTTTGATGCATCTTTGTCTTGTATTTTGTTGTAGGCACTGGAAAGAGCCAGGTTGACTGGGACGAGCCACATTAGAAAGGTTAACGCCATGCTGGGACCCCTTGGCCGCTACTATTACCCTGGCATGGTTGAGTCATGCAGGGATAGATTCGCGGCCCACAACTAGAAGAACTGGGCATTGAAGGAGAACGTGGAAGTAGGCGAAGACAACCAAACATGTCAGGGCGCAGTGTGGGCTGGCTTCTGGGTGAGTTTGCGTTATGTATTTACTCGATTTGATTATTGCTTTAAATGTAAATACAATTTGACAATGTGTGATTATATGCAGGAGAGGTTCTGGCTTGAGAACGAAGACGATTACAACACTTTGAAGAAGGCCAAAAGCGTCTTCAACAGGGCGGCACAAAAGGTTGTCGGAGATTCGTTTAGCAATGCACGGATTCAAGCTATCCTCAATTTTTACAAGAGGGTGAAGAAGGTGAACATGAGAAGAGGACCAGAGGCGAGGAGGATACACCTGACAGAACAAGAGTATCTCCAGAGCTCGGTCGATTGGATAATGATGGACATGGAGGCTTGGAGGTGGATGTGTTGGTACTGGGCGTCGGAGGATTTTCAAGAAAAATCAAATAGAAATCGAGGGAACAGAAGAAGTAGATTGGGGAAGCACAAGTATGGCGCAGACGGACACATTGGCCTAGAGCAATGCATGGTAAGTATCGGTATTATAATTGTTAGTGAATTTGTCACTATGTTTCTAACTTTGCACCGTAGGAGTCTGAAAGTGGGAGTACTCCCACTTTTGTGGAAGTTTACATCCGGGGACACCAAGGCGAGGATCCACATAACCCGGATGTTTTGTGTGACGACGGGGCTAGTGAGAGGATGGTAAGTATAAATGACACAATATGTTTTGTGCAAATTTACATCCAGGAGCACCAATATGCCGTTTTGCAAGCCTCATATGCAGAACAAATGACACAACGTCATGGGCCGAAGTTTGATTGGAGGGCCGCACCGGTCGATGTGGAAGCGTTGTACCACGCTGGAGGGGGCCTAAAGCATGGGAGGTTCATTAATAAAACTGATTTTAATTGTTTTCGCTCTATGAATAAAAAAATGTTGCATGGTCACATTTCAGTATATATCGTTTGTAGGTGGGCCATGGGGGACGGAGTTGTGGACTACGATCGTCTTCCACGAGGCTTGGTTTCCTCACAGGGGAGTGCTCTCTCATTGAGGTCCGCACGGGAAGCACAAGCGCAGGAGGAGGCTCGTGAAGTGCGAGAGGAGGCTCGTCAAGCGCGAGAAGAGTCTCGTCAAACACGAGAGGAAGCTCGCAGAAACCGAGAAGACTCAGAATACATGAAAATGTATCTGCAGGTACAATCTCAACTTTGAACAAATCGCTCAATTGTACATTTGTGATTAAAATCTAACAAACAATCTATATGCAGCAAATGTCACAATATCTTGGACCTAACGTGCCAGTGTTTCGCCCTCCTGTTATGCCCTAGGTAAAGATACTTGAGTTCATTACTCTCTAATTCACTTAGCTCGTAAAATCACGTTTCTCACAAACTTGACTATTATGTCATAGGGCTCCCAGCCACCCCCTTTCTACATGTTTTCTCTGCACATGCAGCCACCACCACAAGGAGAAGCATCACAGGGTGCTCAGCCTCCCCCGACGTCCTTCATAAACCCTACTGGGATGCAGGCACCACCCCTAGGAGATGCACCTCAGGTTATATGAAATTCTCATGCATTCTTTATTTTTAAAAAACTCTATTCTGTATACTTTATATCACAAACTATGATCCACAGAGCTCCCAGCCTCCTCGTCCTTTCTACATGTTCACTCCACAGATGCAACCACCTTCTGTAGGAGAGGCACCACAAGTAAAGACGGATCGGTTCAATTCGTTATTCAAAATTTGAATGAATGATTTATATGTGGCATAATGTACCTATCTATGCCTTACAGGGCTCCCAGCCTCCAAACCCATTCTACATGTACCCACCACCTATGCCAGGCCAAGGAATGCCTATGTACTTCAACCCGTGGGCCCTGCAGCCACCTCAGACGACACCACAGGTATGGATGTCAAAAACATTCTAAGTTTGTGAAACGAGCTAAGTTTGTCAATTGTGAGCCAAACCAAGTCAAATTGAGCAAATTGATCTACCTTCACAAAACTTAGTCAATTATATCACATTTAGGCTAAATTTGTCAATTGTGAGCCAAACTTAGTCAACTTGAGGAAAGTGACCTATTCGTGCAAAACTGAGTCGATTCTAGCACATTTAACAAAATTATATTTGGTGTTTGCATATGATTAAAGTATAGAAAAAATTGCTTATATATATAGATATATGCATTGCCTTCTGTGAATGAGCTCATGGCATGATAATATTTAAATTTTACACAAGAGGCTCCAAATTCAGAAAGGTGTTTATGTGCTCTTGATTGTTAAACTGATTTCCAGATGTGATACTTGTGACCTTCTTCTTACACAAGATTAGATTGGTTTGTTAATTTAGATAGCTTGTGTCCTTAATTGCTATCAGATTATAGAACCTACCATTGAATACTAGTGCATCATTTTCCTTTATATAGATTGTTGCCGCTGCTTCTATTGAATGCATAAAAGATTAGTCTTGACTTGCAGGTTTCTGGGTCACGCCCTCCAGCACGTACTAACGATGACATCATAGAAGACATCTTCAACAGCGCCGGCGGTGGTGGTAGCACCCACAACTCCAACAACCCCGAGGCATGAGTTCCATTGTGAGCTCGATTGGTGTATTACTGTTGGACTTTATGACTTGGTCGTCAGATTTGGATTGTAATGGATAGATTGTGATCGACTTATTGTGATGGACTTATTGTGATGGAATGTGTATTGTATCTATTGCGGTTGTAATGTGTTGTACGTCATTGCGTAGTTTACAAATTGCTGTTGGATGTGTGATTGATTATCTAAGGATCTGCTAGAATGTCTCCTTCGGTTTGAGAGATTGATATATATATTATAAGCGCAAATGTTTTTTGTCTCTTTGAGTGGATGTCCTATTTACTAGAGGTCATGCGAAATTTTGTACATTTCGGTGACTTAGTTTAGACTCTTATAAATAGTTTTAGATTTAGTTTAGTACTCAGATTGTGCTATAAGAAATTGTCGTTTCAGAATTAGTTTAGTTTGAGAATTAGTTAAGTTTACTTCATTTGGTATGACAACTGAAATTAACATTTCAGATTGAGGCTATTAACAGATTTTGCTAAGTTTTACATTTAAATAAGTTTTCAGATTTTGCTATAACAAATTAGCAAATACTCAAGTCTCAGATTCACCTCTAAACTCTTCAGATCTAACTTTTACTACAGTTTTCAGTTTTTACTTTACATTGTAGTCGCCACCTAAAGAGCATCTTCTTTGTTTCATTCTTTTATCTTGTCCTAATATGAAATTTGGCCAAACTAACTTAACTACATTGAAGTTTCCATCTTGAAAAGTTGTCTGTGAAAGACCATGTGGAGGTCTATCCTTGTGTGTGATAAGTAATTGACGCGTTTTGAGTTTGGTTTGATTTGAAATTGAATTTGATTTGAAGTGAATTGGATTTAAAGCAATTTGAGTGTTGGTTGCTTTTCCTAGTGCTACCAGCTTGGGGTGGTAGTATCGGACCGTTGAGAGAAATTATGATTGATTAATGATTTTGTGATGATCATTGAATATATTTGTGGGCATTGCTATGTGAAAGGTTTTTCCTTGTCTTTGATGGTTGCAGGGCGACGGTGCTAGGTCATGGTGAGGCGGAGGATGACCGGGACTAGGCGTGGAGTGTCGGAGGTCTAGACGGTTGGGAGATCACCGGAAGATGATCGGAGACGGAGTTCGGCCAAGTCAAGAAGACAAGGAAAGGAGATGATACTAGCTAGATACCGCGTGGATCAATGAGGGCCATCAGATTGCGGTCTAGTTGATAGGTTAGCGGGTCTAGGTAGTATGCTTTGAAAACCATGCAAGAAAATCCGGTATGTGTGTGGGTTTTGGCTTAACCCTTGCATGGCTATGTGTGTGGGTTAATCCTTGCCCTTAGATGAGTGCTCTAGGGTTGAGGGACTCATCCAAGGGTGTTAGGTGACCCAAGAGTAGTATAAATAGGGGTGGAGGGGTAGCCTTCTCCCCTTGAAGGTTTGAGTAGCTCCTTTGAGCTTTGCCCACATGAAGTGAGGCTTTGTAAACCTTCCCACCAGAAATACAAAAAAAAATTCTCCACATTATTGTGAATTTAAATTCCGCATTTACATTATGTCTTTACTTTACGCATTTTAAATTCAGCATTTACTTTACGCATTTACTTTCCCGCAATTTACATTCATGCAATTTGGATTTGCCTCCCCTCCATCTAAATGCTGATATTTGATGTTTTGAGTGTGTTCATATGGTTTTACATCTCTTTTGCACTTTTGGATTAAGTAGAGATCATCTTTTCTTTCAAGTTCCAATTCTGTCCAGAACTTGTTCTTCATGCTGTAGTTGGTATTTGATTTTTAGAAAAATCTAGAAAAATCTTTTTTGAGTGATTCTTGTTGGAGAATGTGAGGGCTCTCATATCCATCTGTAGAAAAATTTTGGAGTCCACTTGTTGCACCGTTTGGGCGTCATGAGATGAAAACCAAGCCGCAAACTTTCTGCTCGAAATTTCTGACTATCTGTGTTTTTTGGTTTTTGCTGTTTTTTATGTAATGATTTTTGAGGTAAAATTTGGTGGAGTTCTTGATGACTCTTCTGCTCATAGGGAGAAAAATTCTCAACATTTCTTGAGCTGCAGAAACCCACCAACCTCCTGTTCAAATTGAGGATAGATTTTGGAAATTCTGCTTTTGTTTTTTTGAAAGTGGCTTTTGTAATTTGAATTGATCTCCTATCTAAAAGCAAGAGTTGAATTGATTCCTTCTCATTTTTGGATACTAGACAACCAGAATTGTGACTCAAAAATCCTCACATATTTTATGGTACTTATCCATGCAAGTTACGGGTACACATAGTTGTCTAGTTTTATGGGTTTTTCACGATTTTCGTTGAGCGATCTTGTTGAGGTTTTAGTTGGAGTATTTTGGGAAAAATTTGTTTGCGACCATTCACCCCCCCTCTGTTCGCCATCTCGATCCTTCAATTGGTATCAGAGCTATGGTGGTGCTCTCTTTTGGGATCTTCACCGATCCGAGAGCCGGCGACTAGTGTGGACTGCTCCAAGGTTGACGATGGTTTTCTTGTGATTGATCATGACTGATGGCCCATGGTGGAGTGGTTTTCTTGGTTGATCATAATCGACTCCTAGGGACCATCTACATCGTCATGGTAAGTGAGGTGAGAACCTAGCGACCTTTTTCCTTTTGTGCTTGATAGATATAATAGGTTGCTCTTTTACCACTGGTTATTCTTGATGCCTTGCCTACCATTGATGATGTTTAGATATTGATGCTTGCATGCCTAGTGTAATACTGCAAAGCTTCATTTCCTTCTTTGGGCTGATATTTTTGTTCCCCACCTACCTCTCCTCACCCTTTCCAAGTGTGTGGCTGGCATTTCTTGGTGGCAGCACTACCGACTCCCTTCTTCATTTTTCTCTGGCTGAGCTTGCTGTCCCTGGCTGATTCCTCCCCAAGCGGCGCTTCCTCCCCAGTTTCCCCTGCCGGCCACCCTGCCTTAGCTCCTTGCCGTCGCACCCCCTGGCCGAGCGCTCCTTGACCGGAGTTCCTCCCTGCGCGCCCCCAGGACGGCGTCGCCCACCCCTGCAGGCGCCTCCTCCCCAGCATCTTGCGCCCCTACTCTCCACTCCCTGTTTGGTGAACCAACCAACCAAAATGGCAGTGGCCCAAAGCGCGATCGGTGAGAGTGCAAGCAGATGGTCGGTAGGAGTAGCGCAGAAAGATGGCTCGGGCAGCAGCAGCTCCACCCCTTTTCTCTGGTGCCCCTCCGGCCAAGCCTCGTGGCGTCGCCCCTGCCCCTGTTCTTTGGTGCCGCCTCGAGTCTCCCCTTGCTTCCCCTTGGCTGGCACCTCCTTCCTCTCCTTCTTTGTGGTAAGTGGAGGTGAAGTTCTAGTGTGGATGAATTGTTGGTAGCTTGCCTACATGGTGTTTGATGAAATGTCTAGCTAGGTTGTCATGAGAATGACATAATTTTTCATGCTTGTGCTGTGCCCCAGTCATTCAAGTGTACACGATTAAGTGCTAAGTTTTGTGTGCATATATATATATATATATATATATATATATATATATATGCACTCAATCCATATTGGAACTTTGTGATTCACTTGCATGACTTGGGAATTAATCTATGTGCTCTTGTTCATTAGGGTAAATATGCATATATGGTTGAGCTTGTGAGAATAAGGATCGCCGTATTGTGAATTCTGTGTTGGGGCTATTGACTTACTGTTGTATATGGATATCGTATTGACTCTAATTTCCTGTGTCAGTATTGAACCTATATGTGTTGATCCAGAGTGGTATATGCTTAGGTGGTTCAGAGCTAGCATTTTTGCATACACTGGAATGAACGCTATTGTTTCTGTATTTTAGACAGGGAGCAGTGCTTAGGTTTACCAATTTCATTTTCTTGAGATCATGTCTATTGCACCCTATTATCTCCCTGATCACTGCATTATGCTTAAGTTGGTGATTTATCCCTAGTCAATGTTGAGTAAAGCTACCCATGGGGATTTAGATACACAAGGGTTCTGTGTTACGATTGATTGATTGATTGATTGGTCGGTAATTTGTACCTATGCTTGATTTCTGATTTTCAGGAGGAGTGGCCTCTTCTTCGCGCGCCACTCCACTTCCCGCGGTTAAAGGCAAGTGCATTCCCTAGATCGTGGCTAGGATGATTAATTGATTGTTTGCTTTTAGCGTACGCAATTGCCGATGAGTATTCGGAGGTAAGCTTTGCTTGGCTATAATTAAAAATGGTTCCTTGTATGAAAATGCTTATAATGAGTAAATGGTTAAGGGAATGGATGCAAGTACATCGGGCTGGGTGTCTAATTCAGTTGTTCGTTGATATTTATCTGTTTATAGCTAATTCTATTAATTGTGGCAAGTATGAGTTATATTGGTGATCGTCCTTCGGGGACGTGATTAGCTATTGGATTGGTGGTCACTAGTAAGCCTTAATCTCGGTGAGTTTGCTGTACCTTTGTTAATATTGCAGTGAGTAGCGAGAATGGGGTACGGGGATACTCGTGGTTAATTTACAAGACATGTATTTAATTGTGCCCCGTCTGGGGAATTGAGTGGAGCATGATGCTTGAAATGTGTTTGAGTTGAGTATGATGATTGAAATGTGTTTTAGTTGAGAATTGATGATTGAAATGTGTTTTAGTTGAGAATTGATGTTGCATCCTTGCATTCATGATATGCATTCATAAAAAGGAAGAGGCGACCCATGTCGATGCGGGCCTTTGTGTTCACATGTAGTGAACACGAAAGTCCTACCTCGTAGTCTCATTCATTGAGGTGAATGAGGCGAGGCTATAAGTAGGCACCTTCCACGGGATGGAAGGGGCGTGAGGGTGCACACCGATGGGTGGGCACTTTCGGCGACTCGATGCGATGCATCGAGAAGAGCATTCGTGTGCATTGCATCTTTAATAATGAGTTTTGTGGTGATGGTATGTCAGGGAAGATTGATTTGAATTTGATGAATGAGTGCATTTCATTGCCTTGTTAATTAGGTCATATGACTATCGTGGAGTGAAGTCGAGTTATGAACTCGACCTAAACTGATGAAAATGGTTTGGGTTGCAAAAAAGGGGTGGTTGAGTCGGGAGACGTTGTGATTTAGCGTTAAGTAACGGTTCATGGAAGTTGATTGGTTTTATTATCAAGATGATGGCTTGATTGCAGTAATTTTTGGTATGGTCAAGTTATTGTTTTAAATGGGTATTAATGCTCATTGTCCGGATATTGTTTTATTTGCATTACTTGCTCTCAGTTATTGCTTAAAATGGGTATGAATGCTTATTGTCCGGATATTGTTTTATTTGCATTACTTGCTCTTATTGTTAAGTTTTTGTTTTACTTACGATAAATTGGGTTTATTATTCTCGTGTGCTTTGCTAAGTTTAAACTCACACTTGTTATTTAATGTTTGTAGGTGTTTTGAAGCCGGCTTGCATGGATGGGGGTAGTAACACAATCACGTTGCATCACCATCATTCCATCATATCAATTATAGTTCTGTTCTAGCTCATGCAAATTTTTTGTAAAAGGTTGTTTGCGGTTATGTTTAATAAATTCCCTATCCTGTAATAATTATGTGGTGGAGTTTAATAAATTTCTATAGAATGCGTGATTGGTTAACTAAGGACCTGCTAGAATGATATTGTATTGCAAATGTTTTCTGCCTGCTGAGTGGATGTCCTAGTTTTAGGGGAGGTGTTGCCGAAATTTTTAATAATTTTGACAACCTCCTAGTTGTTAACTTGCGTTGCGAATATTTATTCTTAGTGATTTGTAATTGGTGGTGCTAGAGGGTCTAACATTCGGGGCACGGGGTGCCGGGGTGTTACAGTTGGTATCAGAGCAGGCTTTAGGTCCGTGGTATGTGAATTTAGTAATTTCTCTGGGGTAAACTAAGAGTTGCTGTGTGGAATTAGAAATATGGCATAGGTATCTACTGTTAAAAATTTGGCCTTAGGACAATAACCTTAAAATCTGAATTAGAGTGATTAACTAATTTAAAACTTGGCACACTCTGATGCACAGTAGGATGGGTATGGGTACATTGCATTGCGCCTAAATGTTGAGTGCTAAATTTATTGTTACATATTGCTTTGATTATAAAAAGGATTGTTTGAATCATTATGCTTTCGCCTTCATGCTTTTGACCCTGTTAAGGGCCTTGGTTGTTGCTGTGACCATGGAAGAGGCTGTGCTGGTGGTTGTGGCTGGGTAGGACCACCACCGGATGTTTGAGAACCTTTCGAGGTGAGGGTCGTCGTTTGTGGTGGCATAGTTTAAAGAGTGGGTGGAGATGGTCGGATTTCTTTTACCGTTCTGGACTTCGGTTTCATTGGTTTCTTTGGTTCTTGTTGGTTATCGTGGGTTGCCTTGTGGAGAAAACTATTGTAGTTGTTGTTCTCTTCATTTAAGGAATTTATTGAAGTTTTCTTGGTGCAAAATTTAAACCGTGTGGATTTTCGGTGTTAAGGTCTTATCGAGAAGGGTTTGGTTGAACATTGGGTTGTCCCGTGCATCTCTTTTTCTTCCTGGAAGTTGTAAATCTTGAGATTTGTTTAAGGAATTGTTTCCCATCAGAATTTGGGGAACTCGAGAGTCGAATTCTTTTGAGATTTATGATTGAGTTTTTCTTTTTGGAAGGAAAGATGGTTTCTGCTATCACCCATGCTCAATAATCGTGGATTTCCTCGAAGGTTGAGTACGTGACACGGGGACGTTTAAGACGTTAAGTGTATGATGGGTTGTTAGAGATTTCAGATGATGTGGGTTACTGATTCTGTTAACGTGAGTTGTTGATTATATACAGGCACCCAAATTTATTGCGTGGTACAGAATGACTAATTGGAATGGTAGGTGATTTTAAAGTGAAAAAGTTGATTAGAGTTATTACAATGGTGGTGAATCATGAAAATTGATTGGAAGTGCGAGATTTTTGTTCCGGTAAGATTAGTATTGATCATGTTTGAGAGGGTCTAGAATCTTCTATGGATGAATTTATTACCGTAAGATGTTGATGTAAAATACCGGAGTATATTAGCGCCAAGGCATGAGAGTTGTTGATTTATGTTGCTTATGAGTCAATTAAATGGTGGATCGACAAAATGATTTAGTCGATGTGAAATTAAAGAATGAGTATATGGAATGGTTGTAGGAATGATGGGGTTTTGTCTTAGGAAAATGTCTATCTGGGAGTTTATCTATGGAGAATGACTAGTGGTGGGTATATTAATAGGAGAAGGAAAATAATGGGAAGATTTGGATTTGTAACTTCCGTTCAAAACCTGTGTACCTTTTTAGGATTTGGTGAAAATGAGACATTTAATGGCTAGAGCATTGGAGTACTAGAAAGGATGGGATTTGAGATGAACCTTCCTTCGGTTTTGAGGATTTAAAATGAGGATGTAAGAGTCGTCCTGGAAGTAATTGGTTGATGGAATTCGGAATATTTTATTTCATCAAACCACGGTAGTCTTTTGCTTTGGTTAAGAGAGATGGCCTGATTGATTACGGTGGGATTTATGCTCGAAAAATGTAAGGCTGGATCGTGTTTTTAGCGTGGGAACTGAGTTATTTTATGAGGGTTTCATAAGTGGTTTTGTTGGGAATAAGTTCCCGTTTCTTGGGAGAAAAGATTGGTAATTGCATCCTGGATGTGTGACCTGGAATTTTGTTTTCTCATCCAAAATGTTGATTTTGGGTTAGCATGAGAGGCTTTGCCTTGATTAAAGTAAGCTGGGTTGTTTCTTGGTTTTATGAGAGCTTCTGTCAGCGATTTGTGTGGGGTTTCTCTTTTGATTGAAGTTCCCCCTCGAGGTGAATTTTATTGCATTGATTTGAGAGTGGTAAAGGCGAATTATATGATGTTAGAGAATCGGGTCTTCTCTTGCAAATTTGGCTTTGGAAGAAGAAAATGAGTAATGATTGGGCTCTATCAAGATCCTCTCTTAGGTAGATTTTAATGCTTTGGGTTCAAGAGGATGTGCGTGGTTCTTTTGGTCAAAAAGAGAGTTGTAATTCCTTTGTGTTCTAGCTGGAGTTAAAGGATATGGAAGCTTATGGTATAGTGTTGAGTATAATAAAGAGAATTGAGTTTTCTTTGGTCATTGGGATTGCAGATGTAGTGTTTCTCTTGAGAGTTGAGTTTCTTTGGTGTGTATTTTATCACATTATTGGAAGAGGATGAAAGTGGTTGTTTTGCTAAAGAGAATCAAGGGATTTTGGGTGGATAATAATTGAGAATTATATTTTTGATGTGGTTCCTTGATGGTGTTTGTTTAACTCTTAGTAGTGAACTACTTGGAAGTTGATGGTAATCATGTCACCATTTCTAGCGTACGACTAAACTCTTGGGTTCAGATGGTTGTAGTGAAGGATTTCATAATTTGATGTGTGGTGTTCTGTAGTGAACTTTTACCCTGGGCAGTGGTCCTTTGGGGTGAGGTAAGCTTAGTAGAAGGAATATCAAAAATTATAGTGTGGAGATATGGTTGGAAGGGAAATTGTGTTTTAGTGAATTAATTGTTTCGATGGTATTTGTCGGTAATGGACCTTTTGATAAAGAGGTCAATCAAGTGAAAGAGGAGATAAGAGTATAGCAATCGAAATCGAGTATGGATTTGCAATAGAGCATAGAGGTTGGTATCCTATTCATCCGAGGAGGATCATTGGTTGTTCGGATGTCGTACGCTGTAGTGTCGACAAAAAAAATTGTCTAAGTTTGTCAGATGGTTTGCGAGAGTAGTATGATTTGAGATTTTGGCCTATTGATTGACGACTTTGACTGAGTTCTTGCATGAGTAGTTGCACTTATTTAAGCTAAGTCAATTCGTTTTGTTAATCATTGGATTTGAGGTTTTGGTTTACCGTTTGTAACCGTTGGAGTTTTTGTGTAGGCGTTTTGAGTTGGCAAAGAAGTTTAAGACCTTTGCGTCTTTGATTTGCATAGTTGGCATTCTTCGAATTCGGGGACGAATTCCTTTAAGGGGGGGGGGAGAGTGTAATACTGCAAAGCTTCATTTCCTTCTTTGGGCTGATTTTTTTGTTCCCCACCTACCTCTCCTCACCCTTTCCAAGTGTGTGGCTGGCATTTCTTGGTGGCAGCACAACCGACTCCCTTCTTCATTTTTCTCTAGCTGAGCTTGCTGTCCCTGGCCGATTCCTCCACAAGCGGCGCTTCCTCCCTAGTTTCCCCTGCCGGCCACCCTGCCTCAGCTCCTTGCCGGCGCACCCCCTGCCCTTCAGCCCCTGCCCAAGCGCTCCTTGACCGGAGTTCCTCCTTGCGCGTCCCCAGGACGGCGTCGCCCCTCCCCTGCAGGCGCCTCCTCCCCAGCATCTTGCGCCCCTGCTCTCCACTCCCCTCTTGGCGGCAACAACCAACCGCAAGCATGTGGCAGCCAAGCAGCCCGACAGCGATCGGTAGGAGTAGCAGCGATGGTCGGCGGAAATGGCGGAAGAAGAAGTGGCTCGGTGGCAGCAGCAGCTCCACCCCTTTTCTCTGGTGCCCCTCCGGCCAAGCCTCAGCCAGCGTCGCCCCTGGCCCCCCTGTTGCTGGCGCCGCCCTGGAGTCTCCCTGCTGCTTCCCCCTTGGCTGGCACATCCTTCCTCTCCTTCTTTGTGGTAAGTGGAGGTGAAGTTCTAGTGTGGATGATTTGTTGGTAGCTTGCCTACATGGTGTTTGATGAAATGTCTAGCTAGGTTGTCATGAGAATGACATAATTTTTCATGCTTATGCTGTGTCCCAGTGATTCAAGTGTACATGATTAAGTGCTAAGTTTTGTGTGCATATATATATATATGTATATATATATGCACTCAATCCATATTGGAACTTTCTGATTCACGTGCATGACTTGGGAATTAATCTATGTGCTCTTGTTCATTAGGGTAAATATGCATATATGGTTGAGCTTGTGAGAATAAGGATCGCCGTATTGCGAATTCTGTGTTGGGGCTATTGACTTACTGTTGTATATGGATATCCTATTGACTCTAATTTCTTGTGTCAGTATTGAACCTATATGTGTTGATCCAGAGTGGTATATGCTTAGGTGGTTCAGTGCTAGCATTTTTGCATACACTGGAATGAACGCTACTATTTCTGTATTTTAGACAGGGAGCAGTGCTTAGGTTTACCAATTTCATTTTCTTGAGATCATGTCTATTGCACCCTATTGTCTCCCTGATCACTGCATTATGCTTAAGTTGGTGATTTATCCCTTGTCAATGTTGAGTAAAGCTACCCATGGCGATTTAGATACACAAGGGTTCTGTGTTGCGATTGATTGATTGATTGGTCGGTAATTTGTATCTATGCTTGATTTCTGATTTTCAGGAGGAGTGGCCTCTTCTTGCGCCACTCCACTTCCATGATTAAAGGCAAGTGCATTCCCTAGATCGTGGCTAGGATGATTAATTGATTGTTTGCTTTTAGCGTACGCAATTGCCGATGAGTATTCCAGAGGTAAGCTTTGCTTGGCTATAATTAAAAAATGGTTCCTTTTATGAAAATGCTTATAATGAGTAAATGGTTAAGGGAATGGATGCAAGTACATCGGGCTGGGTGTCTAATTCAGTTGTTCGTTGATATTTATCTGTTTATAGCTAATTCTATTAATTGTGGCAAGTATGAGTTATATTGGTGATCGTCCCTTCGCGGACGTGATTAGCTATTGGATTCGGGTGGTCACTAGTAAGCCTTAATCTCGGTGAGTTTGTTGTACCTTTGTTAATATTGCAGTGAGTAGCGAGAATGGGGTACGGGGATACTCGTGGTTAATTTACAAGAGATGTATTTAATTGTGCCCCGTCTGGGGAATTGAGTGGAGCATGATGATTGAAATGTGTTTGAGTTGAGTATGATGATTGAAATGTGTTTTAGTTGAGAATTGATGATTGAAATGTGTTTTAGTTGAGAATTGATGTTGCATCCTTGCATTCATGATATGCATTCATAAAAAGGAAGAGGCGACCCATGTCGATGCGGGCCTCTGTGTTCACACGTAGTGAACACGAAAGTCCTACCTCGTAGTCTCATTCATCGAGGTGAATGAGAGCGAGACAGTAAGAGTAGGCACCTTCCACGGGATGGAAGGGACATGAGGGTGCACACCGATGGGTGGGCACTCGGCAGTACCGGTACGTGCATCGAAAAGAGCGTTCATGTGCATTGCATCTTTAATAATGAGTTTTGTGGTGATGGAATGTCAGGGAAGATTGATTTGAATTTGATGAATGAGTGCATTTCATTGCCTTGCTAATTAGGTCATATGACTATCGTGGAGTGAAGTCGAGTTATGAACTCGACCTAAACTGATGAAAATGGTTTGGGTTGCAAAAAAGGGGTGATTGTGTCGGGTGACGTTGTGATTTAGCGTTAAGTAACGGTTCATGGAAGTTGATTGGTTTTATTATCAAGATGATGGCTTGATTGCAGTAATTTTTGGTATGGTCAAGTGATTGTTTTAAATGGGTATAAATGCTCATTGTTTGGATATTATTTTATTTGCATTACTTGCTCTCAGTTGTTGCTTAAAATGGGTATGAATGCTTATTGTCCGGATATTGTTTTATTTGCATTACTTGCTCTTATGGTTAAGTTTTTGTTTTACTTACGATAAATTGGGTTTATTATTCTCGTGTGCTTTGTTGAATTTAAACTCACGCTTGTTATTTAATGTTTGTAGGTGTTTTGAAGCCGACATGCATGGATGGGGGTAGTAACACAATCACGTTGCATCACCATCATTCCATCATATCAATTATAGTTCTGTTCTAGCTCATGCAAAATTTTTGTAAAAGGTTGTTTGCGGTTATGTTTAATAAATTCCCTATCCTGTAATAATTATGTGGTGGAGTTTAATAAATTTCTATAGAATACGTGATTGGTTAACTAAGGACCTGCTAGAATGATATTATGTTGCAAATGTTTTCTGCCAGCTGAGTGGATGTCCTAGTTTTATGGGAGGTGCTGCCGAAATTTTTAATAATTTTGACAACCTCCTAGTTGTTAGCTTGCGTTGCGAATATTTATTCTTAGTGATTTGTAATTGGTGGTGCTAGAGGGTGTAACATTCGGGGCACGGGGTGCCGGGGTGTTACACCTAGGTTGAAAATTAATTTTGCTATCATGCCACTCTTGCCACATGACTTGTGTTACCTATCTACATCTGCTTGATTGTATTATTTTGGTAGTCGGCAATAGCCTAGGTCAATGGCCAGAATTTTACTTGTATCATGAGTAGGCATTTCTTGCATTCTCCCTCTCCATTGTGAAGTTAATTTTAGCTCGAGCCATATCTTGTTGTTTTCATACTTGTGCCCTTGTTCTGTGCTTAATTGTTAATAACTGCTCATGGTGGTAGTAGTTTTAAGGCTATGCTTGCTTATTCTTATCTATTGATGTGATGTATACATTGATTATCATGTTAGCATCATTCACATGTGCATTGCCTTATTTTCTACATCTTCTGCCTTACATTCACCCTTATATTTAGAGTTGAATTTCTTCTTGGTGTTCTTGCGGGTAGTTTAGGTGTTTTGTTTGCTTGTCCAGGTGATTTCCCTGTCTTGATTGTGCTTGCCCTTGTTGGCGGGAATGATGGACATTTGTAGTTGTTTGCCCTCTTGTGCCGATTCCTTGTGTTATGTCTATGCGATGATGCTATTAGGTGCTCTTTGCCTTTCTCATGGCATGAGTCGCTTAAGGCTAGCATGAGGATTTGACTACTACCTAGTGGAGTGGATTTGGATTATCTTGTGGACTTGTGCTTTCTTAGTTCGATTCTTAGTCCTTGAGTTGTTCGAGGCATCATCTCCATCGTGCACAAGTAGTGGACCTCGTTTTTTCTCGAGGTGCCCACTCACGGCAATAGTTGCAGGAAATTGTGTTGCTCATGTTGGTCTTTCCTAGTCTCCTCTAGGATCGGTTTTGTCGCTTTTCAGTGTTGGCACTCGATGTGAATTCCGAGTTGGCCTTTGTGGCTTGTCTCTAGAGGGTTTGATCTTCATGCATAACCATCATGTGCATCATGCTAACCTGCATGTACTTTCAACTTTGTCTGCCTCGTGTTTAGCTCCACAGGTGTTGAGCTTCATGATAACAGCATTGGGCACTTCCACTTCCATGGTGAGCTATCTCATACCCTCATGTCCTTTTATGCTTGTGATCATCACTTCCATGACATGTTGTGATTGCTCTTGTTCCCATGTGTATTATATGTACATTGCTATGTCTTGTTAGTTTTTGTCTTTCTTGTTTTGTACCATAGTATGTTTTCCCTGGCCATGTTTTGTGCTTCATGTATTATATCTTGTATTCATGAGCCCTTCCCCAACATGTGATTTTCTTATTTTATCTTGTCCATGCTATTATTCATTTGATATGAGCATTTGTTTTAATTGTGGGCATGTGCTATATATTATTTGCTTTATATTGTCATGAGTAGTATCTAGGTTGTATGACCCTGATTTTCTATTACATCCATGATTAGCTTTGTGTCTTGGCTTGTGATGCCAGAGTTTGTGCCACATGATTGGCTTTGTTGTTTAAACCTTGTTTGCTAGACTTTGTGCTACATGTGAGTGATTTTCATGAGATTAGAGTTATATGATTTAGCTACCGCTTTGTGACTTGTATTGCTCATGATTATCTTTTATTGCCCTTCATGCTCATATGCTTCATACCAATTTTGCATGAGCTTGTGTTCTTTATTCATGGCATGTATTCATCATCATGCATAGAGTGTTGCCATGTGCAGCTTCTAGTCTATGTATCCATGGTCACCATTTACTTCCATGTTGCCTATGTCCCCAAGACCTTTTGTTGGTTTGGTTATGTTTGGCTCAGCCGCGTATGTCCTTGAAATGTCGAGCCTTTTCGCAGCATATGAATGTTGTTATTGAGACCATGGATATATGGATCTTGATGTTGCTAATTGGCTTGTTTTATTCATGATCCTCTTTGGTTGCCATCATTAATGTTGCTCATGTTATATCTAGTAGCATGTTGTTGTTCTTCATTGTGGCATTTCTTCATTTACATGCTCATTGCCATGTTTAGGATAGTACCTTGATCCATGTATTTCTAGGCTTTTATATGACCCCTACTAGCATTTTGTTGCTGTGATGCACCTTGCTTAGCTTGTTCTGCCAGCATGATGTTGCTATGTTGCACCTTGCTGTCGTTTATCATGTGGGTATGCTCTCACTGCTTTCTATGAATATATGGATCTTGATGCTATTGTTAGCTCGGTTGTGATTCATGATCTTACATTGTCATTTGCATCATGTTCATGCTCTAGATGATCGTTTGCCACACCATCTTTTTATCTTGTCCATCCGTGCCTAAGAACTAGATTTGCCTAACCCCAGTTTCGAAAGCATAGATTTGTTGGATGCATGTGTGTAGGCTTTCTAGCGAGGAGAAGACCATCATCCTAGGATTATCTCTAAGTCTTCTCCCTCTGCTTTTTGGATCCACTTCAAGTCAGCTACCACTACTTGCACTACACTACAGCAGGTAAGTACCTCTTCAAGTGTTGATAATGGTGATGGGTTCTTGATGATGTGGGACTAGTTGTCATGTTTATATTGCTGATTGTGGTTAGAATATGGTGTATGATGTTGTTGGGATGGTATATTGTGATTATATATGTGATTGCTGCTCTTTTGTCTGCCGAGTGAATGTCCAGCTTTTAGGGGAGATTTTGTCAAAATTTCCTGCTTTTTGGGTCTTAGCAGTTTTCAGGTTTAGATAGCAACTGAGTGTTCCCTTGTCTTCCCTAGGCTTCTTCTGGGTCTCTTAGGAGGTTGTGATTCTTTTATAGGTAGAGCTTGTGTCCTGTCTGTCTAGAGTCTTTTGATTGGGCTTCTAACATAGTCAGGTTGCTTCTTACCTTGAGTCATCTTGCTCCTTAGAGACCATGTGGTTTTAGATCCTATCTCTTTTCCTCTAGCTTTCTAGCTATCTCTTTGTGAGGTGAGAGTTTGGAGTGTGCCTCAGGGGGAGTAGAGTGTATTCAGAAGGAGTTCCAGAGCATGATTGGCTCCCTCTTGTATCTTACTGCCTCGCGGCCGGACATACACTTTGTTGTGTGTATGTGTGCTCGCTTTTAGGCTTCTCCTTGTGCCTCTCATCGCCAGGTGGTGAAGCACATCTTCAGGTACCTTCGAGCTACCATTGATTATGGTATCTGGTACTCTTCTTCCTCTTGTCTATCCCTTAGAGCCTTTTCTGATGCTGACTTTGCTGGCTGTAGGATAGATAGGAAGAGCACTTCTGGCACTTGCCAATTCATTGGCACTTATCTTGTTTCTTGGTCATCTAAGAAGCAGTCCGGAGTCGCACAGTCCACCGCTGAGGCCGAGTATGTTGCTACAACTAGTTGCTGTAGCCAGGTGCTCTGGATGAGATCGACCTTGCGAGACTTTGGGTTAGAGATAGAGAGTGTTCCACTTTTCTGTGATAACACTTCTGCTATTTGCATTGCCAATAACCCAGTGCAGCACTCCCGAATCAAGCACATTGATGTTAGATACCACTTCCTTAGAGACCATGTGGAGAAAAAAAGACATAGTGCTTCAGTTTGTGGAAAGTGACCACCAGTTGGCCGATATTTTTACCAAGCCTTTGGATAGCTCTAGGTTTGTTGCCTTGAGGAGTGAGCTTGGAGTTGTGTGCCCTTACGGCCTTTTGTGAGGGGGAGCTGATCTGTATATTATGTATTATATTTTATTTTAGTTTTTCCTTTCTTTTGTATTGCTCTGAGTGCTTATGGGTTTTATTCCTTAGAGTTATGAGTTCACATCACTTAGACTTCTAGCATGCTTTTGCATGGACCTCTCATCTTGTGCTTTAGGTTGCTATCATGCTTAATTAGCTGTTCTCTCTTCTCTCTAGGTTAAGTTCCCTCACAGTCTTATAAGTCTAGCAGGTGTTGGGCCCCCTGGGTAGACAGGGTCTGTGTGCACTCCTTAGTTTGGGATCTAGAGGCAGCTTTCCTATGTTAGTCATTGGGGAAGATGAGAGCAAGTCTGAGCCGTAATGTTCTCTACCATCTTTTCTATACTCTATAGCCACCCAATTCGCAGTTTCTTGACTTCTTCCCTCCATTCTGTGTTTCTGGCTTTAATTGAGTTCTTTTCATCCATTCTTGAGCTTAATCTTGCTAATAACTCAACTTAAACCAGATTTGTGCTTAAAATTGAATCACATGTTGAGGGGGAGTTTAAGAATCTGTCTCATGCATTGCATATAGACTTGATTTTTCATTTTATGAGCTTTGTCTATTATGCAAATGATCCATGTTTCATTTTATACACCATATTATATTATGAAGAAAATTACTTGCTTAGATATGTCCAAGTTCATTTATCTTGCTAAGCTTACAAAAATTGAAAAATGTGCGTTAAAAGAAAAACTTGATAAAACATGTTGCGTTTACTTGCTAAGTTTCGTCTCTAGGTGTTTTTGCCATGATTTGTGAAATTCTGGAATTCTCTAGAGTCCCTATAGTAACTTGGGTGAATCTTGTTTGATCCATACTTGAGTCCTTCACTAGCTTAACAATGAAAATGCTAAAATGAAAGTGAAGCAAAATTGACTCTTTTTGTGCGCATTAGACTCAACACCTCACATTCACAAGACGGCTTCTCATTGCACTTGAGATGAACATGGAATGTGTTGTGTATGACCAAGATCATTCTCTTAAGAGTCCCTCTTGAGATGATCGATTATGGCTTGAGTCAATTGCTTTAAACAATGCAAAAAAACATACGTGGGTAAAGAATGCAAATAATGTCAAACATTTGCACCCCGCTATGTCTTTCAAAGATTCAAAGAAAAATTTGCATACGAGAAACAAAAATAAGCTCGAAGGACCTTGTATGAACTTCTAGATTCTCCAAAGTGTTGAGTAGGTTGAACTCTAGGCTTTCCATTTGATCCTTTGAATGGCTTTGCTTCTAGCTTTGAAACTAATGACAAGTGTTGCTCATATTCAATCTTACTAAAAATGACATGGTTTTAATTAAATCTTGCTAGCAAAATGTTTATTTGCACTTGGACATGCCTTAGCTTAGTCTATTTTTGCAATAACTTAGCTTGGTGTCATAACTTGTCTTGTTGGTCACATGGATAATCTTCAAAGCTCTCTTAGGCTGCATTACTTGCATAAAAAAAAAGGGGGGAGAAAAGAAAAAACTGACTTGATGCCTATATTGCCAAAAGGGGGAGAAATCATAGAAAAGGCATCATTTTGCATCTTGATTTATCTTAATTCTTATGATCTTTGTAAATCTTTGCTATCTTTCATAGATCATAAGTATTTCTGGTTGCCAACTTGATCATGTTCTTGATTTCTATTTCTTTGATCAAGTTTGGCTTTGCATTCAAATTGCTTTCTTCTCTCTTATTCAAACTTAAAACTTATGCCTTTTCATGTGTTTGTCAATATACTCATCAAGGGGGAGATTGAAAGACCATGTGGAGGTCTATCCTTGTGTGTGATGAGTAATTGACAAGTTTTGAGCTTGGTTTGATTTGAAATTGAGTTTGATTTGAAGTGAATTGGATTTGAAGCAATTTGAGTGTTGGTTGCTTTTCCTAGTGCTACCCGCTTGGGGCGGTAGTATCGGACCATTGAGCGAAATTATGATTGATTAATGATTTTGTGATGATCATTGAATATATTTGTGGGCATTGCTATGTGAAAGGTTTTTCCTTGTCTTTGATGGTTGCAGGGCGACGGTGCTAGGTCATGGTGAGGCGGAGGATGACTGGGACTAGGCGAGGAGCGTCGGAGGTCTAGACGATCGGGAGATCACCAGAAGATGATCGGAGACGGAGTCCGGGCAAGTTAAGAAGACAAGGAAAGGAGATGATGCTAGCTAGATGCCGCGTGGATCAATGAGGGCCGTCGGAATGCGGTCTAGTTGATAGGTTAGCGGGTCTAGGTAGTATGCTTTGAAAACCGTGCAAGAAAACCCGGTATGTGTGAGGGTTTTGGGTTAGCCCTTGCATGGCTGTGTGTGTGGGTTAATCCTAACCCTTAGATGAGTGCTCTAGGGTTGAGGGACTCATCCAAGAGTGGTAGGTGACCCAAGAGTAGTATAAATAGGGGTGAAGGGGTAGCCTCCTCCCCTTGAAGGTTTGAGTTGCTCCTTTGAGCTTTGCCGACATGAAGTGAGGCTTTGTAAACCTTCCCACCAGAAATACAAAAAAAAATTCTCTACATTATTGTGAATTTAAATTCCGCATTTACATTATGTTTTTACTTTACGCAATTTAAATTCAGCATTTACTTTCCCGCAATTTACATTCATGCAATTTGGATTTGCCTCCCCTCCTTCTAAATGCTGATCTTTGATGTTTTGAGTGTGTTCATATGGTTTTACATCTCTTTTGCACTCTTGGATTTAGTAGAGATCATCTTTTCTTTCAAGTTCCAACTCTGTCCAGAACTTGTTCTTCGCGCAGTAGTTGGTATTTGAACTTTAGAAAAATCTAGAAAAATTCTTTTTGAGTAATTCTTGTTGAAGAAGGTGAGGGACTCTCATATCCATCTGTAGAAAAATTTTGGAGTCCGCTTGTTGCACCGTTTGGGCGTCATGATGTGAAAACCGAGCCCCAAACTTTCTGCTCGAAATTTCTGACTATCTGTGTTCTTTGGTTTTTTCTGATTTTTCTGTATGGATTTTTGAGGTAAAATTTGGTGAAGTTATTCATGACTCTTCTGATCATAGGGAGAAAAATTCTCAAAATTTTTTGAGCTGCAGAAACCTACCAACCTCCTATTCAAATTGAGGATAGATTCTGGAAATTCTGCTTTTGCTTTTTTGAACGTGGCTTTTGTAATTTGAATTGATCTCCTTTCTAAAAGCAACAGTTGAATTGATTCCTTCTCATTTTTGGATACTAGACAACCAGAATTGTGACTCAAAAATCCCTACATATTTTATGGCACTTATCCATACAAGTTAGGGGTACACATAGTTGTCTAGTTTTACGGGTTTTTCACGATTTTCGTTGAGCGATCTTGTTGAGGTTTTAGTTGGAGTATTTTGGGAAAAATTTGTTTGTGACCATTCACCCCCCCCTTTGTTTGCCATCTCGATCCTTCAGTCTGCGCAATACTAATTTTTAATATTAATTGTTCTGTTGAAATAAGAAAGTAATATGTGGACAATTGTATGGTTCTGTTTGACCTCACTTTATCTAATGTGATGCTGAAACAAGCGTCTAAGGGAAGAATTTTTAAGTTGACATTTCCCCCAATAGAATGTATATGGTTGAGAATTCCGTATTGTAGTTACACTTAAGTTTGAATTACATCAAAGTAAGTTTTACTTTTATGTAGACTTGGCAGCAAAGCTTGTAGGTGATCTATGTTTTAATTTTTACTGAGCTATTTTACCTATTTCCTTTTCTAATACCTTTTCCACTCAAAGGTGCATGTGTTAGGCCTTGGTGATTTTGAGTTAGGCCAAATTGATGTCCTCAAGGTTCCTTTTCCTTGTAGTGAGAAGAAAAACTCTGATGTAATGGATTCAGAAGAAAATGAAATTCTATCGTCCTCAAGTTTAGCTTGTCACTTTAATAAGGAAGAATGTAGTAATTTCTAAAGTAAGATCGACATCTTTAATCCATTTAGTAGCAGATACAATAAGACATAATCATTTTGTATTGGTAATTGCTGGTGCCTATGTGTTTCACATTTTTTCTGACTCCCTATGACCTTACTCTCAAGTATTGGCTTTAATTTTATTGTCATAGAAACTAAGTAATCGAGCATTGGATTTAATTGAAGTCTGGAGGAAGTAGGGGCCATTTGGTATTTATGTAATTTTGTTTCTCTTTTGTAAGTCGTTGTTGCCATGTGTTGGATTTGTTCCTCGTTAGCTGTTAACTAATGCATTACCTCTTGCATCTAGTTTCCTTTATGTGCTTCTTCAGTATACTCAACGTATTGGATGATTGTCAGGATTTTTCTCAACTGAAGTGAGGCTAGTCCACCTGATGGGGTTTTAGAGGTTCTTTTATTGAGGCATCAGGTACACCATTCAGTCAATGTTGTGTTATTTGCTAAAAATTGTATTACCAGCTTCTAATGGAATTCATGTAGATGAGCAGATATACTAGTTAATTTTTCCGTTGTTGTTCAACAAAATAGGCAAGTATGTCTTAGAGGTCATTTGATGCTTTTCAGGGCCTGGGTAAAACTGTATCAACTATATCACTGATTTTGATAGAAAGATCACCATTACCACAGTCATCTACTATTAAGCAAAAGTCATGTGAAGTTGTAACTCTCGACGACGAAGTATTGCCGCATGCTGATAGCGTTTGTCTCCTTTATGTAATTTACCGTGCATGTTTTACCTTCTAGATCAAAATCTAACTTACCAAATATTATCGACTTGTCGTATTGTTTCTTTCATGAAAACATGGAGTTATGGACCTCATGGTCATGTTATCGACTTATCGTAATATTATTTATGTATCATTTTACGTTTCGAAACTTGTTATTTGTGTAACGTTCAAATTTAGTGTACTTTTGCAATTTTGTTGATAAAATGACTTATTAGACTGCGACAATCTTGTTGCATATTGAACTCATACAGTTGTTTAATTAATAATACTATATGTGTGTTTTATGCGGTATCTGTTTTCGCGTGTTATCCGATAAAAGTTATTCGATACCGTATCGATTCCGCTCCGTATTCGATTCGAATCCACGACCGATATTATCTACGCCATATTCGTATCCGGTACTATCCGAATCCAATTCCGAATCCGACAAAAAATATGGTTTAGGATATGGAAAGAGCAATATCTGACCGAATCCGAGCCGATTGCATCCCTAATATGGATATATATATATATATATATATATATATTTGTGTATAAATGTCTGATAAATTCGTGAGCCATTAAAAACCCACGAATTTATCTAGGCATTCTAGATAAATTCGTGGGTTTCTTGCGCCCATGAATTTAACAGATTAACTTCATGGGCTAATATATGCCCACGAATTTAACATTAAATTCGTGGGCCCAAATATCCCACGAATTTAACCTTAAATTCATGGGCCAACATAGCCCACGAATTTATCATTAAATTCGTGGGCCAACATTGCCCACAAATTTAATTGTTAAATTCGTGGGTTTCGGCATAATTTAACTTTCGGGTTCCCGATTAAATTGTGGGCTTGGCAGAAACCCACGAATTTAACTTAAATTCATGGGTACCCACGAATTTAATTGATTAATTTCGTCGAGTTAAATTCGTGAACTAAATTCGACGGTTTGCTCACAAATTTAACTTAAATTCATGGGTTTTGGCCTAAATTCGTGGGTTTCTGGCCCACGAATTTTTTCCTGTTTCTTGTAGTGTGATTGGGTTTTTTGGAATTTATTTAATTTTATTTATTATTATTGAACATGGCCCACTGTGAAAGTTATTTAATTAATGATAAATTTAAAATAAAGTTTTGTCAAAAATATTGAACATGGCCCATTGTGAAAGTTATTTTTACAATTTATTTTGGCTTAAATTATTTTCTAAAATTATTTTAATTAATAAAATGTTGGAAAATATTTTGCTACAATGTTGGGCAGAAACCTTAAGTGGCCTAGCCTAAGTTAGCCTAGTGATGTGTTTGCTCAGCTCATTTCTGGAAATCCTCGGCTTTCGCTGTTGGATCATGATCTAACAGTAGATGTTGATCTTACAAAACTAGAGTAACTTATGGTCGTTGGATCTAGCCGATGGTTGAGATTAATCGGGAAGGTTAAGAGCTCTAGTGAATCCAGGCAATTGATCTATGAGGTTAGTTAGGATAGTGCCGTGTCGCTGTGTATCCGATTCATCCATCTCACCACATGGACAACTCGTGGTCGTCATCTCTGCAACATACTCAGAACGGTCGGGCCATGTCCGTCATGGACACGAGCTCCATCTGTGCGTGTGTTGGACTCTTTGAGGCTATACAAGTGCATACCGGCTACGTTCCTATTCAAGTAATCCGCTGCCGTAAACTCAATCTTGTTGATTCATCACCGTCAAAATCTACCGCACATCGTTGGATTCCTTAGCTTCATCTCATCAAGATCTACTTGCTATGCGTGCAATCTACTTGCTACGTGAAGCCCGAACTCGTTGCCGGTCAAGATGACACCGCTGGTACTCTATTGTGTGAAAGATAGACCCATTCTCATCAAAAGGTAGGTGAGGACTCAAGCTTTATGTAGATGCCCTCACCGGTCGCTGACGGCGACCATAGGGTCCTGAGCCAGTGGTGATGACTTGGCTAGGGTCTTTTGTCGACATGTGGTGCTACGCTCTAAGCCAAGTTAGTGTCGCGTAGGATCGGTTCATAGTGGTGTCGCTTGGGTGGCAGTCCAGTCATCGTGAGTCAGCAGGGGGTGCGGTCCCACCCGTCGGTCAAAGTGACCGATGCACTAGGTCTACACGGCCCAGCCGTGCGTTATGGACGTGGTCCACAAAACAGTATGGCCATGTGTTAGCACATGATTCGCCGGTTCTATGATGATGCAATATACCTGTTTTTGAATACAAAAATTATTCAATTAGTTCAATATTTTCTGATTTCCTTATTTAACCAATTCTTTTAATTAAGAGTCCGTTCTCCCTAATACGAGCTCGATTGAAGGAATCCAATTTTTTAAATTTTTGTAAAATTAAGATCTATTTAATGGTGAATTTTATTTATTTTTAGAGTTTGTTTTCTTTATATTTGGGTATTTATTTGGTGTTTTCTCTCGTTACGCATGGATGTTGAAGTACTCGAAGCATCCGTGGAGGAAATTGAACCATGATCAAGGTCCAAAGTAAGAGTAAGAACTTTTCCAAGGAAAGTTGTGTTTGATCATGTTAAACCCAGTTTTGCAAAATTGCTGTGTTGATTTACATTATGCATGATATTTTATGTGTACAACTATTTTAAAATAGTTTGGAATTTAGTTATTCTACCCAATTGAATTATACCCTACCTTGTCATTTGTAAGCCATGATTAATTGTCATCATAGGATGGTTCATTACTAGTTGGGTAATATTAGTAATCAACGTGGGTTGGTTAGACCGTGTTTGGTATGCTTAGTCATTACACGTATAACTCATGACTTTGGAATATCAATTTAATCTTGATTAATGGAATATAAAACATGTTTATGCAATTGGTGTGTTAGGTGTTGTCACAAAATAATGTTGAGTTGTAGTGACGGGGATATCACACAACAGTGTTGAGTTGTAGATGGCGTGTGGTACTTGGTAATCAACTGAGGTGGTAATCATTTAGATTGGGGCAAGTGGCAATGTGCAGTGTGACATGGTAGACCAGAAGGGCATAGGATATATAAAAGTCTTACCTTGGTCATCTTAAGGACTTAACCTTGCAAGCATTTGACCTAAGTTAAACATGCAACCACATGTTTGGTATGGAACGGGCCTAGCTAATTAATTTGCAACATCTTAGCTTTGGTACTACCAGTGGAAGTGTGAGGTCCGATTGAATAATGAAACTCACATGATATAAGAGGGGGGCTGTGAGTATGGTAACCAGTCCTTTCAGTGTTGAAACCTTAGTGTGTAGTATTGAGTTAAGCCAGAGCATTGTAAAGGCTTTGTCATGATATCCCTACGGTACACCATAGGAATTATGTTAATATCGATTGCACAAAGAGATGTTCATGTCATGTGGGTAAAGCACATAACCTCCGCAGAGTGTAAAATATTAAAGAGATGTTCATATTCATGTCATACTCACAGTATTGAGCAATGCTTGGGAATTATAGTCAAGGGTTAGATTTTGTAAACTGAAAATTTGGATGGGAAGGTAGGATGCCATTGGAAAGTTTGGAACTAAACTTATGATTGGATGCCATGTTTACTTATGAAATGTTGAAAGTTATTATTAACTTTTATTTGCTTTACTATCTTTGCAATCTAGTTATTGTATTTGTTTATAATTGCTACTCTACTGCAAAATAACGATGTTAGCCCTTCCATTGAAATAAGTCTTAGATAAAGTTATGATAGAATTGCATTATATGCACAACTTGTGGAGTGCTTTAAGTACTCACCTTTGCCAACAACAAACCATCAGTCGAGGAGTCTACACCGGCTTTGGAGGAGTATCAAGAGGAGATGAATGTTTATGGTGCGAGCCTTGCTAGTAGCCTATGGTATACTAAGGGGACATCTACATTTTTTCATTCAGTTGCAATAATTTGGTTTAATGTTCTTAATTTAGCCCTGCATGGCATATTCATGTAAGTGAACCATAAGGTTAGTTAACAGGTTATAATTAATATATAGTCTTTTAATATGTTTCTGTTGTATATGATAGTGATATTCCTCTATTTTGAGCCTGCATGCACTAGTGTGATCCTAAACTAGTATGGTATACACAACATCCAGATTTGTATATTTGGCTCTCGACACATTTGCAGCCTCCATCACCTCTTTCTTTGCATCAAGGTGGCATGCATACCACTAGCAAAGCTACCATGGCCTCTTCTGGCAGGTCAGCTTGCACCGCCGCCATGATGTCCCGTAGAGGCTAGATGTTCTCATGACGCATGGTCGACAGGGAGCAGACCAGATCAAAAAAATGGTTCAACTTCTTTGTCATGCCCGGGGTCGACATTACCTTAGTCGATGCATCCTTTGACATGGCTAAGATTTTTCAATCTCCTCCGAGAAGCTGCCCACACCCAAGTCCACTTCGTCCTCAAAGTTAGACCAATCGAATATGAGCATATTGCTCATGGAATTGATCGCTTGGTGTTTGGCTTCGGTAGCAACTGGAGTGGTAGTGGCAACTGTTGAGTCCTTAGGAATTGCAACTGTCAGCATCGGCTATGATGGATGAAGGAGATCTGCTTTAGTTGGTAGATCGACCACAACATCAACTATGAATGCTGGTGGGGAGAGAATAGGATGAATGAAGTAGAATAAGTCTTGTTTGTTGATTTTAATGGACATTGTATTGCAAGTAAGTGTATAAGGATCATAACTGGCTGGGGCTTAAGGCGTGTGAGGAACTTTCGGTCAATTGCCCTTGACGCTTGCTGCCTCTACTGGCTAATACTTTCTGTTGGGTTGGCCATGCTTTTTCTCTGTTAAAAATTAGCTAAGAGGTTAGTTAATAAAATCGGTGACAAAAATGTAAGATCAAGCTGACAAATACTTACTCGGTTTTTGTTTGTCTAAATCCAACAATGATTGTGCGTGGGCACTTGGAGTGGACAATGAATAACTAGCCATTGCAATTCCAACATCAAGGTGAGGTAATTTGCTCGATTGCCCTGTGCTCGATGATGCTCCAATGGTTTTCTTGCCAGCTTGTTTTTCCTGAAAGATGATTCAAGCCAATAAGTGGAATTGAAGAAGGAAAATAAGAAGTAAGGAAAATACGAAGTATTAAAAGCAGGCTACCTTAGTCAATTCTTTGTCAATCATATTTCCAGAACTTGAGTTAGTGTAACCCGATGAACTTGCATCACTACTAGAACTCGCACAAACAAATTTAGAAACTACCATAATTGCATTTTTAGGATAAGGCCTATTGGAGATTATTGACCAACATTGCTTGAACACCTTGGATTGACATTGATGGAGTAGAAAATGGGGGAGATGTTGAAGTTACAGATCATCAGCTAGATGTATGGCTACATGAGCCATTGATTCATGGTGCACTCTATCCCTCGGGTGAAGCCGATCCATGAGGCAGAAGTTGGGTGGAACTTGGCCAAATCCAAATTGCCTAGAGTACACTGTCGGACGGTAGAACTCATATGAAGTTTGGAACATCTGACCCTTGGCATGCAAGCTGACGGAAAGCACACAAGGAGATAAGAAAATTTTATATAAATCTATTGTTTCCTTGGGCATATATGAGCTATCAGTTGTCAGATGCAGAAAAGAAGGGTAAAGGTATCCATCAGCATCCCTATATCTAAAATATTATTTTGATGGGTAATCTTGGCTCTCTAGCTCATAGAAGTAGGATAAATACTTGGCTACCCCAGATGTGTATCTTTGCGTCCGACAAGTGAAGTATAAACCATTCACCAAATGATCGGCTATCTCTGAAAGACTTGGTCTGATGCTCCAAATAATCTTCACAAGAAAACAGAGTTGTCCAACGAATCGATCTAAAAATGCTGGCTGAAAGCAGAATAGAGCCAAATTTGTATGAACCATAGCAGTCTGCCAACATTACTGATGGAATGCTGACCAAGTCCAGTGAAAAGGTGACTTCAGATGATATGCATTATTTGATACATTGCTCCTAAGAATAATTTTCCTATGACAAGTTGATGTCCTTCCACAAGTTGTTCGGTAATGACTTGATAGACTTGTGTTGGACTAAGAGAAGCTCCACAAAAGATGTATCGATCAAGCCACATATTTAAAAAGGTAGCATGCACTTTGTCCAACATATGGCTAGTCCCTTTGTTATTTCTAATATATGTGCTCTAGCCATCTTCTTTGGTTAAGATCAATTTATGTTGCGGCTTGGCACTAAAAGCCTATGGTTGATCTCTGTCCGGTCTTAAGCAGCACAATTGAGCTACGTCCAAAAGAGTTGGGCCGATAGGACCTAAACTAAACTTGAAGCATTCAGGGTGTCCGACCAGAAGTAGTATGCCATGACCACTAAGGGCTCGTTGGCTTCTAGATTGGGCAAGGAAAGAGGAAGGCATTCTAATATGCCAATTTGCTCCCACAAAGGCATTTTCTGTGCAGATATTATTTACCAATCTCGCCAATCCTTCAAAGTCTTCGGCCAGGCTTTGAAACTTTTGCTCCATCCATTGATATTGTACTTGGGAGCATGAAAGGAAGTCTAGGCATATCCTACTGTATGATAGCCGGTAGATCTAGGTTACCTACCGGGCCTAAATAAAAATTGGCTTTCACTATTGGGCACATGGATAAATACTTGGTTTGAGTCCATTGTCCTTGAGCTAATGGGTTGAGATTAGCAGAAGTCTTGAAGATAGAGAAAATGAGGAAGCAAGCCGATGGTGAATGATGTGGTGCTTGAGTGCGTGATAATGATGGAGAATGGGGCCCATATTTATAGAGGGGTAAAAGGAATAGTAAAAGCAAGAAATTTTCCAAAATGGCATGAGTGGTTAATGGAGAAGATATGTGTCTAAAGATTTTATGGTGCCATAATGATATTGAGCTAAGCCGATGATGATAGAAGCCGATGAAGAAGATTTTTGGAAGATAACATTATCTCCCCAAAATATGGGTCATATGTTAGCTCTAGAATTTGGCAAGGCATGGCCGATTTGTTAGGCTAAGGATAGAAAGAATATGTTTAGTTGATATCGGTTAAGAAAGGAAAGTTGAGTTAAAATAGGATTATGACCGATATTGATTCAAAGATGGGATTTTATCCGTATAAAGGCCAGTATGGATCTTGGCTGACAACGCATCAGAGAAGGACATGATCTCCGATGAACTATAAAAGATGGTCGAGTGCGAGCAAAAACAATAACCCGCAATCAACCAAACAACTCGCATTTACTTTTTACTTTCCTATCAACTAGGATTAGCTCTATAATTTAGAATCTTTCTTGTAATTCGATCTTGATCAATAAAGTTGCGCATTGCCGATTGTTGGTCATGCTCGATTAAGCCAATTAGGTTTTGTTTTTCTTCAATCTTGTTGTGCATCGCCTTTTTAGTAAAGTCTATCATTATCTACCATCTATTTAGACTTATGGTTACCGGTGATTTGATTGGCTTCTTAGCCTTTTAGATCTTTGTCAATTCACTACTGCACAGTCGGGACCTGTCGGCGTTTCGTAAAACCGGTAGACGTATTTGTAGGTTAAGGGGCCGCGCGTCCCCTCTCCTTGATGGTTGACTCATGGAGTCTCAAACACACTCTATCGGGCAGAGGAGTCTCAGATGTATACTGGTTCGGGCTGAACGTCCCTACTTCCAATTTGTGGCGGAGGATCTCGTTGATCGGGGTATGGCGGATTACATGCGAGGACTAAGGACAGGCCCTTAGCGCTCGTCTGCGCGGGTGAGCTCGGGAGCTTCGACCGACCGCTCGGATCGGGGGAGCGAGCCGGACGCTAGGTAGACGGAGGGAGTTTTTGGTTCGTGAAAAAGAGAGCCCCCCCTCCCTAAAGGTCCCGCCTCTCCTTATATAGGCGAAGAGAGCAGGTTACATGAGGCTTGGGAGAGAGGAGCGACTAGGGCACACTATCCTTGGCGATGGGGTTTGCGATCTTCGGAGTTGACAGGTCCCTGCGTATGTCATGATGGGTTAGCAGGTTCAGCCAGCTATGCCCTATCGGTAGGGTTAGCTGGCGATGCTTCGTTGGGAAGGCACGTTCCTGTCCTCTGTGCGGTTGTCAGAAGTAGGCGTAGCGTGGGCGGCGCCTCTGTCGTTGCCTTGGAAAGGAACGCCTATCCCTGCCCGGTCGTCTCGTTCAGACGGGGGTTGTTCGAACTCGAGGTCGATCGATGGCGTGGCCCGATCGTGAGGCGGACTTTCCGGGCCCCGACCAGCGACTGGGTTGGGGGATGCTTACACTCCTGTTCTGCGGCCCGGTCGGAGCTCTTGGAAGTCCCGACCCGAAGTCCGGCTGTGGGCCACAAAGAGTCTTACCATGGTGCGGTCGGCGCTCCTGCGCGAGCCACGGCGCAGGCGAAGTGTCCCTCATGACCCGATCGAGACCTCGCTTTGGGGTACCTCTGGTATAAGTATTCGTTAGTAGCCCCCGGGGCCGACCGGAAACGCGGGGCGTTCCCGGATGGACCCTTTGATTTCGGCGACATATTTTCTTTGCAGGCGCGGCGGCGTCTCGACTTCCCATGCCCTCCTTAACTTGGGTCTGCTCGGCTTCCGTGCACCGAGTGTCTATAAGGCGGCGTGGAAGCGGGGGTCTGAGTAGTTGCTCTCCTCCCAGACCTTTGGTCTCTCCGAAACGCTCGGGGATTACAATGGCCTCTTATCGATCGCCCTCCTCCGACTGCGGATGTCAGCCAGTGGAGTTTAGTTTTAGGGACGAGGCGCCGCCGGCGCCTACGGACGAGGAGGCCTTCCTTGCGGAGCTCTGGGAGGACTTTGACCTTGCCATGGCGGAACGGACAAGGCTCGACGCTATCGATCATGGTGCCGCTGTCTCCGTTGACGCGCTGATCTGCGTCATCCCCAACCCTGTGAAGGCAAGGGCTGCCCTCATCCGGGCGGTCCGACGCGCGCTTGGCGCCTAGCTCTTCTTGTTTTTTCGCTCGTTTTTGCCCACCCTTGATCTTGGGAGGTGGGAGTAGTCGAATGTTACCCCATGCTTTTTTCGAACATCGTCGTCGTTTGCTTGCCCGGGGCTTTTGTTCTTGCGACCCTTCCGAGGTCTCTAACCATGCCGTAGAGCAGTGGGTTTCGTTATGTAGCGCAGGATCTGCCCAGATAGGTCGATCCGTTTCATCTAGGGGCGCGCGAGCGCACCCGGTGGGTGTAGCCCCCGAGCCCCTGAGCGGGTCATAGAGCCGGTCGGGGGTTTCCTCTGCTGGGTGGGTCCGACCAACTTGGGATGATGCGAATGCCCAGGTGCTCATTTTACGTCGTAGCTAGACGCGGCCGTAATCGGCAGGGAGGTCCAGATGCCTTCGCGAGAGGTTCCTGTTCCCGAGTGCTTTTTTAACGTCGTAGCTAGACACGGCCGTAACCGGTAGGGAGGTCCAGATGCCTTCGCGAGAGGTTCCGATTCCCGAGTGCTTTTTTAACGTCGTAGCTAGACGCGGCCGTAACCGGCAGGGAGGTCCAGATGCCTTTGCGAGAGGTTCCAGTTCCCGACTGCTTTTTTAACATCGTAGCTAGACGCGCCCGTAATCGGCAGGGAGGTCCAGATGCCTTCGCGAGAGGTTCTGTTTCCCGAGTGCTTTTTTAACGTCGTAGCTAGACGCGGCCGTGATCAGCAGGGAGGTCCGGATGCCTTCGCGAGAAGTTCCGGTTCCCGAGTGCTTTTTTAACGTCGTAGCTATACGCGGCCGTGATCGGCAGGGAGGTTCGGATGCCTTCGCGAGAGGTTACGGTTCCCGAGTGCTTTTTTAACGTCGTAGCTAGACGTGGCCGTGATCGGCAGGGAGGTCCGGATGCCTTCGCGAGAGGTTCCGGTTCCTGAGTGCTTTTTTAACATCGTAGCTAGACGCGGCCGTGATCGGCAGGGAGGTCCGGATGCTTTCGCGAGAGGTTCCGGTTCCCGAGTGCTTTTTTAACGTCGTAGGTAGACGCGGCCATGATCGGCTGGGAGGTCCGGATGCCTTCGCGAGAGGTTCCGGTTCCCGAGTGCTTTTTTAACGTCGTAGCTAGACGAGGTCCGGATGGCAGGGAGGTCCGGATGCCTTCGCGAGAGGTTCGGTTCGAGTGATTTTTTCGTGACGTCGAGTGCTCTTTAGCGTAGACGCGCCGTGATCGGCAGGGAGGTCCGGATGCCTTCGCGAGAGGTTCCGGTTCCCAAGTGCTTTTTTAACGTCGTAGCTAGACGTGTTAGTGCTATTTTTACGCCGTAGCTGGGCAGGTTCAACGCCGGAGCTAGGCGAAGGGCATCCATCTCGAGTCCTCATCGGGCGAGGCAATCTGCGAGAGGAGAGGCCGTTGTCGGTCCCACGTGTACGCCCCGTCCGCAGGTGTGGGACCTAGAGGGGGTGAGCAGACGCGTGTTTGCCTACGTCGGCCGAACACCGTGCTCGTGGAGCTACTAACGGGTTATCCGAGTGGGCCACGGAGATCGGCGATCTCCGGCGGACGATCCTGCGCCGGTGTCCGACCACTGAGGCGACCCATAAAAAACCTTTCTTTACTCAATCCCGTACCGGACCCCGAGCCGTTCGTAACTCGGGGCGCAGCTGGCTGCTGCCCTTTCGGGGGGCTCCGCGGGAGAGTTTGAAGTATGGTCTCGGACGCGAGCTAAGGCGATTGGGTCGTCCGCCAACCCAACTAAAGACCCACCGAGGGTTCGCCTTAAACTTGCCCCTCGCTCGTTTGCCTGCCGGGGTCGGCAGGGGATCCATCCGGTGTACCCTGCCTTTGGGACCCATGGCCAGGTCTTATTCGTCAGGCATTCAAGCCTTCTCGCCACCTCGAGACCGCAAAGGCCTGGTGGACTTTTTTCCTCCCTGCTTCGGGCCGGTTTGAGCCGACCCGGAGGTGGAGATCAAGGGGTCGCGGGGCATTTCGTCCGAAGCGATGCCCCGTCGTCTCTGCAAGCATTTAATGTGCGTGCGGGAACTTAAAGGCGAAACGAAATGATCGAGGGGCGGTACGTCTTACCGGTGGCTTGTCGCAGCGTCTGCGACGGGACACGTGATGCTTGGATCGGCAAGCGATTGGTTGATGTGTGTCCGGCTAGCATGCGCCTTAGTAGGTGCCTACAGATTTTGAGGTAATGGGGGCTAGGTCGTTTTCCCATCCTTCGCCATCGCTGCTCCCTTGCTTTTGCGATTTCCACTCCTGCAAAATGTCATGGACTGGGTCGAAAGGGTTACCATCGTGGGGGGAACCAAATAGCTATTCGGATCATTATGCTGGTCCGATTCCCATCCTCCATGCTTTCCAGGGATGATGAACATTCGACAACCGTGGCTTAGAAAACCGCGGGGGTTATATAAGCGCGGGTCATCATGTTGACGTTTTTTAGGAAAGCTCGGATAATGAGGAGTTCGCTTGTACTCGCCGCGGGGCAGGAGTGTTCCCAACCGGTCATGGATCGTACCACACGGTGTTCCTTCTCCATGAAGCATTACTGCCAAGCCGTAGCCGCCGGGCGAGGGCAGAGCGCTGGTCGGAGGGACTACCGTTGGGGAGGATCTAATGGCAGACCAGATTGCTTGACCCGCGTGAGTGTAGGAACCTTAGGTATAAGTCGCTCATCCACACTTGCGCGGGAGAAGAGTGTTCCCGACCGACTACGGGTCGCACCGCATGGGTACTTCCTTCTTCCACAGAGCACTACTTCGCAACCATAGCTGCTGGGGCATAGGCCGTAGTGCTCGGGTGGAGGGGGTTACCGCCAGGGAGGACCATGTACCCGACCCGGTTACCCGACCCGTGAAAGTGTGTGGGCTTGCAGCCCCCGGGCGGTGCGCGGGGGCCGAGCTTGTGATCGCTTCACGGTGCTTCAAATTCGGAATGAAAAAATAATTGCGGAAGAGGTTTTTGAGGAAAAGACTGTCTTATCTTTTTGTTCCGCATGCTGGAGACGCCGTGACGGTTTAGGCCCGTCTTTTTACCGGTGCGATTCGTCCAGTAACCGAAGTCAAGGGGTCGTGCCGCCGTTCGCCCGAGGCAACGTCCTGTCGCCCCCTCGTATCTCGATGCGCCACAGGAGGGATGGAGAGAGTGCGTCGCGTCGCGAGGCGCGGAGCCGTTGTGCGCACAACCCTCCTGTGTGACGCGCGTTTTGGCCACTTCGCCCTGCCTTTGAAAAGACTGCACGGAGTGCCTGGGAACCGTCACTTTTTCCCGTCGTCGCTACTTCTTCGTCCCTCCTGCGCCTTTGTTTTAGCACAAGAAAGAAAAAGATTGCAGCATTTCGAACGGTGGATGGCAAACGGCAGCGGTGACCGGACGACTGGGAAGCGGGAGGCGGCTTCGGGCCCGCGAGCCCCTGACATCAAGAGGCCCCGCACTGACGCCGGGCCTTCTGGTGCCGTGACGGGGTACAAGGTCACGCTGCCTTCATCGGCTTTCCGCATCAGGATTCCCCTCCGCGGGTAGGCCTTCTCTGCCGGCCCCGGGGTGGCTTTGATTTTGGCCTTTTACTGACGTCGGGTGGTTTTTGCTTTTTCTCTCTTAGCGCCTCTGGCCTGCGTCTGGGATAGCCGTCTGTGGCCGCCGCGACGAGGGAACGGCGCAGGCGCGGCTTCGACAAGCATTGCCGATCACTCCGGTCACCCCTTTCATGGCGGCCCAGACGACGGACCTGTCAGTCGCATTGGCGCGGCTGGAGGCCTCTCTCAACGCCTATATTGCGAGGGCCGCTTCCCTTGCGACGGAGGTGGCGCAGCAGCGGGCCCTCGCCCAGGCCGCCTGGGAGGAGCTCGCCAAGACGCGCGAGGAGATGGCGTCGCAGCGGGCTCGAGTCGAAGGCGCCGAGAGGGAGCTGGCCGAACTGCGCGAAGAGCTGCGGGCCTCGCGCGAGACCCTTCTGCCTATGCTTCGCCCGGCCTTCGAGAGCATAGGGAGGAGCTGGCCGCTTGGGGTGAGGCGGAGGGGCTGGACCATACCCGACGGGTATGCCCGCATGACCTCACCCAGTGGCCGACGCCGCCGACCTGCCGGGCCTTGCGCGAAGCGCCCGTTCGCCGGGGGGGGTTGCGTCGGCGTCGTGGAGCACGATTACTTTCTTCGCGCCCTACCGCGACGCTTCTTCGACCGATGCGGCCGTCGCCGGGATCGAAGGAGACGCGAGCTCGATTCGAGCCAGGGTGCGAGCGGTAGCAGAGAAGGTTGCGGCGCAGGGGGACGTTGTTATGAGCAGCGATGGCTCGAATGGTGGTGACGCCTCCGGCTAAGGAACCTCCTGGCGCCTCCGCTTTCTTTTGTTTTTATGTGGTGCGACGTTTTTTGGACATCTTCCTTAATATCTTGCCTCTTTCCTTCATGAGTAACACCCGCTGAATCACCATAGCCTTTAGGAGCCGCGGGGGCGGCCAGAGCATAGGTCCCAGCGCTAATCCCTTCCATACTCCGTGCGCCGGGTGCAATGTCACCATCTGGATCTTTAGGTCGAACGGTGCCGAGTTGGGGAACCTTCATAGCGGTGAAGGGTCCTCCCCACGGTGATCCTTGGAGTGGCGTGGCGGCCGCGGGCACCCCTTTGGGTGGTGAACGGGAGCCACCTCCTTTGGCCCGCTTCGCATGTACTTCCAGAAGATCCCGATCCGGCTTCGCGTCAATAACGCGTCGTCGCAGGCGAAAGAGGCCATCAAGGAGATGATCGGGGATCCGGAGACGAAGACGATGACGCGCGAGCCCCCTACCTGGCGCGCCAACTGTCGGCGTTTCGTAAAACCGGCAGACGTATTTGTAGGTTAAGGGGCCACGCGTCCCCTCTCCTTGATGGTTGAATCATGGAGTCTCGAACACACTCTATCGGGCAGACGAGTCTCAGATGTATACTGGTTCGGGCTGAACGTCCCTACTTCCAATTTGTGGCGGAGGATCTCGTTGATCGGGGTATGGCGGATTACATGCGAGGACTGAGGACAGGCCCTTAGCGCTCGTCTGCGTGGGTGAGCTCGGGAGCTTCGACCGATCGCTCAGATCGAGGGAGCGAGCCGGACACTAGGTAGACGGAGGGAGTTTTTGGTTCGTGAAAAAAAGAGAGAGCCCCCCCTCCCTAAAGGTCCCGCCTCTCCTTATATAGGCGAAGAGAGCAGGTTACATGAGGCTTGGGAGAGAGGAGCGACTAGGGCACACTATCCTTGGTGATCGGGTTTGTGATCTTCGGAGTTGACAGGTCCCTGCGTATGTCATGATGGGTTAGCAGGTTCAGCCAGCTATGCCCTATCGGTAGGGTTAGCTGGCGATGCTTTGTTGGGAAGGCACGTTCCTGTCCTCTGTGCGGTTGTCAGAAGTAGGCGTAGCGTGGGCGGCGCCTCTGGCGTTGCCTTGGAAAGGAACGCCTATCCCTGCCCGGTCGTCTCGTTCAGACGGGGGTTGTCCGAACTCGAGGTCGATCGATGACGTGGCCCCAGTCGCTGAGACGGGACTTTACCGGGGCCCCGACCAGCGACTGGGTCGGGGGATGCTTACACTCCCGTTCTGCGGCCCGGTCGGAGTTCTTGGAAGTCCCGACCCGAAGTCCAGCTGTGGGCCATAAAGAGTCTTACCCGTGGTCTGGTCGGCGCGCTCCTATAGAGCACGGCGCAGGCGAAGGGTCCCTCATGACCCGATCGAGACCTCGCTGTGGGGTACCTATGGTATAAGTATTCGTCAGGACCCGAATATGCAAATCCAGGCCCTCTGTATATTTCGCACTAGTCCAGGATCACGCTAGTGCACACAGGCTCAACATTGATGAATATCACAATCATACTTAGCGATAATATAATAAAGACTTCATTAAGTTAAGTATAACTGTTAAACGACCTTATGGTCCACCTTACATAAATAAGCCATGCAGGGCTAAGACTGAAAAACAAGTGAATAGTAGTGAAAATAAATATAAGCGTAGAAACTCTTCAACTGCCACAGGCAACTGACAAGGTTCGCATAATAGTTGTTCACCTCCTCTTGGTATTCCTCCTCCAAAGCAGGCATTGCTTCATCTCCAACTGATGATGTTTTGATTGCAAGGGGTGAGTAGATAAAGCACTCAACAAGCCGTGCACAAAATGCAAGTCTAACATACTATATGCATGGCTTAGTACAAAGGATTGGCTACAAGGTTATTTCGTATAAACAACATTTTGCAAAAGAATAGCATAAATAGATTGAAAAACAGTTAAACAAATAATAACAATAATAACTTTTTGATTGTTTTCAATAACCAATTCACAACCTTATTTCTCATTTCAACATCCCATCCAACATTTGTTTTAATAAAATCTAACCCTTGACTATAATCACTAAGCAATGCTCAATACCAGAAGTACGGCTATTCGAATAGGTAGCGGATGTACACTTTACCCACAAGATCTTCCTTTTCAATGAAAAACAAATCGACAACTCAATCTCCGAAAGCGTTTTCCTTACCCTGCTAATCCCCACCTTCGTCGAGCCTTTCCTTTAGTGGTAAGGGATATGCACCTTATCTAAACGTCGACAAGCATTCTGGAATTCTCCTTTTTGGGCCCTGGGTGAACATAGGCTCAAACATGATTGGAGGGGTCCTAGCTATGCCATGCGTTCAATGCAAAAATCATACACCACAAAGGCGAGTGATCATAATAAAGCCTTTCCAATGCCTATTTAAACCCAGTACTATTCACTGAGGTTTCAACACTAGCGAGACTGGTTACCACATCCATGGCCCCCCTCTTGCGCCATGTGAGCCAACCCGTGCAAGGATTGGTTACCACTACTCGGGCCTCACACCACTGCAATAGTACCAACATTTAGACTCAACAAATTAATCAGCTAGGTATGTCCCATACCAGACTTGTGGTTGTATGAATGACTTAGTTCAGATTCTTGTAAGGTTAAGTCCTTATTTGACCAAGCCAAGACTAATAAAAAATCATCATAACCATAAACCAACAATTATCACAAAAAGCAATGCGACCACCCACGTGCCACATTGGCCCACCGTGAATACATGCCATTTGCCTCGGTCTGAATCATTTTACCACCCCATTTGATTTACCATGCACCATGTTCCATCAACAATACCAACATTGTGTGACAACACCCGACACACAAGTTAATAAACATGTTCCATAACCATTAAGCAAGATTAATCATTTGCATATAAAATGATGACTCGTGGCATGGCTATACTACTCGCGTTCTAACTACCTACATTGGCAATTAAGCTACCAATTAACATTAAACCATTCTAGGGTTACAAATGAGATATGACATATAACATGGCAAGGTGGATGTAATTCAAGTAGACGATTAGCTATTCCCAACATATGAAAAATAATTGATAATTGAAATATCATGCAATACATTGAAACAACATAATATTTAAAGCATAGGTTCAACATGATCAAAGCACAACTTGCCTTCGAAAAGCCCTGAATCCTGTTCTAAATCTTGTTCAAGCACTGGCTCCTCGACGACAAACTCACTAGGCAACTCGATGTCTACGTGTAACTAGAGAAGAAGCAATAAATACCCAAAATAGAGAGTAACATCAACTCTAAAAATTAAATAAAATTCACCATTAAATAGAGCTTGATTTTACACATTTTTAGAAACTAGAATCACCTCAATCAAAGCTCGGATGCAAAAGATATATAGCTATTCAAAGTTCAAAATAAATGAAAAATCACAAAAATCAGAAATTCCAATTTACCCGAATTATTTTTATGCGGAAAAATTTAATTAATGATGTTAGCATGACCGAATGATGACATTAGCATAGAATTGAATTTTAGCCAAATTATTTTTCTATGGAAAATCAAATTATGACATCATCGCTGACATCAGTAGACACGTGGCCCAATCGGGTGCTGACGCACGGCGCAACCAGAGGCTAACACGTGTCGCCGACATATTTACTTGATCCACGACTGGTGCTAGTCCATGGTGGATTGGTGGCACTGTGCCCATGCACCGGCTGATGCAAGCCATGACGTCAGCGGCGACACTCGACCAATCATGATGGGACATGCAACGATTCACCAGTGGCAGAAATCTCGATGCAATCTCGTCCGTCCGAATCAAATCGAACAACCAATACGACATGTCCCTGATCTACTATGGGGCAACACACATCTGCAACTTGACCATTGGATCTAGATCCGACGGCAACACAGACGAAGCGACGGCACACACACGCGGCACAATCTGAACCGATCGGCTTAGATCCAACGGCGGTGGTAGGCTAAGCAGCGCCACACCTACGCAGCAAGATCCAAACCCTTTGCCCTTGATCCGATGGCTAAGATCTGAACTAATGCAATTCTATGTGACGTAATCTAAACCATACGATCAAGATCTAACGGTTGAGGCAGAAGGAGTTGTGTATTGTTAGTGAGGTGATGCAGCTTGATCCTGGCCATTAGTTGAAGATCTGATGGTCGACGACGCTCACAACAGCGGGGATAACTCAGCGCGGCGGGTTCACCGGAGTTGAGGATGATGACATGGCCAACGGTGGTCTGGGGCAACTCTGGTGACGTGAGGGGGGTGCGTTCAACACGGCTTGACGCAAGCATTTTGAATCTGCCTTTAGGCGCGGCGGAGTAGCGGAAATATGCTATGACTACGGCTCTGGAAGAATGGTGATCTCGCACGGGTGAACAAGGGTGTCTTGGTGTGTGCAATTGGACCAGAAGATGTGGTGCGAGGATCCCAACAGTGGCAGCGGCGCTTTAAATAGGGTCCTAGGGAGGCGTGACAGGCAAGGAGACCACGGCGGATTCGGCGGCAATTGTAGAGTCTGGTGGGGATTCGGTTAGGTTGACGTGGCAGCATCCCCAACGTCTGCGTGGTGGTGAACCAACGGCTCTCGATCGAGGGCGATGCGGAGGAAGCATGGCCGTTGGATCGAAATCCGATGGTCCCCAGGCCCTAGGGTTAAGGCTAGTCGCGGGAGCGGGCTAATGGGCTAGTGGCGTGGGCTAATATTCCAATGATTTTAAATCATTTTTGAATAAAAATAATTCAGATAAATAAACAAAGCCCAAATAAATAGCAAGAAAATCAGGAAAAATCCAGCAAATACTTTAGGACATTTAGAACCCAAATAAAATATTTCCAGCAAGAGATCATCAATACTTTTCACCAAACAAATAAAAGATAGCAAATGGCCTATTCCAACAAACACAAAATGAATTAAATAAATTCCCAAAAAATTCAAATAAAAGGAGAAAGAACACTAAATCCAAAAAAACCAAAATTTGGGATGTTTCAAATCTCCCCCTTAACGGAATCTCGACCACAAGATTCAGAGCTAACTAAAAAATAGGTTCAAAAATTCTAACTTGAAATCCTCTTCTCGCTCCCACGTGGCCTCACTCTTGGAATGATTGCTCCACTGCACTCTGCAAAAATACACTGACTTATTCTGGGTTCTGCGATCAGCTACATACAGAACCTTGATTGGCTGCTCGTTGTAGGTCAGATCCTCTTACAATTCAATTAACTCCAATGGCGTCTGCTTTTCGGGCACTTGAAGACACTTCTTCAACTAAGACACATGGAATACATCATGCACTCCTACCAATGACTGCGGTAATTCTAACCAATATGCAACCTGTACTCTATGACTTAAGATTTTGAACGGAACAATATATCTTGGTGCAAGCTTTTCTTTGGTATGAAACCTTTTTACTCCTTTGAGAGGGGTTACTACGAGATACACGAAATCATTAGACTCAAAACTTAACTCTCGGTGGCGATTATCAGCATAACTCTTCTGCCTTGACGGAGTAGTCTTCAACCTCTCTCTGATCATGGCGATATACTCTTCAGCTTCCTTCAAAATATCCGGTCCAAAGGTCAATTTTTCTCCTGTCTCATTCCAATTCAGCAGAGTGAGACAAGAGCAACCATATAAGGCTTCAAATGGTGACATTTACAAACTGTCCTGTAACTATTGTTATAGCTGAACTCGGCATATGGCAAGCATTTATCCCATATAGCAGCATAGGCTAGGGCACAAGCTCTTAACATATCTTCCAAAATTTGGTTGACTCTCTCAATCTGACCATCTGTTTCAGGGTGATAAGTTGTACTGAAATTTAGACGAGTTCCCATTTCTTCATGCAACTTATTATAAAATCTCAAGGTAAATTAGGTACCTCGGTTCGATAGTATCTTCTTTGGTACACCATGCAAACACACAATCCTCAACATGTACAACTCTGCCAAACGATCTCCTGAGTAGGTAGTCTTCACTGGTATAAAATGTGCGACTTTAGTCAAACGATCAATTATGATCCATATGGAATCATACTCACTCTTAGTTCTAGACAAATCGGTGATAAAATTCATACTGATTTCCTCCCACTTCCATTCGGGCACTTTCAATGGTTGCAACAAACCTATTGGTCTCTGATGCATTGCCATCACTCTCTGGCATATATCACACAAAACAACATGTTCAGCAACTTCATGCATCATAGTCGACCACCATAATCTTATCTTCAGATCCTAGTACATCTTCACACTTTTTGGATGAATAGAGTACTTTGAGTCATAAGCTTCTTCAAGAATCAACTGCTTTAATTCCATCTTATGTGGGACACAAATTCAACCTTTCATCAATAAGGTTCCTTGAGCATCTAAAGTGTAATTCTTAGCTTTTCCTTCATCCATCTTAAACTTAATCCTCCTTATTTTGGCATCATCTTTTTGCCCTTCTCTAATTTGATCCTCCAAGTTGGCTTCACCTCCAGGGTAGCTAGAAATCCTTTCGGTACTACCTCCAATCTCAGCTTCTGAAATTCCTTGCATAACTTAGGCTGAATTTTTTGAATGATCATGTTAACACTGTGACCCTTTCTACTTAATTCATCGGCTACCACATTAACCCTTCTAGGGTGATAATGAATTCCCAGATTATAATCCTTGATTAACTCCAACCATCTTTTCTGCCTCATATTGAGATCTGACTGAGTGAAAACATACTTTAAATTCTTATAGTCCATGTATATTTCACAGTGATTTTCAATAAGATAATGATACCATATCTTTAAGGCATGCACTACTGTAGATAATTCCAAATCATGCGTCAGGTAATTCTCCTCATGTGGCCTCAACTGTCTTGATGCATATATGACAACTTTACCATTCTACATAAGTACACATCCAAGTCCTTGACACGAAGCATCACAATAAATATCAAAATTGTTTTGAATATCCGGCAACACTAATACTCGTGCGGATGTTAAACTTTTCTTCAATTCTTGAAAACTCTGCTCACAGGGCTAGTGTCCTTGTAAACTTCTTCTCTTTCTTCAAAAATTGTGTAAGGGGTCCAGCAATTGTTGAGAATCCTCCGATAAATCGATGGTAATACCCCACCATTCTGAGGAAATTGTGAATCTGGGTCACCGACTTCGGCTGTTCCCAATGCAACACTGTCTCAACTTTGCTAGGGTCAATTGCAATACCTTTGGCAGTCATGACATGACCAAGAAATTTCACTTTCTTCTTCCAAAAGTCACACTTATGAACTTGGCATACAATTGCTGCACTTGAAGCTTCTCCAAAACTAGCCTCAAATGCTTTGCGTGATCTTCTTCTATCCTGGAGAAGACAAGAATGTCATCTATGAATATGACAACAAACTTATCTAGATACTCTATGAAAACTTTATTCATTAAGTTCATGAAATTTGCTGGGGCATTGGTCAACCCAAATGACATAACTGTGAACTCATAATGACCATATCTAGTAGAAAATATGGTCTTAGGTATGTCTTCTGCTCGAATCTTCAACTGATGACATCTCGATCTAAGATCTATCGTAGAGAAAATTCCAACTCCTCTTAATTGATCAAACAAATCATTAATCATGGGTAACGGATACTTGTTCTTTATTGTCACTTCATTCAAAACTCGATAATCAATGCACATTCTCATACTTCCATCCTTTTTTTGAACAAAAAAAAACAGGTGCTCCCTATGGCGACGAACTTGGTCTTACGAAACCTTTTTTTAGCAACTCCTCAATCAGCTTCTTCATTTCTACCAATTCATCTGTAGGCATCCCACATGTTCTCTTGGCTATTGGGGCTGTACCCAACACCAATTCAATCATGAACACAATGTCTCGATCAGGTGGCATTCTTGGTAATTCCTTAGGAAAAACATCTGGATATTCGCTTACAGCTGGTACTTCGTCAATACCGACTATTATAGCATTGTTTACCATCATTTGCCCATTATGAACTATGGTGGCTTGAACTTCCACTCTTTCGCCTTTCGGGCTTTCAATTGATACTACTCTTTTACCACAATCCAGCACAACTTTGTACTTAGACAGCCAATCCATTCCAAGAATAACATTTAATGTTTGGGTTTCCAAGATAATAAGGTTCGCTAGGAACTCTATTCCATTCATGAGCATCTTTACTCCCATACATCCTAGGTTAGATCATAACTCTAATCTAGGGGATTGGACCAAAAGCATACAGTTAAGATTCTGAACTTCTAACCCATGCCTAATAGCAAAATCTCGAGAAACAAAAGAATGCGAAGCTCTAGAATCAAACAAGACTGTAGCAGGTACTGAGTTAACTAGAAACTTACCCAGTACGATGTTCGATGCTCACTGGGCCTCATCAGTCATGATGTGATTAACATGACCCCTTACTGTGGTTTGGGTTGTAGCTCCAGATTGGACAGCTCCACAGTTCCCTTCCGGTGCAGGCATCTTGGTCGGCATTGATCCAAAGTTGAAGCGAACAGGCATAACACTTCCTCTCTTCGGATAGTTATTGGTGTAATGCTCTGGCTCATTGCAACTGAAGCAATGCCTAACTATCGATGGCTGACCTTCTCCTGATGCATTATTGATCTAAACAAGTGTCTGAAAATTCTACCCACTAGGACGGGGTGCGAAAGAAGGCGTCTAGAAAACTGCCTTGGGTTGAAATCTAGCAAACTGCCGCAGTGCAACCTTCATCTTTTGCTGCCCTTGGCGAGATCCCTGCTATGCCATTCTACGCATGTGGTTGTCATCCAACTCTTTGTGCTTGTCCTCAAGAATAAGGGCCTTGTTCACCAGCTCATGAAAATCAGGAATGTTATTGTCAGGACTCGAATATGCAAATCTGGACTCACTGTGTGTTCCGCACTAGTCTAGGTCACGCTAGTGCACACAGGCTCAACATAGATGAATATCACAATCATACTCAACGATAATATAATAAAGACTTTACCAAGTTTAATATAACTGTTAAACAACCTTATGGTCCACCTTACATGAATATGCCACGTAGGGCTAAGACTGAAAGTAAATAAATAAACTGCAGCGGAAACAAATAAAAGCATAGAAACCCTTCAAGTGCCACAGGCAACTGACAAGGTTCGCACCCTAGTTGTTCGCCTCCTCGTGGAATTCCTCCTCAAATGCAGGCGTTGCTTCTTCTTCAACTGATGATGTTTGGTTGCAAGGGGTGAGTACATAAAACACTCAACAAGCCGTGCACAGAATGCAAGTCTATACACTACATGCATAGCTTATACAAGGGATAGGCTACAAGGTTACTTTGCATAAACAACATTTGTAAAAGAATAGTATAAATAGATTGAAAAGACAATAAAACAAATATTAACAATAATAACTTTGGCATTTGTTTCCAATAACCAGTTCACCACTTATTTCCACATTTCAACATTCCATCCACACATTTGTTTTAATAAAAATCTAACCCACGACTGTAATCACCAAGCAATGCTCAATACCGTGAGCACGGCTATTCGAATAGGTTTTACACTCTACAGAGGTTATACACTTTACCAACAAGATATAATCAAACACCACCAAGGCGAGTGACCATAACAAAGCCTTTCCAATGCCTATCTAAACCCACTACTATTCGCTAAGGTTTCAACACTGGTGGGACTGGTTACCACATCCAGGGCCCCCCTCTTGCATGATGTGAGCCAACCCATGCGAGGACTAGTTACCACTACCCGAACCCCACACCCCCACAATAGTACTAAAGTTTAGACTCAACAAATTAATTAGCTAGGTTTGTCCCATTCCAGACTTGTGGTTGTATGAATGACTCAGTTCAAATTCTTGCAAGGTTATTCCTTAATTGATCAAGGCAAGACTAACCAAAAATCACGATGTCCAAAACCACAATTATCATAAAAAGCAAATGCGACAGCCCATGTGTCAACATTGGCTTACCACAAATACTTGCTACTTGCCTCAGTCTAAATCATTTTACCACTAACGTGGCAATGCCTCAGCCCTTGATTCTAGATTCAACGGCTAAGACCTACGCTAATACACTACTAGCGATGCAATCTATACTATTCAATTGAAATCTAACAGCTGAGGGGTGCAGAAGGGGTTTACTGTGGATGCGACGATGTGGCATGATCAGAACCGACGACTGGGGATCCAACGACGGGCGAAGCTCGGGTCGATGGTGATCCGATGGGCAGCAATGCACTAATGTGGCAATGCCTCGGCCCTTGATCCTAGATTCGACAGCTAAGACCTACGCTAATACACTACAAGCGATGCAATCTATACCGTTCAATTGAAATCTAACGGCTGATGGGTGCAGAAGGGGTTTACTGTGGATGCGGCGACGTGGCGTGATCGGAACCGATGACTGGGGATCCAATGGCAGGCGAAGCTCGGGTTGGTGGCGATGGCACGGTGGCGCAGGTCCACCGGAGTGGGGGAAGATGACCATGGTGACGACGCTAGGGGGGCAACTCCGATGACAAGGAATCGACGCAATCGACGTGGCTCGGCGCAAGCAACACTCCAGTGGCCTCGGCGACGTCGGAAGGGGATCGGTGGCGATAGAATGAGTGACAAAATGGCTTCAGGACTCCAGCAAGCTCGTGAGGGCAAATGAGGGCATCTCGGCATGCGTGCGTTGACTAGGAGGTGCGGCTGCTTGCGAGGTATACAAGGGTGGTAGTGGCACATTAAATAGGGGGCCTAGGCATTTGTGCCGTTGCGGGAAACGCGGGAAGGCACGAGGCGGTGGTGGAGTCCAATGAGGATATGGATTGGGTGACGTGGTGGCATCACGTGCGTCCATGTAGGCTCGATCCAACGACACAAGGCGCGAGGCGACACGGACGAATGGAGAGAATCCGATCGAGATCGAACGGCCTCGGGGCTAGGGTTTTCACAGAATGAGTTGGTGGCATGGGAATTGCGCCGGACCGGCTGTGTTTCACCCCAACACTATTTAAAGGATTTTTAATTCATTTTTGAATAAAAAAATTCAAGAAAATCAATAAAACCAAAATAAATAGCAAGAAAATTCAGGAAAAATCTAGAAAAATTCTAGAAAATACTTCAAGGCCTCTAGAACCTAAATAAAATACTTCAAAAAAAGATCAACAATAGATTACACAAAAAAAATTAAAAGACAACAAATGGCCTATTAACTAAATACAAAAACAAAACAATGAAAATCTTAGAAAATCAAATAAAATAAAGAAAAGCACAATAAATCTAGAAAAGCAAAATTTGGGGTGTTACAGTTATGGGTGATTAACCCAACTTGCAATCCAGAATTCAATCCTTTCATGAAGTGAGACTATCTTGCAAGTGCCTTATCAGTCGCTACATCCTCAAGTGTGTAGCGAGAAAGCTGTGTGAACCGATTCAATTATTCTGCCACAGACTGACTCCCCTGCTTGATGGTTCTAAATTCTTCTTTCTTCAAGTCCATGACACCTTCCGGAACATGGTACTAGCGGAAAGAAGTAGAAAATTCTTCTCAAGTAATCTCTTCTAGGTTCTCCTATGATGTGTAGTAATTCTCCCACCATTCAGCAGTTGTACCTTCAAGCTGGTGAGAAGCATAAAGTACCTTCTCATTCCCTTCACACTAAGTGATATGCAGTTTTCTCTTGATAGTCCTCAGCCAATCATCAGCCTCAATTGGGTTGGCATTCCCAGAAAATGTTGGCGAATGGGTCCTTATAAAGTCAGACAGCTTCGAGTATGGATGGTTCCCATTGCCAGCAGCTTGGTTTGAATTATTGGCCACTGCTTGATTGGTAAAGTGCTGCATCTACTGCATCATAGTTTGCATAAATTGAGTCTCTGTGGCAAGAAAGGCTCCAAAATTGCTCATGTCAACCAGGGGCGCTGCTTGTGAAATTGGTGGTGCATTCCGATTCTCATTCTGGTGGCTTCCACTTTCGTTAGCTACATTGTTTCTATGAGTCTAAACCATCTGTTGATCTCTCCAAGGTTTAGAGAAAAGGGGGAAAATAGCATAGGTAAGTAATATAAAGACTTATGTGGGGAAAAAGGTTCTTAAATTCAAACTCCAAATTTATTAACATTATTTAATACTTAGTATGGCTGCTCACAAGTGCCTAAGGGCATTGCAGTACATACTGCTCACTCAAAAAGAACATAAGAACTTTCAAATAACCTAACGAGCAATTCTAATCGACTAAGGTCAAGACACTAACTTAGACTCATGTTACTCACAACTCGAGTCACAACTAATACTAAACTCAAACTTCACCTAGTCGCTAAGCCATCCTAGATGCGGACCTCCTAGCGGACATGCCGGCAGATGACACGGCATTGGGGCAAACTTGTTTCAATGGCCAGGAGTCTCACTAGATGACACAAATCCCTGACTCTCAGGCTTTGGCACAAGCTCCTCCGGATCCTCCTCGGACACTTCCAGCTCAGATGCCTCCACCCTGAGGTAGAGAGCCTCCTCCAGCTTGGTGCTTCTCTCATTAGCCATCCTCCTAGACTCTCGAAGGTCCCTCTCAGCCTTCTCCAATGCCTCGTACACCTCAGAAAGCTCCTGGTTGGTTGCCTTCATGAGTGTCTCCTGAGCTGAAGCAAGACGCACCAAGTGGATGATGGTAGCATTCTCCTCACCCCTGATCTTGTCCTCGTTGATGGTGCTTAAATTTGGATGGTACCTGAAAAATGTGGACTCCAACTCTGAGGCGTAGTCACAAGCGAAGCAACAAAGAGCAAGATGAGCAGCCTCTTGGATCCCAACTTCAAATGTTGATCTTTTCACTGAGATATAGACAGGGCGGCTCCTGATGGTGTATTCTCTAGTGTAGACCGTGAGCTTAAAAATTTTGTCTCATATCTTCCCATTCATGATCCAGTTGGTACCATGATAAATAGGATGATCGAAGCCTCCCAACAGCTGCAACATCCTCTAGAGCTCAGCGGCAAAACCTCCCTTACGTTCACCATAAAGACACTCCAACTCAACCTGTAGAAAACAGCTCTCATAAAAACCTCAACTCAAAAGCAAGAGAAAAGATAGAAAAATTCAGTAATGGTGGTGAGCAAGAAAGATGGGATAAGTCAAGATCCTTTTAATCTTTCAAGTTAATTTTGCCTTTAGAAAATAGTTTTGGACACTCCTAAGGTGACATTCTAGCTAGAGCTTGACCCATAGTCAGTATGGCTCTGATACCACCTTTGTCGGGACCCGACTATGCAATTCCAGACCCTCTGTGTATTCCGTACTAGTCCAGGATCACGCTAGTGCATACAGGCTCAACATTGATGAATATCATACTCAGCGATAATATGATAAAGACTTCGTCAAGTCAAGCGATAATAAAAGCGTAGAAACCTTTCAACTGCCATAGGCAACTGACATGATTCGCACCTTAGTTGTTCACCTCCTCTTGGTATTCCTCCTCGAAAGCAGGCATTGTTTCTTCTCCAATTGATGATGTTTTGGTTGCAAGGGGTGAGTACATAAAGCACTCAACAAGTCGTACATAGAATGCAAGTCTAACGTACTATATGCATGGCTTAGTACAAAGGATAGGATACAAGATTATTTTGCATAAACAACATTTTGCAAAAGAATAGCATAAATAGATTGAAAAATAGTGAAATAAGTAATAACAATAATAACTTTGCGATTGCTTTCAATAACCAATTCACAACTTTATTTCTCATTTCAACATCCCATCCTACATTTGTTTTGATAAAATCTAACCCTTGACTATAAACACCGAGCAATGCTCAATACCGCGAGCACGGCTATTCGAATAGGTTTTACACTTTTCAGAGGTTATTACCCACAAGATACAATCATACATCACAAAGGAGAGTGATTGTAACAAAGCCTTTCCAATGCCTATCTAAACCTAGTACTATTCGCTGAAGTTCTAATACTGGTGGGGCTGGTTACCACATCCAAGGTCCCCCTCTTGCGCCATGTGAGCCAACCCGTGCGAGGACTGGTTACCACTACTCGGGCCTCACACCACCTCAATAGTACCAATGTTTAGACTCAATAAATTAATCAGCTAAGTCTGTCCCATACAAGACTTGTGGTTATACGAATAACTCAGTTCAAATTCTTGCAAGGTTATGTCCTTAATTGACAAGGCAAGATTAACAAAAAATCATCATAACTATAAACCAAAAATTATCACAAAAAGCAATACGACCACCCACGTTCCACATTGGTCCACCGCGAATACATGCCCTTGCCTCGGTCTAAATCATTTTACCAACCCAATTGATTTACCATGCACCACGTGCCATCAACAATACCAACATTGTGTGACAACACCCAACACACAAGTTAATAATCTTTTCCCATAACCATTAAGCAAGATTAATCATTTGCACATAAAATGATGACTCGTGGCCTGGCTAAGCATACTACTCGCGTTCTAACTACCCACATTGGCAATTATACACTACTACAGAACTGACATTTGCTACCGCCCACCGATGCGGTTGAGATTGAACCGGACCGATAGTTAGATTAGTCCCGGTTCAACGGCTCTGTGGTCTGCGGGGATATCGATCGGTTCAATACACGAACCGCATCGATGAAGAACATCGATCGGTTCGTGTATTGAACCAATCTTGATCAATGGAGCTAAATAGTACCGGTTAAAGTGACATGAACCGATCGACAAAGATACCATCGAGACCGGTTCGTGTGTTGAACCGTACTAAGTCCCAATTTAAACTTCTTCCTCCTCCGCTCATTTGCGGACCAGATCATTTCAACGCTTGAAAAGAACAAAGGAGCTTCGCCAAGAGATTCGAGGAGGGAGGTGCTGCCCAAAATTTCAAAATTTTGGTCATTTTACTCACAACCAAGGTAACTAAGGTTAGTAACATCATTCCTCACTTCATTTGGTGTTAAATGGAGCCTCTTTTTTGCTTGAATTATGAAGAAAATTTGATCTTTTCCCATGATTGATGAAAGATTATGAATGTAGAGGGAGGTGCTGTCCAAATTTCAAAATTTTGGTCATTTTACTCGCAACCAAGGTAACTAAGGTTAGTAACATCATTCCTCACATCATTTGGTGTTAAATGGAGCCTCTTTTTTGCTTGAATTATGAAAAAAAATTGATCTTTTCCCATGATTGATGAAAGATTATGAATGTAGAGATCTAGCTTGATCTTTTCAAATAGAATACAAAAACTTATTGTGTAAGCTTAGAATTTGCTTGGATTATAATGTAGCTCGCATTTAATGTGTGGATCTAGCTTAAATTTAGGTTTTAGTTCCATTGATCGATGAAGGATGAGGTTTGGTTGCACGTAGTTGGGGGGAGAATGGTGCATCGAAATCATGGAGTTTGGGATCTTCAAATGGCAATAGTTATGTGGAAAAGAAGAAATTTAAATTCATTTGCGAATTAAAATAATATCAGAAATATGAATGGCTTTATAGAAAATATAAAATGAGTTCAATATTTGAGAAAAGTTTTCAAAAATACTTTGGAATATTTTAAACTTAGAAAAATTACTTCTAGTATAATTTTGGTTTTAATTTCCATCAGCAAATTATTTTTGAAAACATCATTAATTAAGTGCTAGAGATTTAGAAAAAAATAAAAATAAATGATTGGATAATAATTTGGAAATTTTTAGGGTGTTAGAATTTCAACAGAATTTGCAAACAAAGCTGTCGTGAATTTTGTTCAGAATTTTGAATCCAGACTCTGATCGACCAATTCTTTTTGTAGGTTGCAAAAACTTGTTGTGTGAGTTTAGATTTTGCTTGGATTATTATTTAGCTCGGATTGAAGGTGTGGATCTAGCTAATATTTAGGTTTTGGTTCAACAATTCATTATCACAAAATGAGCTAATAGTTATCTTGATGTGACATAATGTAGATGGACCGGCGATGGATGTACATGGACCGACGCTCCCCGGAGTTCTTGCAGGGTTTGCAAGATTTTCTTCGTGCGGCCGATGCACACACGACGTCGGGCTACATATGTTGTCCATGCATAGACTGCAAGAATGAGAAGGAGTGGCCAAAATCCAGCCACCATCACTTTCATTTGCTCACAAGAGGTTTCATGTCAAACTATACCTGTTGGACCAAGCACGGTGAAGAAGAGATTATACAGGAAGACGGTGAAGAAGAAGAGGCGGACAACAATATCCCTGTATTTGGTCAACACGGTTCTTTCAAGATACATTGCGGAGTTTGGTGATGATGACCTAGACCAGATGTGCGTGATGGAGAGGAGAATACATCGATGAAAGACATTACGAAAAGTTCCGGTGCTATGGGAGGACCACGGAACACTGTTGTACCCAAAGCGTCGACGGGGCCATAAAAGTTGCGTACCACACTAGAACTCGATGCAATGGAAGGCGACCAATGGATTGTCCGATAAGGGATTGACGAGTTGTTATGCCTCATAAAGAAGTTACTTCGAGGGGAACACACTACCGAAACTACGACGATGCCAAACAAGTTATCCGCCTTTGGGGTTGGAGGTCTGAAGATACATGCATGTCGTAATGATTGTATCCTTTATCGCAATGAGTATGAGGATTCGAAGCTTGTCCGGTGTGCAAAACTTGCGGTATAAGACCAGCGTGATGACCTGTGAGGTAGAGGGCAGCGAAGAAGAAGAGACCTCCTGCTAAGGTGGTGTGGTATTTCCCTGTAATCCCCCGGTTGAAGCGTTTATTTGCGAACAAAGCGCATGCCCAGATGATGCGCTGGCACAAGGAAGACCGTAAGGACGACGGAAGGCTAAGGCACCTTGCTGATGGCTCCCAGTGGAGGAAAGTCGATAGAACATACCCGGACTTTGCTGAGGATGCAAGGAACATAAGGTTTGGGTTGAGTACGGATGGGATGAACCCGTTCGGCGATATGAGCGCGATCCAAAGACTTGGCCCGTGACTCTATGTATCTACAACCTTCCTCCTTGGCTGTGTATGAAGCGGAAGTACATTATGATGCCATTGCTTATCCAAGGCCCGAAGCAACTTGGAAACGACATTGATGTGTACCTCAAACCGTTGGTTGAAGATCTGTTAACACTGTGGAACGATGGTGTACGTATATGGGATGAGTACAAAGGAGAGCACTTCACTCTACGTGCATTGCTATTCGTAACCATCAACGACTGGCCTGCACTTGGTAATCTATCGGGCCTATCTATCAAAGGATATAAAGCCTGCATCCACTGCTTAGATGATATGGACAGCAAGTACCTAAAAAACTTTCGAAAGGTTGTGTACATGGGCCACCGTAGGTTCCTCCATATGAAGGACCCATTACGGAGGAAGGGTGAGAATTTTGATGGGACAGAAGAGAAACGTAAGAAGCCCATGCATCGTAGTGGGACACTTGTATTTTCTTTGGTAAAGGATCTGAAAGTTGTATTTGGAAAAGGTCCTGGTAGCAAACCTGTCCCGGCTGAACAAGGTCACACGAAGGCCATTTGGAAGAAGAAGTCAATATTTTGGGACTTACCTTACTGGAAAGACTTAGAGGTCCGCCACTCACTGGACTTCATGTATATCACGAAGAATGTCTGCGTGAACCTGCTAGGTTTCCTAGATATGTACGGTAAGTCAAAAGATACACTTCAAGCACGAAAGGACCTCTGACTATTGGGACTCAGAACGACCTACATCCGGAAAAGAGAGAGAAAGGACAGATTACCTCCACCCCATGAGCTACACTCGAGTAAGGAAGAAAAAAAAACATGATTAAGTTCTTGAACAATGTGAAGGTCCTTCGGATACTCCTCGAACATAAGGAGACTCATAAACATGAAAGAGAATAAAATCGTACACATAAAATCCCATGATTGTCATGTGTTGATGACACAGTTGCTCCCAGTGGCGGTGCGAGGTATTCTGCCAGATTGGGTACGAGGGACAATCTTAAAGCTGTGTTCGTTCTTCAACGCGGTGTCGCAGAAGGTCATCGAGCCGAATAAGGTATCTAGTCTGCATGATAACATGGTCAATAGTCTGGTTAGCCTTGAGATGATCTTCCCTCCATCCTTCTTTGATATTATGGTCCATCTCATGGTCCACATTGTTAAAGAGATAGAAATTCTCGGACCTGTGTTCCTCCACAATATGTTCCCTTCGAGAGGTACATGGGTATCCTAAAGAAGTATGTTCAGAATCGGTCTCGCCTGTATAAGCTGCATTGCGCAGGTGTCAAAGACAGAGGAGGTGATCGAGTTTTGTGTTAGTTACATTGATGATCTGAATCCGATTGGCGTCCCTGTATCACGCCATGAGGGGAGGCTACGGGGAAAAGGGACTTTAGGGAGAAAAGAATCCTATAGCGACGATCTACTTGCATTTAAACAAGCACATTTCACGGTATTGAAACAAGCAACTGTAGTGGCTCCGTATATCTATGATCACGAGATGAGTCTACGCGCCCAATACCCAGAGAAGTCAGATAAGTGGATCGCAGTGGAGCAAATGTGTAACATCCCAATTTTTGACTTTCTAATTATTAAATATTATTTTAATGCAATTTGTGATTTTTGTGAATTTCCTGGATTTATTGGAATTTCTTGAGATTTATTCGGATTATTTTAAAAGTATATTGTCTCCTGTCGAAAACTGGATACAAATAGATAAATTTAAAATAAAGTTGCCCAAGAATATATTATTTGAGTTTAGAAGGTCTCGAGGTATTTTTGAGATTTCCTCCTTGGGATTATTCTGGGTATTTTTCTTTAAGATCGGCCCATGTGGCTAGGGTTCTAAATAGACCATCGTTAGCCATCAGATCGATTATCCAACGGCTAAAGCAAGCCATGTCAGTTAAACGAAATCAGCACGATATTTTTTATCGACATTTGGAAACCAGACGCCCGAAGGAAATTTTTTCCGCTAGCACCGCAAGTGTCAAGGACTAAGAGTCCCGGGCGGGAGAAGTACTTGCGTCGCTGTATTTAAATCCGGGCGCAGCGTCGCCAGGGGAAGAACGAGCGAAGGAAAAAGGGAAACGCGCACGTGGCCGATTCAATTCCATCGTTGGCGCCAACGTCGTAGACCAAGTCACGCAGGAATTTCCTTCGTGAACGTGGCGACTCAATCTCCGAGTTAGCGATAGCGCCGAGATTGGCAAGGATCGAAGCCGTGTTCGAGCGGGACGCCTCCGGTCCTATTTAAAGCGGTGCAAGGCCTTGTCGAAGGAACCAACCAACCAGAGAAAAATCACCAGAACCAAGTGGTAGGAAAATCAAGAGCGATCAAGGAGCCGTGCCTGAGGAGAAATCGCAAGCGTGTCGCACCGTCGTCCGAGGAAAATCGCAGCGCCGCCAGGAGATTTCCGAGCGCGCCGCCGAGTTGTCGCCGAGAAGCCTGGGGATCGTGTCGCCTTGTCGAGAAACATCCTGTGCGCCGTAGTTCTGCCGGAGCATCACCAAGGAAGGAGATCGCCGTTGGGATCGTCGTCTTCTTCGAGTTCGGCGAGTTTCGCACGTGGTCCAGCCATCGCCGATCGGGAACTTCATCAGCCGTCGGATCGTAATCAAGCACACGAAATTCATCCACGTCACTTCGGAATCGGTAAGCGTCTTAGATTAAATATCAACCGTTGGATTTAGGTCGGACGGTTGATATTAGGCCACGTAGTAGATTTAACCGTAACCGTTAGACTGAGTTTCATCGGTCTAGATTTCGCCACGTTTTGTCCATACAACCCGGGGCGAGAAAATCCGTATTTTCCTTTATGGAAACAATTCGGGAAAATAAGAAATTCTAATTTCAGAATTAACTAAACTTCCGAATGTTATAACTTTTGCATATAAACTCCGATTTGGGTGATTCAAATCCCAAAATATTTACAAGGGACCTGCTGTGGGTGATAACCACTTACTGTTTTTTTCTGTTTAAGGTCGATAGGTTTTAGGAGGGTGCATTTTTAACTCTCCAAGTGACGTATCTGGTGCAACAAAGTTTCCCTTCTTATTGATAATTCTTGAGTAACTAGGGTTCGTAGATTCTTCCGTTGTTGCGAGATCACAGCAGTAACTATCGGATCTAAGGGACACTAAGGTGACAATGGTCTTGTCTTTCACAAAGGTAATATGTGATGTTGCTCCTCAGACATTTTCTAGGGGAATGGTTCCCTTTGCAACTGGAGCAATGGATTGCACGATCGTCAGCGGTATGTCCTATTTCTCCACAGCGAATGCACGCAAAACCTTCCCAGGGTGGATAGTACTCCATAAAACGATGTCTAGATTTTGAGCAAGGTGCAGGGATAGCGTTCTTCCCTAAATTCACTGTGACCATACCATTCCTTGGAGTTTCTATTGGGTTGATTTCCACTTCCACTAGCTCCATTGCTATCACTAATCTGAACCATCTGCTGGGTTACCTCAAGGGTTTAGGTGAGAGAGAAAATAGCATAGATAAGAAGCAAGAATCCTAACACAGGGAGGATAGGTTTAACCCAATATCTTAAGCAGTCAATATTAATAACTTGGTATGGTTGCTTATATAAGCCTAAGAGCTTTGCAACGCATACTGCACACTCAGCAATCAAGAAGAACCAATTCAACCTAAACACGAAAACTACCGTCTACATGGGCGACACTCCTATCTTAGGAAACGCGACTCCCACACATGAGTCTCTACTGGCTACTTGAGGCATGGAGTCTTCTAGCTCTTGATATTCTTCATTGATCCGCTCCTCCATGAGCTTGATGATTCCTTCCGTCATGATCATTACGATAGCAGTAGGTACTTAATGCCATCTCCAGAAGTGTGGTGTATCGTTTTCTACTCAAGGTAACTCAGGTAAGACTTCAATTCGGTTAGCAGAGGTAAGAGAAACGAGTTTCAGCAAAAGGCCAGAAAGAAGGAATTTTTGGTGAGGACAGAAATAGAAGAATGAGATAAGTCAAGAACACATCATTCTTTTGGGTTTAAGTCTTTTTATTTTAGAAAATAATTTTGAAGGACCTATAGGGACGACCAACTATCTAGGGCCAAGACCTACAGTCAGTATGGCTCTGATACCACCTATGTCGGGATCCGAATATGCAAATCCGGACCCTCTGTGTATACTGCACTAGTCCAGGATCACGCTAGTGCACACAGGCTCAACATTAGTGAATATCACAATCATACACAACGTATATAAAATAAAAGACATAATATATTAAATATTACCAGTTGTATGACCTTATGGTCAACTTACTTAACAATGCCTCACAAGGCTGAACAAACAATTGAACTGCAGCGGAATGAAGACGTAGGTAACCCCCCAGTATACCACAGGCAACTGACAAGGCTCGCACCCAAAACATTCGTCTCTCCATGGTACTCCTTCAGCACTGATGATGTTTGTAGGCAAGGGTGAGTACACCAACACGTACTCAACAAGTTGTGCATAGAATGCAATTCTATCATAGCTATATGCAAGGCTTATTCCAAAGGAATGGCTAAGGTTTACTTGCAACTAAGCAGCATTTGTAAAACACATACAATACATAGATTGAAAAGACAGTAAATCAAATAGTAACAATTAAATAGATTCCATTGTTTCTCAAATCAACCCAAGTTTCATCCTAAATCAAGTTCCATTATCCACATGGCATCCTGCCATCCCATAACAGTTGACAAGTTTTAATTAACAACCCCTTGACTGTAATTCCCGAGCATTGCTCAATACCGTGAGCACGGCTATCTGAATAGATTGTACACTCTGCAGAGGTTATGCACTTTACCCACACGATATAACCATGCACCACACAGGCGAACGATTATAACAAAGCCTTTACAATGCATCCTCTTAACCCAGTGCTACCCGCTAAGGTTTCAACACTGAAGGGCTACGCCGCCACAACAGGGCCCCCCTCTTGCGCCATGTGAGTTTCCCCCGTACACCCGGACTCACACCACCAAGATAGCACTTAAGTTAAGCATTTGCAAATTAGTCAGCTAGGCTGCCCCATAACAGACGTGTGGTTGCAAGTTTGACTCAGGTCAAAGGCTCGCAAGGTTAAGTCCCTAGGATTGATTAAAGCAAGACATACACATACCCTCAGCTCCACTGAGCCCACCCTGGCACACCTGCCCCTTCCACTTGCTTCAATCTAAAGTGATTACCCTCCTGGTTGGTTACCAAACACCACGTGCTCTTCACAAATCAACATTGTTGCGTGACTCCGCTGTCACAAGAACTCAATCTCTTTGTGCGACCACACATGGCCCACAAGTTATCATCATTGTTCCATATTCCATTAGTCAAGATTATTAAGCAATATTCCATGAGCATGTGATGACGTGGCATGGCTAAGCAAATTCTATTTCGTTCTAACCATCCATGTTGATTTTCTATTAACCAACTATAATTAACCAACCTAGGGTGACAAGTGGATCATGGCATACAATTTAACAAGGTAGGGTGTAATTCAAGAGGGTATAATATCTAAATCCCAATCTAGGTCAAAATCATTTGTACTCATGAAATAACAAGTGATAAAGTAAACCAAGATAGCATGCAATCTAATTTATGGGTGCAACATGATCAAAGCACAACTTGCCTTGGTTAAGCTCCTGGTCTTGATCTGAATATAATCCATGATAGTGAATTCTTCCTCCGAAACTTCGCACAATTCAACGTCTACGCGAATCGAGAAGAAATAGCCAATAAACACCAAAACAAACAGCAAATGAACTAAAAAATTCCAATAAAATCCACCATTGGAAAGATCGGTGAAGAAGATCGTTTTACTAGGGGATGTGTTGCGAATCAAAAAGTAATGAATCGTAGGAAGCGCAACATTTTGGGCTACAACTGTCACCGGAAAGGCCATTATGTTAATCGATGTCCACAGAGAAGACATATAATTCCTATAGCTAGGGATATACAGGAAGTTACCCCAGTCCGATACATAACGCTAAGAGTAAGCGGTGAAATTGCGGAAGGAATTTGTCTAGAGAACCAATCGAAGAAAAAGGCGTTCAGGTAAAAGATACTATTCCAATCAACGAATAACCAAGAAAGAAAGTTCACCCTAGACTCTTCTATAATTGCCACAAACCTAAGCAGTTTGCCAGCAAGAAAAAGCAATCGCATTGGTTCAAGTCAATTACAACTCCGTCCCTATCAAAGCCCCAACGCTAAAGCCAAATCAAGGAAGTTAGGAGCCATGAGTTTATTTAGTGCAAAGTCGTAAACCTACTGGTGAAAGTAGAGGGATTAGTAATATATTCCATGTAAAAGGTTCCTTGATGGAAGAAATGAAGCAGGAAGGATTGATACATTAGAATACCGAGTGTTGTAATAAAGAAGCAATAATGGGGAAACGAGGAGTTAGATGATCCCTAAGAGTATTATTGCGTATATGGTTCATCTAAATATGATACATGTGCAACGGTGGCTAGTTAGGAGTACCCAGCCTGAGCTTGTTAGATCGAGGATTTGTCATTTTCGGAAAGCGCTTAGTTATACTAGATTTATTCCAGGAAGTTGAGAATTCAGTGCTTATTAAGAGAGTAGAATTTCAAGCAAATCCTATTGGATTGGATATTTAGGTTTTTTTTTTGAATTAAGGGGATGCCCAAGCCTAAGGCTATTTCTGAGAGATGTATATCGATGATAGTTTATGCTAGCCAACTGATGGATAACAGTGTGGAATTTGCCAACTAGAAGATGCACCAGTTGTTAGAGAAAACCTTGATATATTTCCTTAGAATTTGTCTAGCATGCCGTCATATCAGAAGATCAAGATCGTGAGCAAATTAGTGCCTGATACAACCCAATAGTGAAAAGACAATGTCAAATGTTTCTAATGAATTAATGGAAAATGGAAAGGCATAACAAAAAGTTACTAGGAAGAGTTTTGAAAAGACTTAGTGCGTCACCACGGGAGTTCTTGTTTATCAAAGAAGGAAAATAGAAGATCGGGAGAATGCACGGAATCGTGCCTTAAATAAGGAAAAGATCGAAAATAAGTATTTAATGTCAGGATCGACAACGTGTTTTGACAATTGAGAAGGTAGTTATAATTTCTCTAGAATAAAATTTCACTCCAGCCATCATCAATTGAGGAGTCATGTGAAAGATGTTTTTAGGATTGCGTTCTCTACGCGATATGGATAATATAAGTTTTAGCTATACCTCCCGGATTGACCAATGCCCCGCATACTGCATGAAAATTTGGACTAAGGTATTTAGGGAGTATTTGGATAAATTCATGGTTGCCATATAAGAGACATTCTAGTGTACTCTAAAGCAAAAGAAGAACATGCAGAATATGTTAAATTGGTTTTGAGAAGATTGTGAGAGCAGTAGTCGTATGTTAGATTTAACAAGTGTGATCCCTAGGAGAAAAAAAAAGAAGTTGAACTCTTAGGTCATATAAATACCACTGGAGGAGTCGATGTTGAATCAAAACAAGGAAAAAGTTGTGTTACATTGGGATCAACCAAAAGTTTGTTACTTAGAGTACAAGTTCTAGGAGCTAGTTCATGGAAGGGTTTCAGCAATAGTTAGACCTTTTATGTGATGGTTGATAAGAAATAGTTGCATGGACGCCAAGGTGTGAGAAGAGTTTTCGGAAGTTAAAGAAGCGGTTAACATCGATACCTGTGTTAGAATTTCCAACTATGCGGAGCAGTTTCGACATATAAGGTGTTACCTCTAGGTATGATCTGGAAGGTAAATTAACGTAAAATGACAAGGGTGTTGCCATGCGATAAGGTAATTGAGACAACATGAGGAGAATTACTCTATGCATGACTTGGAGCTAGCTATCCTAGCGCACGATTTGAAAACATGGCCTCATTATCTCATCAGAAATAGACATAAACCTTAAGAGTTTAATTTATATATTCACCCAGTCAGACCTTAAAAAAAATAATATGTATATATATAGCTGGGAATGATCGAAGATTATAATCCAAGGAAAGGCCAATATGTGGTAGTCGACATTTGAGTTATGAGGTAATATGTTGATAATAAGCAGTTAACCAAGGTATGTAAAGAATCTAAGAAGTTGTAATTAAAGGTCGCTCCACAAGGTTTCATAGTCGCCTTGGAAATAGAACCAACATTAAAAGATTAAATAACAGGAAGTTCGAAGGAAGAGAAGATACAAAATCAAGTCAAAGAAAGAAGAAGACTTAGCCAAGAAACAAAATTTTGAATGATTAGGATATCATAAAAGGGGTTAAGGTCGAACCGGTGTGCCGTATAGGAAAATCCTAAGAAATTGATACCTGAGAAAACTCATAATTCTAAGTATTCGATATACCTAGGAAGTGCCAAAGAAAATCAATATCTTATAGGAAAGGTTTTGGTGACCTAAGGTGAAGGGCGAAACTGTTGGTTATGATACTCAATGTGATGTGAATTAAAAAAAATAATAATAAAGGCAATGCATTAGAAATCTAAAGGTTCGTTGCAAATCGTTATAGATTCCTATAGGAGGCAAATCGTTAAAACGATCCCTAGTGTAAATGGACCCTAAAAGGGTATGAATTCGGAAAAATCATTATTGATTAAATTAACCAAAATTACTCATTTCATATCACTAAAGACTACGTAATCAAAAGGTCGTTTGGCAGATCTGTATATGTCAGAATTGAGTGAATGCATGAGGTGCCCAAGAGGATTGTGTCTGATAGAGGTATCCAGTTTATCTCAAGATTTTAGAACAAGTTACATAAAGCAATAAGAACCGCTTGACTTGTAGTAACGCATATCATCCACAGATAGATGGCCAAACAAAATAAGTTAATCAGATTTCGGAAGATATGTTGAGAGCTTATGCGCTAGCTCACGCCACGTCTTGGGATGAACACTTGCCATATGCAGAGTTCAGTTATAGCCATAGCTATTAGGTTAGTTTGTAAATTTCACCATATGAAGCCTTATATGGTCAAGTTTGTCGTACCCCGTTGAACTGGAATGAAACGTGAGAGCGTTCAGTATTTGGGCCTGAGATACTCAGAGAGGCTGAAGAGCAGGTTGCTATCATTAGAGAAAGGTTGAAAACAGCACAATCAAGGCAGAAGAGTTATGCTGACAATCGCCGACGTGATTTGAGCTTTGAACCCAATGATTTCATGTATCTTAGGGTTACTTCCCTTAAAGGTGTAAAGAGGTTTCAACTTAAGGGAAAACTTGCACCTAGGTATGTTGGACCATTTAAGATCTTAAGCCGCCACGGAGAGGTTGCATAGTAGTTGGAGTTGCCACAGTCATTAGCAGGGGTCCATGATGTGCTTCACATGTCGCAGCTTAAGAAATATCTTAGAGTGCCAGCAGAGCAGACGTCGTTAGAAGCAATAGAGTTGCAAGAGGACTTGATTTACAAAAAGCCGTCGATCAAAATTTTGGATGTGATGGGCGTAGAACCAGAAACAAGTCTGTTCGCCATTGTAGAGTTTAGTGGAGTAATCATTCAGAGAGTGAAGTAACCTAGGAAGATGAAAAGGATCTGAAGGCAGAATTCCCAAACCTATTCTCTAGTCAGCCCTGAATCTCGGGGTCGAGATTCCGTTAAGGGGGGAGGTTTGTAACATCCCAATTTTTGACTTTTCAATTATTAAATATTATTTTAATGCAATTTGTGATTTTTTTGAATTTCCTGGATTTATTGGAATTTCTTGAGATTTATTTGGATTATTTTAAAAGTATATTGTCTCCTGTCGAAAACTAGATACAAATAGATAAATTTAAAATAAAGTTGCCCAAGAATATATTATTTGAGTTTAGAAGGTCTCGAGGTATTTTTGAGATTTCCTCCTTGGGATTATTCTGGGTATTTTTCTTTAAGATCGGCCCATGTGGCTAGGGTTCTAAATAGACCATCGTTAGCCATCAGATCGATTATCCAACGGCTAAAGCAAGCCATGTCAGTTAAATGAAATCAGCACGATATTTTTGATCGGCATTTGGAAACCAAACGCGTGAAGGAAATTTTTTCCGCTAGCACCGCAAGTGTCAAGGACTCAGAGTCCCGGGCGGGAGAAGTACTTGCGTCGCTGTATTTAAAGCCGGACGCAGCGTCGCCAGGGGAAGAACGAGCGAAGGAAAAAAGGAAGCGCACATGTGGCCGATTCAATTCCATCGTTGGCGCCAACGTCGGAGACCAAGTCGCGAGAATTTCTTCGTGAACGTGGCGACTCAATCTCCGAGTTAGCGATAAGCGCCGAGATTGGCAAGGATCGGCCGTGTTCGAGCGGACGCCTCGGTCCTATTTAAAGCGGCGCAAGGCCTCGTCGAAGAACCAAGCAACCAGAGAAAATCGCCGAACCGAAGCGGTAGGAAAATCAAGAGCGATCAAGGAGCCGTGCTCGAGGAGAAATCGCAAGCGTGTCGCGCTGCCGTCGAGGAAAATCGCAGCGCCGCCAGAGATTTCCGAGCGCCGCCGAAGTTGTCGCCGAAGCTCGGGATCGTGTCGCCTTGTCGAGAAACATCCTGTGCGCCGTAGTTCTGCCGGAGCATCACCAAGGAAGGAGATCGCCGTCGGGATCGTCGTCTTCTTCGAGTTCGGCGAGTTTCGCACGTGGTCCAGCCATCGCCGATCGGGAACTTCGTCAGCCGTCGGATCGTAATCAAGCACACGGAATTCGTCCACGTCACTTCGGAATCGGTAAGCGTCTTAGATTAAATATCAACCGTTGGATTTAGGTCGGACGGTTGATATTAGGCCACGTAGTAGATTTAACCGTAACCGTTAGACTGAGTTTCATCGGTCTAGATTTCGCCACGTTTTGTCCGTACAAGCCGGGGCGAGAAAATCCGTATTTTCCTTTACAGAAACAATTCGGGAAAATAAGAAATTCTAATTTCAGAATTAACTAAACTTCCGAATGTTATAACTTTTGCATATGAACTCCGATTTGGGTGATTCAAATCCCAAAATATTTGTAAAATTGAGATCTTTCCAATGGTGGATTTTATTGGAATTTTTTAGTTCATTTGCTGTTTGTTTTGGTGTTTATTGACTATTTCTTCTCGATTCGCGTAGACGTTGAATTGTGCGAAGTTTCGGAGGAAGAATTCACAACTCAGGGATTATATTCAGATCAAAACCAGGAGCTTAACCAAGGCAAGTCGTGCTTTGATCATGTTGCACCCATAAATTAGATTACATGCTATCTTGGTTTACTTTATCACTTGTTATTTCATGAGTACAAATGATTTTGACCTAGATTGGGATTTAGATATTATACCCTCTTGAATTACACCCTACCTTGTTAAATTGTATGCCATGATCCACTTGTCACCCTAGGTTGGTTAATTATAGTTGGTTAATAGAAAATCAACATGGATGGTTAGAACGAAATAGAATTTGCTTAGCCATGCCACGTCATCACATGCTCATGGAATATTGCTTAATAATCTTAACTAATGGAATTTAGAACAATGATGATAACTTGTGGGCCATGTGTGGTCGCACAAAGAGATGTGACAGCGGAGTCACGCAACAATGTTGATTTGTGAAGAGCACGTGGTGCTTGGTAACCAACCGGGAGGGTAATCACTTTAGATTGAAGCAAGTGGAAGGGGCAGGTGTGCCAGGGTGGGCTCAGTGGAGCTGAGGGTATGTGTATGTCTTGCTTTAATCAATCCTAAGGACTTAACCTTGCGAGCCTTTGACCTGAGTCAAACTTGCAGCCACACGTCTGTTATGGGGCAGCCTAGCTGACTAATTTGCAAATGCTTAACTTAAGTGCTATCTTGGTGGTGTGAGTCCGGGTGTACGGGGGAAACTCACATGGCGCAAGAGGGGGGCCCTGTTGTGGCGGCGTAGCCCTTCAGTGTTGAAACCTTAGCGGATAGCACTGGGTTAAGAGGATGCATTGTAAAGGCTTTGTTATAATCGTTCGCCTGTGTGGTGCATGGTTATATCGTGTGGGTAAAGTGCATAACCTCTGTAGAGTGTACAATCTACTCGGATAGCCGTGCTCACGGTATTGAGCAATGCTCGGGAATTACAGTCAAGGGGTAGTTAATTAAAACTTGTCAACTGTTATGGGATGGCAGGATGCCATGTGGATAATGGAACTTGATTTAGGATGAAACTTGGGTTGATTTGAGAAACAATGGAATCTATTTAATTGTTACTATTTGATTTACTGTCTTTTCAATCTATGTATTGTATGTGTTTTACAAATGCTGCTTTGTTGCAAGTAAACCTTAGCCATTCCTTTGGAATAAGCCTTGCATATAGCTATGATAGAATTGCATTCTGTGCACAACATGTTGAGTACGTGTTGGTGTACTCACCCTTGCCAACAAACATCATCAGTGCTGAAGAAGGAGTACCATGGAGAGACGAATGTTTAGGGTGCGAGCCTTGTCAGTTGCCTGTGGTATACTGGGGGGTTACCTACGTCTTCATTCTGCTGCAGTTCAATTGTTTGTTCAGCCTTGTGAGGCATTGTTAAGTAAGTTGACCATAAGGTCATACAACTGGTAATATTTAATATATTATGTCTTTTATTTTATATACGTTGTGTATGATTGTGATATTCACTAATGTTGAGCCTGTGTGCATTAGCGTGATCCTGGACTAGTGCAGTATACACAGAGGGTCCGGATTTGCATATTCGGGTCCCGACAAAATGGATCATTTCGGCAGTTGGTTACAAAAGCAACTGTTGGGCAAGCAGATAGACGATGAACAATTGAAACTCTTGGCTCGAGGACCGTCCACAACAATCATATCATTTCAAGGGTATGAGATAAATGGGTACACATTTTACACGACAACCCAGGATAGCAAGAGCACCAACCAAAACAAAGGGCGTCCGTATAGATGCCTTGGACAAAATGGAAAGATGGACACCTACTATGGTTTCATAGAGGAGATCTGGGAGCTGGTGTACGGGCCATTAAAAGTCCCTCTGTTTCGGTGCCAATGGGTCAAACTGACAGCCGTGGATATCGTTAAGTACGGTATGACAACTGTGGACCTCAAGCAAGTGGCCTATAGGGACGAACCGTTCGTGCTCGCTAATGATGTGACACAGGTATTCTATGTGATGGACGTGTACAGCAAACCGAAAAAGCAAAATGAGAAGACTAGCAGTAGCGATCAACCACGTCGCCACGTGGTTCTTCCAGGTAAAAGAAGGATTGTCGTAGTTGAGGGCGTCACGGACGAAGAAGAGTATAATCAGTTCGACGAGCTGCCTCCTTTCACGGTGGACGTAGACATTAGTGTCCTGAACGACACAGAGGAATCTCCTTACGTACGCCGCGATCATAATGAAGGATCACTTGTAAAAGCAAAGTATGTTAGCACATAAGGATTGCTTTGCTTTCTTTTGGTGTAATAGACTACTAACATACTAGTTTCTCATTCCTCTAGAGGTTTTCCTGTTGCTCCGTATTTTTTGTTCAAATTGTACTAATATTTGACTAACAATATTGTTCAAAGTCCCTCTGTACTAATATAACAAGGTGACAATTTGCAATGGAATTATAAGAGTGCAAAAATTACTTTATTTCTTGAAATCTTAAAAAAAAGGCTAATTGAACCTAAAGTGGTAAAAGTATTTTTAAAAATTATTTAATGAAACAATAGTTATACAGTAGATTTAAAAAAAGAAATCTTAAAAAAAGGCTAAATGAATCTAAAGTGGTAAAAGCATTTTTAAAAATTATTTAACGAAACAATAGTTAAACAGTAAATAAAAAAAAGAAATCTTAAAAAAAAGGCTAAATGAATCTAAAGTGGTAAAAGCATTTTAAAAAATTATTTAATGAAACAATAGTTAAACAGTAGATTTAAGAAATAAAAAAAAGAAAAAAAAGAAGAAGGGCTAGGGGGCTTGAGCGGGGCTCGAACCCGAGACCTCACGGATCGGGAGAGCCCGCACTCAAGCGCCTCGCGCTAGCCAAGGAGGAGGAAGATTTCTTATCAAGTAGTAAGGGCGCTAAATTGTTTTGAGTTTTATAAACCCTTCACATCAGTCCCGGTTGGTGTATTCAACCGAGACTGATAGTGCCTAGGGCTGCCGAGGCTGACCTATCGAGACTGCAGTTGGATACACTAACAGGGATGATGTGATGTCGATCGGTTGGTGTATCCAACCGCATCGATGTGAGACATCGGTACCGGTTGGATACACCAACCGGGACTGATGGTGCACCTATAAATCCCTCCCGCCGCCTCCTCTTCCCCAATTTTTGCTACTCCCGCCATTGTTCCCCAATCTCCTCCTCCTCCCGCTCGTTTGCAAAGACCTCCAACGACCCCACCGCGCGCCATCCTCCTCACCTCCGACGACCCCACCGCCGCCGTCCTCGCCTCCGAAGCCTTGCCTCTGCACCTTGCCTCCGCCGCTGTTCCCCTCCAGCCTTCGCCAACCCTAGGGTTTGTGCCCTCCTTACCCGATGAGATCACTTGTCACTTGATAAAATAATATGCGGTTGGGTGTTGTGAGTGTAGGATCTAGCTTTTTGTTCTGTTCAGTAAATTTTGCTTTGGTTGCAACGACATTCCTGGTTGGTATCCTCAAGAGTGAAAGTGCTGGGAGTTTGTGCTGTCGATTCTAGAACTAACAGATGGTGCTGTCGATTCCTGACATGGATGATGGTTTTGGATTGGTGGTTTGAAACCATGTGGTTTTGCCTCATTGGTGCCCGAGTGATTGGTTTTGGTTGCGTTGCTGCGTTATCTTTTATCGATGCTTTGCCTCGGCTTTGTCAGCTCGGATCCGGCGCTGTATAAGGAAACTCTAATCCCCTCTGTTGGTGTTGATTCAGTGAACCGATTGAGAAATTTGAGGGACTAGCCATCGAGCTAGAGGCTGTATTTCTTGATCTGGAGGCACTATTTTTGTTCTCTTATGCTGCTCGATGATGATTAAGTTGAATGAGGCAATATTAATCTGACTAGTTAGTGATTATCCTCTGTGAGTCAGCATTGTTTAGATTATTGTGTCTAAAACTTCAACTTGGCTTTTGTTGCTGCTGTATATGTGATATGCTATCCTGAGAATAGTTCCTTTCATGTGACTTGATTAACTTTGATGTCCTGGTCTAATCTGGAACTCAATTCTCACTGGTTTGGCATCACTGTCGTAGGCAAAATTATTGCAATTCTGTTGTTCAGTAGCTTTTCATCCATAATTGAGTATTAGTGAGTCAATTTTCTTAAACGGTCTTGAATCTGAATAGAGTCACTAATTTCAGATTGATATACACCGTGATATATTGCTGAAATTTGGTGTTGGAGGGCTTCTTTGAAGCAACCCATCAAGTTCTTAAACCGAGAGCATCTTGAAAAACCAAACATGAGTAGTATCTTGTTTTGGTTAATTCCTTTATTATCCATTTGGATGTCCTATTTATATGTGTTCATATCATGAATCTATGTGCTTATAAGCTTATACCTGTTGAATTCATGATCATTTCGTATGTTCTGGACATTGTGGATAAATTGTGCTTAGTCATATCTGGGTTAAGTCTATGTTTCATTATGCTCATACTGCTCTACATTCAGCCAAGTTGATTCAGTGAACCGATTGAGAAATTTGAGGGACTAGCCATCGAGCTAGAGGCTGTATGTGTGAGATTTCTATGTATATGTGAAGTTTGAAATGTATATGTATCATGTCAAATGAATATGTATCATGTGAATTATTCTAATTTCTGGTTAATTTTGAAATTTCTATTTTTATTGATTAGTTTCTATGTATATGTGAGATTTCTATGTATGTGTGAGATTTCTATGTATATGTGAAGTTTGAAATGTATATGTATCATGTCAAATGAATATGTATCATGTGAATTATTCTAATTTCTGGTGAATTTTGAAATTTCTATGTATATGTGAAGTTTCTACGATATGTGAGATTTGTATGTATATGTGTCCCTACAAGCCCCAAGAGGTAAGAAGCTTAAACTTGTCAGAATTTTCTCTTTTTTGTAACTCTCGGTATATAATGAATTTAATCTTGAAATTTCATACATAGGCTACCTATGTGTAAAATTGTAGGTTCAGATTCATTATATTCCGAAAGTTATAAAAAAGAGAAAATTCTGACAAGTTTAAGCTCTGGAGGAAGCCTATGGACAGTGGTATGCAGAAGAAGAAAGCAACCAATTCCATTTCAAGCGAGCCTACCTCCTCATGGCTTCGCCTCTCGGTGTACCGGACGCTCTCGTGACATCTATGCTTCTTGAACTTGCAGGGGCTTATTTTTTTAAAATCATTTTAGTGTGGAATAAGAATGATTCATTATTTTTTATTAAGCAAATATATTCTTAAGTATATATGAATTTTTTCATATTATTTTTTCATTTCGAGATGTATATGTATCATATGAATTTTTTCTAATGTATAAGTATCATTTTAAAGTTACATGTGCACATGTTTGTAGCATAAGGTCACAACATCACTTGATTTCCTCTCAACTCTAGCAAAATTACCATCGTATAGTATTTGGCCGATTTACATTAGGAACATCTTCGGCGTCGCCGCCCATCCTCTCTACCGTCTCTTCCCGACCGTCTTCCACGCCGTTTTAGAGTAGTACCATCAGCTTTACATGAAATGTGATCTATTTTTGTTAATTTTCAATGCTTCTTCTAGCCTAAGAAACGACGATGGACGAAGAAGAATTTATGAGAAGTTTGATTGCGGGATGTGATGATCATGAGACGGCGGAGCCTGCACCCGCCCCGATGGCTGCTGAGGCCACCGAGGCCAATGAGGCTGCAGAGCACGATGAGGCTGCAGAGCACGATGAGGCCGGCAAGGTAACAATCAGTCATGTTCATGATTGTCGGTTCCACTACCATGCTAAGCCAACATCCTGACCCGTTCATGATTGTACCATGCTTTCAGATCGGTCAACCAGGCAGGCAATCACGTCAGTGAGGTCCAAGCAAGAAGAAGAAGGCAAGACATGTTATCACCGAAGTCGGCGAAGACGGCCGACCTCTTGCACCCTCGGGGGCGCTTGGGCCGTTCAATTCGGCATGTGGCGTCCACGTTAGGGACCATGTGGCAATTAGTATAGCAAAATGGGATCAGGTCCCTCAAGATACGAAGAACATGCTTTGGAACGATGTGAAGGAGACATTCACCTTCCCCCAAGGGACCGAAGAGAAGGTGAAGAGTTACACTCTCAAGAAGATGGTGGTCGCATTCCAGACTTATAAAAAGAAGCTGAACACGGAGTATATCAAGAAGAATCAAACGCCCGACTTCAACAAGCACCCAAAGTTGCAACATCACTGGGATGCGTTTGTGAACTACAAGACTTCGGACGAAGGTCAAAGTTTGAGTGAGAAGAATAAGCTGAATGCACAGAAGAAGAATTATCACCACCGACTCGGCCCTGGTGGTTACCGCCATGCAATACCAAAATGGGAGAAGAGGGAACAGTACCTGCTAGCGAAGGGTATCGCACCCGCAACAATGGATTGGCCCGACAGAGCAAAGCATTGGTTCTATGCTTACGGTGGCGCCCTTGATGATAATGGCAATGCTGTGTTTGGGGAGGTGCTAAGAGATGTGGCCAGAAGGCTTGTACAGTCCATCGAGAAGTCTTCCCAGGGTAGCTTTGTGCCAAACAGGGAGAACGACGAGCTAACAAGGGCCTTGCAAAATCCAGAGCACCCTGGACGTACACGAGGCGTCGGCGCTGTCCCGTGGAAGGTTGGTTTCGCTAAGGACGCCGAGACCTATAGGAGTCGGGCGAGGAGCAAGGTTCGACAGACACAACAGCTTAGTGCGCATGAAGAACACCTGAATCAAACAAATGAGAGAATGCAAGAAGAGATCCGAAGAGAGGTGCAGCTAACCTTGAGCCAACAGCGCGAGACGGGCCAAGAACCTCCAAGTAATCCTAACATCAGCCCCTCCGGGCAGTGAAGCAGCTGCGCTTCCAGTGGGCTGCCAGAAGCGGACTTGAACAAGTATCCCGTAGACGACATCAGACAGCGGACACCTTGTGAGTTGCATATCCAAGCACGGAACCTTACCTTTAAGGCAGCCGATGGCATGGCTCACCCATTAGAGCCAGGGCAGCTTATCCATGGCCAACAAATACCGTCAGGATACTCCAAGGTCTCGATGGAGGAGGTCTGCCCAGGGTACGAGGATCTTGACCTCGAAATTCCTGGAGGTGACGGGACTACGAAGCTAGGAGAGGCAGTACACACTTTCATCCTGTGGCGTAAACGGTACATAATTTTTCGAGATAACATGGACGTGTCCTCTCCGCGAAGAAGCCCGAGAAGAAACCCGTCTCCTCCCAAGAACCTGTCGACTCCTACACCACCTCCTGTGCATATAAGCCCGACAAGAAGCCCGTCTCATATACCATCTCCTGCGCATATAAGTCCTGAAAGATGCCCATCTCCTCCCAAGAAGGCGCCGACTCCTACACCACCTCCCGCGCACATAAGCGCCACAAGAAGCCCGTCTCCTCCCAAGAAGGCGCCAACCAAGGGAAACAAGCCAGCTCGGCCAGTAGCTCCCAAGAAGACGGGGTCCTCCACCCAATCCAAGAAGTTGGTGAACTTCCGGCGGCCAGTATGATATGAACGATGAGGAGACCAAGAAGGTGGTAAAAGGAGAGGTAACTAAATTTCTTAAACCCAAGTCACCAGAGAAGAAGGTTCAACTCGCATGTAAGAATTTTATAAAGGCTTAATGACTATTAAAAATTTGAAGGATAAAAGAAATGCCTCGCCTAATCAAACTACGAGGCACATTGAGTAAGAAATGCCCCAAGAAGAAGATGTCACCGAGGGAAGGGTAAGGAGATGCAACAATTCTTCGATGAAACTCGCCTTAACGCAAATCAAATATTAGGCACGGAAAAGATTGAGGTTGCCCAAGTAAAATGGTTATTTAAGTGGGCGGGTCATTGGTCAGGCATGAGGAGCTGCCCCAGCTAATGACAAAGATGCGGCAATTTCATGAATGGTACTTGGACGCGACCAAGCATGGTCTCTGATGTTATTTGTCAAGTTTAAGCAAGAAGATTTTTTTCGCGGTGAAGGTAAATTTTTGTCGATCGACTACATATATGATCTATACAGACATGGCGCCCTCGGCGTGAGCTTGATGGGTTCTTGGACTCTGTAAGTGTCTTAATTATTTACAAAAACTATCGTGCACTTCCTTGTACTATACTAACTTGCAAGCCTAACTAATTTCTTATGTAGCATGGAGATACAAAGATGCCAAGGGATCGATTTTCGACATAGGCTTCATGGACCCGAGAGTTATCAACGAGACAACCGTTAGAGACCACCCAAGTGAAACAGAGACTAACGTATTCAATGCGCTAATGGGTCAAAGATATAAGTCAAAGATATATCTAGCCTACTCATTTGAGTACGTGTCTTCGTACCACCTCATTCTACTCCTTTTTCATAACACGATGTTAGAACTAATTAGTTATCTACGTTGACACATCTATGTATAGTTTTCACTAGATTCTTCTTATGATCGAGCTAGATCGTAGCTCGATCACAATTATGGACTCGCAAAGGAGACCAGTTGAAAAGTATCAAAACTTTATCGACATGCTCAACAGGTATTAATTCTTGTTCCTTTAATTATCGTACTAGTTCTATTTCCTTCAATTTGAAACAAATTCTAATCATGTACAATTCGTAATCACATGTGTAGTGCATTCACACGGTTCCGTGCTAAAAACGTGGGCGTATTCAAGGAGAAATTTGACATTACAATTGCCTCTCGTGTTCGTATATCATAATGCTAGCTTTTTAGTTAGTTAACTTAATTTCCTTGCATCCATTTCACGCTTTCAACTTTTTCCACCGCAGATCTTGACTCACCACGGGTAACAATTTATGCGGCTACTATGTATCTTAATTTATGCACACCCAAACCGAGCCATTAATCGCATGCTAAAAGGCAACAAGGGGGTGAGTAAATATAATTACTAGCTTTAATGATGTATAGGTACTCCTTATATCTTGTACAAATTCAAGTATTGATTAGTTAATGACTTAACGATAGGTTCCTCAATATTTGGCGGAACAAGGTTCGGAACTCTCACCGGCACGAGTGAGAGCAATTCAAGAACAACTCTGTAAGTTCAACCTTCATTAGTTATGGTTTTGGTGTTAATGACAAATCTAATATCCCTTAATGTGATTTTATTATTAATGACAAATCTTATATCGAGACTAACTTGTTTATTTAGAATATCTTTGATTAGTCTCATCGCATTAAAAGAATGGAAAACCCAAGGTATGTTTGCGTATCCATTCTAGTATTAGTTGCATACTTTGGAGTCAAGTTAAAATATGAATGTCCTCATTATATTAACCACAAAATGTGCATCATGTTTCCCAATCCACATATTACATGGATGCACACACTTAGGGGGAGTTTATAGTTTAACTTGAAAGTCTCTTTGTATTGATCTAATTCTTATTGATACATATAAGAATCAAGACAAAGAAACTAAATACATGAGTATATGAAAACTTGAGTAGTTAATATATACTCATATCAATTTAAATGATAATTTAAATTGAGTTCATTTGTCTTGTTAATCATTAAAGAACATTTCATCATGTGTTGATGGTGTTCCTTGATTAATTAAGGACAAATGAATAGCTCTTAAGTATAATAAAGCATGAGTTGCACTATTGTACTTAAGACACACTTAAATCATTCAAATTGATTTAGGTTGTGCTCAATTGATCTAAAGGCATCCATTATGTGTTAATGGAGTGCAAGAGATAATTGAGACAACCATGCATCTTGGACTAACAAGTTTTATGAGTTGTGATTGAGTTAGGTCCAAAGATGGATGAGATGATAAAGAAGAGGAGTCGAGTGATGATCCCAAGGAGTATCAAGTGAAGATCATAAAGACCCCAAAGGGGATTGCTTGATTGTGGCGAAGGTATAACTAGATAGGCTAAGGACTTTTGTAGTCTTTGAGTCTAGTTTTATCGTCGTACTATTAAGAGGGTTGTCTCTAACTTGAGCTTCATCATGTGTTAATGATCTCAATCTGCGTTCATGAAGCTCAAATCATTTGATTTGGTTTTTGCATAAGAGTTAACCATTTGGCATGTGTTGCGAATGGGTTAAGTTTATGCTTGGTTGTTATTGGTTTATGCTCGATTTGCATGTGTTGCAAAAAGGAAGAGCATATGCATTTGGTTTTCAGATAATGCTTTGATTTGCATGTGTTGCAAATAGGATAAGCAATATGCGTTGGCTTTTATGTGAAGTTCACTTTTGCATGTGTTGCAAATGTTGAAGCCTCATGTTTTGTTTTCATTTGCAAAACAATATTTCTTAATCTATGTGGTTTTGCATGGAGCTAAGTTTTGCATGTGTTGCAAAAGGTGAGAGCTCATGCATTGTGTTTTAGCTTGTGTCTTGATCATGTGTTGATCATCACAAAGGCTAAGTAAAGTTTATGGTTTGTGTTTGCAAAATGTGTTTTTGCAAAATGCTGTTTTGTTATTTGCAAATATGGTTTGCAAATAAGCTAGAGGTTATAGGTTTCAATCCTAGAGCATGTGTTGGCATTTGCAAATGTGTTTTGCAAAGTGTCGGGATCATGTGTTGATCCTTGCATGGCTAGAGGATTGATCTTATAGCTTTTCGGGTTATTTGCAAATGTGTTTTTGCAAAAGTTATTTTGATCATGAGTTGATCATCACATGGTTCAAGGTTGTTGACCCTTGCTAGCTTGTAGTCATGTTTTTGATCAAGTCTATGTGAAGTATTTCGAGAAAATCAGATGTTAGACTTGAATGACTACAATAGAGTTTAGTTTTGGTGATATTTAAAAATATCTATGGTCGATTAAATCTTGAAAATGGGTGGAGATTGTAGCCCTCGTGATAAGCTTCGCATAGAATCAAAAATCACCCAAATCGGAGTTCGGAGTAAAAAGTTATGAGTGTTTTAGCAACTGTAGCCGCGGTACTACCGCAAAAGAGGTACTACCGCCCGTAGGGGCCGGTAGTACCGCAAACACTGTAGCAACAGCTAGTTTTAGCTCGTTTAATGCCCGTTTTGCCCCCCAACGGCTAGTTTTCTTTGTGAGGCTATAAAAGGAGGTCATGGAGGGGCATTTGCTGGTTGCTAGAGTATATTGGGTGAGGTGGTTCATGTATTGAAGCTCTCATTTGTGTATTGGCTCTTGTGTGAGTATTTGAGAGGTGATTTGCATGTATTGCATTTCCGCAAGTTGTTCTTGAGCAAGAGTGAGACTAATTGCATGTGTTGCAATTAGAAGTGGGTTGAGAGTCTCTTGTGCATGTGTTGCACTTGAGGGAGGTCCTTGTGCATGTGTTGCACTTGGTGATCACCAGGAGCGCATTCGTTGTGCTAGGTGGAGTTCAAGCGAAGGAGCGACTTGTTACTCTTGGAGGTTGCCGACTCCTAGACGGCGTGGCGTCGTCGGGAGCTCTCAAGGTGTGAGAAGCCCGCAAGTTTGTGAAGGTTTGGGTTGAGCCTCACGGCATAGCGTGAAAACCACGACTAGTGGAAACGAGGCGGTGCTCGAGCGGAGCCGGTCCAAGTGGTTGGGCTTGCCTCAACGTGGACTAGGGAGACCGCAAGTCTCCTAACACCACGTAAAAATATCGGTTGTCTCTTTTACCTTCAAGCATTTACTTTATTGTATATTTATCAATTGCTTGATTATAATTAGAATTGCTTAGTATTGATTGTTTGCTCAATTTAGCAATTCTAGTATAAAGACATAATTTAGTTAGTGCACTAGTAAGCCTAGTTGATTTAGGCTTTAATTGTCAAAACCGTGTTTATCGCTTCCGCATATATCTTTGATTAGGTTTTGACTTAGGGGTGTATTAGAGCGAATTAGTTTAGTGAGTGATCGAATTTTGTAAAACGCCTATTCACCCCCCTCTAGGCGCATCCTCGATCCTACAAACTCGTCGGCTTTATTTATGATGAGGTCGTAAATCCGTATATGAAGTTTCACTTAACTAAATTTTAATGTGTGGTGCCCTTCGATAAGGACCCGTGAACTGTATGGAATTCGACATCTACGGCTACCAAGAGCGATATGGCGTAAAAGATCCCAAGAATGTATGAAAAAATACTAAAGTTGTAATTAAAGTTGTGTACATATATATTGACACATTAGACGATGAGCAGAAGAACAAATATGTGTACATATTTTAATACATTAGATGTAATTAAATTTGTTAAGAATGTTCAGTGATTTAATTATCAGGCAAAGTGCATGATTGATTATATGTGCTTTTAATTAGTTGTGATTTAACACACACACATATATATATATATATAATAGCTACTGGAGAAATAGACCTATATATATACAAAATATCGAGACTGTTGGAGAAACCAAGCAGATCGATGAGGGGTTCATTAGTACGGTTGGAGACACCAACCGCATCGATGAGGTCCTCGGGGTTCTTGACGCTACCGCCACGTGAATTCAAACCGCATCGATACTCTTTCATCTGGGTGAGTGAACCGACTATGCCCTTGAGCATCGGGCCCGGATGGCGCTTCTGCTCAAAACCCAGTACTAAAGGCAGTTTTGGACCGGGACTAAATGCCCTTTCCGTAGTAGTGATAGCTGCCAATTAACATTAAACCATTCTAGGGTGACAAATAAAATATGACATATAACATGGCAAGGTGGATGTAATTCTAGTGATCGATTAGCTATTCCCAATATGTCGAAAACAATTGATAATTTAAATATCATGCAATACATTGAGACAACATAACATTTAAAGCATAGGTTCAACATGATCAAAGCACGACTTGCCTTTGTAAAGCTCCAACTCCTATTTTGGACCCTATTCAAGTGCTGGCTCCTTGACAACAAACTCACCAGGCAACTCGACGTCTACGCGTATCGAGAGAGAAAGCAATAAATACACAAAAAGAGAGAAAAATCAACTCTAAAAATTAAATAAAATTCACTATTAAATAAATCTTGATTTTACAAATTTTTAGAAACTGGAATCACCTCAATCGGAGCTCAGATGCAAAAGATATAGCTATTCAAAGTTTGAAATAAATGAAAAATCAAAAAAAATAGAAATTCCAATTTGTTGAATTATTTTTATACGGAAAAATCAGATTTATGACATCAGCATGACCGAATGATGATGTCAGCTTGGAATTGAATTTTAGCCGAATTATTTTTCTTTAGAAAATCAAATTATGATGTCATCGGTGACGTCAGCAGACATGTGGCCCAATCGGGTGTTGACTCACGGTGCAACCAGAGGCTGACATGGGTCATTGGCGTATGGACTCGGTCCACGGCTAGTGCTAGTCCATGGTAGATTGTTGGCACTATGCCCGTGCATTAGCTGACGCAAGCCGTGATGTCAGTGGTGACACTCGACCCATCACGATGCGACATGCAGCGATTCACTAGTGGCGGAAATCCTGGTGCAATCTCATCCGTCCGATCTACTATGGAGCAACACACTTCTATGCCTTTACCGTTGGATCTAGATCCGACGGCAACACAAACGAAGTGGCGGCGCACACACGTGGCACAATCTAAACCGATCGACTCAGATCCGACGGCGACTGCAGGCTAACCAGCGGCGCACCTACGCGGCAAGATCCAAACCCTCTACCCTAGACGATGGCTAACATCTGAACTAATGCAATTCTACGTGATATAATCTAAACCATACGATCAAGATCTAACAGCTGAGGTAGAAGGAATTGTCTACTGTTGGTGATGTGACGCGGTTTGATCCTGGCTATTAGTTGAAGATCTGACAGTCGACAAAGCTCACAACGACGGCGATGGCATGGTGGGGTGGGTTCATCAGAGTTGAGGATGACGACACAACCAATGACGTATTGGGGTGACTTTGGCCACATGAGGGTGTGTGTTCGACGCGGCCCAACGTGAACGTTCGGAATCTACCTTCAGGCGCGGTGGAGCGGTGGAAATATGCAATGGCTATGGCTCTGGAACAATGGTGAGATCACACGGGCGAACGAGGGTGTCTCGGTGTGCGCAACTGGAACAGAAGATGTGGCAAGAGGTGAGGATCCCAACGGTGGCGGCGGCGTTTTAGGTAGGGTCTTAGGGAGGCATGATGGGCTAGGAGACCACAGCAGATTTAGTAGCAGTTGCGAAATCTGACGGGGATTCTGTTAGGTCGACGTGGCAGCATCCCCGACAACCACACGACGGTGGTCCAACAGCTCGCACGCGAGGGCGACGCGGAGGAAGCACGTTCATTGGATCGAGATCCGATAGTCGCTAGGCGGTAGGGTTAGGGTTAGGCACGGGAGCGGGCTAACGGGCCAGTGGCATAGGAGGAATGGGCCGGACCAGATGGGTTTTGACCTAAACTCTATTCCGACGATTTTAAATCAATTATGAATAAAAACAATTTAGATAAATAATTGTTGGTGTTTCGTATAACCGGCAAATAAATTTGTAGCTGTAGGGAGCCACGCGTTCCCTCTCCTTGAATGGTTAGATGCAGGGAGTCCAAGATTTATACTAGTTCGGGCCGAATATCCCTACGTCCAGTTCGTGGTGGTGGTGTTCGTATTGCTATGGAGGTGCAGCAGGCTGCACGGGGTTACAAGCAGGGGCTCAAGACAGGCCTTGAGTGCCCGTCCGAGTGAGAGGAGCGAGGGGTCGGAGGCTCGGGAGCTAGGAGCGTTCGCCTGAGTCGGATGAAGGACTCAATCGCGAAGTGTGGGTTGGTTATCAGTTGGAGAAAAGCAGCCCTTCCCGGAGGGCCCTGCCTCCCTTTATGAGGGGGCAGGTTACATGGGAGTTTAGAAAAAGGGTGAGGGTATGCAGCGTCCGGGAGTCCCGGTCTTCGGTCTTGGTGACTGACAGGTTCCTGTTTGCCCCACGTTGGGTCAGTAGACACAACGGATAGTGCTCCGTTGGGAAGGTGCGCGCCTGCCCTTCGGGCCTGTCAGACGGCGACGACGCGAAGAGACAGGTGCTTGACTCTGGTGGCCCGCTGACCGCCTAGGGAAGGAACCTCCCATCCCATCATAGCCGTCATGTCTGTGGGGCAGGCGACCAGCTTGCCGTCGTATGCCGACATGGCGAGGTCGTAGGGTCGAAGCTCGTTGGGGCCCTTGCCTGAGGCCAGGTCGGAGCATGCGGAGGCGTCGGACCCGGGTCTGGGTCGGAGACTGCAGAGGCGCCGGACCCGGGTTTGGGTCGGGGCCTACGGCGGCGTTGGACCCGAAGCCTGGTCGGAGTCTTCTCGGCGGGCTTGATCGAGGTTAGAGATCTTTGGGGACCTGACGAAGCATTCGGTTGAGGCTGGGCCCAGGACGGCCCAATGGGAATTCTGGCCAATGTTTGGCGATAATCCCATCGGTGAGGGACGGCGACTTGGGCAGCACTTCCTTCGATGCTCTGCGTCGCCGCCGACCGCGCCGCCATGTCCGAATGGCATAGAGAGAAGTGATCTTGAAATAGATGTATACTTTACTATGGGGTACCCCTGGTATGAGTATTCGTCAGTAGCCCCCGGGGCTATCCGGGAACGCGCGCGTTCCTGAATGGCCCATTTGCTCCGATGGCGCGATCTTCTTGGGGACTATCCCCCGACGCCGTGTAGCATGGCCACGGGCTTTCAAGGGGCAATGAAGGAATTCGCCGGTCGGTTGGCCTTGGTCAAGCGTGAGCTCACCGGTGGGTGTAGTTTCGAGCCCCGAAAGCGGTCTGAGAGCTGGTCGGGGGGTTACCTTGGTCGGTAAAGATTTGACTGGGTGAGGCGAGCGGAATCATTTGGTTGGACCCTCCAGCATGCTTGTTGAAGTCGGGCGACGGAGTCCGACCGACTTGATCGGTGAGATCCGACTAGGGGCGCGCAGGCGGAGTTACTCGGCTCCGAGCCCCCGAGTGGATCGGGAGGCTGGTCTGGTCGGTAGAGCCCGACCAATTTGGTCGGTCAGTCACGACCGGGTGCGCGCGAGCGCATCCGGTGGATGTAGCCCCCGAGCCCCCGAGCGGGTCGGAGAGTTGGTTGGGGGGTTATATTGGTCGGAACGCTGGTTTTACGTCTTAGCTGGACGCGGCCTTGCGGCAGGGGTGTCCGAATGCCTCAGCGAGGTTCTGGTTCCCGAGTGCTCATTTTACGTCGTAGCTGGACGCGGCCTTACGGCAGGCATATCCGAATGCCTCAGCGAGGTTCCGGTTCCCGAGCGCTTGTTTTACGTCGTAGCTAGACACGGCCTTGCAGCAGGGATATCCGAATGCCTCAGCGAGGTTCCGGTTCCCAAGCGCTTGTTTTACGTCGTAGCTAGACGCGGCCTTGCGGCAGGGATATCCGAATGCCTCGGCGAGGTTCCCGTTCCCGAGCGCTTGTTTTACGTCATAGCTAGACGAGTTAGTAGGGCTGGTTTAACGCCGGAGCTAGGCGAGTTAGTAGGGCTAGTTTAACGTCGGAGCTAGGCGAGTTAGTAGGGCTGGTTTAACACCGGAGCTAGGCGAAGGGCATCCGTCCATAGTCCTCTTCTAGCGAGGCTATCTGCGGGAGTAGTAGCCATTGTCATCCACGATATCGCCCGCCCGCAGTGTGGGTCTGGAGGGTGAGCAAGCGCGTGTTTACCAAGCGTAGGTTTGAACACCGTGCTCGTGGAGCTACTAACGGGTTATCCGAGTGGGTCCTAGAGATCACGCGACCTCCGAGCGGACGATCCCTGCGTCGGGTTGTTCGACCCGCTGGGTGCGACCCATAAAAAACCTTTCTTTACTCGTCCCGTATCGAACCCCGAGCTGTTCGTAACTCGGAGCGCAGCTGGCTGCTACCCTTTCGTGGGGCTTCACGGGAGAGCGTGAAGTATGGTCTCGGACACGAGTTAAGGCGATTGAGTCGTTCGCCAACTCAACTAGAGGCCCACTGGGAGCTCGCCCTGTCCTCGCCCCTTGCTCGATTTTTGCGCCGGGCGGCCCCGAATCCATTTGGTGGATTAGGGCTTTGGAACCCGTGATGGATCGGGTCCAAGCGCAAGTTGTAGAGCTCTCTCGCCACCTCGATGCCGTTTGTGGCCCGGTGGACTTTCATACCTGTTTTGGCCCAGTCGGCCCGGCCCGGAGGCGGAGATCGAGAGGCTGCGGGGCGTCTCGCCCGAAGCGATGCCCTGGTGCCTCCTGCTGGCATTTAATGTGCGTGAAGGAATTAAATGCGAAGGGGAATGATTGGGAGCGATACGTCTCACCAGCGGCGCGGCGTGGCGGCCTGACAGGACGGGCGGCGCTTCAACCGAAGTGATGTCCGCTTGACCAACGTCCGATCGGTCGACGCTTGTCTGGCTGCTGCATGTAGACTCAGTGCGCAGAGTGCTAGGGCACGCTCCTGCCTCTGCAATTGGCGCCTCCTGGCCTTCGCTTTCGCTCGAGATATCGTGGCTGCACGCGTTCCGATCGATCGTGGGTCGCCTGAAAGCACTTCCTTCTCTGACAAAGCACTTGTTTCGAGACCGTAGCCGTCAGGGCGTTTGCCGTAGTACTTGGGTCGAAAGGGTTATCGCTTGGGGAAACCACAGGGCCAGTCGGGTTGCTGACTCGTGTAAGCATGTGAACTTGTGGCCCCCAAGCGGTGCGTGGCGACCAAGCTTGTGGTCGGCACACAACGCTTGAACTTCGGGGATTCATGTGGAAACAAGAAGTTTTAGGGACAGAATCACCTTAACTTTTGCTCCTCATGTTGGAGACGATGTGTCTATTGGGACCCATGGCTCGGCTGTCCACCAGGGTGGCGAGGTAACGGGCCTTTCGCCATTTTGGGGCCGCCGCAGGCCCGTCCAGGCCTTTTTGCTGGGCCAGTGTGGCCGGTCCAGCCTAGGAGCTAAAACCGAAGAGCCGCGCTGCGCCCTGCCCGAAGCGAGTCCTTCCGCCCCCTGCTGTCCCATCGCATTTTAATGCGAAGTGGAGGGAGTGGAGAGAATGCGTCCCGTAACGCAGGATGTGGAGTTAATGCGCACGTGGCGCTCTGGCCGGGGCGACGCCCGCTTGGAGCGCTCCATCCCTCCTCTGCATATATATAGCATGAGGGGCATGAAAACGGGCACGCCCAGCCAGTTGCCTTTATTTGCTTGACGTTCCACGCTCTCCTTTGACACAAAAGGGGGCGGCTCTTGCACTTTGGATCGACGAATGGTGAGCGGCGGCGACGATCGGAGAGCCGGCAAATGGGAGACGGCGACAGACCCCCGGGGTTCGGACCCCAAGAGGCCCCGCGCTAGCGCTGGGTCCTCCGCCGCCGCTGCCTCGGGGGGCAGGATCACTCTGCCCTCGTTGATCTTCCGCATCAGGAACCCTCTTGCGGAGTGAGTCCCTCTCGCTTGGTCTCGGTACGGCTTTGACCCTGTCTTATTATCGCTGAGCTGCTTCTTTTTTCTCTCAGTACTTCTGGTTCGGGCTCGCGTCAACAATCCGTGTTTGATAATGGCCATTCTCCATCATTATCACGTTAATCCGGTAAGCGAAGCTTGTCATGCTAACATCTTCCGTAATGTCATTACATCCTCACTTAATTATTATCATACAAGTGTTAGGACATTTATTTTGCATGAGAAGGGAGTAACAAAATCCTAACAATCATTTTCCAAAATTGCACACATGTATTTTACCTTGGTCAATGACATGTGGGCCATGTTCATAAGAGAGAGGGGAGTAGGGCGCACATATCTACTATAACACTTCTTACTTTACTTACCTCTACCCACTTACCTAACATGTCAATGACACATGGGACCTACCTTGCATAGGAACTTGTGGGCTGCACATCCTCTCTATGACTTTTCTCAGTCCAATCACTTCTACCCACTCTTTTACTCACTCTATGACATGTGGGACCAAGCCCCACATGTAAGCATGAGTGGGCAGCCATATATAAGGTTCTCCACCTTGGTTTCTCCTCCCCACCTGCCCATTTGCTGCTCCAAATCCTGAAAAACAGCAAGCACTTCTTCTCCACCTCATGCCATTCTCCCCACAAATCCCCTCCAATCTTGAGCTTGAGCTTGTGCTTGTTATACCACCTTGAAGCCAAAATCAAGAGCTTCAAATCCATCCAAATGGATTCTTGAGGCACCAAGTTTTGGGTGATTGGTAATCGATTTTCCTTCTTCCCATATTCTGAAATTGTTGCCATTACGACTCATTTCTTCCTTCTCCATGAAATCCGTCATCACAATTTGAATCGGGTCGCGCATGTCGCATGGAAGCTTGAGGAGGAGGGCTAGTTGCTGTTGCAAGCACGAGCAAGTGAGGTCATCGTCATCTACACGAGCTAGGAGAAGGCGCACCACGAGAACCGGCGTTGCGACACCTTCTTGTCATTCCCTCGCCGAAACCAACCTTCCCCAAGTGCAAAAGCAATCTTGTAGTGGTAATATTCTGCCCTAGTTCATCCCTTTGAAACACTAGTCCATTCCTTTCAAGTGTAGAGGACAATAGACAAAATAGCCATTTTGAAATAGACTGCTCAACTCGGATACTCCGGGGATTTCATCCAGACACTCCGGGGATTTCATCCGGATACTCCGGATAGGGCAGAATACGCGAGACCGATGGTGTCAACCCGGACACTTCGGGGTTTTGTCCGGATACTCCGGATAGGGCAGACTGAGAGGGTCAACCCGGATACTCTGGGGTTAAAACCCGGATACTCCGGACATAATTCAATAAAAACTTTAGGACTTAAACTTTTGACGCAAAACTCAATTAGTATTTTCATATTACCATTAGTACTACCCATCATGAGCATTTCATGCATCTTTTAATCATGTGCACCATTGGAGTTCTTGAGTTGGTGTTTATGAATTTGGATTTTCTCGATTAGGTGTTGACGCTTCGGAAGGCACTCCCGAGTACGACTAGCCTTCGAAGTCAAGAACGAGCAGCATGGCACTACTTTACTCCTTGACCATGATTGCTCCTACTATTTAAAATTTAGATATTTGGAATTATTTTATCAATTGCATGCTTATTTTCAATTACAATTATGATTGGGTAGAATTCTTAGCTATTACCACATTGTGATGTTATCCCTTTAACGTGTTCTTTCCATGTTCCATTGTCGCCCTAGGTGGTTGGTTTATTGTTATTGTATATGGGTTCATGTGAAATGCTTAGCCATGCTTAGAACATCGTTAGAAACCGCGATAGATGGACTTAGTCCATTGGTCGCAATAATTGAGAATTATTATGATGATGATGGTTTTAAATGTTGGTTCATGAGTAGAGATGTTGGTTAAGGACCCTAAGGATGGAATCCTGGTGACGTCTCTTTGAGTAACTATCGTGCGAACCACACGCCATTTATGGGACCGACGTAACCAAGTACTTGTGTATGACTAGGGTGTGTAAACCATGTGCACTCGAAATTCCTTAAGCTTAGTGGAGCATCAAGGAATGTCCACCGGGATTCCTTGGGCTTAGTGGAGCGCCAGGGAATGTCCTCGGAGTCCCTCGAACTTTGTTGAGTTGGGGATATCCAACAACGGGTGTACTCCTTGATCCACACACACCGGGCACTGGGCACGCGGGATCGAAGGTCACAGTCACCCGGATGGTTTAGATACGCTACCATGCATACTGGAAAATGGTTTGTCACGTTCACCTCGGCCGACACATCAAAGGAAATGTGTTAATAGCTTGGCTTACGAGTGTGACGTGTCGTGTGGGTAAAGTCGTATCTCTGCAGAGTTTAAACTATTCGAATAGCCGCGTCCATGGTTAAGGGCGATCACTTGAACTGTCGATCCGGGCGTAGTATTAAGGACTTGGTAAGAATGCGATGAGAGTGGGAAAAGAGACACAAGTATTGGAGTACTTGTGTGTGTAGTCGAACATGAGCGATGGAACTCATGGTTCAGAGAATGCTTGAAGGCCTGATACAAATGTGATTATGATGATGTTATGTTATGTATTAGATTTTGCAAATGTTTATTAAATGCAAATTCTTATCAATCTATACATGCTTACGATTTATCCCAAATATTGCTTTATGCTGAAATTGCAATTTTGCCTTCCTTTGATGTAGCAACCACATGTAGCTAGAAATCAACATGCAATGTATATTATTGTGCGAGTACACTCTTTGTACTCAATCGGATTGTCCACTTGCTGCAGGTGAGGATGAGGCACTGCCCGGGGACTTTTACTGGGCAGATTTCGATAATTCTAACGTTTAGTCGCCGTTCTTGCCCCAGTTGGTTGCCTGAGGGTTTGGGGGCATGCCATGCTGGCCCTTTTGTTGTTTATCTTATGATTTCCGCTCCTACTTGATGTAATAACTCTAAATATGTCGTTATGGACAGCAGTCCTACTTTTGGAATGTAATAACGTTTATGCTTCTGATAATTGTGTATGTGTTGTGATGTCAACTGTTGGATGAGAATGCTCGTGTTGGCGAACTATCCTAGGACCAACACGGGTATAATCGTGGAACGCCCGAGGTTCCCTTGATTCACTTGAGATGTACCGCGCATTTGGGTGAATCAGTGGAGTCCCGGGGACGGTTCCCCATAGTTAGATTTTCAAAATGAAATATGGAATGGGTGGCTGTGTGCCAAAGACTAATGAATCAAACTTAGGGCTGTGTGCCAAACTATTGGAAAAGAATTAAGAAATTAATTATTATAATAATGATTTTACCGCTTTTAATCTAATAGGATTATCTGTTAAAAGAAATGTTGCTTTATGCAAAATAACCACTAAGCCTTTCCCTTGGAATAAGCCATGCATGTAGTAATAGAACTGCATTGTGCATGACTTGTTGAGTATGTTGTATACTCACCCTTGCTTCAACAAAAACCTCAGAAGAAGAAGCAACACCAGCTTGGGAGGAGGAGTTTAACGAAGGTCCGGAGAATTAGGGTTGAGCCTAGTCAATTGCCTGCGGCAATATGAGGGGTTCATTGCTTTACTTTTGCTTTCGCTATCGAACTCAATGCATTGTGTTATTTACAGCCCTGCGTGGCGAATTATTGTAAGGAGATCATAAGGTCATGTAACTCGTTTATATTCTTGTTTGAAGTACTTTATTACTATTTCCGCTGTGTATGATTGTGGTACTTCGACCTGTTTATCCTGTGTGCACTAGCGTGATCCTGGACTAGTGCAGAATACACAGAGGGTCCGGATTTGCACATTCGGGTCCCGACAGAGTTGGTATCAGAGCCATACTGACTGTAGGACTTAACCCTAGTTAGATTGGCCATTCTAGAAAGGATAAAAAAAATTAATTTCTAAAGAATAAAATTTGGGCAAGAATAATCAATGAAATTTTGACTTATCCTTTCTTCCTTACTTCATACCTATGCTGCATTTTGCTATTACTTTTGTATCCTTTTAAAATTTTAGTACTGACGAGTTGATTTGGCAGATGAGGATGGTTCACTCCTTCGGCGAGCGTCACGGAGGTTACGCAGCGGAGCTTTGGAGGATGCTCCAGGTGCTTGGAGGTTTTGACCGCCCTCTTTACCGGTCTCCCACCTGGGTGGTCAACGGCATCAACCGCGGCTGGGAGACTACCTTTACTCTGTATGCGCGGGAGAATGCTAGTGCCAGTCGTTCGCTCCACCTCGTGGTGAAGCGAGCCAGCTACGAGGCGGGCATTCAGGAGTGTGCCTGGCTAGCGCTTCGGAAGATCAGCCGTGACTACGGCTACGAGCTGTGGGACACTGCTTTTCGTGTGCACCCACACGCGGGTGGACCCATCCAGGCGCGCTTGGAGCTGGAGGACGATGCTGCTGTCGTCCACCTGGGATGGTTCGCTGTGGCCCAGGAGGAGGCCATGGACGTGGCTACGTTAGAGCTGATGTCAGTGTACCACACCTTGGAGGAGATAGAGACAGCCCTGCGAGAGACCAGGATGCACGCAGTACAGAGGATCGCCGAGTTAGAGGAGGCCCTCTACGGTCACGGGGAGCCTGAGGCCATCATGGAGCTTGACGACAAGGACGAGGAGGAGGAGCCAGCGGAGCAGGAGCCCGAGCCAGAGCCTGTGCTAGAGGATCAGCAAGCAGTGGTGCCCCCAGCACCAGTGGGAGGGCATGGGGATCAGTTTGCCCCAATGCCAGCTCACCCGCCAGTGTACGTGATAGGCGAGCCACAGCCAGGATGGATTGAGGACTGAGATCTTGTGGTCGATTAGTTGTTGGAATTTTTGCGTTGAGACTCAATTGTTATGAGTCGCGTCTTTAAAATTCAAACTTAGTTGCGCCATGCTATTGTAATGAACTATTTGGTTTGATGCTGTGATTGCTGGTATGGTTGCAAGGCCCTTAGGCCCTTGTAAGCGACCATACCTATTTATTGTCTTTGAATGGATGTTTAAGGATTTAAGTTACACCTATTTCCCCATATAAGTTCTTCTACTTGCCTATTCCTTCCCTCTCATCTCTAAACCGTCGAAGCAATCGGCAGATGGTGAACACTCGCAACACTGGAGCCGGAGGCAGTGGTTCACGTCAGGGAGGCAGTCAAGGCAATGCATCACTTCCTCAGGCAGCACCACAGGTGGACATGCAGAATCTGGGAGCTTTTCTCGCGCAAAGACAAATGATTAATGCAGACCATGATATGGCCGTCTGACAAATCAACACCCAAGCAGCCGCCAACAATCAAGCTATTAACAATGGGCCACATCCCTACTCGAGATTGTCCAAGTTTATGAAGACACGTCCGCCCACTTTCTCGGGCAACGCTAGTCCGTTAGAGGCAGATGACTGGTTAAGAACTATCAAGAGGAAACTACATATAACACAGTGTGATGGAAACGAGAGGGTGCTTTATGCCTCTCATCAGCTAGAAGGAAAAGAAGCTGAGTGGTAGGAAAACTACCACGCATCGTAGGAAAACCCACAGGAAATCACCTGGGAAGAATTTACCATAGCCTTTCGTCAATACCACGTACCAGAAGGTATTATGGAACTAAAAAAGGAAGAGTTTAGAGCGCTGAAGCAAGGAGGCCAGACAGTGGCCGATTATTTGATTAAATTCACTCAACTTGCACGATACGCCCCAGAGGACGTAGCAATAAACAAGTCTAGACAATCCCGCTTCATGAAGGGCCTTCACACTGGGTTGCAGGTGGGGTTGATTACCCACACCTTTCTGGATTTTCAAGAATTGGTAAACAAGGCACTTATACTGGAAGACAAGCGCAAGGAGCTAGACGATAATCGCAAACGCCGCATGGCCCAGCAGGGAGGACGCCATGGCCAGCAGAAACCAAGGATGATACCCCAACAGTTCTCCAGGTTCCAATAGGGAAACATTGTCAGGACACCATCGCTGATGCCAAGACCAACAGGACAAAACCCCCAGACCCCAGTCAGAGCTAACACTCAGAGTGGAGTCAACCAGTAGATGTCAGGAAGACGCTGCTACAATTACAATGAGACAGGGCACTTCGCTAATGTTTGCCCCAAGAAGGGAGGTGTGACACCCGTACGGTTCAACTTAGGAAACACGCCTGCAAGGATCCCTACTCAAGGTGGGAGCAGAGTACCTACTCAAGCTGGATCCGCACCCCAATCAATTGCAAGAGGCAGAGTCAACCATGTCACGGTAGACGAAGTTCAAAACGCCACGGATGTAGTACTGGGTAAGTTTCTAGTCAACTCAGTCCCAGCTACAGTTTTATTTGATTCAGGAGCTTCACATTCCTTTGTTTCTCGAGTTTTTGCTGTGCAAAATGAATTGGGTGTTGTCAACCTTAAGAATACGCTTATAGTCCAATCCCCTGGATCAGAACTTCGATCTAAGATCGGTTGTTCTGGAGTTAAGCTAGTAATAAAAGGTGTCGAATTCCTAGCAAACCTTATTATATTAGATACCCAAACCCTAGACGTGATACTAGGAATGGATTGGCTGTCTAAGCACAAGGCTGTATTAGACTGTGGACGAAGAGTCGTGTCTATAGAGAGCCCTGAAGGCAAGAAAGTTGAATTTCAAGCAACGGCGATTCGAGAAGGGCAGTTATTGGTAAACAGTCTAGAAACCATCAGTTTGAAGGATGTACCAGTGGTCAGTGAGTATCCGGATGTTTTTCCCGAGGAGTTACCTGGAATGCCACCAGACATGAACATAGAGTTCGTAATTGACTTAGTGCCTGGAACAGCACCAATAGCAAAGAGACCATACCGGATGTCCACCGAGGAGTTCGCAGAAATGAAGAAGCAGATTGAGGAACTATTAGAAAAAGGATTCATCAGGCCGAGCTCATCACCATGGGGAGCACCGGTTCTGTTCGTTAAGAAGAAATATGGGAGTTTTCGGATGTGTGTAGATTATCATGCACTTAATGAAGTAACGATAAATAATAAATACCCATTGCCCAGAATATATGACTTATTTGATCAGTTAAGAGGTGCAGGAGTTTTCTCTAAGATTGATCTTAGATCAGGATATCACCAGCTGAAGATTAAGACAGAGGACATACCAAAGACTGTATTTTCATCAAGATATGGGCACTATGAGTTCACTGTTATGTCGTTTGGATTGACAAATGCACTAGTATATTTTATGAACTTGATGAACAAAGTTTTTATGGAATATTTGGACAAATTTGTAGTTGTGTTCATCGATGATATCTTGGTTTACTCAAAGTCGAACAAAGAGCATGCCCAACATTTGAGATTAGTTTTGGAAAAATTAAGAGATTAACAGTTGTTTGCTAAGTTCAGTAAATGTGATTTCTGGAAAAGTAAGGTAGAATTCCTAGGGCATGTAATGATGGCCGAAGGAATCGCAGTAGACCCAAGCAAGGTAGATGTAGTACTGCATTGGGAGCCACCAAAGATGATGACCCAGATTCGTAGTTTTCTTGGGATGGCTAGTTACTATCGCCGATTTATAGAAGGATTTTCGACAATTGCTAGACCTCTCACGCAACTGTTGAAGAAAGAGAAGTTTGTCTGGACACCAGACTGTGAGAAGAGTTTTCAGGAATTGAAGAAAAGGCTGACTTCAGCACCAGTGTTAGTTTTGCCAGATGTGCACCAAAGCTTTGATATATATTGTGATGCATCATGGCAAGGACTTGGATGCGTGTTAATGCAGAATGGAAAGGTAGTGGCTTACGTATCAAGGCAATTAAGGCCACATGAAGGGAATTACCCGACGCATGATCTAGAATTAGCAGCTGTAGTGCATGCCTTAAAGATATGGCGTCACTATCTTATTGGCAATAGATGTGAGATATATACAGATCATAAGAGTCTTAAGTATATCTTCACCCAATCTGACCTAAACATGAGGCAAAGAAGGTGGTTAGAGCTCATTAAAGATTATAATGTGGGGATTCATTATCACCCCGGTAAAGCCAACGTAGTGGCTGATGCCTTGAGTCGGAAAAGCCATAGCTTAAATGTGTTAGTAGAAGAGAGTCAGACAGAATTGTGCAAGGACCTTCAGAGATTGAAATTGGAGGTTGTTTCGGAAGGATTCGTAGCTGCTTTAGAAGTAAAGCCTACCTTGGAGGATCAGATTAAGGAAGGTCAGAAGGATGATGAGAAGATCGAGCGAATCAAATCCAAAATGAAGGAAGTCCAAGCAAAGGAATTTGACCTGGATGATCAAGGTACTCCATGGATGAGAGAGCGCATATGTGTACCCAATAAAAAGGAGCTCAAGAAGTTAATATTGGAGGAAGCTCACGGCTCCAAGTATTCGATTCACCCAGGAAGTGCGAAGATGTATCAAGACTTGAAAGAAAGGTTCTGGTGGCCGAATATGAAGAGAGAAGTAGTTGAGCACGTAGCACTATGTGATGTATGCCAGCGAGTCAAAGCTATGCATCAGAGACCAGCAGGACTGCTGCAGCCATTAAAAGTACCAGAGTGGAAATGGGAGGAAATCGGAATGGATTTAATCACCAGTTTGTCGAGGATGCAAGGAGGTTATGACTCCATGTGGGTCATAGTGGATCGTTTGACAAAGGTCGCACACTTCATACCGGTAAAGATGACCTATTCAGGAGATAAACTAGCAGAGCTATACATGGCAAGGATCGTTTGCTTACATGGAGTGCCAAAGAAGATAGTATCGGACAGAGGTACCCAATTTACCTCAAGATTTTGGGATAAGTTGCGTACGGCAATGAGCACCCGTCTGAACTTCAGTACGACTTATCATCCGCAAACAGACGGGCAAACGGAAAGGGTCAATCAGATATTAGAAGATATGTTAAGAGCTTGTGCATTGGCATATACGACGTCTTGGGATAAATGTTTGCCATACGCAGAGTTTAGTTACAACAACAGCTACCAGGCCAGCCTTCATATGTCACCTTTTGAAGCGTTGTATGGTTGATCTTGTAGAACGCCGTTGAATTGGAATGAGACCGGTAAGCGTCGTGTCTTCAGACCAAACATACTCCAAGTAGCCGAAGAGCAAATAGCGCTGATTAGATAAAGGTTGAAAATCGCACAGTCAAGGCAAAAGAGCTATGCGGACAATCACCGCAGGGATTTAAGCTTTGAGGCTGAAGATTTTGTATATCTCAGGGTTACGCCTCTTAAGGGAGTACAAAGGTTTCACAAAAAGGGGAAACTTGCACCAAGATATGTAGGACCATTTAAGATCATAAGCCACAGGGGAGAAGTCGCGTATCAACTAGAGTTACCATAGTCATTGGCAGGAGTACACAACGTCTTTCATGTATCGCAACTCAAGAAGTGTCTCCGAGTGCCTGACAAGCAAACACCCCTGGAAGCAATCGAACTACAGGAAGACTTGACTTAGAGAGAGCAACCGATAAAAATTCTGGATACAGTGGATCGAAAAACAAGGAGCAAGACCACCCGTTTTTGCAGAGTTCAGCGGGGCAATCACACAGAAAGTGAAGCCACATGGGAACGAGAGGAAGATTTGAAAAAGGAATTCCCGAACCTATTCTTTAGTTAAGCTTCGAATCTCGAGGTCGAGATTCTGTTAAGGGGGGTAGGTTTGTAACATCCTGAAATTTGACCTAATTTAAAATTTTGAAGTTATTTGAATTTTTGTGGATTTTTGGGATTTATTTGAAATTAATTGAGTTTAAATTAAATTTATCCTTCTCTTGAATAATTAAATTTCAGAAAATTAATTATTAAAAATAAATAAAAATATTTTATTTAAGCTTTAAATGCCCTAAAATATTTTCTAGAATTATTTTAATTGTTAAAACCGGAAAAGTGCTTAGCTATAGTGTCGGGCCGAGCCCAACACTGTGCGTGCCGGCGGAAACCCTAGTGCCGCCCGTTCCGGACCATTCGATCTCAATCCGATGGCTGAGGCTGGGCCGCATCATCTGCTCTCGAGGACCGTTGGATCTCAGTAACTTGAACTGCCAGGATTTCGCCACGTAGCGCTGGGTGGCCGAACCGTTATTCACCCTGGGCCGTTGGATTGCGATCGGACGGTGAGGGTTGATCGCGTCGCATCGGGAGGGAGCGACTGCCGCACCGCCATCGCCCGTTGGCCGCCGAGATATGTCAGAGGATATGAGCGCTTTCCAAGGCCTATCCGAGCGGGAGATATAGCCCTCTGCATGCAGCACATCGTTCCGCTCATTTTGCACCCTCTCCCGCACGCTGTCACACATCGTAGCTTTCGCTCGAGCTCGCCGGAGTAGAACCCTTCCTCTCCTCGGTTTCCCTCGTTTTCCACTGTCGTCCGTCGCTCTCCGCCGCAACCAAGGCTTGTCCCGAGTTCGCCGTGCCAAGACGCGTCAAGTGGACCACCTCTTCACGCCGAAGAAGACCCGTAGCGCCGCCGAGCCAGTCGTCTTCTTCGTCTCCGGTCTTCTGAAGCTGCCGCGCCACCGCCATCGACCGCGAGCTCTCCTGACCGTCGGATCTACATCCATAGCCTAAGGTAAAGCCACGTGTACTCCTTTTTGAATCAGGCTGAAACAGTATTGGTAGATCTTGGCCGTTAGATCTTAATCGTGCGGCTCTAGTGAGGCCACGTAATCATATAGGTTACGTTTAAAAATGGCCGTTAGATCTTGTCTCAACGGTGCAGATTTCATCGCATAGATCAGTAGTGGTAGATTGTGACCGTTATATCTTGGATGATCGGCTTAGGTTAAGCCACGTAGGCATGTGAACAGGGTATCGCTCGGGTAACCGCCGCCGTTGGATCTTCATCCAACCGCACCACCCGTGTGTCCACGTAGCCAAGGTCGACGCGTTTGATAATGGCCATCGGATCTTTAGATCAGTGGCTGAAATCTTGCCACGTAGCCATCCAAAAATCCTAGCCGCCGCCGAGGCATGATCGGACTGTTGAAATTCGAACGTGCGGTCAGGAAAGTGCCACGCCGCTGCTGAAAACTCCATTGCGTTGTTATATACCGACCGTTGGTTTAAATCCAATGGCCGGGAAAATATGTGTCGGCGTGGACCGGTCGGAATCGTGCCAAGTGTCGCCACCTGAGCGGGCCGTGCACTGTTCCGCCGGGCCAACTTGTTAGAGGGATGACCGCCGTGTGTGCTAACGTCAGCATGACCTCACCCGAGGGGCCCACGGGTCAGTGACCGAGCCGATGTGGCTGGCTCCTGTGCTGACACGTGTCAAGCCGAGGGATTTAATCGGATTTCCAGTAGAAAAATAAATGGATTAATTCGGTTTTTCTTTTATTAGATTTTCCAAAACTTATAAATGCTATAACTTTTGCGTCTTAGCTCCGATTTGAGCGATTCCAGTTCCTAAAAATTTGTAAAAATGTGAACTATTTATTGGTAAATTTTATTTTATTTTTAGTGTTAATCTTGCTGTCTGTTTATGTATATTTATTATATGTACGTTTATTCCGAGTAGACTCCGAGTTGCCGGGAGCAGTCGTGGAAGAAATCGAAGACCCATCGCAAGTTTCAGATCAGGATCAACTACTTTTCGAAGGCAAGTCATGCTTTGACCATATTGCCCCTAGATTTTCAAATGTATTTTAATTCAAATTATGCATGCTATGTTAACAAAAAATAACATTGAATAATTTGGGAAAAATAGATAATGCACCTACCTTGTTTATGTCACCTTGTTAATATTATTTGTATGCCCTGAAAACCTTGTCACCCTAAGATATTAAATTGGGTTGGTTGCTAATATAAAGCCAACACGGGAGGCTAGACCGTGACTAGTGCTTAGTCTGCTTGTATGCGCTGAAGGACTTTCACATTGCAAAAGAATATTGACTAAACAAATATGGAACGCATTTTGGAATGTTGCGATGATGTCATGAGATGGAATTGGGGGTAGCGACCTGTGTGGTTCTACTCGTGCAATGAAGTGGGCATTGGCATGTGTTGCATAAATGCAAACTGGGGTGGGAAATGATTTGGACCGAGGCAAGTGGCGAGAAGGCTTCGTGCCAGGTGGGCCTGTGTGGCAACGGGATGTACTAAAGATTGTAAAGGCTGTGTGCCAAGAAATATAAAATGGATGTCTTGCCCGGGACAGTTAAGGACTTCACCTTGCGAGCCTTTGAACTGAGTTACTCGTACAACCACTTGTCTGGAATGGGACAGACCTAGTTTAGTAGGGTTCTGATATCTTTCCTTTGACACCTCGGGGTGACAGTTACACAAGAGTGTAATCGTGCGGGGGAGCGTACGTGTGCTACGGCTTGGTACCCATCCAACTGTATTCGCATGTTCTAAACTGGGGAGTATTAGAAAGGCAATACTGGAGAGGTTCACAGGTTAGGTGTTAGTCTCTGAAAGACTTTGTTGCAATCAATCACCTGTGTGGTGAGCGACTGTATCCTGTGGGTAAAGTGTACATCCTCTGCAGAGTGTGTGTTAAATCTATTCGAATAGCTGCGTCCGCGGTATTGGACAATGCTCAGGGATTACAGTCAAGGGTTAGATTTTCAAAATGAAATATGGAATGGGTGGCTGTGTGCCAAAGACTAATGAATCAAACTTAGGGCTGTGTGCCAAACTATTGGAAAAGAATTAAGAAATTAATTATTATAATAATGATTTTACCGCTTTTAATCTAATAGGATTATCTGTTAAAAGAAATGCTGCTCTATGCAAAATAACCACTAAGCCTTTCCCTTGGAATAAGCCATGCATGTAGTAATAGAACTGCATTGTGCATGACTTGTTGAGTATGTTGTATACTCACCCTTGCTTCAACAAAAACCTCAGAAGAAGAAGCAACACCAGCTTGGGAGGAGGAGTTTAACGAAGGTCCGGAGAATTAGGGTTGAGCCTAGTCAGTTGCCTGTGGCAATATGAGGGGTTCATTGATTTACTTTTGCTTCCGCTATTGAACTCAATGCACTGTGTTATTTACAGCCCTGCGTGGCGAATTATTGTAAGGAGACCATAAGGTCGTATAACTCGTTTATATTCTTGTTTGAAGTACTTTATTACTATTTCCGTTGTGTATGATTGTGGTACTTCGACCTGTTTATCCTGCGTGCACTAGCGTGATCCTGGACTAGTGTAGAATACACAGAGGGTCCGGATTTGCAGATTCGGGTCCCGACATCTGTCAACGTAGCTTGTCGGCCCGCCGAAGATCATGAGGCAGCCGTCGGGTTCAGGGAACTCGGCGTCCGCCCCCTTCTCCCCGGCATTAGGTGTCGCATGGGTCCTGCTTCTTTCCTTTGCTCCGCATGGGGGCTTCGGAAATGAAGCGCTTGCAGTGTCCACATCCTCAGACTTGTGCCGACGGGTACCGTGATGAGGACACGGCTGTCCATCACTTTCGAAGTGTTCATTTGCTTGTGCGTGCGGTTCTTTGCTTAGCAGGGTGGTCGGCGGACGCAACCACGTGGCCTTCATGGCCCTGCTTCCCCTTCCGCTTCCGTTTGTCGGAGCGGTCAGAAGGGGCGTCGGCCTCGGCACCGGACTCACACTTGGCCTTCCCTTTGTCGAATATGGCCCCCACGGCCTCCTTGCCGGAGGCGTGGTTGGTGGCGATGTCCAGGAGCTCTTTGGTGGTTTGGGGCTTGGCGCAGCCCAGCTTGTGGACCAGGGCTTTGGAAGTGGTGCCATAGATGAAAGCCCCGATGACATCGGCGTCGCATATATCGGGGAGCTCATTGCATTGCTAGGAGAAGCGCCGGATGTAGTCCCGGAGCGTCTCCCCTAGCTGCTATTTGCAGCCTTTCAAGTCCCAGGTGTTTCCAGGGCGCTTGTAAGTGCCCTGGAAGTTACCGACGAAGAGGTTCTTCAGGTCGGTCCAACTCCTGATGGTGTTTACGGGCAGGTACTCAAGCCAGGCTCGAGCTGAGTCTGCGAGATAAATGGGGAGGTACTAAATGATAAAGAGATCATCAGTAGCTCCCCCGGCCCGGCACGCAAGCCGGTAATCTTCTAGCCAGACACCGGGGTTTGTCGCCCCAGTGTACTTGGCGATGTTGACGGGCGCGCGGAACTGGGCAGGGAAATCTGCGTGGTGGATCTCTTGCCCAAACGCCCGAGGCCCGGGGCCGTCGGGGCTTGGGCCGCGGTCGCAGCACCGGCCGCTGTCGACGGTCCGCGATCGGGCTGTCTCGTCGATCATCCTCCTACGCGCCTCGATGGTGTCGCGGACGTCGCGATTATCTCCCTGCATCGGCAAGACCGAGTGCGCGAGGCCTGGGGCCGCTCAAGGAGCGACGCCGTCTTCGCTGGACCTTGCTGGTCTCGTGGAGTGGCATGACTTGGGCGGCTCGAGGAGGCCCCCGAGTGATGGGAGCCGGAAGCTTGGGCATGCTGTACGGCAGCACGCTCCACCAACCCCCGGAGGTTCTGGTACTTGAGCTTGGCCTCTGGGTCCTCTGGCACGGGAATGCCGCGAAGCAGTATTGCTACTGCGGTGACATTTTGGCTGGCGTGGGGGAAGAACGGGAGACCGTTGGATCCCTTGGCCAGTTGACATTAAACCTCGTGCGCGCACACGCGCGCCAGACACGTATGAGGGCTCAGGCTGGCGCCGCCCCAGGTCAGTATAGAGTTTGTCCAGCTGGGCCTTTTGAGCCTCCAGTTGCTCACGCTGCTGCTGGAGCTCAACACGGCAAGCCTGGAGGTCCTCCTCCACCGCCTGCACCGCGGCGCGCTGGGCGGCGGTTGTCGATGTCACGGGAGTTCCGACCAGGTCGCCTGTTCCCGCCATATTGCACTCGCGAGAGCACAACGCGTCGGGAGTACATTCCGCGTTGGAACTGGAGTCGCTGCTGGACGAGTCCTCCAACAGTTCATGGATGGAGGCTGGCGCATAGCTAGCCATCGCTACGAGCCGTGAGCCTGCGGGGGGCGATATCGCCGCCGACGCAATCCTATGGGCGCCGCCACCAGGCATGGCGCAGTGCTGAACGGGTTCCGACGTCGGGGTCCGCGCAGGGGCCCCAAGCCGAAGATCGCCAAAGACGTCGGTGATGGAGTCTAAGCTCCTGGAGGGAGTCTGGGCCTGGAGGGTGGCGGGGACGAGCACGAGCTCACCCGCCGGAGTGGCGACGAAATCGAGAGAGCCAAAGCGGATCCGGCCCATTAACGCAGACGTGCCGTCATTGGTGAAGAAAGCCATCAAGAAGGCAAGCGGGAATCCGGAGATGATAATGACACACGGAGCCCCTACCTGGCGCGCCAACTGTCGGTGTCTCGTATAACCGGTAGATAAATTTCTAGGTGTAGGGGGCCGCCCGTTCCCTCTCCTTGAATGGTTAGACGTAGGGAGTCTAAGATTTATACTGGTTCAGGCCGAATATCCCTATGTCCAGTTCGCGGTGGTGGTGTTCGTATTGCTATGGAGGTGCAGCAGGCTGCACGGGGTTACAAGCGGGGGCTCAAGACAGGTCTTGAGTGCCCGTCCGAGTGAGAGGAGCGAGGGGTCGGAGGCTTGGGAGCTAGGAGCGTTCGCCTGAGTCGGATGAAGGACTCAATCGCGAAGTGTGGGTTGGTTATCAGCTGGAAAAAAGATGCCCTTCCCGGAGGGCCCCGCCTCCTTTATATAGGCGAGGGCAAAGTTACACGGAGTTTAGAAAAGGGTGAGGGTATGCAAGATCCGTAGTCCGGTCTTCGGTCTTGGTGGTCGACAGTTCTGCTTGCCCCCCCCACTGGTCGATGAACACAACGGATAGTGCTCCGTTGGGAAGGTGCGCGCCTGCCCTCCGGGCCTGTCAGACGGCGACGGCGCGAAGAGACAAGTGCTTGACTCTGGCAGCCCGCTGACCGCCTAGGGAAGGAATCTCCCATCCCATCATAGCCGTCATGTCCGTGGGGCAGGCGACCAGCTTGCCGTCGTCTGCCGACGTGGCGAGGTCGCAGGGTCGAAGCTCGTTGGGGCCTCGCCGAGGCTAGGTCGAGCTCATGGAGGCGCGGACCCATGTCCGGGTCTGAGCTCGCAGAGGCGCCGGACCCTGTCTGGTCGGGAACTGTGGGGCGCCGGACCCGAAGCCTGGTCGGAGTCTTCTCGGCGGGCTTGATTGAGGCCGGAGATCTTTCGGGACCCGACGAAGCATTCGGTTGAGGCTGGGCCCAGGACGGCCCATTGGAAATTCCGGCCAATGTTTGGCGATAATCCCATCGGTGAGGGACGGTGACTTGGGCAGCACTTCTTTCGATGCTCTGCGTCGCCGCCGACTGCGCCGCGATGTCCGAATGGCAGAGAGAGAAGCGATCTTGAAATAGATGTATACTTTGCTGTGGGGTACCCCTGGTATGAGTATTCGTCAATAATCAATGGCCAAATAAATAGCAAGAAAATTAGAAAAAAATTCCAAAAAATACTTTAGGACATTTAGAACCCAATTAAAATATTTCCTACTGGAGATCATCAATACTTTTCACCAAACAAATAAAAGATAGCAAATGGTCTATTCTAATAAATACAAAATGAATTAAATAAATTCCCAAAATATTCAAATAAAAGGAGGAAGCACAAAAAATCCAAAAAAAGCAAAATTTGGGATGTTACATGCATATACCCACATGACAGACGGTTTTATGAACCATCTGTATCCAAGTGTCCATGATGGCAAAGAGTCATTGCAGACAATTTTCCAACCATTTGTGAAAAAATTCATCACAAACGGTTCCAAATTGGATCTGTCTGTGATGTGTGTCATCTCAGAGGTTTCAAATTGGAACCGTCTGTGATGTGTAACATACCAGATGGTTCCACTTAGGAACTGTCTATGGTGAAGAGCTTATCATAGACGGTTCTAAAGATGAACCATCTGTGATGATGCCATCCTCATAGACGATGTTGTAGTGGAACTGTCTGGGATGTGTAACTCTCATCATAGACAGTGTTGTAGTGGAACTGTCTGTGATGTGGAACTCTTCACAGACGGTCCTTCTTTAGACCGTTTGTGATATTGATTTTCTATTTTTTTCACTAAATTTTAATTTACTGGCTATCCTTAGAAAATGCTAGCCATGCTCCCTAAAACAGGAGATAGTGCATAGCATCACCATCATATTATAATGACATACATTTAAAAAATGAACTCCATTCAGATGTTACACAACATACAACGCATCTATTTCATAAATCAACTCAAATCGCACATTACAACATATGTACAGTGCATCCATTCCAGAAATCAACTCACATATATACTAAACAATTGGATACAAAAGTACAAATGACAATTTCGTAGCATAAGGTTCACAAATTAATCTAAATGCATGGTGTTGGCGTATTCTGCCTGACAAGATCCCGTCAACGAATGGGGTTGACAATACCCTAGACGGAAATTATGGTTCAGTAGAGGGCATCTTCATAGCTGGAAACCCTAATGTCTCTCAACGATGGATCCGAGAATCAGTAAACCAGTGGACACAACGATTTACCCAGGTTCAGGCCCCCAGCTCCGGTAATGGCCCTACGTCTTGCTGCTTCTTTGTTGAGGAAAGGTGAATGGGGATTACAATGGGTTCTCTTTTTGTTTTTCTGGTGTCTTCTCGACTCGACTCCAATGACCGGCCAGCCCTCTTCTCCATGCACCGAGGCGCCCTTATATAGACAAGCTGGCCTGGGCATGGGAGAAGGTGACGCTATACTTATCTATAACACATTAATTACACCCATCATTCCAACCTACACGTCAACCCACGACTCATTTATTACAACCGCCTCCGTGGCCTTATCCTTCGAACCTCATTTAATGTCGGTGAGTGGCCTCGCCCGGTCCATCCGAGATATGACAGTCCTACGACAGGTTGGTAAGAGGCGTTAGAGAGACGAGCCATCATCGTGTTGATAGCAGAATCCTTCATAATTAATGACCCTGACACGAGGCGCTAGGGGAGGGAAACTTCGAGGTGAAGCCTTCCTCTCATTCCTTTGGTTGCCTTCGTGGCCTGACAAGGGAGGCCCAGACGCCCGCCCACTCGCCAGGTCGCCTCATAGGCCGACGCCCGGTGGGCAGGGCGTGATTACCCGACTGCTCGCTAGGGCGCCACGCGGGCCGCTCGCCCGGCGAGTAGGGTGTGATCGCTAGGCTGCTCGCCAGGGGCCACGTGGGCCACTCGCCCGGCGAGCAGGGAATGATCGCCAGGCTGCTCGCTAGGGGGCCGCGTGGGCTCCTCGCCCGGTGGGCAGGGCGTGCTTTCGCCGATCGCCTTGCCAGCACATCTGTGGCCGCCACCGTCAACAGGCGTGATCGCCAGCTACTTGCCGGGCCACGCGGGCTCCTCGCCCGTGAGCGAAGCGTGCTTCGCCGCCCCCCACCAGCGCACCATGCGGATTGCTCGCCAGGGGGGCACGCGGGCTCTTTGCCCGTCGGGCAGGGCGTGCTCGCCCGACTGCCCGCCAGGGTGCCAAACTGGGCCAGGCCACTTCTTGGGCCAATTGCTTCTACGACGGAGAGGGTACCCCGGTGCAAAGTACACCGACAGTAGCCCCCGGGGCCGTCCTGGAGCGCGCGCCAGTTACTTTTCAGACCTTATTTAATGCCAGTGTGCTCTCGGATGGGCCCACCACCTTTGCGCACGCAACCGCTTCGATCCTCCCCACTTCCGCCGATTTTTCTTGGGACCCAAAACGCCACGCCTTTTGCTTGTTTGTGAATCGTCTTCCTAGGGGGTCTATATATATGCACACCCCCACTCAATAGTTCACGCCTTCTGATCTTCTTCACATCTTGCTCTTTGCTTTTTCGCCTTCTTCACTTGAAGAGTCTTGCTTCTGCTACGATGGTGCATCCTCTTCTCCCTTCCACCGCTGGCCAGAGCCGGGTGGATTTTGTCGCCGAGATGGCACCTGAGGGCTCCCTTCACCCCCGTCAGGGGACCGTCGTGCCTTCCTGCGAGCCAGGGGAGATTATTGTCTTCACTTGGGGGCTTATGGCGGGCTTGGTGCCGCCATTCTCTGAGTTCTTCCTCACCATCCTCCACTTCTACGAGATTCACTACCTTCATCTCTCCCCCAATTCCATTGTTCTTCTTTCCACCTTCGTTTACATCTGCAAGATGTTCGTGGGGTTAATGCCCAATCTCCCCCTCTTTCGCTACTTCTTCACCTGCCGCATCACTCCCGACAGCGGGATCGCAGGGAGCTGCATTTTCGCCTACGCGATGGGTCGGCCTCCCACTACATTCCCTTCCAGCTACGCTCGAACTGGAAGAACTGGTGGAGCGACTAGCTTTATGTCGGCGACGACAGCGGGGTCGACCTTCTGGGGGTACCCTGCGCACGGGCAGAGGTCCGCGAGAGCTGGAGCTCGCCCGTTGAGGAGACGGCGGAGCTCCAAGCAATGGCGGCCCGCATCGACCGGTTGCGTGGCACCGGCCTGATTCGGGTGCTGGTAGTCCGAGACTTCGTGGCTTGGAGGATTAGCCCCCTGCATCGTCGCGCCCGTTCTGCATGGCAGTATATAGGGGACGACGACATGACGCGCACGTACCCTGGCAGTAAGTCTCGTTGCTCTTCTTCTTGAATGCATATTCTTCTTCGCGGTCACCATCAACCAATACTTTTGTCTCCTTCTAGTGCCAGGTGAGGGGAACCTGGATTGTCCTATCCACTCTAGGTGGTTATCTATGCTGATCCCGCCGGTGCCAAGTGGCCTGGAATTTCCGGCCGAGGCCCGGCCGCTCTGCGATCTGGAGTTCACAGAGTGCATGCGGATCATCCAGTCCTTTCCGGCGATGGACTCCACCGGTCCCGCCGTGGTGCCAGCCCGTGGCCCCTTGGTGATTAGGGACCAGCCCCAGGACGACGACCGGAGCGCAGGCAAGTGGCCGATTGTTCCAGACGCCCCGGGCGCGGACCCCAAGAGGGTCTGCACCGGGGGCCCAACCTCTGCCGCCACCGCCTCCGCGACTCCGCCGAGCGCACCTGAAGCGGCGACATCTTCATATGGGGCAACGACGCCTGCCGCCCCTTCTTCGGAGCCGGCTGCGCCGGAGCCAGCTCCAACTCATGTGGCGCCGTCTTCGCCGGCACCGACTCCACCGGTGCTAACTCCAGCTGCTGGTGCCTACCTGAGCAGACTTGTAGTGGCGGCCGTTTCCTTCAGCTTCAAGTCGCCCCCGAGGGCAGATCGCCAGGGTACCCCCCCTGCGTAGACATCCGCAACGCCGACAGGCGCGGCGAGCACTTCTGCTCAAGGGCAGCCTGGCGGCTCCGAAGTCACCAGGACCAGCACTTCTGTTCCCCCAGCTTTGATCGCACCTGCCGCCCGCACCACCGACCTGCACGCGCTGCTCGCCGAGCTTGGCGAGGCACTCGCAGCCGCGAGCACCCTCCTCACAACAGCCACCTAACGCGAAGCCCACATGACAGCAATTGGCGACTTCTTGCTGGGAGGCTGGAAGGACAAACCTGTGGCCCAAGAAAGGGCCACCAGGCGATACTACGCCTAAGCCTTGCGGCCGAGGCAGCGCGGAGGGAGGCAGTGGAGGAGCAGCGGCGGGCGCTGCATAACATCGCGACCATGCTCCGGTCATCATATCGGAGCATGGCGAGGGTTCTGCGCCGCTGTGGGTGGACCTTCGTGAGCCACTAGAGCCCACGGCGATGCAGTACGCCCACTGCACCATCCGAGTTGCTGAGGCGCTCTCTGACCTACTAGCCACTATGGCCGCCCGCTCCGTCCAGGAAGGGCAGTAGGTCGCCAGGGCCACCGCAACCTTCGTGCTCGCGTGCTACGCCATGCGCGACGCCGCCTTCAACCCAATGACCGTCGTGGATGGCATTGAAAGGGACGAGGCCCAGGCGCAGGCGCGCGTGTAGGAGACCACAGAGCGCATCGTCGGCATGACGGCGGTGGAGGCACCGGACCTTGGCACGGCGGCAGCGGAGCCGGAGGCCGAAGATGAAGACGGGGGCATCGAAGTCGTCAATGGCGACCGATGGCCCGGGCCGCTTTCTTTTGTTTTCTTCACTTCTTTGTTCCTGTTTTTTGTATGCCAGAACAATATCAGTAATTGTAATGAAGTTGGCATATTTCAGTTTCACCTGAATATGTTCGTCTGTTCGCATTTTGGGTATGCTTGCTCAACTCAATCTTCGGGCATCAGCCCCCAGCCTTGTCATGATGCGAACCTAAGCACTCAGGTTAGGTCGATACTTAGGCATTCTTTGAGTGATGGCAATAATGCGAACAAGGATTATGCAGAGCAAGCAAAATGTAGACAAGCAAAGTCTTAAGTTTCTGCGCAAGGGTGTCACTAACTTTTGTCCTTTTGGAACTTATATCCTTGCGATCACTTGGAATCTGACCGCAGCATTGCGCAATAAGGAAGTGAGCTTCCAAGAGCGGTACCGGACTTGCGGTGCTCGCGGAGATAGCCAGCGGTGCTTCGTTGAGCCGAACCGGGGTGTGCGAGCCGCGTTTGAGTCACCGTGCCACACTCGCACTCCCGGTCACCCGTCCTTGCAACACAAATGTTAGGCATTTCCTTTTATCAGCAAGGAGCCATCAGGTTACCAGAGCCAGCGACAGCCACGCATAATTCAACCAAACAGGGTGGAATTGCAAAAAAATAAGTTGATATTGTTGAAGCAAGCAACTTATCTTTACCATAGACCATCAGGCGACCAGCCCCTGGACTGGTCGCGGAAGCCAACACTTTGGCGGGCAAGGCGTGGTCGCCCACCTGCTCGCCCGGCAGGCAGGGCGTGATCGCCCACCTGCCCATGGGCTTCTCGCTAGGCGAGCAGGGCATGATCGCTCGCCCGTTTGCCAGGGGGCCACGTGGGCCGCTCGCCCGGTGGGCATGGTATGATCGCCTGCTTGCTCGCCTGGCTGCCACAGGGTTACTCCGGATGCTTGAGCCACAAGCGCTTCAGCACTTCATCTGCGATTCCGCATGGCTACTGAAAGCACAAGTAAGCATTGCGCAAAGCATGTAGAAAACATATTAAAGGACGCAAGGTCTTGCGCGGGTATGTCATGGTCCTTTTCTTTGGGACTTAGGCTCTTGTGACATCGGGTCAGCCCGCGGCGCTGCATGGCATGGGAGCAAGTTCCCAGGAGGGGCATTGGGCTTATGCGGTGCTCGTGGAGACAGCCGTCGGTGCTTTGTGGAGCTGAACCGAGGTGTGCGGGCCACGTTTGAGCCACCATGCCAGACTCGCGCTCCTGGTCACCCATCCGGGCACGACGCGAATGCCGGGTATTTCCGCAAATCAGCAAGAAGCGGCCAAACCATCAGGACACATGACATTTCCGCGCAATTTTTCCCGCCATGGAGTAAGCAAAGGGAATAAAGCAAAAGCTCTTAAGGTAAACAACTTTTCTAATCACCAACAGCTGTCGATCAGCCGGGGGAAAGCTCACCCGCGCAGCCGATCAAAGCAAGCTATCAGGGACTTACAGCTTTTTAGGTGTAAAACTTTCGCAACAACTCCACGTTGAAGGAGTTGGCCAGCTCTTGATCATTCTCAGTGGCCAACTGGACTGCCCCTGGTCGAGATACTGAGACCACCTTAAAGGGGCCCTCCCATCGGGGAGACAGTTTATAGAGCCCGGCATGCGTTTGGATTCTACGCAAGACCAGGTCACCAACTGCCAGTGTTCTCTCGCAGACCGGGGTGGCGTGGTATCGCCTGAGACTTTGCTGGTACCGGGCGGCGAGCAAGGCCGCTCGGTCATGCACCTCCTCTAGAAGGTTGACATCTTCAACGTAGTGGTCTTCTTGTCCTTCCTCGTTGAACATCGAGACGCGCGGCGAGCCGATTGACAGCTCGGACAGGAGGACAGCTTCGGTGCCGTAGACCAGGAAGAAGGGCGTTTCGCCAGTCGCTCGGCTAGGTGTGGTTCAGAGCGACCACAGCACAGTCGGGAGCTCTTCCGTCCACCGCGCCCCCGGCTTATGGAGCTGATCAAATGCTCTGGTCTTCAAGCCTCTCAACACCAGCGCGTTGGCATGCTCGGCTTGGCCGTTGCTCTTGGGATGGGCTACCGAAGCAAAGCATACATTGGTGCCCATCTCTTCGCAAAACTCCAGGAAAGCCGCGCTGGAAAATTGAGTGTCGTTGTCGGTGATGATGCGGTTGGCGACTCTAAAGCGGGTGAAGATCCCGTGGATGAACTTGATAGCAGCGGAAGCTGTGATGGCACGTACTGCCTCGGCTTCGACCCACTTGGTGAATTTGTCGATGTCGACGAACAGGTGGGTGAAGCACCCTGTGGCCCGCAGGAATGGGCCTAGGATATCTAGCCCCCAGACCACGAACGGCCAAGAGAGCGGGATGGTTTGCAGAGCTTGGGCTGGTCGGTGAATTTGCTTGGCGAAGAATTTGTATGCTTCGCACCTTCTTACCAGCTCGCAAGCATCCTGGAGGGTAGTAAGCCAATAAAATCCTTGGCGGAACGCTTTGCCGACAAGCATCCGGCCGGACATATGGCTCCCGCACATGCCTCCATGGATATCAGAGAGTAGGACGCTCCCCTCTTCCCGAGTGATGCACTTTAGGAGAATTCCGTTTCTGCTCCGGCGGTATAGGTCCTGATGGGGACGGGTGATCCCGATCTTTCGGTGAGATGATGATACGTCGATTTGGGTGTGTTGATGGCACCGAATTTAGGGCTTCCTACCAACAGGTCGGGAGCTTCACAATCGCAATGCCAATCCTCACAGATACAAGATCCAAGCGATCAAAAGTTCTCGCAAGAAATCGAGAACCATAAGAACAAAGTATGAAGCTATCTGGAAATATGGTATTGAAATCAAGAACAAGTTGAGGTTCTGTTTCTCGGCTCGGGCGATCTAGTCGACACGCGCAAACACGAGGAGGGACGCACACGGGGTCTACCAAACACAACAAAACCTAAGCGACAATGTACGACGGCTGAGGTATTATATAGAGTGGAAACCAGACTTGGGGCACCCAAATTAGGGTAGGCCACCACCCTAAGGTTGTCCACCATGCAACCCTAACCATACATGGGCCATGGGCCCAAAAATAAGGTGGCGCAGCACCTGGAATTTCTGTCCCGTGAGATTGTTCTATGATTTCCTGTCGCTCCAGGAGGAATTTGTCCTTGGGACTAGATCCATTGGAAAGGTTATCTCGATACCTTTCAAACGGGTGGTTGCACGCTGAAAACGGAGACCGAGAGCCCAAGTTATGTCCGTTTGAAGTACTGCTGCTCCTGGATGGCCGAACTGGACTCGGCGACGAATTGTGCTTGATCTTGGGCCTTCTTTGGCGAGAGGGCTGTCCTCGGTAGATGTCCTTGACCTGCTGGTCCGGCAAATGTGGATGAAAAGGCCTTGCTTCCGGATTGAGTCCTCTAGGCGTCGTAGTCGAAGTAGCGGTCGTAGGGGAAGAAGGGGCAACGGTTGTATCCTTGGTTGGGATGTCCTCTTCAGGTCCCCACCTATCAAAGTGTAACACTTGGCCTTTCGTGCAACTCTTTCAGCCGTGGCATCATCGTCGGGGATCTCTCAGTCTTGCAGGAAGGCTAGGATGGGGGTCCATCCATTGGCCTTCCCGGCCAAGAGTGGCGATCACTCGGTGATCGCCCAGGTACTCCGTTGGGCCAGGCTTTTCCCCAGGTGCCGCATCGGCGGCACCGCCGTCTTCTCTCTCAGACCAGGGGGCTAATGCGGGTGTACTGCCTACCCTCCTTGAGTCGAAGGGCACGACAGTCGCACCATCGCCGGCACCTGGATTGGAGGCAACGACGGCTATACCGTCCTCCCCGCTTAGAGCGGGGGCAACGACGGCCATACCGTCCTCCCCGCTTGGAGCAGGGGCAACGACAGATGGTCGTAAGAGTCTTTCTTCAAAGACTCCAACCAGAGCAGAGGCTCTTGAAGATGCGAGCTGTGAAAGCTCGTCCACTAGATGGTTGTCGCGTTGATGGATATGGATATATCCCAGTCCTTCGAAGTGGCACTCCATTTTCCTGGCCTCCGCCAAGTAGGCGGCCATGGTAGGATCAGAGCATTGGAATTCCTTCCGTGCTTGATTGATGACCAGCAGGGAGTTGCCTTTAACCTCGAGGTGCCGAACGCCTAACGCAGGCCCTCGTATTCAGCAATGTTGTTAGTGGCCTTGAAGTCGAGGGCGACCACGTACTGGAGGATGTCACAGGTCGGAGAGACCAGGACCACTCCAGCCCCCGCGCCTTCGAGCCTGAAGGAACCGTCGAAAAACAAGGTCCACGGGGAAGACGCGGGTCCTTCTTCAGCTTCAGGAGCGGCGGGAGTCCACTCAGCAACGAACTCTGCCAACTTCTAGATTTTGATGGTGGTGCGGGGTACAAATTTGAGACAAAATTCCGCCAGCTCCACCGACCACTTGGCGATACGGCCCTCTGCTTCTCGGTTGTGAAGAATCTCTCGCAAAGGGTAGGCAGTGACCACTGTAACTTCTCACCCTTGAAAGTAGTGCCGCAGCTTCCTGGACGCCACCAGGACGGCGTACAGCATTTTCTGCACTTACGGGTATCTGGTCTCTGCCTCGTGTAGCACCTTAATGATGTAGTAGACCAGCTTCTGGATGCCTTCCCTCTCCACCACCAGCACTGCGCTCACCACTGCCGGAGTAGCAGCGATGTACAGGAGCAATGGTTCGCCAGGCTGAGGGGCGACCAGCACTAGAGGGGTGGAGAGGTACCGCTTCAAGTCTTCAAATGCTTGTTGAGCCTCCTCGGTCCACTCGAAGTGGTTCGTCTTCTTCAACAGCTTGAAAAGGGCAGGCTTCTCTCTCCCAGTCGGGCAATAAATCGCCCGAGGGAGGCCAGGCGACCAGCCAGGCATTGCACCTGCTTGAGTCGAACGTGCGGCTTCATGTGCTCGATGGCCGCTATCTTGTTAGGATTGACCTCGATGCCTCGCCTGGACACGAGGAACCCTAGCAGCTTTCCGGAGGGCACACCGAACACGCACTTCTCAGGGTTGAGCTTCAAACAATTCTTCCAGAGGTTGGCAAAGGTTTCCTCCAGGTCTTCGATTAGTTCTTCACTCTTTTTCACTTTCACGACCAGGTCGTCGACATACACCTCCAGATTACGCCCTATCTGTGGACGGAAAGTGATATGCATGGCACGTTGGTAAGTAGAACCAGCATTTTTTAACCCAAAAGCCATTCCGACATAACAATAAACACCCATGGGTGTTACAAAAGCAGTTTTATCTTCGTCTTCTGCCGCCATGCTAATCTGGTGGTATCCAGAGTACGCATCCAGAAAGCATAGTAGCTCACACCCCGCCGTGGAGTCGACGATGAGATCGACGCAAGGCAAGGGGTAAGGGTCCTTCGGGCAGGCCTTGTTGAGGTCGGTGAAATCGACGCACATTCTCCACTTTCCGTTGGACTTCTTGACGAGCACAGGGTTGGCAAGCCACTTATGATGAGGAACCTCCCGGATGATCCCTGTGCTCAACAGCTTCTCTACCTCCTCCCGAATGGCATGTTGGTGCTCCGGTGCTTGGCGCTGGATCTTTTGGCGAACCGGGCGCACCTCGGGGAGTGTAGCCAATCGATGCTCGATCACCTCCCTAGGGACCCTAGTCATATCGGATGGTTGCCAGGTGAACACGTCAGAGTTAGACCGGAGGAAGGTGATGAGCGCATCTTCCTGTTGGCCGAGGTGGCGCCGATGAAGATAGACTTCAGGGCTTGCCGCACTCAATGAACCGCCTTTACCTCGCTAGCCGAAAGCAGGCGAGGGCAGGTCTGCGCTGAGGGCCTGGGAGGCGGCATCAGCCGGCTTCACGCAGGTGGCATCGGACAGGTCTAGTGCGTGCTTGGGGCAATGCAAAGCTTCTGGACTGTCCACCCAGATGGTTATGGGGCCACCAGGCCCTAACATCTTCACCACCATGTAACCATAGTGTGTTGCCGCCATGAACCTGGCCAATGCGGGTCGACCAAGTATGGCGTTGTACGGGAGGTCGAAGTCGGCAACTTCGAAATCGACCAGCTCCGTACAGAAGTTGCTTTCCTCCCCGAAGGTGATGGGAAGGCACACAGCCCAAGGGACCATGCTGGCCCAGGCTCGCCATAAAAAAGGTAAGCGAGAGCCACGACTCTGGTTTGGCACCTAGAGTGCCTAGAATGCTTTAAAGGACAGGAGGTTAATGGAGCTCCCTCCGTCCATCAGCACCCACCCGAGCTTCACGTTCTGGATCGTAGGGGAAGCCACGATCGAAAGGTGACCTAAACTGGCGGTGCTCTCAGGGTGGTCAGCCCGACTGAAGGTGATCGGCTCCTCTGACCACTTCAGCATTCGACACGCAGGGACCTGACGCCGTGGCGCAGACCTCCCTCCTCAACCGCTTGTAGGAAGCGTTGGAGGGATAGGTGGACGAGCTACCGTGGATGTACGCCACAGCGCGGTCCACCTGCTGGACGGCCAGTGAGGTGGGGTCTTCGTCTTGGTCGTCGTCGCGGGGGCGGCACTCCTTGAGTCTCCGCTCGACCATCTTGCTCACGACCCGATAGTCATCCAGGCCATGAGAGTTGGTCTGGTGGATCGGGCAGAAGGGTTCGCCCTCCTTTTCCTCGCGGCGGTCATCCCTCCGATCGTGGCGGTCGCTACGTCGGCCTCGGCGATCGTCCCGCTGCTCGCGGCAGTCATCCCGCCGGTCACGATGGCGTGTTTTGGCGGCCGGGCGTCTTCACGCTCGTGCTCGGCGGCCAGGACCCGCCTGGTCACAGCCGCCTCACACTTACGCGGCTTCTTGCTTGCAGGGCCAGGGCCCCTCGAGGTTCCGGCTTCATCCCCGCCGCATCCTTGCGTGACGCTAGACGTCGGCCCTCGAGCCTCTGCCGCCTGCGCCAGGGAGAAGAGCTCGGAGGTGGTGGCGATGTCGTGGGTCGCCATCTTTTCCCACATCTTGTGGTCGCGAACGCTCCTTCGAAAGGCTATGACGACCAACTGCTCTGAAATCCAGGGAATCGTATTGCAACAGTGGCAGAATCGCCAGATAAAGTCACACAACGACTCCCCTCTTTCCTGCTTGAGGGCATGGAGATCGTCCTCCACGCCCGGCTGTGCGAAGGAGCCTTGGAAGTTGGTGACGAAGAGGCCACACAACTCCACCCATGAGTGCACCGATCCTCGCGGGAGGTTCAATAGCTAGGACTGAGCAGACCCTATCAAGGCCGTTGGAAAGTAGTTGGCCATGGCCTTTCCAGACCCGCCAGCGGCATGCACCACGGTGGTGTAGACTTGTAGAAACTCCTCTGGATTGGTGGTGCCGTCGTACTTCTCAATGGAGGCCGGGCGAAACCTTTCGGGCCACACTACGCGGCGCAACCGTCGAGAAACACACGGCATCGGCCAGTGGAAATCCTCATTGTCCACCTTGGCCCGGCAAAACCGTCTTGGGAGGCGGACCACGACTCCCCAAAGAGTCGGTAGAGCGGACCTCCTCCTCGGTCTGAAGGTGAGAGTCGCGGGACGAACTCTCACCCCCAGGGGCCATCCGTCTGTCGCCAGCGCGGCGACGCTGCAGGTGATCATGCAAATCACCATCGCGCCGCCGATGTCGGAGCTCCAAATGGGCCCTCAGATCCTCATGGCTCCTCGCAGAGCTGGGACCTTCTGCTTGCATGCCCTTTCCTTTAGTCGGCCCTCTGGCGAGTGCTTCTGGGGCGGCTGGAAGCTTAGGTGCGATCGTGCAGGCGGCCTCGGTTGATGGTGCTTGGCGGTCCCGGACCGGTCGGGCATCCTGGCGGGTGAGCCACATCCACGAGGCCGCGATATCCTGAGCCACGGCGTGGCAGGGTGTCTCCTCGAGTTCCACCGGGTGGTCGAGGAGAGGCGGACCGCATCTTGAGTTCTAGGCGGAGTGGCGCCTCCATGGCCGACCAGCCGAGGCAGGAGGCTCGGCCGCCACAGGTGAGGCGTCACCGCCCTCTGCGCGGGAGGTGTGGCGATCCTTGCCCGGCGAGTGCGGGGCGTGTTCTGAGGTCTTGCTAGCCTCCGCCACCTCTTGCCCGCTGAGTGTGAACCGCCATCACCGGATGTGAGGTTCTTTTCGGACGAAGGCGAAATCTCTGGGGAAGATGACCGGATAATCTAAACACTAGTCCCCTACCTGGTCCCCTGTCGGCGTATTCTGCCTGACAAAATCCTATCAACGAACGGGGTTGACTACAGCCTAGACAGAAATTATGGTTCAGTAGATGGCATCTTCATGGCTGGAAACCCTAATGTCTCTCAACGATAGATCCAAGAATCAGCAAAACAGTGGACACAACGATTTACCCAAGTTCAGGCCCCTGGCTCGGGTAATGGCCCTACGTCCTGCTGCTTCTTTGTTGAGGAAAGGTGAAGGGGATTACAATGGGTTCTCTTTTTGTTTTTCTAGTGTCTTCTCGACTCGACTCCAATAACCGACCGACCCTCTTCTCCATGCACCGAGGCACCCTTATATAGACGAGCTGCCTGGGCAGGGGAGAAGGTGACGCTATACTTATCTATAATACATTAATTACACCCATCATTCCAACCTACACGTCGATCCACGGCTCATTTATTACACATGCCTCCGTGGCCTTATCCTTCGAACCTCATTTAATGTTGGTGAGTAGCCTCGCCCGGTCCGTCCGGGATATGATGGTCCTACGACAGGTTGGTAAGAGGCGTCAGAGAGACGAGCCGTTGTCGTGTCGATAGCAGAATCCTTCGTAATTAATGACCCTGACACGAGGCGCTAGGGGATGGAAACTTCGAGGCGAAGCCTTCCTCTCATTCCTTTGGTTGCCTTCATGGCCTAACAAGGGGGCCCAGATGCCCACCTACTCGCCAGGCTGCCTCATAGGCCGACGCCCGGTGGGTAGGGCGTCATTGCCCGACTGCCCGCCGGGAGCCACGCGGGCCGCTCGCCAGGTGAGCAGGGCATGATCGCCGGACTGCCCGCCAGGGCACCACGCGGGTTGCTCGCCCAGCGAGCAAGACGTGATCGCCAGGCTGCTCGCCAGGGGGCAACATGTGAGGAGCCACCCAGACCGTCCTCGGGTTATTTGAATGCCCGGTCGCCCTCATCGGATTTGGAGGCTAGCAACGGATTACCGATGGTGCTCAAAGTGCTAACATCCAAGCCCAATTAGGACAACAATGATCCCATTCGAATATCTCGACAACAATCCCGGTATTCCCCCGGCATGCGACCCAAAGCTCGCCCAGGATCACCCCGCATACCGGTTTCCATTGCCATATGAATTCAATTCGCATAAAGGAGGCAACGAACTCAAAACTCTACGACCAGACACGCAACACGGAAGCATAACAAACAACACTAACTCAAGCACAAAGATGAAACCAGACAACCACACAACTAAAACAACTCATCTAGCATACTAGAAGCATAAAAAAACATGACTAGACAGCAAGATAAAGTTCGAAAATTCAGCGGCAACATTGCAGCACATAGAGCAACAAGAATAGAAGCAACATAATAGATATATAACACGAAGCACAATACATACAAGATCTAACATGACACAACAACAAAATAGCAAAAGGATCAACATGAGTAGAAGCAACATACTAGACATGTGATGAGCATCGCAACACAACCATGAACCCACAACAGAATTAGTTCAAGTATTCAAGCATAGCCATGACCTGGTTTAGAAGGCTAGCTATACAACAAAATGAATGTACAATCATCATATTAAACCAAAAGTATGACATCTCCGGAAGTGTCCTGCCCCTGAACACTTTCGAGCGTTTACATCGTCGAGCTTAGCTCCTATTCAGTGCCCCGCCCGAACACCGAGAGGCAATACGGACAGAACTCACATCCGTCGATGTCCTCACCTAAAAACCACAAAGCAGAAGCATGAGTACAGAAGGTACTCGCAAGACTTACCCATGGTCCATATATGACCAACTTGAAAGCATATACATTGGGATGTAGCAAGGAGTAAGCTTAAGGTAATAAGTGCATAAAAGCTTAACTTTGGTTCATATTCACATTCAACTACTCAATTTACAAGTTTTATAGCGTTTATGGGAAACACCTATTACTAGAGTGAAATCTGAAATTTTACATGAAAGAGAGCAAGTAATTTCATGAACAAGTATCAACATCAAGTATACCAACTAGTTTCAAGTTTAAGTTGTTACTACATTGAAATGTCGGATGATACAAGTGTGCTCATATCCGAGAGCACGGCAATTCGAATCGCTTACTCACCCTGCAGGGGATCATCAATCGCATGACATGTGTCCTACAAAGGAACCTCATGTCAACCCTCCTCCCATCCATACATACTCGTTGAACCATCTTCATGCGGTCCGAGCACCTAGCACCACCTCGAGTGGCCCAAGCCTCGCTTAGCCCTCGAGAGTCGGCCTAAGTCTCACCCTCAACCACGTCCAACCGCATGAGGGCATGACCCATCAAGCAGTATGCCATGAAAGGGTGGCTTACCATACCATATCAGACAAGCGATCAACAAGGTGTGCTCGATCAACATGGCAAACAACGGATCGGTCCTTAACCGACATAGGCGAGACTACACATTTGAGTCTCCACACCCAAATGATCCAACCCTCTCGCCCGGTCTCAATTTCAACAATTCATGATAACCATATCCATTGCAGCCCAACAGTGTGAAGTAATTATTCTCAAGTGATGGAACCATCCACCACTTGGCCCATACCCGACATCTAAGCAAACTAAGCATGGACACAATATAATTACCCATAGACTAGCTCCGAAGGAGGTGTTCAACAAGCATCAATGAGCGTATGTGCAGCAATTAGGATCTAGCCCTATCCCACATTTGAATTCCTAATGCAAGACGTAATCATCCAATAAGCAGTTTATTCACCAAAATACAATTATATGTAAGGTTGAGAATGCTTAGGTGCTTGCCTTGAGCTTCTGCCACATTCTCAATAACAATCGGCTCTCCGATACCCCCCTCGGTCACAGCCGCGTCAACCTCCGCGTGTTCGTTCTCTACACGATCACAATGCATGTGAAATGATATGCATGCAATGCATATGAAATGAAATACTAAAAGCACCCCCCATGGTAGTTCCAAAAGTGCAAATATTCAGAATATAGATTTAAAGTCCTCAACTATACTCTGAACCTCAGCCCCACAAGCCTGAACTTTCAGCAAAATAGATTTCAGGACAGACAGTGATACAAATGACCATAACTTTCTAACCACTTAATCAAATTAAGTAAACTAAGATTCGAAACGACCATAAGATGTAGACCTACAACTTAGCTTTGGCCAATCATCCAGAATCTGCCTAGAGAACTCCCAGTTCGGCCAGGAACAAAGAGCAGTCTCAGTGTCCAAAATTTTCAGAGTTTCAGAACAGCATGCACCATTTTCATCATAAAAATTGCTATACTTAATGGAATTGAGTAAAGGATAACATTTTTACAATCTACACGAAATTTCCTACAAATTCTTAGACAAAATTAAATTCTAATTTGGCCTCTAACTAATTTTAAACCGCAGCTCAAGTTTCAGCTCAACATCTTCAGCATTCCAAAACAGCATGCACTAAAATTGTCATAACTTTCAGCTGGATTAACAAAATTGAGTGATTCTAATTGGAACTGAAAGATAATTCTATTATCTACAACTTTCTCAATGGTCGGCCTAGTAGGAGATGCTCCTAACTTGCTCAAATCAGCCAAAAACAGCAGCTACAAAATCTGCTCGAAAATCAGGATTTTGCTCCAAACCCTAGAGTTGTTGTTTCCCTCCAAAAATCCGGCCACCTCGGAGCGCTACGCTTGCCCAGCATCCACCGACCGAAGCAAACCCCCGACCGGCTTTCCAATCCGCCCGGGGGCTCGGGGGCTATTGACGGATACCCGACACGTAGGTATCCCCGGCCCCAGAGAGGTGCATGGGCATGCTTGTGCCCTAAGCCGGGGCCCAGGCCTCGGCCATGCCGACCCAAGAGGTGGCTCGACCAGGCGTTCTGAGCGGGCGCTTCACAAGCTCTGGCGATACCAACTCGGAGATGTCCCGACCGGCGAGTCGGACGGGCGAGCCTCGAACAAACTCAAACCATCTTCGTCAGCGAGCCAACATCAAATCATCGAAGCGGCGCTGACCGGCCACCTACCCCAGCGATCGCGGCGCTCGGCATGACCAAGCGGAGATGGGAGGCGCGCGCCTTCCCGAGCAATCCCGAAGGTGACACCCGGCGTCGGCGCTGACAAGCCCACGAGAGCGGTCGCCGTTTCCCGGAGGAACGGACCGCGCCCTCGCTCAGCAGGTTCACCGACTCGACGTAGGGCCAACAACTATCCGTCAGAAGTCAAGTCCAAGACCAGATGCCGAGGCGGAAGACCAGACTCCCAAGCGTAGGGAGCCCCATCCATTTTTTCCTTTACACGCTCTATGTAACCGGCTTCCCCGGCTATATAAGGAGGCAGCCCTCCGGAGGCGGAGAAACAGACAAACACTCCCATAGCCAGAGCGCATTCCTAAGCTCCGAACCTTTCGGGCTCATAGCTCCCTCATCCGACCACCGCACACGAGGTGCTTGCGCAGCCCTCACTTGTAACTCGACGAGCTCATCAGCATCAATACAAACACGCACCACCACACGAACTGGAGTAGGGACATTCAGCCCGAACCAGTATAAATTCTGGACCCTCTAACCATTCAAGGAACGGGAACGCGCGGCCCCTTAAGACTTACAAAATTTACTTGCCGGTTCTCGAAACACCGACACAACCCTAAACCAAGGGAGCCTTACCTCAAAATCCCACATGGGGGAACAAAGAGAAGAAGAGGAGTGAGTTCTTTGCTTGGGGTGAGGCGCCCGACCGAGGAAGGCTACAGGAGGTGTCGGCACTGGGAGAGGCTGGAGGAAGGCGCCACCAGTCTGCTTGAGGGAGAGCTTGGTGGCGCTGCTTGGAGTGGGGGAGCTTGCTTGGAGGGGGAAGAACCCAGGAAGAAGAGAGTCACGGTTTGGCTGCACCCCTTTTTTCTATTGTGTGCTGTTTTGTGCCCACTTGACCCCACTAGTAAGCAAGCAAGAATGGCTAAGTCCCCAAAATTTTAGCATAGGATTCAATATTGATGCTATGATTTAAATTAGCATTTGATGTTGGATTGGGCTCAAAACTCAACCATTGTATAGAGAAAAGTTCCTAGTTTGTAACCCACTAACATGCACACTCTAGATCATTATAGATCTCGAGTTACAAGGCTCCAAACTTTGATGAAAATCGTATTTGCACAATGAAATTTCTAGCTCTTAAATTTTACTAAGTTTAGAAATTCTTCTAAGTGGCAGTTTAGGATATTCATTGAAGTTGGAAGTTGATCTCAAATGCGGCCAAAACTTGGTTGGCGCTAATGTTAGCCGCATGAGCCGAATTCGAATTTGGGGCCATGACACCACGCGGGCTCCTCGCCCGTGGCAGGCGTGCTTCGCCGAGCTACCCGATAGGGCACCACGGAGCGCTCCTGCAAGCGGGCGTGCTCGCCCAACTAATCGCCAGGGCACCATGTGGGCTGCTCGCCCAGCGAGCAGGGTGTGATCGCCAAGCTGCTTGCTAGGGGGCCACGTGGGCTCCTCGCCCGGCGGGCAGGGCGTGCTCACCCGACTGCCCGTCAGGGCACCAAAGTGGGCCAGGCCACTTATTGGGCCTATTGCTTCTACGGTGGAGAGGGTACCCCGGTGCAAAGTACACCGACACATGGTAAGTAACAAATTCACAACTTACCATTTGAGCTCTGAGTAGCATCTACCCTTTGGATTTAAGACCTCACACATGAAGAAGGCACAGAGTTGTCCTCGAATACTTAGCAGGTCAGCCTGTTCCAATGCAGATTTAGCGCACTGCCAAACCTGTCGATGAGAAGAGTAATGTCTTGCGTGTATATAAATTGATAAGTAGGGACAATTGTTGCAAGATTGACAGACCTCTATGACATTGGTCTCCTATGAACCAACAAAGAGTGCCATGTTATGGCAAACATAGAATCCACACAGGTTAGTGCCCTTTAGCTACTGGTGGCACTACCAAAACATAATAGGTTAATTGTCGTGCCCCGAATTCCCACGGATTCGGACACTCTGTGTATTCCGTACTAGTCCAGGATCACGCTAGTACACACAGGATAAACAGGTTGAAGTACCACAATCATACACAGCGGAAATAAATAATAAGTACTTCAAGCATTAATAGTAACGAGTTACATGGCCTTATGGCCACCTTACAATACTTCGCCGCGCAGGGCGATAAATATCATCAGTATCAAGTTCATTCAGCGGAAGCAAAATACGATAGCGGAACCCTTCTTAACCACAGGCTACTGAGTGCGGCCCAACCCCTTAGTCCTCCTGGCCTTCAATGAACTCCTCCTCCCAAGTGATGCGGCTTCATCTTACGAGGTTTTTGTCGATGCAAGGGTGAGTATACAACATACTCAACAAGTCATGCACAAATGCAGATCTATTACTACATGCATGGCTTATTCCAAAGGAAAGGCTTAATTGGTTATTTTGCATAAGCGGCATTTCTTTTAATCGGGTAATCCTATTAGATTAAAAGCGATAAAATCAATATTATTAATAATTAATTTTTCAATTCTTTCTCAAGAGTTACGGCACCTGACCCTAATTTCATTCACCGACTTTTTGGCACCTGACCACCCATTCCACATTTTCATTTTGGAAATCTAACCCTTATTTGTAATCAAGAGCAATGTCGATCTGCGGACACGGCTATTGAATAGATTCACACACACACTCTGCGGTTTGTACACTTTACCCACGAGGATCTGATCGTTCACCACCTGAGCGATTGATTGTAACAAAGTCTTTGAGAGACTAACACTTAGCGATGATCCTCTCGATGTGCCTTCCTAACACTTCCCTCACCTGAGCCAAAGTTTAGAACGAGGCACATACCGTTAGATGGGTACCAAGCGCATGACCAGTGCGCTCCCGTCTGATTACATTTTTGGTGTGCTTGTCACCCCGAGTATCGGAGGAAAGATATTAGAAACCTACTTAACTAGGTCCGTCCCATTCGGACAAGTGGTTGTACGGAACTCAGCTCAAAGGCTCGCAAGGTTAAGTCCTTAATTGTCGGGCAAGACAACCATTTTATACATCTCGGCACCTGACCTTCACATTCTTTTCATACATCCCATTGCCACAGGCCCACAGCACGAAGCCTTCTTGCCACTTGCCCGGTTCAAATCATTTTCCCACCCACTTTATACTTAAGCAACACATGCCATTTTCCACATCGGTTCATGAATAGCACCACACGGTCACTATCGGTTCAATTCATGACATCATCGCATTTTCAAAATCGTTCCATAATGTTTAGTCAATATTCATTTGATATTTGAAAGTCATTCTCGCATACAAGCGAGGCTAGCGACTAATCACGGTCTAGCCTCCGTGTTGGCATCATATTAGCATCCAACATATTTAAGCATCTTAGGGTGGACAAGGTTTGAGGGCATATAAACATTTATAATCAAAGTGGCATAACAAGTTTGGCTTTTAACTACCATTTCCCAATTTAATCAATAGTGGTTGTACTTAACATAGCATGCAATATGGAAATCAAAATATACTTTTAAAATCTAGGGGCAACATGGTCAAAGCATGACTTGCCTTGAAGAGGAGTTAGTTACAGTCGAGGTTCTGCGACGGGTCTTCAAATTCTCCTCGGTGAAACCCGGCGACTCGGAGTCTACTCGGTACAAGCAAACACACAATAAATATATAATATAGACAGCAAACAATTTACTAAAATTAAATAAAAATCACCAATAAATAGTTCACATTTTTACAAATTTTTGGGCACTGGAATCACCCAAATCCGAGTTAAGATGCAAAAGTTATAGCATTTTCAAGTTTACTAAAATTCAATTAAATAATAACCGAATTATCCCTTTTATTTTTATACTGAAAATCCGGATTAAATCTCTCGGCGACGCGTGTCGGCACGAGAACCTCCGTCACCCTCGACCCAGCAGCAGGTGGGCGGGATAGCGTCATCTTGGCGTCGGCCTGGTAGGTGACTCACCCGGCGACATGTGGGCGGTGAACGATGCTAGGACCACTCGGCGGCAAACGCGGCGGCGGGCGCGTCGCCCGCGGCGCATTTAATCCCGGCCGTTGGATTTAGATCAGCGATCGGTCGTTCTGCGGCGATGCTGCGCTACAAGGCCTCGTGGGCGAACCGGGGCGGTCGGATAGAAATCAGCGGCGGAGATCTATCGGAACAAACTCAACTCAACCCTACGGGGAATCGTGGCGCCGCGTCAACGCTCGATGGGAATCCGGCGGCTATCGCTATACCGAAGCGGTCTACTATTCCTAAGCCTCGCGGCTCAGCGAGTGTCGCTCGATGAAGATCAGCGGACGAGATCTAGCCAAACTATTTAGCGTTAAGCGCTACGGAAAAAGCGTGGCGTTACCTCGCGTCCGATGGAATCCGGCGGTGCTGAAGCTTCATGGCGTCGAGAAAAAAGTGGCGGGCTGGTGGCGGACTTGAAGAAGATCTGGCGGCGGCGTTCGGCGTCTCGGCTAGAAAAAGTAACCACGGGTGCGTCTCGGCTCGGTGGACTTGGGGAGGTCTTGGCGGCGGAGGAGGCGGGCGGCGGCGAAACACGAAAAACATGGCGGGGTGAGTAGCTACTGGCGAGCTCGAGAGGGCTCGGAGGCGAGCGCCACGAGTTGGCGAAATGGCGGGGTGGAGTCTTGAGCACGGTGATATACTCTACTCGCTCGGACATGCCTTGGATACGCACACAATCTCGACAAAATCCACCGAGGCCAGCGGCGGCGGCGATCTTGGCGATGCCTCGATCCGAGACCGACCGATCCGTCGGCAGATTCGATCAAGATCCGGCAGCGCGGATTGATCCTCGGCTCGGCGTAGCGATGCATAAGCATAACCGTCGATCGGGATCCGGCGGTGAGGATCGGCGCTTAGGGTTTCGGCGAGGCGAGCACGATGTTGGGCGGTCCAACAACTTGTAGCTAGCGAAAATTCGATTTTAGCAATAAAAATAATTCGATAATTCAAAGTAATTATTTGGGGCACCAAACATATCGAAAAATTCGAGAAAAATTCTAGAAAATATTTCAGAGCATTTTGAGCCTAAATAAAATATTAGTTTTAATTTTTGATAATTACATTTTCTGGTATTTAATTACTCAAAGAAAAATGATATAAATAAAATCAATTAAATCCAATAAATCCCAGAAAAATTAGATAAATTCCATTAAATGCAATTTAAATGCAAATAAAGGTTGGTTAATCCATAAAAATTCAAATAACTCCAAATTTTAAAATCGGCCAAAATTAGGGCGTTACAAACCTACCCCCATATGAGAATCTAGTCCCCGAGATTAGAAACTAACTATAGAATAGGTTTGGGAATTCCTTTTTCAGATCTTCCTCTCGTTCCCGGTGGCTTCACTTTACGTGTGGTTGCTCCTTGAACTCTGCAAAAAGCAGGTTGTCTTGTTTACGGTTCTCCGATCCATTATGTCGAAATTTTTATCGGTTGCTCTTTGTAAGTCAAGTCTTCACGTAGTTCAACTTCTTCTAGTGATGTTTGCTCTTGAGGCACTCGGAGACACTTCTTAAGTTGCGATACATGAAAAACATTGTGCACTCTGTTAGTAGTTGTGGTAACTCCGGTGGTATCGACTTAGCCCTTCGACTTATGATCTTAAATGGTCCTACATATCTTGGCGCAAGTTTACCCTTTTGTGAAACCTCTGGACTCCCTTAAGCGGCGTAACTCACGAGATACCGTAATCCTCGGTTCAAAACTCAAATCTCTCTGGCGGTTGTCTGCGTAGCTCTTACATCTTATTGTGCAATCTTTAACCTTTCTCGATCGGTGCTATTTGCTCTTGACTTCTTGAAGTATATGCGGTCCGAAGACACGGCGCTCTCGGTCTCATTCAATTTAGCGGCGTCCTACAAGGTCGACCATACAATGCTTCAAAAGGTGACATCTGAAGACTAACCTGATAGCTGTTGTTGTAACTAAACTCTGCATATGGCAAACATTTATCCCAAGTTGATGTATATGCTAACGCACAAGCTCTCAACATATCTTCTAATATCTGGTTGACTCTTTCTGTCTGTCCATCCGTCTGCGGGTGATAAGCTGTACTGAAGTTCAAACGGGTGCCCATGGCTGTATGCAATTTATCCCAAAACCTTGAGGTGAATTGGGTACCTCTATCGATACTATTTTCTTGACACTCCATGTAAGCAAAGCGATCCTTGCCATGTATAGCTCGGCTAACTTATCTCTGAATAGGTTGTCTTTCTTGGTATGAAATCTGCGACCTTAGTCAATCGATCCACGATGACCCATATGGAGTCATAACCTCCTTGCGTCCTTGGTAATCCGGTAATGAAATCCATTCGATTTCTTCCCATTTCCACTCTGGTATTTTTAGTGGGCTGCGGCGATCCTGCTTTGGTCTCGATGCATAGCTTTGACTTCATTGGCATACATCACCACGATTGCTCGTGTTGACAACCTCTCTCTTCATATTCGGCCACCAAAACCTCTCTTTTAAATCTTGATACATTTTGCACTTCTGGGTGAATCGAATACTTGGAGTCATGGGCTTCTTCAATATCAAGCTGTTTTAATTCCCTTTTGTTAGGTACACAAATCGCTCTTTCATCCTAGCGTCCCATGTTCGTCGGCTTAAAGTCTTTTGCTTGGCCTTCCTCCATCTTGGCCTTGATCCGCTTGACCTTCTCATCATCCTTGACCTTCTCTAATCTGATCTTCCAAGATAGGCTTTACTTCTAATCGACTCTGAATCCTTAGGAACAACTTCCAATTTCAATCTCTGAAGATCCTTGCGATTCTCCTGGCTTTCTTCCACTTCGAACTTAGTCCATGGCTTTTCCTACTCGGGGCATCGGCCACTCGTTGGCCTTCTTAGGATGATAATGGATTCCCATGTTGTAATCCTTGATCGAGTTCTAACCATCTTCTTTGTCTCATGTTGGTCAGATTGGGTGAAAATGTATTTAAGACTTTTATAGTGCATATACACCTCACATCTGTTGCCAATGAGATAGTGGCGCCATATCTTGGTCGTGCACTCTGTTTGCTAACTCTAGATGCGTCGTCGGGTAATTCCTTCATGCGGCCTTAATTGCCTTGATGCATAGGCTACTACCTTTCCATTTGCATCAACACACATCAGAGCCCTTGGCGTGATGCATCACGATGAATATCGAAACTACGATGCACATCTGGTTGCACTAACTGCTTGGTCTTGATGTCGATCTTTTCTTCAATTCTCGGAAACTCTTCTCACAATCCGGTGTCCAAACAAATTTCTTCTCTTTCTTTAACAATTGCGTAATTGGCCTAGCAATTGTCGAGAATCCTTCTATAAATCGGCGGTAATAACCGGCCATTCCAAGAAACTCGAACTTGAAAGCATCTGGCGACTCCCAATGTAGCTTGTCTCAACCTTGCTTGGGTCCTTTGCAATTCCTTGGCGGTCATGACATGCCCTAAGAAATCTACCTTACTCTTCGAAATCGCATTTACTAAACTTACGCATACAAGCTGTTGCTCTCTTAGTTTCTCGGCACCAATCTCAAATGTTGGGCGTGCTCTTCATCGATCCTTGAGTAAACCAAAATATCATCTATGAATCGACCACAAATTTATCTAAGTATTCCATAAATACTTTATTCATCAAGTTCATAAAGTAAGTGGCGCATTTGTCAATCAAATGACATAACGGTGAACTCATAATGTCCATATCTTGAGAAAGCGCGGTCTTGGGTATGTCCTCTGTCTTGATTCTCAAGCGATGATATCGACCTAAGGTCAATCTTGGAGAATACTCCTGCTCCTCTTAATTGATCGAAAAGATCATCTATTAGAGAATGTGGTATTTATTCTTTATCGTCACTTAGTTAAGTCTTGCGATAGTCTATACACATCAAAACTCCCATCTTTCTTCTTAATGAATAGAGCAGGTGCTCCCCATGGTGGCGAGCTCGATCGATGAATCCTTTTCCAACAACTCCTCAATCTGTTTCTTCATCTCCACCAACTCTTGGTGGACATCCGATATGGTCTCTTTGCTATTGGTCTTTGTCCCGGGCACTAAGTCAAGTCTGAACTCTATGTCTCTGTGCGGTGGCATTCTGGTAATTCCTCGGGAAAAACATCTGGGTATTCAGCGACCCTTTGGTACATCTCTTATCTTGCGGTTTCCAAATTGTTCACTAGCATTTGACCTCCTCGGCGCCCTTGCTTGAAATTCCACTTTCCTACCTTGGGGCTCTCAATAGACACAACTCTCCGTCCACAGTCTATCTGACCTTATGTTTAGTCAACAATCCATTCGAGGATAACATCCGGGGTTTGGGTATCTAGTATAATAAGGTTAAGCTAGGAACTCTACTCCTTTATTAGTAGCTTAACTCCGAACATCCGACCTTAGAGCGGAGTTACGATCCGAGATTGAACTAGGAGTGTACTTCTAAGGTTAACCATATCCAAATCATTTGTCATGGCAAAATCTCGAAAGCGAGCGAATCTGAAGCTCTGAATCAAATAATGCGGTGGCGGCCTTTGAGTTGACTAGGAACTTACCGAGCACAACGTCCGTAGCATTTTGGACTTCGTCTGCGGAGATATGATTAATCCGGCCTCGTGTGAATGACTGCGGTGTAGCTCCAGCTGGTGCAGGTCCTCGGCTTCCTCCTTGGTTAGGGGTCTTGGCTGGGGTGTTCCCTAGATTGAAGCGTACTGGCGTCACGCCTCCTTTCTTTGAGCACGCATTGGCGAAATGCCCCATCTCGTTCTTGATTGTAGTGGCGCCTTCACGCCATTCTTGATTTCCACCATTCGGGTTAGCATTCTGGTGGGAGTGCAGGGGTTTGTCCATTTGGTCTTGGCATTAGCGGCGGCGTCACAACCTTGTTCTGGCTGAAATCTGGTGAGCTAACTGGGGTATCATTACAGTTTCTGCTTGTCCATGGCGTCCTCCTTCTTTGTGCCATCGGCGTTCTGATTGTCGTCCGATTCCTTGCGCTTGTCTTCGATATGGCGCCTTGTTTACGATTCTTGGAAATCGGAAAAGTGTGGGTGTCGGTCCACACATAAGCGATGTTAAGTCCCTTGAAGCAGGGGCGCCTTGCCTTGTCTGTTGCTCGTCTTACGGGCGTAGCGTGTAAGTGAGTGAATTTATTGAGATAATCGGCCTTTGCTGGCCTCCTTGCTTCGGTAGCGAATTCCTCCTTTTTCGGTTCCATAATACCCTCGGTACATGGTATTGACGGAAAGCTAGGGTGAATTCTTCCCAAGTAATTTCTGCGGGTTCTCTGTGTGTGATAGTTCTCCACCATTAATTCTTTGTTCCCTCAAAATGGTGAGAGGCATAAGTACCCTCTCGTTCCCTTCACCTTTGCGTTATGTGCAATTTCCTTTCGATGGTTCTTAGCCAATAAATGCGCCTCTAATGGTGGCATTCCACGAGAGCGTTGGCGGCGCGTCGCATAAACTTCGAACAATCTTGAATAGGGTCGTGGCCCATTGTTCCGGCTTTGATTATTGGCTATTGCACAGTGGTTGATCTGTTGTACCGTTGCCATCATAGTCTGCATTGCGAGTGCGTGCGTGCGAGAAATGCTCCCAGTTCTGCATATCCTTTGGCGGTCTTGTCTGCGGGGTGGTGTACGTTCTGGCTGCCTCTGGCGCGAACCCTTGCCTCTGCTCCGTTGTTCTGAGTGTTCACCATCTGTTGATTGCCGGGGTTTAGGGATAAGGGGAAAAGAATAGGCGAGTATGGAACTTATCACGGGAAGCAGGTGTAACTTAAATAGAACCAATAAGCATTCAAGCATAAATAATAATTAAGTATGGTTTAGTACATAGTCTAAGGACTATGTAACCATCGACAATCCAACCATCACATCCAATTGTTCATTACAACGCCATACTAATGTTGAGAAATAAAAAGCGCGACTCAACACAGGTGAGTCTCAGCATAAAAGCTCGCCCTTGACATTACGACAAAGCATCACTCATCGAGCCAACCATCTTTGCGGCTCGCCGATCCACGTAAACCGGCGGGTGGTGGCATCGAGACAAGCCAGATCCCCATGCCCTCCCTTTGGTGCGGTGGGGGCACCTCCGTGGCGCTGGCTCCTCCGACTCCTCGTCGTGGTCGTCGAGCTCCATGACGGCGTCTGGCTCTCCGTGGCCGTAGAGGGCCTCCTCCAACTCAGCGATCCTCTGGATGGCGTGCATGCGGGTCTCCCGCAGGGCCTCCTCTGCCTCCTCCAAAGCACGGTACCTTGCTGGCTCCGTGGTCGTGGCGTCCATCACCTCCTCTGACGGCGGCGAAGCGACCCAGCTGCGGCGGCGTCGTCCTCCAGTCAAGCGGGCTGCGAGGTCCCTGCGTCTTGGTGCACCACAGCAGTGTCCCACGGCTCGGCCGTGGTCTCTGCTAATCCGGTATGGCGCAACTCGGGCACACTCTGTATGCCGCCTCGTGGTAGCTCGCTTCGCTGCGGCGGAAGCGGACGACTAACGCAGCGTGCTCGGCGTACAAAGTGAGGTGGTCTCCCATCATGGCGACCCATTGACTATCCAAGTGCGGGATCGGTAGAGAGGGCGGTGAAGCCTCCCAACACAGGAGCATCCTCGAGCTCGGGCGTAGCCTCGTGGCGCTCTCCAAAAAGTGGACCATCGCATCTGCCAAAAGCAGCGTTAGTACCAAAGATTTTTAAAAGAGCATAAAAGTAATAACGAGAATCTGACGAGAGATATGAAGTAAGGAAGAAGGGGTAAGTCAAGATTTCTTTGATTATTCTTGCCCAAATTTTATTCTTTAGAAATTAATTTGGACTCCACCAAGATGGCCAGTTCTATCTAGGGTTAAGTCCTATAGTCAGTATGGCTCTGATACCATCCCTGTCGTGCCCCGAATTCCCGCAGTTCGGACACTCTGTGTATTCGTACTAGTCGAGGATCACGCTAGTACACACAGGATAAGCAGGTTGAAGTACCACAATCATACAATGAAATAAATAATAAGTACTTCAAGCATTAATAGTAACGAGTTACATGGCCTTATGGCCACCTTACAATACCAGCGAGCGATAAATATCATCAGTATCAAGTTCATTCAGCGGAAGCAAAATACGATAGCGGAACCCTTCTTAACCACGAGCTCTTGAGTGCGGCCCAACCCTTAGTCCTCTTGGCCTTCAATGAACTCCTCCTCCCAAGTGATGCGGCTTCATCTTACGAGGTTTTTGTCGATGCAAGGGTGAGTATACAACATACTCAACAAGTCATGCACAAATCAGATCTATTACTACATGCATGGCTTATTCCAAAGGAAAGGCTTAATTGGTTATTTTGCATAAAGCGGCATTTCTTTTAATCGGGTAATCCTATTAGATTAAAAGCGATAAAATCGATATTATTAATAATTAATTTTTCAATTCTTTCTCAAGAGTTACGGCACCTGCCCTAATTTCATTCACACGACTTTTTGGCACCTGACCACCCATTCCACATTTTCATTTTGGAAATCTAACCCTTATTTGTAATCACGAGCAATGTCGATACAGCGGACACGGCTATTGAATAGATTCACACACACACTCTGCGGAGGTGTACACTTTACCCACGAGGATCTGATCGTTCACCACACAGGCGATTGATTGTAACAAAGTCTTTGAGAGACTAACACTTAGCGATGATCCTCTCGATGTGCCTTCCTAACACTTCCCTCACCTGAGCCAAAGTTTAGAACAGGCACATACCGTTAGATGGGTACCAAGCGCGCCTGCAGTCACGCTCCCCGTCTGATTACATTTTGGTGTATGCTTGTCACCCGAAGTATCGGAGGAAAGATATTAGAAACCTACTTAACTAGGTCCGTCCCATTCCGGACAAGTGGTTGTACACGGAACTCAGCTCAAAGGCTCATAAGGTTAAGTCCTTAATTGTCCGGGCAAGACAACCATTTTATACATCTCGGCACACAGCCTTCACATTCTTTTCATACATCCCATTGCCACACAGGCCCACAGCACGAAGCCTTCTTGCCACTTGCCCGGTTCAAATCATTTTCCCACCCACTTTATACTTAAGCAACACATGCCATTTTCCACATCGGTTCATGAATAGCACCACAGGTCACTATCGGTTCAATTCATGACATCATCGCATTTTCAAAATCGTTCCATAATGTTTAGTCAATATTCATTTGATATTTGAAAGTCATTCTCGCATACAAGCGAGGCTAGCGACTAATCACGGTCTAGCCTCCGTGTTGGCATCATATTAGCATCCAACATATTTAAGCATCTTAGGGTGGACAAGGTTTGAGGGCATATAAACATTTATAATCAAAGTGGCATAACAAGTTTGGCTTTTAACTACCATTTCCCAATTTAATCAATAGTGGTTGTACTTAACATAGCATGCAATATGGAAATCAAAATATACTTTTAAAATCTAGGGGCAACATGGTCAAAGCATGACTTGCCTTGAAGAGGAGTTGGTTACAGTCGAGGTTCTGACGGGTCTTCAAATTCTCCCTCGACGAAACCCGGCGACTCGGAGTCTACTCGGTACAAGCAAACACACAATAAATATATAATATAGACAGCAAACAATTTACTAAAATTAAATAAAAATCACCAATAAATAGTTCACATTTTTACAAATTTTTGGGCACTGGAATCACCCAAATCCGAGTTAAGATGCAAAAGTTATAGCATTTTCAAGTTTACTAAAATTCAATTAAATAATAACCGAATTATCCCTTTTATTTTTATACTGAAAATCCGGATTAAATCTCTCGGCGACACGTGTCGGCACCGAGAACCTCCACGTCACCCTCGACCCAGCAGCAGGTGGGCCGGATAGCGTCATCTTGGCGTCGGCCTGACCGGTGACTCACCCAGCGACATGTGGGCGGTGAACGATGCTAGGACCACTCGGCGGCAAACAGCGGCGGAGAAAGCGTCGGCCCGCGGCGCATTTAATCCCGGCCGTTGGATTTAGATCAGCGGTCGGATCGTTACCGGCGATGCTGCTTGCTACAAGGCCTCGTGGGCCGAACCGGGGCGGTCGGATAGAAATCAGCGGCGGAGATCTGTCGGGCAAACTCAACTCAACCCTACGGGGAATCGTGGCGCCGCGTCAACGCTCGATGGGAATCCGGCGGCTATCGCTATCTAAAGCGGTCTACTATTCCTAAGCCTCACGCGGCTCAGCGAGTGTCGCTCGATGAAGATCAGCGGACGAGATCTAGCCAAACTATTTAGCGTTAAGCGCTACGGAAAAAGCGTGGCGTTACCTCGCGCGTCCGATGGAATCCGGCGGTGCTGAAGCTTCATGGCGTCGAGAAAAAAGTGGCGGAGCTGGTCGGCGGACTTGAAGAAGATCTGTGGCGGCGGCGTTCCGGCGTCTCGGCTAGAAAAGTAACCACAGGTGCGTCTCGGCTCGGTGGACTTGGGGAGGTCTTGGCGGCGGCGGAGGCGGCGGACGCATTTAAACACGAAGAAAACATGGCGGGGTGAGTAGCTACTGGCGAGCTCGAGAGGGCTCGGAGGGGAGAGCGCCACGAGTTGGCGAAATGGCGGGGTGGAGTCTTGAGCACGGTGATATACTCTACTCGCTCGGACATGCCTTGGATACGCACACAATCTCGACAAAATCCACGAGGAGGGCAGCGGCGGCGGCGTCTTGGCGATGCCTCGTCCGAGACCGACCGATCCGTCGGCCAGATTCGATCAAGATCCGGCAGCGCGGATTGATCCTCATTTCGGCGTAGCGATGCATAAGCATAACCGTCGATCGAGATCAAGCGGTGAGGATCGGCGGGCTTAGGGTTTCGGCGAGGCGAAACACGGTGTTGGGCGGTCCAACAACGTAGCTAGCGAAAATTCGATTTTAGCAATAAAAATAATTCGATAATTCAAAGTAATTATTTGGGGCACCAAACATATCGAAAAATTCGAGAAAAATTCTAGAAAATATTTGAGCATTTTGAGCCTAAATAAAATATTAGTTTTAATTTTTGATAATTACATTTTCTGGTATTTAATTACTCAAAGAAAAATGATATAAATAAAATCCAATTAAATCCAATAAATCCCAGAAAAATTAGATAAATTCCATTAAATGCAATTTAAATGCAAATAAAGGTTGGTTAATCCATAAAAATTCAAATAACTCCAAATTTTAAAATCTGGCCAAAATTCGGGACGTTACATTAATTAGTTCTAAAAGTATTATTATGGAGTGTGAAGGACTATTGCGTACTATCGGATACCGAAAAGTTATAAGTATGCTTTAGAGTCCGTGGGCCTATTTTGTGTGGCCCTCCCCTAACTTTGTAAACACGGAACACCGCATTGAGTAAATCTTTGATAGGCTTCAAGTTGTGGGTACCGTCCTTTTTGGAATCAAGGTAAAATACCCAGTTCTATCTCGGTCATCATGGTCACTGAACCTAACTACGAGGTGCAATATATAGTACAAATCAACAAGTATAAAATTTGGACGAAGCATTTACCCCAGATTGTAGGGTAAAAGTATGAATTTTTTGTCCGAATGAGCCAGCATTACTTTTTCCACGTACTCATGGACGACTTGTTTATTTTCGCCCACGGTTTGCTCTGACACCATGTGTGGGTCGGCAAAACCCACCGGTTGTTCCCTTGCTATTGCTTCCATGATCATGTATCTACATATACAAAATCAAGGATGATATATATATATATGATATTTATTGGTGTGTCAGAAATGTAGACGGTGATTACACACACTTACATTGTTTAGCATCTTATGAGTGAGGCATCGAGTGCTTTGAGGTTGTAGAGATCGAACAAGTCGGTGAAGCCGACCACAAAGATGCCATATAAAAACCAGTGTAAGAAATACTCCTCCTTGAAGCTCACAGAGATACTCAATGTCTGTTGTGCCACTGGCTTATTGGCTTATTCCATGTACCAATCTTGTAATCTAATGTAGGCTAATGTAAGCGTCGCCTTGCGCTCATCCGGTATAAACAATTGCCCCAGCTCGAATTGCCGCACCGATGGGGCAAATAGAAAGTCATGGGCTAATGTGGTCCCTTTCGATTTGCCCTTGTCTCCACCCCCCGTTTTACCAAATTTTGTCTTCACAGGAGACGACTGAGCCCGAACTGTAGTAACGATCTGTGCCTGATGGGACATTATAGCCGATTTGGTGGTCTCCTTCAGTGCATCACATGGCTCCGGTAGTGCTTGTAGCTCCGGCGCATTATGTGACTCTAGTATTGCTTGCAGCTTCGGTGCTCCTAGGCTGGCATCAAAGGAGATGTCCTTCTTGGGACACTGGATGAATGTGCCAATGGTATACCCTAGTGTGATGATCTTGTCGTTTGGGGGCATGTCCAACGTGATGGCCTTAAAAATTTCACGTACACCATCGACATTGACCTTCGCATAGGTCGGCTCTAAAGTACGGCCATGCACTAACGCCCCTACACAGGATGCATACACTTGTCCTCAAGCAGCCTGCAGGGGAACAGAGCCATTGGCAAGTATCACTTGCAGATTGCACAGCGTGACCACCTACATAAGGGTAAACAAGTAATTAGCTAACACGTCCAACATTAAAGTCTACCTAAGGAGCATTGCAGACATGCTACTCAGGTGTTGTCAGGAGGAAATCTGGCTTCATCCACACCCATCTCAGGGGCTGACGCACAACTACTCTGATGGTTGGTTGGGCTAAATTGTGCCTATGCTTCTTGGTCTTGTACGTTCCGTGCCTACCTCTTAGCAACGACTCTTTGCTCCATCCTTTCCTTAAGGCTTTGTAGCTGACTATCGAACTGCACTCTGAACCTTTGATTAACCCTTTCCTTAATCAGAGCTACTAGCCGTTTCTCATGCTCGGCTTTGCTTCTCTTCCTACTCCAGTCTATGTTCGAGTCATATGGGAATCCCATTTTCTAGGGAACAAAAACACCTTGGCCATGGAGAGTACATTTTTCTCTCCATCCGAAGTGAAAGAGCCTTGGGAAGATTCCGTGCTTAACGATATTAGGCGTTAGGACACTTTCTCATCTGTAGGGTTTGCAAAGGACACCCACCCGAAGAAGTAGGATTGACCTTACTCTTACCTAGTTTCGGGCATGCGGGTCCATGATCGAGGTAAATGGCGGCGCGACCTCCTTCTAGACTATTTTGTCATCCTCCCTCGTCTGTTGCACGATGTTGCCCGCGTACCTAGTTGAGCCGAGTTTGTGTGTGTGTATGTGTGTTTTTGGACTGGACGGTCTTGTGTGCCACACTTTGAAGGACAAACTCTTCCGTCATCTTCAACTCAACAAATTATCCCCAGACATCTTTAGAGATGAACCCATACTTCTGGAATGGAGTTATTTTCTTATTGACGTAATTAGTGATGAGGACGCTCTTTATGTTCTTCTGCATCTTTCCCGCCAGTAGCAAAGCGTACCATCACAGTGCAGGCATGGCATCTTGTGGAAGCTTGAATGACATGAATATTTCTATCACCAGGTTATCATGCTCCTCATCTATCAGTGTCTTCAATGATCGATAGGTGATGAGGACCCTTTCACGCCCAACAATCCCGCACATGGTCCGAAAAGCTACCGCAGCCTTTGGAGGCATGATAGGGGCCCCATCATGCGGATCGACCGCCGTGATGGTGTATCGGCTCTGAGGCCTTTTTACTAAGCCCACTTGAACCGTGCCTATTTCCTCCTACGTTGGGCTCATCATCAGATCCATTTGGCAATGAGGATTGAGGGGACACCATCTTCTATGATGCAAGTTTAAGAGTAGGTAAGTTAAGAGGTCTTTTGTGGTGCTCTCATAAATCGGGCAAGTGTGAAGATTTTGGAATCTTCATTCTCAATCATAAATGGGCTAAACTATCAACTAAGCAAATATGGCATGTAACCCTTAGCACCTTATCATGCATAAAATGAATTTTATGTCATCCATACAACAAATCATGTCTTCTATCACAAATTGAATGAAGATTGTGTTATATTGCTCTTAGATAAGGGTTGGTTGAAGATTTTAAACCTTCAAGCTTAATCACAAATGGGCTAACAATTAATTCAGTGAATAAGGCTTTGAACCCTTACCACCTTAATATGCACTTGCTAACCTTAATATTCAGATTAAGCACTTGCTAACTGAATCAACAAGATACTACCAATTCAATAGTTTAATAAGATGATTCTAAAATAGTAGAGCAGCACTTAAACTAATCCACTCAATCAAACTTTAAGCACACCAGTAACAGTTAAGATAACAAAGTGTATTTAGCAAACCATCTAAATAGCACATCTACTGACTAATAGCACAATCAAGATTAAACGAGAAGCTAGTATATATAATGAAGTTTTGACAGAAAGGTAATAACAGTCAAGAACAAGCTATTAGCCACATATAATCTAATCAGTGAATGAATCAACACTTTCCAGCGTATAAGTCTATGGTTTAAGGCCTAGTTCACAGAAATAAATATTCTAGTCATCACAATACCCATTATCCTCATCGAGCATGTAAGGCAACAAAAAAACAGAGAAATTCTCACAAAACTCATTGAGGAATAGCACTCAAAGCTATTTGGATGTTAGGGCAAGGCGTGCAATAGAGGGCGAGGACACCGCCGAGCGGGAGGGCACGGGGGAGGGAGGAGGGCACCACTGATGGCGAGGGTGTGTACAAGGGAAGACACCACCGAGGGGACGGCACGGCTGAGGGAGGAGGGCGTAGCTGGGTGTCGCCGCCATGTGGGGAGGGCGCGGTTGAGTGGGAAGGGCGTAGCCGGGAGTCGCTGCCATGTGGAGAGGGCGTCGCTGAGGGGGAGGGTGCTAGCTAGGGTTGCAAACTGAGTGCGCGGGACTTAGTGAATGGCAAGCGTGGGGGCTAGGGCGCGGCAAGGATCTTATAGCCCGCGCAGCATGGGCCGGGCTTCGCGCGTAAGGTTTGCCCATCCCAGACGACTCTGGGATTGAATCGTGTGGGATAAAGTCATCCCAGATGGTTCAAGCTAGTACCGTCTGGGATAAGCCGTTTTATTCTTTTTTACCGTCAATACATATTTAAGTTTGTATCATCTGTACAAACATATATGTAATGTATTAAAATTAATTATAATACATACATCTCATTAATTATAATACATACATCTCATTTAATATAATACATATATTTGATTAATTTTAATTAATACATCTCATTGATTAATAATCTCATTAATTATAATACAGAAACACTTAATATAAGTATGACCTCATGACAACTCTAGTTGCTTTTTCTTTTATACAAAAATTAGCCCTTCGCGATGATCAACATGTGTGTAGCTAGCTTCCTCAGGTTGGTCTTCCTGGATTGTGATGCCGGTACCAATAGGAGGCAACTCATCATTGATTGTATTCTTCCTCATTTACCACATTCTCGACTCTGACAATCCTCTTTTTTCCTTGAAGAACAATGTGGCACTACTTGTTGGATGGGTCGGTTATGTAGAAGACTTGAACAACTTGGTTAGCGAGAACAAATGGTTTGTATTGGTATTCGACACATTCGAAGTCCACAGCTGGGATGTCGTACTTGTCAACCTTCACGTATTGCAGGTTAACACAACCGCACCAAAATAAGGGGATCTTGAATAGTACATAGTTGAGCGCCTAAATTTCCTCAATGAACCATAGTACGAGCTCCTCATCGATCCAACAGTATTCAGTGCATCAATATGAACACCGTTGTTCTAGTTTGTGTTCTTCATGTTCTGATCTCTCGTATAAAATGTGTACCCATTTAAGTCATGTCCTTTCCATATTACAACCATAAATGCTTGCCCTTTTGCCAACCTTGTCATCGTATCAACTGATGAGCTTCTAGTAATGGGTTGTCACTCCTTGAACCATCTGTTGTATTGAAGGTTATGCTGTCTGATGATCCAGTACTCCTGTCGCGTCGGATGCTCTTGCCATAGCTAGTTCTTGTGCTTGTCGATATCTGGGGCCACAATAGCCATGTGTTGCAAAACTGTGAAATAGGCTTTCGTGCACATAACCTAATCAAGCATGATTGCTTTCCTTCCGATGGTCCCGATGCCCAGAAGCCTCCCCTCATGGCAGGATCAAGGCACACCTATCTGTTCAGCCTGAGCCATGTAATCCATGTAGAATTTGATGACCTCTTCGGTTGCATAACCTTCGATATGCTACCCTCCGGTCGAGATCGATTCTGTAGGTAGGATTTGAGAATTCTTATGTACCTCTCGAACTGGTACATGCTATGTAGGAATGTAGGCCCGCACATCTTTGTCTCCCTCACAAGGTGAACATTGAGATGGACCATGATATCAATAAACGATAGAGGGAAATACATCTCAAGATTACATAGAGTCATTGCCACCTCTGCCTGTAGAGTATCTAGTCCTTCGAGATTGATAACCTTTTGAGGAATTGTGTTAAAGAAATAATACAGCCCTATGATTGTCTCCCGAACCTTGCTCGGTAAAATACTTCTAATTGTCACAAGGAGCATTTGTGTCATATGCACATGGCAATCATGGGACTTCATGCCAATTAAACTCAAATCTTTCATCAAAACAAATCTCTTCATGTTGGATGAGTAACCAGACAGAACTTTCACACCATGCAAATAGTGGCATAGTTCAGTTCTCTCAGCCATGGACAGAGTGTAACAAGTAGGTTCACAGTATATTTGGCCTTTATCAGTCTCTTTCAGTGCTAACTCAGGTCTGATGCCCATATCAACGAAGTCAAGCCGTGCATTGATACCATCCTTTGTTTTAATCTTAATGTTCAGTAAGAGACCAATCAAGCTATCACAGATATTCTTCTCTATGTGCATCACATCGATGCAGTGCCGATCTTCTAGGTGCTCGCAATAAGGTAAGGTAGGTCCCAAAATATTGATCTCTTCTTCCACATGTTCTTCTCACGGGTCCTCGATTTACGTCCCTTTCCTAGCGCAACATCCAAGTTCTTAACCATATCATGAATGTTTGTGCCGCTTAAAGGCTTTGGAGCTAAAGTGTCTTCAGTTGTGCTGTCGAATGGTTTCTTCATCTTGTGGTATGAGTGATTCCTACAAAGGAAGCTACGGTGACGCATGTACATGATTTTGCGCGAGTGATTCAGCCACACACACTACAGGAATGCGGCATATTTACATCGGCTAGATACCGACATAAATAAGCCCAAAGCCAACGTAAATAAATATTTACATCAGCTTGCCGACGTTAATAAACGGACGTAAATACGTCGACGTAAATAGAAGTATTTACATCGGGGCCGATGTAAATAAGACCTATTTACGTCGGCTCATAGGCCGACGTCAATAATCTCTCTCCCCCATGTGCCATGGAGGAAATAATGACGTGGCACTATTTACATCGGCCATAGGCCGACGTAAACACTGGGGCACACCCTCCAGTATTAAATAGGGGGGGGCACATTATACTGAGGGCACACCCACCAATATTTACGTCGGCCCAGGACGATGTAAACACTGGGGGCACACCCTCCAGTATTTAAGTCAGCCCAGGCCGATGTAAATACTGTGGGCACTCCCTCCAGTAAACATTGGCCAGCCACAAATGCACGGTTTGGTATCCATTTTCAAGCATACATACAACACTTTACACAAGCCGGCTATACACGATCGGGCATCCATTTTCAACCACGCATTTCATGCACACGCATTACAAATTCACAACATAGATGCATTGCACATATATAGCAAGTCTCCACAAGTGCATACTATGCGAAACCACATCAACAAATCCACAATACATAGTACACAAACACATGTCCATATATAGTAGACAAACTCAAGTGTATAGAATACAAACACAAGTCATTGGTTTTGTTTATCTAAGTACCATCAATTTTGAGGGGCGTCATCAAATTGATGCCCACTACCGGCGTCGCCTCCCGAGTTAAGGAAATCACCGGTTGTGGAGTGCAGGTCCTCGAAGAAGCGGCATTGCCTCCAACATTGGCACGAGGTGGGGTTTCCACGAACCCTAGATTAACAAGCAGATATTAAAAAATTGAACTACATGAGCGATAAATGCAGTATATGAAATTTTAATAATTGACAATACTGTGGGAATCATGAAGCAAGGTGTCTAGTCCATGGGCGAATGGACCAGCCCATGAGGTGGTCGGGCGGACAAGCCAAAAGGAAGAGCTTACGGAGGCGCGAACATGAAGAAGAAAAGAAGAGTGGGGCTGTGGCCGGCAGTAGGTAGGCGGCGTCTACACCTCTGCGATGGCGGTGCAGCTCTGCATAATCTTGTGCATTGTCGGTTTTCTGAGGCGGTCTTCCTGCAGTCTTCAACCGCCTGCCGTTCTGTCGCTCTCATCGCACCCGGCAACTCCGCCCGACCATGCGGGGATGCCACAGGCGGTGTATATAGAGAGGACCTTGTATAGAGAAGAGAGAGCCTCTTGTAGCAGAGAACACCAACACACTCAAACAATGAAAGCGAGGACTAGGGTATTATCTCCATTGGAAGCACGAACACAGGTAAAATCTCGTGTCTTGCTTTACCATCGGGCTTAGATCTTCGCCTTGCCCCTCCCTCTTCTTCATTGTCGGTAACAACCATCGGCGGTTAGCGCGCCCGGTAGGAGGCTGCGAAGATCACCCTTGAGTCGATGGCACCACCAGCGGGATCACCGTCTCTTCGCTCGGCCGGACTTTACGCTTGAGTCTGGACTTCATCGCCAACGGTTTGGCAAGCTCGCTCTCACGAGCCGGGCGGATCGAAGGGCATCATGGCGCTTCGTGCCGAAAGCCTTCAGCGGAGTTTTCGCGATCGAAAGCGGCCGGACCGACACCTGCATCAACAAGGCGCGGCGGACACGGCGAGGCGGATCGCCAACTGTCGTGCGGCGCGAAGCAGCGCCAAGTCCCTCGGCATCGAGCATAGCGTCAACGAGGAGTTCTGCGGCGAAGAAGGGAGATCGGTTGATCTTTCACGCGCGGCGAGAACATCGTCGCCTCAAAAGGCGCCGCTTGACACTCTTGGGCGATTCTCGATCGAACGGCCCGCGGCCCGATCGTGGCTCAAGTAAAAGCCATGGTGGTGGCGGCGGCGGTCGGCAAAACCAAAAGTGCTGCGAAGAAGCGCACTCCGTATCCGCGGCCACTCGGTGGCGATGGTCGGATTGCACAAAGCCGACCGAGGCGATCGGTGGAGCTCCGCCGGTGAAGAGCGCCGCGGAGCCTCAGCAAGATCTCGCGTCGATCTTACCGCTAAACGCCGTGATCGAGAGAAAGGAGAAAGCGCGGCGTGAGGGCAATCTGGCGCCGGCATCGATTCTGACGTCCGAAGCGATCGCGGTGTCGGCGTGAGGACCACGCCGACCGCGGAACCGATCGCCGGGCCGAAAGTGACAACGAAACCGCGGGATAGGACCCCTCGTGTCGGTCGCCTTGATGGCGCAGCTGTGGGCCTATCGACGGGGTTCGTGCTTTCACGCCCCCGCTCCGCCGAGTGGTGTGGCCCGATGGTTTTAACCCCAGGGGCATCGTTAAGTTTGATGGCGAAAGAGATCCAAAGGCATGGCTGCAAGTGTACGCCCTCGCGATCAAAGCAGCGAGGCGACGAGCGTGATGGCAAACTACACGCGGTCACGCTCGCCCCCTCGGCACAAGCAGCTCACAGGACTCCCGGCGGAGTTCCATAGATTCCTGGGTGATCTCTGTGAGCAATTCATCTCAAACTTCCAAGGCACCTTCGAAAGGCCTGGGACTGCATGGGACCTATACCAGCTCCACCAGAAGAAGAATGAGTCTCTGTGGGAGTTCATCCGGCGTTTCATGCAGAAGAAGAATACCGTTCGTGATGTTTTCGAGGCGGTCATTATAGCCGCCTTCCAGAAGGGAGTCAGCGACCCCGACTTAATCAAGAAAATGTCTCGAAGACCACCGACCACCGTCAGGGAGATGTTTGCCTTGGCTGATCGCTATCTGCATGACCTCGGGCATACTGGAGGCGCTAGGAGGACCGCCCGCGGCAGAAGGACAAGAAGGACCACGCCGAGTCCTCCAAGCCAAAGGATAGGAAGCGTGGACCCGGAGAGCTAGTCGCGGCGGCCGAGCGCACTCGTCTGCGAGCTCCGCGGGGTGGCGGCTACGATGAGGTAATGGACGCCATCTGCCCTTTCCACCCCCAGGGGAGGCATGCGGCCAAGGACTGCTACACCCTGAAGAGGTTCGCCCGCGAGAGCAGCAACAGGGCGAACAAAGGCAAGGGCGAAGCTGCGAAGAAGCAGGACCCACCTGAGGAAGATGGTGGAGACTACCAAGTAACCGATCGTGAGCTCAACTACATATACGAGGGCTCGGCGTCTGAGTCAAGCGAGCGAAGCTTACCGCTCGGAGATCAACATAATACGCCGGCGGCCCTCAATAAGCGAGGTGGTCGAGAGCCGATCACTTTCAATCGTTCGGATCACCCGGTGTGTTCCCTTCGAGCGGATATCCTCGGTCTGGACCCGTCATCTGTGATGTTAGGCTCAAGAGGTCTTTGGTCGGCGGAGAAGTGGGCTCAACGTCCTCTTCTCCAAGACCTTTGATGATATGAAGATCCGCGCTCCGAGCTAAGCGGGGATCGTCGCCTTTCCGCAGGGTGATCCGGGGCGTCGGCTATGCCATTCGGGCAAATCACGCTCCCGATAGCGTTGAGCCAAGGAGAACTCTTTGAATGAGTACTTAAACCGAGGTGGCTGATTTGAGGCGGCATACCATGCCATCTTAGGAAGGCGGGGTTAGCCACGTTCATGGCTGTTCCTCACTATGCATACCTCGCGCTCAAGATCGGGTCCAAGCGGCGTTATCACCGTCAGGGGCGTCAAACAATCGCCGGCGTGCGATAGGGAAAGTTGCGACTGGCGGCGGCTGGTGGCATCGGTGAGGCCGAGAGGATCGGCGGCGGCGACCCTCGCGGGCGAAGCGATGTTCGACCACAAGCGGGCGGATCCGGCATGAAGCGATGAGGAGTCAAGCATGTGATCCTCGATCCGTCAACTCGGCGTGAACCATACTGATTGGGGCTGGGCTCGATCCCAAATAGGAAGAAGCGCTCGTCACTTTTCTTGAACAAGCGGGACATCTTCGCCTAGAAACCGTCCGATATGCGGTGTCCCTAGGGAGGTGATCGAGCACTCACTCAATGTAAACGATGAGAGCTAAACCCATCAAACAGCGGCTCGAGACGGTTTCGCCAAGACCGCCATGACGCCATCGAGAGAGATTACCAAGCTTTTGGTGGCTAAATTCATAAAAAAGTGTATCACCGGCGGTTGGCGAATCCGGTCCTTATGCATAAGAAAAATAAAAGTTGGCGCATGTGTGTTGATTACAGATCTCAACAAAGGCGTGCCCAAAGGACCCCTTTGGTTTGTCTCGCATCGACCGGTGGTAGACTCCACCGCTTTGGCGTGAGCTCTTGAGTTTTTGGATGCATACTGGGGTATCACCGTCTGGTTGAAGGAAGAAAGCGCATTAAGACATCCTTCATCACACCATTAGTAGCGTATTGCTATATCACAATGCCATTCGGGTTGAAAAAGCGGCGCGACACCTGTAGCGCTATTGGCGGTGCTTTCACACTCAACTCGGGACATAGCGTGGAGGCATCGTTGATGATGTCATGGTCAAGACCCGAGTGAAGGAAGACCTCACCTCCGACCTAGCCGAGACATTCGAGAGCTTACGGGCCTTCCGGATGAAGCTTAACCCGGAAAAGTGCGTCTTCGGGGCTCCCTCCGGAAAACTGCTCGGATTCATCATATCACACCGCGGCATCGAAGCAAACCCCAAGAAAATCAACGCCATCCTCAAGATGAAGCCGCCGACTTGCCAAAAGGATGTCCAAAAGCTCACAGGTTGTATGGTGGCACTCGGCCGGTTTATCTCTCGCTTAGGTAGTCGGGGAATGCCATTCTTCAAGCTCTTGAAGAAGCAGGACAACTTCGATGGACCCACTGAGCGCGGCAAGCCTTGAAGACACAAGGCGCTCCTGACCACTCCGCCGGTTTTGGTCGCGCCGGCACCAGAAGAGCCTCTCCTGCTTTACATAGCGGCCACGACTCACGTGGTCAGCGCGGCGATTGTAGTGGAAAGAGAGGAGGCGGGGCACTTCGAGAGGGTTCAACGTCCGGTTTACTTCGTCGATGAAGCATTAGGCGAATCAAGAGGCGGTACCCTCAAGTGCGAGAAACTTCTATCTGGCAGTCTTGCTCACCTCTCGGAAGCTCAAGCATTATTTTCAAGAACATCCCGTTTCAGTGGTGACATCTTTTCCGATTGGGGAAATACTACACAATCGGGAGTCCACTGGCAGAATCGCCAAATGGGCAGTCGAGCTCGGAGCGTTTGAAATCTCCTTCAAGCCCCGGACCGCCGTTAAGTCAGTCTTTGGCGACTTCGTCGCCGAGTGGATTGAGCGCAAACTGCAGTGCGGAAGACCTCGATTACTAGACAATGTGCTTGACGGCTCCCTCACGTTGAACGGTGCGGGGGCGGGCGTCATACTGATCTCTCCGACGGAGGAAAAGCTCAAATATGTCCTCCAACTCCACTTTCCGTCATCAAACAACGCCGCCGAATACGAAGCGCTCATACACGGGCTTCGCATCGCCATATCGTTCGGTATCCGATGATTGACGGTTCGCGGGGACTCCCAGCTGGTGATCAACCAAGTGCAAAAAGAGTGGTCGTGTGTGGATGACAGCATGATGGCGTCTTGCCGGAAGTGCATAGTGGAGGACAAGTTCAGCGGACTCGAGCTCACCCGTGCTCATGGGACAGCGAGATAGCGAGCGAGCTTCGCCGGAGCTAGGCTCGGTCGAGCCATAGTCGGCGAGTCTTCGTTGAAAGAACTTCACAAGCCATTGCCGGTTTGCGGCGGAAGTCGGGCGATCCACGGAGAAGTCGGCCGGCGAGAGGTGCTGGTCGTTAATCGGTAGGCGAAGCCCTACGGACTATCTCCTAAGGGATGAACTCCCGAAGACCAGCGTACAAGCGAGTGCATTGCAGCGAAGCAAAACTCTGTGGTGGTTGGGAGGAGCTTTGGAGCGCCTCCGGGGTCTTGAGGCGGTATATATCGAACAGAAGGAGGATCTCCTCAAAGAGATTCACTCTGGGATCTGTGGACATCTGCAGCGTCAAATACTCGATTGGCAAGGCCTCCGGCAAGATTCTTTTGGCATTGCCGTCCTGACCTTGAGAGAAATCGTGCATGCGTGGAAGGCTGTCGGTTTTTGCGGCAAATTCACGTCTTAAACACGAGGCTGCAGACCATCGATCCTTGGCCATTCGCGATCAGGGGCTTGACATTGTCGGACCACTCAAAAAGACCCAGGGCGGGTTTGCCTTCCTCTTCGTCGCCATCGACAAGTTCACCAAATGGATCGAAGCCAAGCCGGTTACAACGATCACTGCGGTTAAGGCCAGAGAGTTCTTTCAGGAGATCGTCGTCAGATTCGGCGTGCCAAACAGGATTATCACCGACAATGGTGCCCAATTCAGAAGTGAAGAATTCCAAGACTGGTGCGAGGCCCTTGGGATCAAGATCTACTTCGCCTCTGTGGGGCATCCACGGAGCAACGGACAAGTCGAGCGGGCCAATGGCATGGTGCTACAAGGCCTGAAAGCCAGAATATTCGATCGTCTCAAACCGTCACATAGCTTGAGTGGTTAAAAATTGCCTTGGTACTCTGGGTGAGAACTACTCTAGCGAGACTCACAAGGCGATCGCCTTTTTTCAGTATACGGTTCGGGCGGTCCTGCTTACCGAGCTGACATTCGGATCCCAGCGGGTTCGGAACTACAGAGAAGCCGAGTCGGAGGAAAGCCGATTGGAAGACCTTGATAAGCTGGAGGAAGCTAGGGACGTCGCATCCATCCAGTCGGCCAAATACCTCCAAGGTCTCAGACACTACCACGACCAAAACATTCGGGGCCGGGCTTTCTCTAAGGGAGATCTGGTTCTTAGAAAAAATCAGAAAGTCGAGCATAAGCTCTCCCCGGGATGGGAAGGTCCTTACATCGTCGACGAAGTGGTGCGCCCAGGAGCTTATCGACTCAAACGCGAAGACGGCATCACACTCGGCAACACCTAGAACATAGAACAGCTACGTCGCTTTTACACTTAAAATACGCATTCCACTGTATCGTTGTAATCGTAGTCGTTTTGGACTTCCTACTCACTTGATTCTCAAGTGAGCAGTAAGTCGGGGGCTACCAATCACCTAACAGTATCTAAATGCAAACGTTTACCCCCTGCTTTCATGACTAAAACTTGTTGCTTTTTTCCTTGGCAATCATGACCAAATTCTAAAACCATTAACCTTAAGTAGTAAGCTACGGGCGATGGGGCATAGCTGCTTGAGTACATGTCTAGCAATTAGCCATACACTCGGGGGCTTGGCCAGTCATGCGAAACATTCAAACAAAAGACATAGCGCATTTGGATAAAACCAGAAGGCCATAGTATATATATGTCATCATAAGATCGAACGTTATGTCCGATCGCATGTTTTCTACAAAAATCCTCCCTAAAAGCATTCAAACCTACGCAGCACGGCGGGCTCGACACAAGGCCTTCACGAGGACATCGGCGACCTCGGCAAGGGCCGGAACAACCTCGAGGAAGACCTCCACGGCGGCAGCGTCGCGGGCGGCAGCCTCTTCCTTCGCCGCCAGCTCCGCAAGGATGAGGTCGTAGTCCGCCCAGAGCTCCTCCTTAGTGACCTCCGGGGTGGGATCATCACCCCCGAAGTTGAAGCCCAGCGGCAAGGGAGAGGCCAGAGCGGCTTCAGAAGCATCGGAGCTTGACGAAGATGCCATCGGAAGGCCACTGAAGAAGTGAAGAAACGAGATTGCGAAAACAAGAAGAAGGGGCAATCGCTCCGGTAGCGGTAATGCCCTTAAATACAAGGCCGAAGGCAAACAGACTCCATCCGTACCATTACGGGAAGTTGAAGTGCCCCTGACAGCGCACGGGTGCCGAGGCAGCGATTAAAACCCACTAGCACTGGGGGGCTAAACGAGGCGCCAGCAGCGCATGACACAGGAAAAATCTTCTCAAGCATGGCGAGACCACTCATGACCAGCAGTAACAGTGTCAGAAGAAAAGTAATAATTACAAGTCCAAGCAAGCATCCGTTAAAGGTCTAACTCTAAATTCTCCACCAGAGAGGAGGCCACGCTCCGGACTTCGTCAAAAAGGGCAGCGGCTTGATCATCGTTGACATTGCAGGCAAAGCCCTCCTTAATGGCCTCTAGCTCCACCCCGGGATAGAGCGATTTCATGATGGCTAGCACTTGGCTGGCGCTTGTCGTCGACGTCTCCTGGATGTGGGCCCTGAGCCTTTCAGGACCCGCCGACAGCAACGAAAGGGCCTCGTCATCGCCACTCGGCTCGGCTCCTCCGGGGCTTAGGAACTCGACCATCCCTTTGATGGAGTCACGAAACTTGCCGTGAAGCTCATGAGCGGCCCTCGCCTCCTCCCTAAGGGCGTTGACCTGCTCCTGCGATTTCCTCTTGACCGCTGCATACCCACAAGATTGTCGTAAGAGACATTACAGACACAAGGGACGCGACGCCGAATGAGAGATAAATACCTTCCAGCTCTTGCGGCGGTCAGGCGTTATCGGCTAGAGCCGAGATTTAGAATCCTTCAATTGGACTGTTCACGATAAATGCTCTCCGGCTCAGCGCCCGACTGGAGTTATCGGCTGCACGAGACTCGAGTCTTACAGCGCTGGACGATCGCGGAAGCCTGAAACAAAAAGCGAAGTCGGGGAACAATGAGAACCAAGTCGGCAAACAAGAAGGCAAGGAGGCACCCACCTTGGACCGCCTCGGTCAGAGCTTGGACTTGTGTCCAAAGCTCTAGCAACAACCTCGCCCTCATGGGACACGCTCCAAGTTGGCTTCGTACTCCCTCACCTTGGGAAGTATTTCCTTGAGGAGCGCGTCCCTCTCCTCGAAACGTTACCCCAGCGCCTAGAAGAACACCGGAGAATAAGGAATATATGCCGCTCAGCGTGAGCGTAAGGAAAAGATGACAGCTCACCTGGACCAGCTTGGCGCCCTTGATAGCGTTCAGGTAAAGCTCCCCTCTCAGCTTCTCGTCCCCCTCGCCGAAAGCCTTCCACTTGTCCTCATGGCAAAAGAAGATCTGGGGGGAGGGTTGAGAGCTGGACGCGGCCGGGGGCTGTAGGGGGATCTCCTCCACGTGTGGCGAGGGGTTGGTGTCAGTCGGCCCGACAGCCCCCGCTGGAGGCGGAGTAGTTTTCCTGGCATCATCGGACTCGGCGGGCGCTGGCAGGACAGCGTCAGCTCGCCCCGACGCAGAATCGTCGCCGCCAGACTCCGGGTATGGCGGTAGAATGGTTTCTTCTTTGCCCACACCACCTGGGAGTGCGGTAGAAGGGCCTTGAGGATCCCACCCTTGGTGCCACGATCGTCAAGAAAAGTTTGGCAGCGACGGGAAAGAAGGAGCAAAGGAGAAAAGGAGAAACTAACCTGCCCGACCTCCTTATCTTCGCTTCGGCTCTTTCAAGTGGCGAACCACTCGAGGATAGGTTGAGCCGCTTCGGGTCGAAGTCAGTGGCCGACTTCTTGATGTCTGCGCCAGATGGCTTCGGGTTAGCCGGACCTTCGTAGGGCCATTTCGGCGATGGCCCCCGCTCGGCGACTCCCTCGAAGGCAAGCTCCTTCCTCTTGGCACTCGGTTCCTCCGCCGCGGGCTCGGCGGGGCATTCTGCTGTGGCACCCCGGCAGGAAGAGGCGCCGGCGAGCGGAGGATCTGAGGAAAAGGCCACCCGATCCTGCAGCAAACCAAGAAACTTGACCTAGTTAGCAGTCGCACGGCGGACCGACGGAAAAACCACTATGAAGACGTAGCACTCACTGCGGGAGGAGGATTCATCAAGCAAAATGCGCTCGGAGTGTGGGGCGGGAGGATCGTGACATCCGGCGCCAGGAGGTCACTCATCCGAATCACAAGTAACTCCCGGTCGATAGCTTCGGCCACCTCCCGCGTCGGGTCATCTTCCCGGTACTCGTACCCCAAGAATATCCGCTCCTTAATGGGCTGCACCCGGCGAACGGCGAAGTTGGAAAGGATCCCTACGCCGGTCAGGCCTGCCTCCTTCAAGCCGGAGATCAGGGCGAGGAGTTCGTTCACTTGCCCCATCTCGTGCTCAGGTGGGACCGCGGTCCAAGAAGGGGACACTCTCGGGGGCTTTCCAGAAAAGGGCGGAAGGCAAGGATCAAGGTTGGCACAATAGAACCACTCGCGGTGCCACCCCTTGTTCGAGGTCCTGAAAGGGATGGCGAAGTAGATCTTCCTCACCCCATCCCTCAGCTGGATGCCGGCGCCTCCGACCTCCTTAGGCGAGCTCCTGCTCGGAAAGGGCTTGAGAAGGAAGAGGTGGCGGAAGAGGTTGAAATGCGGGTGAATCCCAAGATCGCCTCACAAAGATGGATGAAAGGCGGCGATGTGAAGGATGGAATTGGGATTGGTGAACCAATTCGACACCGTAGTAGGAAAGGAGTCCATGGAAGAAACCGCCGTGACGGAAGCCCAAACCAGTTGAAAGAAGGATTTGAAGCGACGATCTCCTCGCGGAGGGGTGGGGTAAAACTCTTTGCGCAGCCGGAAGCGCCGTCGAGGCCGCCGGTGGCATCACCCCATGGTGACCATCACGTCCAAATCGCCTCGTCGGCGTGGAAGGGACCCAATCGTGGAGCCCACGAGCAGCGCGGTGGAGCCTGGGGGGAAGCAAATTCGACATTCCACGAGGGCGATATTGGCGGCAGAAGCGAAGGTGGCGGCGGTGTCAAACCGTAACAGCGGAGCTCGCGGAAGGGCAGCGGGTTTTGGAGGCGAAAAGCGAGGCGTGAATCGCGAGAAGGAGTTAACCTGGCCGCGGCTCTGAGGGACTATAAAAACGAACAATTCCGGCGGAGGTAGGGCCCGTTCTGCCAAGTTTGATCGGGCGCGACTTATCGGTTCGGACAACCACGGGCTATGATCGTGGCGGGCGCCGTCACCGGGACAAAGGCGATTCGAGAATCGTGTGCCCTCGCTCGGTCGGACTCAAGCCGCCGCCCCACGCGGGACCAAGGTGCCGCTGAGCGAAGATGAAGCGACCTGCGATATGCCCCATCTTGGTCGCACCACAGTTGCCGCGAGACGAGTCGAGATATTGTGGGGGTCCAAATCAAGGTGCGCTCCGCAGCGGCGGCTGCCGTACATGTCTGGGTACCACTCGGCCCGAGCCAAATGATGGCGCGCTCCATGGCGAGCCACGCTACGCTCCGGCATGGCCGGTGTAGGCATCATCGAGACCAATCAAAGTGCGCTCCATGATGAGCCATTGCCGTACATGTATGGGTACCACTCCCCGAGCCAAATGATGGCGTGCTCCATGCGAGCCACGCTACGCTCGGCATGACCGGTGTAGGTGTCACTAGACCAAATCAAAATGCGCTCCATGATGAGCCATTGCCGTACATGTACGGGTACCACTCGGCCAGAGCCAAATGATGGCGCGCTCCATGACGAGCCACGCTACGCTCCAGCATGATCGGGTGTAGGTGTCATCAGACCAATCCAAGGTACGCTCCATGATGAGCCGACTGCCGTACATGTACGGGTACCACTCGACCCAGAACCAAATGGTGGCGTGCTCCATGACGAGCCACGCTATGCTCCGGCCTGACCGGGTGTAGGCGTCATCATGCCAAGGAGTGCCCATAAACAAAGAAATATTCCAAGGGCACATTGATTATCAAGGCCAAGGCGAGTTAGGCCTGAAGGCACCCGATGAAGCTGTCGAGGAGATTGAGTCCATCGCGACCTCCCCGTCAAGCCACTTAATGAAGAAAAACAACTGCAGAATGCAGAAGGCAAACTCACAGGGGACGGCTCGGTCTCGAAGCACTCGGGGGCTACCGTGGGAATCATGAAACCGGGTGTCTAGTCCATGGGCCGAATGGACCGGCCCATGAGGGTGGTCCGGGCCAGACAAGCCAAAAGGAAGAGCTTCTGGAAGGCGCTAAACACGCCGAAAGAAAAGAAAGCGGGCTGTGGGCGGCGAGGTAGGTAGGCGGCGTCTGCACCTCTGCGATGGTGGCGCAGCTACGCATGGTCTTGTGCATTGTCGGCTGCTCTGGGGCGGTCTTCCTGCAGTCTTCAACCATACGCCGTGCATCGCTCTGCTGCGCCCAACAACTCCGCTTGGCCGTGCGGCGGATGCCTGGCGATGTATATAGAGAGGACCTTGTATAGAGAGAAGAGAGCCTCTTGTGGCGAGAACACCAACACACTCAAACAACGAAAGCAGGACTAGGGTATTATCTCCATTGGAGAGCCCGAACCTGGGTAAAAATCTCTCGTGTCTTACTTTACCATCAGGCTTAGATCTTCCGCCTTGCCCCACTCCCTCTTCTTCATTGTCGGTAACAACCATCGACAAATACCATTTCAAGAGATTGCTAGGTAAACAAAGGTGGAGGTTGGAAGGGAGGAAGATTCAGTGGTGTTCCAAACTGTTGCGACATATATTCCTGGGAATAACAAAATTAATGAATATATAAGAGCAATTTAATTGAATAAGAGCACAAGTAGACAAATACAAATCTAATTGTCATATTTAATGCAATAAGAGCACAAGTTTGCAAATACAAATGAAATTTGCATTTTTTATCGAATAAGACCATGAATTGACAAGTACAAGTGTAATTAATATATTTCATTCACTAAAATAGTAAATTGGCAAATAGAAGTCTAATCGGCATATTTCATCGAATAAGAGTCAAATACAAGCCTAATTTGCATATTTCAATGAATAAAAGCATAAGTTTGCTAATACAAGCTTAATTTGCATATTTCAATGAATAAAAGACAAAGATAAGCGTAATTTGCACATCTCAACGAATAAAAGACAAAGATAAATTAATGTAATCAATATATTTCATCCACTCAAACAATAAGTTATTAAATACAAGGGGGGCATAATTGACATATTTCAGCAAGAGCATGAGTGGACACTTACTTGCAAAGCTACTTGTTGTTGTGTTTGCCATGCAACAAAGTATTCTTGTTGTTGCCTCAATTGCTGTTGTAGTTGAGCCTCACGCGCTACTTGTTGCCTCAACTGCTCCTCCAATCGACTCTCACGAGCGCTCGACCCACTACTCTGCGAGGATTGAGATGACCTCGCGGAACTCAACACATTGCTAGTATCTAGGAACCCATTGAACATAGAGAACCGTCCATATTTTCATGCAGCCTAAACATATGCACGGTCAACACTCGGCAGCGATGTTTTCATGCAGCCTAAACATGTTGTGAACCATCTCCTTTCTAGTTTAAGATGTTTCCAAGCACATTTATACGTCCTATCATTTTTATATCCTTAATTAGGTAGTAGTGATGGTGTCATTTCCCTATTGATCCATCAATACCTTGATTGTAGTTTTGTGATTCTCCATCTCTCCTTCTCTACTGTTAATTGATTTCTTAGTTTGTTACTATGAGTACTTTGAAGCACCATGTCCTTCATTACCCAACCAAATTAACATGAGTTAATTGCATCTTTCTGGGAAGAGTTACTATATCATGTATCGGTGTATGTATATAGCCGACAGTAGTTAAAAGATACACTTGATTACCATCCTGCATTAACTTGTTGTGCGCCTCTGTGAAGTCCAAAGAGTAAAGCAAGAGAGTATAAGCACATAGAGCTAGCGGCATAAAACTCCTGTAAATCTCTCTCTATTTATCTGTTTACGTAACCTATCTATTAGTAGTCTATATATCGCTAGCTCCATAATAATCCAACTGATCATTTTGTCCTCACACTACAGGAATGCGGCATATTTACGTCGGCATATCTACACAGTAAGAAGAGAAGTAACTTGAAAAACTCACAGATGGAACTTTGTTGGAGGGCGGTGAGGGCAGGCGGAGGCGGCAGCGAGGTGGCGCGGGCCTCGGGCTAGCATGGCGTGGAGGCGCCGGGTGGGCTCGGAGGGAGACGACGGGTGGAGGCGACGGCCATTTGGGCTGGGCGAACAGCAGGCGAGGCGGAGAACAACGGCCGGACAGGCGTGTGAGGCGGCAACATGGGCGGGGCTGGTGGTGCAGAGAGCGACGGTCACGGCTTTGTTCTTGACGCGCGTGGCTCTGTAGTTCTCACACCCAATGGGAGTGCCGGTGCGATAAGTTAGGGCTTTGTAGTTACATCGGCCAAGCCGACGTAAATATGCCATGTCTTATTTACGTCGGCCAGGCTAACGTAAATATGACTAGATAGGACACGTCAGAACTTTACCTCCAGTCAGCCCTAGAGCAGGCTTATTTCCGTTGGCTTTCGGATGTTGTCATAAATAAGAATGTAAATACGTCGGCTTTTGTGAAGCCGACGTATATATTTTTGGCCGACGTAAATAGTTCGGATTCCTGTAGTGACACTTTCGGTATCATCCAAGCAGTGAGTTCAAGCTTTGGCTCCTTTTGTACTCTGCCCCGACAAGTTAGTAAGGGCAGGATAATCATTTATGGTGTAGAACAATAGGCAGTGCAAAGTGAAGTACTCTTATTTGTGAGCATCCCATACTTGCACTATAGGAGACCACAATATGTTCAGATCTTCCGCGAATGGTGCTAGGTTCACATCAATATCATTCCCAATTTGCTTGGGGCCTTCGATGAGTATAGACATTAATATGTACTTCCGCTTCATAGACAAGCAAGGAGGCAAGTTGTACACACAGAGATTTACGGGCCAAGTACTATGACGGCAGCTCATGTTACCAAAAGGATTCATTCCATGCTTACTCAATCCGAACCTTATATTCCTTGGATCCACTGCAATTCTTCAAACCTCCTATCGATGTTTCTCTACTGCTTGGAATCAGCAGGGTGCCTAATCATTCCATCATTCTTACGCTCATCTGAGTGCCACCAAAGCAACTTTGACTCTTTTGGGTCTGCAAACAAATGCTTTTAACAGGGAATTATAGGCAAATATTATGCCACCTTAGCGGGAGGTCCTTTCTTCAGCTCCATGGCCTCGTCGTCGTCATCCGATCTATCTTTATGCTTGTACCGAGATGTGTTGCACATCGAACATACATGCAAGTTTGCTACTCTTTGCGCTAGAGGATATAGTCATTCGAACAGGCATGTATTCTTTCTACTTCCATTCCTATGGGACAAAGAACCTTTTTGGCTTTGTATGTGGTTGTCGACAACTCGTTTCCCTCCGGGTTCCGCATATCCGCTAACAAACCTAATTGCGTCGTCAAACTCTTATCGGACCAACCATTGCTTGCCTTTAATTTTAACAGTTCCAGCACAGATGATAACCTTGTGTATTTGTACTTGCAACCTAGGAACAAAGGTTTCTCCGAGTCGTCCATCAAGAACTAGAATTTTACGTACTCCCGCTCATCACAGTTCTCTTCTACATCCCATAGCATCTGATCCAGAATATCGTCATGAAACCTATGCTTATCGAAAGCACAGTCGATATCATCTGGAGTGTCGTTGATTTCATTGACGATATCCAGAGTATTGTTGACTTCGTCGACAATGGTAGTACTACTTGGTCCCCGCATAATCTGCTCTTCACCATGATTAGTCTAACATGTATACCCCCTTTTCAAACCCCGTAGAATGAAGTGTGCTTCGATCTGCACTAGGTTTCAAAATATGCTCATATTCTCATAGTCAATCCATGGACAAGGGATAAATTCCCCCTTATTCAACATATCTTCCTCTACAACTCTTCTAAAAGCAGAGACATCCAACTTTAGTCCATGTATGCTACATATGTAACAATAGGCATTAAATGATGAATTAAGTACTCTTGGAGTGCTCATGCGCACATTTACTACATAGAAGCTACATTTCAACTTGCCGATTAACTTATATAGCTCCTAACATAAAAAAACAAATGGATATATAATATGGATGTAAGCTACATCTTCACAGTAATGCAATTAGAACCAATTACTAATTGAAAAAAATAACAAATGGGTCTGCACAGAGTTATAGCAAATGTATCTACTTTACATCACAAAGAACAAATGTACCTACAATAAGTTTATCTACAAATTAACCATCTTCATTTCCCTCTTTACTAAGTTAAATCTTAAATATAACACAAATTTGAACCAATTATTACATTACATCAGAAAGAACAAATGTATCTACAGGTACCAAGCTACATATAGAAATTAACCAACTTCATTTCCCTTTTTACTAATGTAGATCTTAAATATAATGCAAATTTGAACCAATTTCAACTTTACGTCATAGAGAACAAACGATCTACACCAAGCTAGATATAGAACTAGCTTCATTTCCCTCTTTACCAAGCTAGATCAAAAATATAATGCAAATCTGAAGCAATTACTAACCTTAGATGACCTAAAGCATAAGGATCTACAATTACACCTCCAAATCTATGGTCTCTTTTACCATAACGCCTCTCAATCACAACCACCTCAAAAATATCTAGGAAACCCTAAAAATACAGAGGGCCGAGGCTCTCTGTTCATATATATTTAGTAGAATTGATCATCATAGAGGGTTTGTGGATAAAACCGTCTGTGATATTATTGACATCATAGATAGTTTATGGATAACACCGTCTGCAATTTCACACATCACAAATGGTTTTATCTACAAACTGTCTTTGATGTTCCCAAACCTTCATCTTCTGAAGACAGGTGCAGTGTTTTGAGTTGATCGTTTTGTGTTCCGAGATAATTAAACTATCTATTCAAATTCCACTTTGAGGATTGTGTTCTAAGCATTTCATTTCCCCAATGCAGATCATTAATTGCACTTCCACGATGATATATACTCGAACGATCGATAGCATTCCACATCCCCTCCTCCGACGCCGCCATGAGAACAAAAAAGACATCTCCCTTGTAACATCCCAAAATTTGGAGTTTTGGAATGTTTAAAAATAAAAAATGAACCATTTGCATTTTCTTGGAATTAACCGAAGCTTAATTTGAATTCTCTAATAATGAGAAGATTTAATTTGAATTATCTAATAATGTGCTCCAAGGAATTTTTCTGTATTTTTGGAGATTTTTTCGAATTTATTTGCTATTTATTTGGATTTGTTTGCTTTTAATGGAATTTCTGGAATTTTCTTAATTCGGAAATTGATTTAATTCCCTTTTTCTCTCTTGGGCCAAATCCTTTCTCTCGGCCTGTACATGTTCACCTCCTTTGACCCATCTCTGTCGTGACCCATCCATCGACCACCAAAAAACCCTAAGCGCCCGGTAGTAGGATCTTGATCCAACGGTTGGTGTTCGCCTGTGTAGCTGAGCTCGTGCGTGCCGTCCGATTGTTGCGCCGCGGACGACATAGATAGCGCCACGTCGCACCCTAGCCCGAAACCCTAGCCATCGCCGGAGTCTTTGCGCCGCACGCTACCGCCCACGGATTCCGTGTTTTACGCGCCTCCTGAGGCTATTTAAGCCACCGCCACACACCTCCCGAGGTTCGCCTCTCCGTGCCACACCCGTTGCCCTCTTCTCCGTCACCTGAGAGTCCTCCGCTGCGCCGCAAGGCCTCGCCGAAGTCCACCGCCGTGCCCGAGACCTTCTTCGCTGTTTTCCCTCCCCGCTGGTGAGTCTCTGCCGCATCCGTCGGTGCCGTTGAGTCCCTCGCATCGTCTTCTCCCAGATCCACGCAAACCCGAGCCCGATCCGGCCCATCTCCGCCAACGGTCGTGTCGTCTTCTTCGGTTCCAGCGGAAAAGCACCGCCGTATCGCCGTCACGTTGCGCCGCTGATCTTCACCGTCCGATCTTCCTTCATTGCTCTGGATCGCTCCACGTCGCTGCCGCCCGCGTCTCGCTTCCTTGCCGTCTGATCCCGAGCCGACGTCCCGGATCGCGCCGCGTCGCCTCTGGTTGCACAGCCACCCGATCAGTGCCGCCGTTGGATGTGTGCCGCGTGGCCGTGCCACGTCAGAGCCTCACCAGCCGCCGTGTGGTCGCCCCGTGGCTGCCGCGTCAGCCCTATCGTCCCGCGTGGCGTCCACATCAGCCTGGCCCGCCACAACACCCTGTCAGCCCTCGGTAAACCCGGTCCACCCCTAGCCGTGTCACTAACGCGTGGGCCCCACACGTCAGAGGAAATTCTTTTTCCTTTTTCTGTTTTTCCTAAAATCCGAAAATCCCAACAAATCAGCTTCTGCCACGTGTCACCCCTTTGTATTTTTTTATTTTCTCTCCCGAGAAACTTCCAGGAGCCCGTTCTCCCTCGTCCGAACACCGATTGGAGCAATTCAAATTTCTAAATTTTTGTAAAATCGAGCTCTACATTCCAGAGCCATTTATTTTCAATTTTGAGCTTGTTTGGGTCTCTATTTTGTATTTATTTGGTTTCGTTGCTTTATTTTCCGGTAGACACGAATCCCGAAGGAGCGAACGGAGACTTCGAAGACCAAGACTCAGCATTAGAGCAACAAGACAAGTCGTAACCTTTGATCATGTTGAACCTATATTTGCAAAGTTATTTTGTTTTGTACAATTGCATGCTATTTGTGTATCAATGCTAGTTTATGGGAGTAGCTATTCACCTGATTGACATTATGCCACCTTGAGTATTGGAATGCCATATACCCATTGTTAACCCTAGGATTGGGACATTATTAGTTGGACATAGTCATAGTACCAACATTGGGTTATCGTAGCTATGCTTAGCCATGCTTAGTTCTCCAATGGGATTCATATCACCTCTGAATTAATGTTAATCTTGACTTAATGAGATATTGAATTGTGGCTATTGACCACTGTTGTCAAACTTGTTGTACCATGGCAGGGGATGCCATTGGTTTTGGTTGAACAAAATATTTTCCCTCGGGCAAGTGATCGTGCCATAAAGGGGGTGCTGTCTAGCACATTGGGATGTGATTGTCTTGCCTGAGATAACTTAAGGACTTAATCTTGTGCGCCATTGAACTGGGCCTAACCGTGCAACCACAAGTCTGGTATGGGACAGACCTAGCTAATTAATTTGCAATGTCTAGTCTTGAGTATTGCCAATTGTTGGTGTGGGTTCCGGGATGGACAGGTAGACTCACATGGCTCAAGAGGGGGTCCCGAGGGGCGAAACCTTAGAGGGCAGTACCGAGTTTAGACATGCATTGTAAAGGCTTTGTAGTGATCTCTCTGCCGACACACCAAAGGAAGTGTGTTCATAGCGCTTGGCACTAAGGGATGATCATGTCTTGTGGGTAAAGCTGTACAACCTCTGTAGAGTGTAAAACTATTCGAATAGACATGTCCGCGATCATGGACAAGCCCGGGGATTTCACACGGGGTATAGAGTGTTTCTTGAAATGTGGAATTGTTGGAAGGTGAACGGGGAGTTCACTGTTGTTTTATTGTTTCAAGCTATGCTGTTAAATTGTGTGGTTGATACTTGTTTCGAATGATGTAGGGTGATGCCTCGTCATTCTGTTCATGTTGTCTACCATTGATTTACCAGTTATCTAATATTGTTTTTATCAATCTGCCTTCAATCTATTTATTGTATTTAAATTCAAGTTATTGCTTTCTGCAAATGAACCATATGACTATCCTTTGTCAAGCCGTGGATGAATATATTGCATCATTTCCCTCGACTTCTTGATGCGCTTTTGTACTCACGGCTTTATGCCCTTGTTGTTCAGTTGCTGAGGAAGAAGCAGGTAATGAATATCAAGAGGAGGAGTACTACGAAGACTACGTTGACTAGGAAGGTGTTTCCCTAGACGATTGCCTGTGGCATGTCGTATGGCCCAAGTTATGTTATTTCCGCTGTAGCAGTTGTATTTGTTTCTTAAGCCGTGAGGCATTGGTGTATGAACCTTGACCATAAGGTCGTTTGCTTTATTCAATAATAATTTGCTTCTTCTTAGTTATTTCGATGTATGGAATGATATGTCATCTATGTTTCTACTGTGTGTGTTTCCCTAGACGATTGCCTGTGGCATGTCATATGGCCCAAGTTATGTTATTTCCGCTGCAGCAGTTTTATTTGTTTCTTAAGCCGTGAGGCATTGGTTTATGAACCTTGACCATAAGGTCGTTTGCTTTATTCAATAATAATTTACTTCTTCTTAGTTATTTCGATGTATGGAATGATATGTCATCTATGTTTCTACTGTGTGCACTAGCGTGATCCTGGACTATTGCAGTATACACAGAGGGTTTCGGATTTGCATATTCGGGTCCCGACAGAGATGGTATCAGAGCCATATCGACTGTAGGTCGCTCTCTTAGTTAGCATGGTCTTCAAAATTATTTTCTAAATCAAACCAACAAATTGGTATTTAATAGTTTGTCTACTCTCATCTTATTTTTAGGTTCTTATTCCTCTCCTTTGCTGAAATATTGTTTTGAAAAAGACGATAGCTACAACTTGTCGGAGGGCTATTGTGATGGTTGGGAGCTGGAGGATGACCCAGACAGAGCCGGTTTGAGCGAGGACCTCGATGGTCGGAGCGACGATTCTGACAACGACGATGACTCTGGTGACGACAAGGACTAGATCGACTAAGTAGTATTTATTATGAGTAGTCTTTCCCATCCAGAACTGTTGGAGGGAAATTTTTATACATGTATTGTGATGCTTGTATATATATATGTATGATGGTTCAATCGTTTTACTATTCTAAATGATGCACAGATGGTTTGTGGATAAAACCGTTTGTGATATTTCCACATCACAGACAGTTTTATCCCTAAACCATCTGTAAAGTTCTCGCTTTCATCACAAACGGTTTGTAGATGAAACCATTTTTGAGTGGGAGTTTTTGAAGTTTTTGTAATATTTTGTATTGAGCATTGTAGTTCATACACATATGTCATTCGAAGCCATGTTTATGTTTCAAGATCTTCGCAACTTCAGGTTCATGCATATATGTAGTTTATGGTATGACTATTTAAATGGAATGACAACCTGAATTAAATCTTGTCAAGGTTGAACTTTCATGGCTATCTTGATCCTACTCAAAAAGTGCTAAATATGAAAGTTAAGTGCTAAAACTAAAAGAGTGATTGTTGATAAATGCAAGAACAAGGTTATGTACTATCGCACTTCTTCTTTACGAGACTACTTATCATTGCACTTTAATATGAACTTGTAAGAGGTTCTGTATAACCGAAACCATGAAACCTTAAGCTTGTGATTGCTTGGCATGGTTGAAAAGTAAGACTGATGGTGGATGTAATTTCTTGCAATTGTTATTATTGCAATCAATTAATGAATCAGTTTTTCAAGCACAAATAAAGTGCACAAAAAAATTCAATGTTTTCAAGTTTTAACATTGTTGAGAAAGAGAGATCATGCCATGCAAAAAAAATCATTAATAGTACTTGATTTCTAGTTATGCTTACTCTACATTGTTTATGTGTAGATTTGAGGGTGCAAGTACTTTTGATAGGATGACTTGGTGATGTAATTGTTACATTTGTGCATGACTTATAATGCTCAATACATAAAAAAGACAAACTAAAAATAAGCAAAAAGGTTTTGTTCTCTATTTTGTATTCTTGATGAATCCATTGTCAAAGGGGAGAATTTTGGAGTCAAAGGCGAAGAATTTTAGAGATTTTTGGACACATATTGTGCATTCACATGCATTTATCTTCCTTTATTTTTTCTTCTTTTTAGCGGGAGATTATTTCTTCTTTTTAGGGGGAGATTTTTCACTTTGCTTTTTTGGTTTTAAAATAAATTTCTTAAAACTTTTCTTGTGAGGTGAAATGCCAATGTTCAGATCTAAATGGTGTTGCCAATGTTTTCATCAAGGGGGAGATTGTGAAATCATGTGCTAAAAAATTGGCTTAGTAATGAAATTGGCATTGCAATGTGGTTGCGATCCTGGCATGTGTTGTTTAAGATGTTGATTTGATATGCTGGTGATAGCATGTTAATGATTTTGCTTGATGCAATGCACTCATGTGAGTGGTTGCATGGATTGACTTTGATAATGGTTTTGCTTGATGCAATACGCTCGTGTGAGTGGTTGCATGGATTGACTTTGAGTCAAGTCGTGGACTTGTGCTTGGATCAGTTTCTTGTTTATTCATGTGCAGGTGTTGCTCGAGGGTAAACGTGGTCGATGATGGGACCGGAACTAGGTTCATGGAGGAACTGAGGTTCGGAACTAGATTCAGGGAGGAATCGAGGTCTTCGTGGTCAAGAATGTCATGCGGGACGTTCGGGCTAGAGAACATGCACATGGAGGCTGGTTAGTCACGTATTTACAACATGCGGGCTGTACATGCATGCAAGAGTTGTTTTTGGCCATGTTGGGCCAGGTTGAGATGTATACGAACTCTTTCCATGTGGGAAGTGGAGTTGTATTCAATCTCTTTATGTTTGCTCTATATAAATAGGGGGAGGTGTCTCCTGTTTATGTAGCGAGCCAGGTTTTAGGGTTTGTACTCTTTTGTTTTGGAGTACTGTATCCAGATAAATAAAATGCTTGCAAATCTGAGCATCCTGTGCATCGTGGCGTGAAGAAGAAAATCCTTGCAACTAGAAGTTTTTAGCGCTTGATCTTTATTCTATTGCAGCATAGTTGAAGCCAGCAAAGGAGTCAGGCAACTAGAAGAATTTGAAGAGCTCTCAGTACCTTGAGTTGTTTTTTAGTCCAGCGTAGATTGGAGCATCGACTGAAGTTTTGTCCGTCGCAGCAGTCACGAAGTTCATCACAGAATTCGGTTTCTTGCATGGGTATCATCTTGCGAAGGTAATATCTCAAGAATTATAGATCCAATCGAATTGATTCTTTTTGGGTTAACTTTGGAATTGAACCTAGTTTATACATTTAAAATTTCACATCAATCCAATGGAGCGATCTTTGGTTAATCTTGTTTTAGTTTGGTCCGTCGTTGTTACACTACATCATGACACAGCTTTGCCAACAATTATTAGTCGGGAAAGGTGGTCTATTGCTGTCAATTTATCTATCGGCAAAGGTCCAACAATTTCCATCATATAAGCTATGGGGATTGGTCGCTTATGTCAACAAGTAATATGTCGGCGTTCATCGTTCTGACTGATAAACTGTCGGCATAGGTCTACCCACATATTAAGTGTCGGCCTTTTCATAACACTCGGTCGGCATTGATATAGACCAAAAAAACTGGCGCGCAGGCAGGAAATTTTGCACGGGCCTTCCCCAACCTTCCCCCTCAAAACCCTAAAAACACCTAGCCCCATCCTTCCTTGCGCCCACGATTTCAGCCTTCCCCACCGCGCGCCCATCCACCTCGTCCCCGCTTAGCCGATCCTCCATCCATCATTGCGTCCACCACCACCCATGACCCCGCCATCCGCGCCCACGCCACCGGATCCCACTACTCGCGCCCCGCGCGTCCCCGCCGCCACCCGCTCCCGAGCCGCCGCGTCCTCGCCACGACCACCGCTCCCGGGCGCTGCGTCCCCGCCGCCCTGCCGTCGCTCCCCAGCTGCCGCATCCGCCCGCTAGCCGTCCTCCCAGCGCCACGCCCATTGTTCGCGCCCCTCGCCAACCGCCTAGGTGGGAGCCGAGTCACCCACCGCTAGCCGCTGCTCCCCCCGGCCACGACATGCTCGCTCATGGCCTCCTCCCTCCCGCACTGCTCCTCTCCTCCCCTACGATTAGTATTCCATTCACTTGATGCTGAAATCATCAGGATTCTTAGCTTTAACGAAAAGGAGGAAATAAAAGTGTGCAACTTGTACTTGCTCGTCCAGTGATCGAGTAGCAACTTGCAATAGTCTAATTAACCCAGAATGACCTGCCTACCATGCTGTATAAATTCACGGGAGATGAAATATAACTGTTGATAGTCTCCAGACATATGCCTATATTCCTTCGACTGTGGTAGCTAGATGTACCCTAAAAAGAGAGAATCATATCTTACCTACGGTTAAAGCTTCTAACAAATATTCTCATCTGGTCGTATCATATCATATATGCGAAGGAACATAGAATTGGGACAAGGAAGAAGGCATAAGGCTACAGTAGAATAATTGCATTAGTAAGGTTTTTCTCCACTCACAAGATATGATTGACTGAATCTAACCATGAAATTCCTCCAAGAAGGGGGTTTGCACTTTGCACTGTGTAATGCATAAGGAAAAGAATAGAGCGAAGATGAACATGATACTCTGTTTATTATCCTTCTGTTCCCATTTTATAGTTTAAATTTCATTTGAATCTTACCTCGTTTTGTTTCCTTATATGGAAATCAGTGAGGGTTGCTTTTGGACCCAATTCTGCTGGTCCTTTTTAAAGTCTGTTTCTATCATGACTAGCTAGTAATTTGCATTTGGAGGGTAAGTTATTTTCTTAATCCCAATGTCCAGCGTGAGAGTTGTTGCTTATCACCTATGTTCTCTTACTAACTTCTTTTGTATAGTTCTACTGTTGTAGTAGTGACTAGTAACTCTTCAGTTGAAAAAACGTTTTCTTTGTATGCATGCACAACGGTTCGAATTTTTTTCTTTTTGAGACACCATAGTGGTTTGAATTGATCTAGGTGATTTTCCACTATGAGGAACCATTCTTCATTATACTTTTACACCCTTTTTGATGTGTGACTGAAGTCTAGGACTCTGGGTGCATTTGTAGGATCATATATGTGGTCCTATAATTAAAGTGCATAACATTTAGGTATTTTGCTGGCAATGTGATGCCAACTATTTGCTGAGGAAAGTAAATATATGTGACGCATTCAAGTTTTGTCCAATGCCAATTCAACCAACGTCCATGAACTAACATATCAAGAAAGAAATGGTCCTATAAGTAAAGTGCATAATTTTGAGCTGGCATTTGGTGTCAACTATTTTATGAGTAAAGTAAATATATGTTATCTATCATTGTTGGCATCGATGTGGTTAGCATATTGTGTGATGAATCCCAGAAAGATCACATGGAAGGAGTTGTTTAATATGTCAACATCATCTAAAGTGTTATGTTGTGATCTTTCTTTGGTATTCAACCATTTTCTGTACTCTGTAGACAGTAGCTTTCATACACCATTGTGTTGCTTTGATTATACTCATCTGTTATGAGAAATATTGAAAACTGAGAGATATTGAACAAGCAAATTACCATGCTCTAACTCTAAAGAGAACCCTTTCTTGTAAACCCCCTTAAATGTTTAATGCATAACAAACATTGTTGAGGTTGGAGTTCTGTAGTATGTTGAAGTTCCATATCAACCGGAGAAAAAAACTACATTACTTATATGGTGGTGTGGAGGTTATATTGATATATTCTTAGATGTCTCCTAAGGGACATTCTGTAATAGTTCTTGTTTTCATGTAGGACTCTTCCATTTCGAAGTGTAGTATCTTTTGTTATTATACATTTTCTCTCAAAAAAGTTTTTATTATACATTTGGATTTCAAATAATCCTTATGAATCATACTGCAATGTCCTTGAAAATTTTTACTTAGTTCTACGTATGGTTATGGATCTCTGTCTGCAACTACAACCAACCTATGCTGCTCTTTGATATATTTGTTGATGCAGCACACTGAGTTTCTAACTACACAAGATGCTCTTGTCAATTTGCTAACTCTTAATCATTGGCAAGCTCACAATGAAATGAAGTAAACAAACTTTTTAATTGCTGGGGATATAGCAATTAATTTGTCTGCTTCTTTTGTAGGTAAGGAGAGGTGCTGATAGAGCAGAAATATATAGCTTGGCTTTATCAAATAATTTGCAGTATTTGGCTGTTTCTAGTGATAAAGGAACAATACATGTGTTCAATCTAAAGATAAATGTGGGTTTGACCACAAATGACAAGCATTGCCGACTCAGGACCTCGATGTTTCCCATATAAGTCCATCACTTTCTTTTATTAAGGGTAAGTTCACTATCCTTTCAGATATGATGAGTCACTACATTTCCATGCTTGAAAATAATGGTAGACAGCATAATGGCTATGCGTCGCATTGGATCTCAAATAAATATAATATAGTTCTAAACTTAAGTGCTTCTAGAGCATCAAGAAAAGTGGAAGGGCACTAATGTTTATAATACAATGTATTTGCTTGGCTTAAGTGCTTCTGGAGCATCAAGAAAAGCGGAAGGAGAGAAGAAACAGAGGTGAGGAGAAGAGCACCAAGGGTTGAAGGACCAGCTGAAAACCTTGTCATCTTCATCGGCCATTGAGCGATGATTGGTATGGTCCTTTTTCTTATTGTAAACTCATTTCTTGTTGGAATGTGCAAAAATGAGGCGTGCGAGGTGTTTGTTTTGCTATCTAGGTTTTGTAAAAGGTGCATCATGGATAAAACATGGATGGATATGCCTAGGCAAACCGATGAGTATATAAAAGGAGTTGGCGGTTTCGAGTTTGCTTTTAGTAATTCACTAAAGGCAACAAGATATTGTGTCCTTGCAAGGTTTGTAAGAATTGTTGTTGGAGAGTTGGCGATGTAGTACACGAGCACCTGATATGTGAGGGATTTACTGAAGGGTACAGGACCTGGCTGAATCATGGAGAACCGAGCTCTAGTTTTTTTGCAAATGACCATCTGATAGGGTAAAGGTAGAGAAGTCAAATGAAGAAGATGACATTTCTGATTTACTTCGGGACTTAGCAGGGGGTTTAGATGACATGGGGGACTTAGATGGGAATGAGGAGCAGCACAATGAGGATATGGAATCATTTTACAAGTTGGTAGATGATGCTGGCCAAGAACTCTACCCCAGTTGTAGAAACTTTTCAAATCTACATTTCATTATTAGATTATTGCATATCAAATTTCTTGGGGGATGGAGTAATAAAAGCTTTGACATGCTATTAGAGTTACTTAGGGCCTGTTTGTTTCAGCTTTGGATTCTCTAAAAGCTGATTCTGGATTGTGATTATAGAGAAGCTGATTCTCCAAAAGTTGGAATCCGAAGCACATATGAAGTGGATTGTGGATTCTAGTGTATATGGGTGGGTGGATTGTGAGAATCGATTCTAGAATCAGTTGTTTGTTTCGATTCGCTTTTGGGGCGAATCCGAATCGAAGCTAAAACAAACAGGGCCTTAAGGATGTTTTACCTGAGGGGTCATCACTTCCTATAAACTTCAATGCAGCTAAAAATATTGTAAAATGCCTTAGTCTTGGGTACACCAATATTCATGCTTGTGAGAATGATTGTATACTGTTTTGGAAAGAGCATGAAAAGGAAAATGTTTGTCCAAAGTGTAACACTTCAAGATGGAAATCAAAAAAGAAAAGTCCTAATGGGAAACATGTACATAGAGTTCCTATGAAAGTACTTCGGTACTTTCCTATAAAGAAAAGGCTTCAAAGGTATTTTATGTCGTCCAAAACAGCTGCCGACACAAGGTGGCATGATGAAGGACGCACGAAAGACGGCCTGCTTAGGCATCCAGAGTTTGCCTCTGAAAGTCGAAATCTCAGACTTGTTGTAGCTAGTGATGGCTTCAATCCTTATAGGACCTTCAATTCAACTTATAGCATATGGCCTGTTATTTTGATTCCATATAATCTGCCACCTTGGAAGTGTATGAAGCAACCAAATTTTGTTCTCTCTCTGGTAATTCCTGGTCCTAAAGCACCTGGGGCTGATATGGATGTTTATCTTGAGCCGCTTGTCGATGATATGGTAGATATGTTTGTTGATGGTGTTAGGACATATGATGCTTCTAAGGATGAGTTCTTCCAATTGCGTGCTGCCATATTATGCACCATCTCTGATCTTCCTGGTCTAGGCTATTTGCTTGGATGTGTTACCTCTAGCAAAGTTGCTTGTCCTGAATGCCACTCACTTACATGTTCTCTCCAACTAAAAAAGGGAGGCAAGTATGTGTACATGTGCCATCGTAGATTCTTAGATGCTAACCACATATTTAGATCTGCTGCAGAATCATTTGATGGTACTATGGAGCATAGGGCAGCCCCTACACCACTTAGTGGAGAGGGAATTTTGGAGCTGACAGCAAACATGCACACTACTTTTGGGAAGGATCCAACTACAAAGAAGCCAGCTAACCCTATACGCAAGGGAAGGAATGAGCCACCGCTTGTTTGGAGAAGGAAATCTATATGGTTTAAGTTGCCATATTAGAAGGATTTACTACTATGACATAATTTCGATGTTATGCACATTGAGAAAAATGTATGTGACAACATTATTAATACACTTTTAGACATTGATGGGAAATCAAAGGATAATTTAAATGTTCGCTTTGATATGCAAAATCTTGGCATTAGACATGATCTTCATCCCATCAATGTAGATGATAGGTTCTACATGCCTTCAGCACTATATGTAATGAGTCCAGCTGAGAAGAAGTTATTTTGCCAACTATTGAAGGGAGTGAGATATCCAGATGGCTTTGCATATGATATACACAATAACGTGCATGTTACAGAGATGAAATTGATTGGACTAAAGAGCCATGGCAACCACATTTTGTTGCAACACTTACTTCCGCTTGCTGTACGTAGGATATTGCCAACACATGTAATTGTAGCACTAATTCGTGTGAACAATTTCTTCAAGAAAATATACTACCCTACTATTCGTGTAAGTGATATGCAGAAATTAGAGGCTGAAATAGCTGAGACAATAAGCATTCTAGAAACTATATTTGTACCAGCCTTTTTTGACATCATGGTACACTTGATGGTTCATCTTCCTGCTCAAGTAAGACTTGCTGGTCCAGTACAATACCGTAGCATGTGGGCAATAGAGAGGTATTCTAAAACTATTTTCACTAACCACACATATTCTTAACTAATATATTTGATTAAGTTTATATAGTGAAATCTACTGCTGCTTAGGTTTTTGATGAGGTTAAAAGGTTATGTTCGCACTAGAAGTCATTCGGAGGGATCAATTTGCGAGGCATATAAATTTGATGAGAGTCTTACATTTTGCTCACAATTTTTACAAGGGTGTGAGACCAGATTTACTAGGCAAGTAAGAAATGGTGAGGATTTGGATAGTGCAATGTGCAATATCAATCTTTTCTTTCGAAGCCTTGGGAGAGGTTTGAGTGGCAAGTGCACTACATCATTAGACTATAAGACTTGGCTTCAGGCACATAGATATGTGTTGTCCAACTATGACAACATAGAACCATACTTGAAGTAAGCTACTCAAACTATTTTTAATAGGTTGCATTCCTCTTCTTAGCTTTATATTTCGTAGATTTTTAACTTTACAAAACTTTTGCAGGAAACATATTGAGTACCTTCGCTCAATTGGCCATCACAATCAGCGAGAAATCAATCGTATTCATCATGAAATGTTTCATGAGTGGTTTAGAAAGCATGTAAGGCACAACATGACTGACCATTTGTGCTTCATATTGATGTTGTTAGGTCTGAATGCACATTAAATTAACCATAATATTCTAAATTACAGGTGGAAGGGTTAGTTGAAAATGGTGTAGAAGTACTAGAAGAGATACAAATTTGGCCAATGAGCCTTTCATGATTGCAACAATGTATAGTAGCTATACTATAAACGGGTTCAATTTTCATACATACTCTAGTGATGAGGGTAGGCCAGTTCAAAGTAGTGGAGTAGCTCTAGTTCCCCAAACCTCTTGCTTTGAAATTGGAAACAACATGAACCCAATAGTACAAAACAAGACATACTATGGTAGGATCAAAGAAATCATTGAGCTGAACTATCACAATAAGGGAAATATAATGCTCTTTAAATGTGATTGGGTTGACAATCGCATTCAAGATATATGGGTGAAAACCGATCAATTTGGGATCACAACCGTTAATTTCAATCATTTATTCAATACAGGAGAAAGATTATTAGATGAACCTTTTATTTTATCATCACAAGCCACACAAGTTTACTATGTTGAAGATCCTGTTGATAGAGATTGGTGTGCTGTTGTCCAATCAAAACCATGAGAAGTTTATGATATGGCTGCAAGAGATAGTGAAAATATAGAGCATCAAAATGAGTTTCGCAGCCCGATTCCTGATTTGCATACAAATGTTGATGTGAATATTTTCCTTCAAGATGTTATCCATATAAGGACAGATATAGATGGAACCATTGTTGCAGAAAAAAAGAGGAAGTAAGTACCCATTGTATGTTGCAATAATATTATGATTTATATCCTAAATTTTCTTGCTTTAGACTTGCATGTGCAACCTAATGAATTATGATTTGCTAATCCATTTTTAAATATTTTCAGGAGGAAAGATGGTGACAGCAGAAGAAGAAAGAGAGGCCGTACGAATTTGTGACTATGAAAGGAGGAGGAATGCAAACATCTTGGTCACAGAGCAGAAGATACAATCTTTGCGACTTCAGGAGCTTGGACAAGAAGTTACCTCACAACAACAACCAAAGAAAAAGAGAAAGAGAGTGGAAAGTAATGCTACAATGCAAGAAAAAAATGTAATGGGAAGTGAAGCTACAATGCGGCACAACTTACGATCAAGCTCAAGATTAAGTGCTGCACGTGCTGATGTACAACCAGGGAATGGGATTGCTGCACATGATGATCCACAACCAAGGAGTGGGAGTTCTGCACGTGTTGATCTGCAACAAGGGAATGGGAGTGATGCACATGCTGATCCACAACCAAGGAGTGGGAGAGCTGCAAGTGATGAAGGTATGTTTGTGAGTTTATTGTAGCAGTTGGAATGAACTGTTGTATTTTTGTTGCTAACTAACTCCTGATTTGCTTGTATTTTTATTGATGATTTTTTAAGTTACGTTCTATTTTGAAGAGCTGCGTATACAAGAAAAGAAAAATGTTAGAGGACCAACTAAAAAGGCTGATATATTTGCAAGACAAAATAAGCCAAAACTCAAAGTAGAGATCAATGAATACGGTCCGCCCTGTGGTCCTTCAAGCACTGAATTTGCTAACTTTATTGGAGCACTTGTGAGGTTTGTCCACGAAAAAAATATAAGCTATGGATAGATGCTCAGGTATTGAAATAAGTTGCAAACATAGCTATTTAGGTTTGTGATCGACTGCTAACTTATTGCATATGTGTTGTGTAGCTCTATTGGGATATAGACACAAGTGCTCTCAACTGGTTTATGAGGACAGCAGCTGCAAAATGGAAGGAGTTCAAATCAGATTTAAAGAAGGTGTATGATGATGATATGGAAGATGAAGAACTGATTGCATTATGTGATGAAAGAGTGCATGATGACGATTGGAAGTGGCTAATCAATCATTGGAGGTCTCCAGAAGCAGCTGTAAGCAACAATATGCTCTATCTTCTTAAACTATATATCTGAATCAATAAACACTCGAAATACTTGATGATAGGCTCGTTCAATGAGAGGGAAAGCAAATCGGTCAAAGCTGACACAAAACCACACAACTAGAAGTAAGAGTCATGCACGTGTTGGTAATGAAATGGTATGCATCCTTCTTGTCCTCTTTAATCCTCTCTAGATTTTGTGTAGTTGCATAAAACTATTGAATGAAATGCAGTGTGAAGAGCTAGGGCGCCCCCCACACAGAGATGAATTGTTTATCAAAACACACACACACAAGAATGGAGTACCTCACAAAGGAGCTGAAACAACAATTGTATGTTATAAAATGCCACAATTTCACACATGCTATATATTATGCTAATATTTTAATTTCTACAGAACGCATTTAAAGATGCTATTAGAGATCATCCTGAACTCATAGAGAAGAGTATAGGGGATGGTGATGCTTTTTTCCATGTTTGTGGGCTAGAGAAGAATGGATATATTTGTGTTCTAGGTTTGGGACCAACACCTGCTGACTTGGACATGCCTGGGGCCAAAAAATGCACATCAACAAGCGTTCAAATGGAAATTGAAGCACGTCGACAATCTGATAAGAAAGTGGAAGCTCTTGAAAATCGGTTGGACACTCTTCAACAAAAACTTGATATGTTGATTTAGCTACATCAAAGTACTCACATCACTCCAAATGGATCTAATAATTCAGCTCAAGTGGTAAATTGCTCATCCTTTTTTGTTTTGACTTTCTTTTCAATGAAGTAATTGTTCAATTGTTGTCCTTGTTTAGAACTTACAAAGTGGAGCTAGTCTTGCTGAACAACCAGAAAACCATGATGATGATAATGGGTCACATGCTGGGGATGAAATGGAGAACACGCACCTAAATGAAGTTGTGATGACTAGGCATAGTGTGGTCTTTCCAGAGGAACAACAGGAAGAGGTAATTGTTGAACCCACAATAGTTTACCTTATGTGTTGAACCCTCAATACTTTTCCTTATGTGCTGAATGTAATTACTAACTTGTGCTGAACTTTAATACATAATGCTCTAGGGTGGAAGGGATGTGATACTTTATAATGTTGTAAGACCCTATAATCTCCTTGTGGCAAAGGGAACAATTCAAACAACAAATCCATCATCTATTGTGGGGGGAACTCCTCTTGGCATTCAATATTGTGAGGTAGTTGTCAATCATGTTTTTATGAGGGATGCCATTCTACCTCGTCCATATGGAGCCTTAAAGTCCATTGGAGATGCTCGTGGGAGATGTATCGCGTGGCCACATGATAGAGTAAAACCTTAGCATACATCCATATTTCCAATGAATTTTTGGCCTATCACCTCAACATCATACCAACTTGTTGTAGATCAAAGATGGTAAGAAGTCTTGAGGCAGTCAAAAGTACCTGGGGCTGGTATTATTATTTTGTTGGTAGTCCAAATTGTATTTTCATGCTTGTTTCATATTATTTCACATTTTCTAAAAGGCAAAATTCTTCTCTTTGTTAGGTACTTAGTTACAAAAAGAAGTTCCAAGGGTTTTGAAGTGAACTCTTTTGCACTGCAGTGCCTATGTGACCACAAGTATGGCACTAGTGTAAATGTAGTAATGTATATGGCATATGTGTTGTGTTGCATCTTTAGTAAGCATGAAAGTTATTTCGCAAAAAAAATATGCACTAGTGTAAATGTAGTAATGTATATGGCATATGTGTTGTGTTGCGCTACTCTTGTATGACTTTTTGCAATGATTCCTAGGATGCATTGTTTGGCACATGCACAAATGAAGTGGGGGCAAATAATTAAGCTAATTACATTCAAGATGATAAAATTTGTCTCCCATTTGTCCATTTGTCTGGTACTCAAACTGGTAACGATGAGGGGATGTGTTGTAATTCATTTCAGCTTAAAAAAAGCTTTTTAGAAAAGAATGGTTCTTTCTGCCTCTGCATTACTGATTGGCAAACTTGTCAATGCCATTTTTCACCTTTTGTCATCCTGAGATGCTTGGTCACCGATCAGCTTTGTGTCGTCCGTTGTGCTGCCTTTGCTAGGTATGCCCTGTTTGTAGTAAGGAGGTTTTTGGGTCGTAAAAGTGAACATTGTAGATTCATCTGATGGCCAGTGTCAGCAGGCATAAAAAGTGATGTTGTTACTTGGTTGTGCATCTCTTTATTAGCATGCTTCCTGGTGGCAAAAAGGTTGTTTGCTATATTGTTTAAAAGAGTTTTTGTGCCTCAGCAGCAGAATAAACAAGATAGATGCTCCTATTCTGTATTTAGCTGTTCTAGATTGATTCACTAGTATTTCTCAGTTTTTAGACTTGGTTCCTCACTGTATTGTACCATATTGTAGATAATGTATACTGGTGACTAATTTCAGCAGGTTGGCCCGTATTAGCTTGGCATACTTCCTCTGGGTATTGCCGTTTTGTATGGTCTTGACAAATTTGAGCTCTGATGGAACCAGACCAGCATGGTCCGGAACCTATGCATTGGTCGATGATCAGATCGATAAGTTTCATCCCCATACAAAAGCATAACTTTTTATCCATTTGTCTGATTTTGTCACATATTTGAGATTAGCTACAGCTTAGCTACTTAACACTAATTTTCTACTGTTTTTGCTGATTATTCCTTTTCTTCATCATGGTAGGTACACATGTACAAGGTGATAAGTTTCTGGAGTAGTAACTTTTGTGTAGTTGGGGGTGCTACAAGTTTTTGGAGTGGCAACATTTTGTGCAGCAAGAAAGTCGTGCTGTTTATGGTTACAAATGTTAACTAGTAGCTAGAGAAGCATATACATCCTCTCTTTTAGTGAAAATGTATGCCCTTATTTACTAGGCTGAGACTTAGCTCATTACCTCTCACTGACTGTACGTTACTTATTTTGGACGAGCATGTATGCAACTTAACTTATTTAAAGGATCTATGTTTATCAAACCCTGTATGTCATGTGTGCTGTGATTGTGTATGTATATGGTGATTGTGTATCAACTTAACTTATGTGATGTGCAACTTAACTATTTGAACTGTGATTGTGTATGTATATGGTTATATATGTGAGTGGCACTATTTGCATGTACAAGTGTGTATGTCAATTCAATGGTGGATAATGTAGAATTGGTTCTGTATATATTGCATATTTAATTAATTTGTATGTCATGTGTGCTGGCACCTTTGCCGACACAAAACTTGTGTAGAAAACCAGCTTTGGTCTATGAGGGGAAAAATGATTAGCCAACAAGTAAAGTGTCGGTAATTCATATTAACTATTGGTAAAGCTTCTACTGTCGGCAAAGATTAGAACTGTCGGCAAAACTTATATCTTTACAATCAATTTATCTGTCGGCAAAGTCTAAGCCGACTGCTTCTACCGCTACTATTTAGTTACCGTCAGCTAAACTTTTGCCGACAGTTTTTGGGTTGGAGAAGGTGCCTTTTGCCGACTATACCATGTGTTGGCAAAAGTGTGGCATGGTGTAGTGTTAGATCGTTATTTGTTTTAGTCATTTTGCGAAGGATATAACTTTAGATCCGTAGATCTGATCGACCTGTTTCTTCTTGTGTTAGCTTCAGAATTGAATCTCGTTTCTACAATTAAAATTTCATGTCAATCCAACGGTGGGATCTTTGGGAATTACAATTTTTGTGAACTAGTCGCCAGACTACTCTCCTGGTCGCCCAACTGCTCGCCTGGTCGCCCAGACTGCTCTACTGGTCGCCCAACTGCTCTATTGGTTGCCCAGACTACTTTACTAGTCACCCAGACTGCTCTACTGGTCGCCCAACTGCTCTACTAGTCATCCAGACTGCTCTACTAGTCGTCCGACTGCTCTACTGGTCTCTCGGCTACGTGAACAGGTCTCCAAGCAATTTAAGTTTAAATTGGGGTGTGTTAGAAAAACAAAGTGCAAAAATTTGATTTTAGCTTCCGCGCAATCATTCACCCCCCTCTGATTGCTACATTAGTATATTTCGATCCTACAAGTGGTATCAGATTCTAGTTTTTCTAATTAATCTTAACTAGTGATTAGAAACCATAGCGATGGATAGGTATTCGATAAAACCTTTGTTTTAGATGGTGTTGATTTTCAGTTTTGGAAAGCAAAGATGGAGTCATACATTCAAGCTTAGGGCTTTGCAATTTGGGAGAAGGTATACAAGCCATATCAAGTTCCTGAGAATGATTAAGTCAATGAAACCAATCAAGCACATGTTGAAGCAAATAGCAAAGCACGAAATTCGATCATGCAATGATTGGGAAGAAGTGACTTCGACCACGTGATCCATCTTAAGTCTACATATGAGGTATGGAAATCTCTTTGTGAATTAGCCATTGCTGTTGCTCGTCTTGGTAAATTGCTTGATGAACACGACAAGAAAATTAAGAAACATGATGTTGTTGTGGAATCTTTGAATGCTAAAATTGCTAGACTTAAATCTTTGATTCCTGATGATGATGCTTGCAAATCATGTGACTTGATTTTTAATGAGCTTACCTTGCTTAGGAAAGAACATGTTACCTTGTTAGAGCAAGTTAATGCTAAAAAGAAGGAAAATGAGAAACATGTAAAAAATACTAGCTGTTCAACTGTTGATTTGCATAATACAACTCACTGTTCTAAATGCTCTACACTAGAATTGAAGGTGCATGATGCAAATGCTAGGGTTTCTCAAATGACAGATGCTCTGCTCACTCATGAGGTTCTTTCATACTCAACCTGTCGCAAATAAAAAGGAAAAGTGGACGTTCCCTGTAAAAACTGTTTAACTCTTTCTCGAAAGGTTGATTACTTGGAAAAATCTTTAGAACGTTTCACTAAAGGAAAGAAAAACCTAAACATGATTCTGGATCAATTAAGAGTCAGCACTCATAACAAAGGTTTAGGTTTTGATTTTTATGCTCATCATAAATCACATGCTCCCATTGTTGTTAAGGCACTTGAAAGTGGAAAATTTGAAATTGTCAATGAGCCTAAGAAAATTATTTTTAAGTCTGCTGGTGTTTTGCCTTCTATTGTGGTGAATGCAAATGTTGCTTCTATTTTTAAAGCTAAACATCATGTTAAGTACACTTGCACTCATTGTGGTAAAGATGGACATTTAGTAGATTTTTGTTTTAGGCTAGCCAAACAGCAAAAGAAAGAAAAGGCTAAGGCTAGGTCTAATTTCAGACAGGCACGTTTTACTCCTCATTTTGTGCCTAGAGTGATGCAAACACCTTTTGTTGCAAGAAACACGGGAAAAGGCAAATCTGATTTTGTGAAAAAGCATACTCGTGTTGTGCCTACTCGTCGTGTGTCTCAGTACTGGATTCCTAAACATCTTATTTCTAACCCCAGTACTGAGGCCTCGACATTCTCTGTTTTTATGTAGGCTTCTCGCACAAGGAAGGAAAACATTTGGCTAGTTGATTCCGGATACTCACGCCACATGTCCGGTGATAAAAATTGGTTCTCCCTCACTCGTGCATCTCGTGCTGAAAGTGTTACTTTTGGAGATGCTTCTTCCACTCCTGTTGTGGCAAAAGGTATAGTAAAGGTAAATGACAAGTTTATGTTCAAGGATGTGGCTCTTGTTGAGAACTTGAAATACAACTTGATTTTTGTCTCTCAAATGATTGATGAAGATCTCGAAGTATGTTTCAAGAAAAATGAATGCAAAGTTTTAGATGCTTCAGGTGATCTTGTGTTCAGGATTTCACGCTTTGGAAGAGTATTTAAAGATGATTTCGATGCATCACTTTCTTCTAAGCATAGGTGTCTAGTTGCCAATGTTTCTAAAGATTTATTCTTTTGGCACCGTAGACTTGGTAACGTTGGTTTTGATCATCTTACTCGTATAACTGGTTTAGATCTTATACGTGGCTTCACTAAGCTTAAGGGTGATAGCGATTTAGTATGCTCTTCTTATAGACATAGTAAGATAACTACAGGTTCACATCCACCTCTTACCATGGTAATGACAAATGCTCCAGGACAGCTACTACATCTTGACACGGTTGGACCTTCTCGTGTTCAATCTTTTGGAGGCAAATGGTATGTACTGGTTATTGTTAATGATTATTCTAAATACTCTTGGGTTTATTTTATGGTATCTAAAGATGAGGCTTTTAGTCATTTTAGAAGTCTTGTTACTAGATTATCTGTTGATCACCCAGAAGCACTTAGAGCTATCAGAAGTGATAATAGAACTGAGTTTAAAAATTCTTCTTTTGATCACTTTTGTGTTGAGAAAGGAATTGATCATCAATTTTCTTCACCAAGAGTGCCTCAACAAAATGGTGTAGTTGAAAGAAAGAACAGAACCTTGGTTGAGATGGCTAGAACTATGCTAGATGAACATCACACTCCTAGGAAGTTTTGGATTGAGGCAATCTCAACTGCATGCTATATTTCTAATAGAGTGTTTTTGAAATCGAAGCAAGGCAAGACTTCTTATGAGCTTCATTTTGGTCATAGGCCTAGTGTATCTTATTTCAGAGTTTTTGGATGCAAATGTTTTGTCTTGAAATATGAAAATCTTGATAAATTTGAAGCTAGATCAACTGATGGTATTTTTCTTAGATATCTTGCTCATACACGTGGCTATCGTGTACTTGTTTTAGAGACTAACAAAATTGTAGAAACTTGTGAAATTACTTTTGATGAGGCTAGTCCTGGCACTAGTCCAATTGATGCAGGTATAGAAGCATATGTTCAGGGAGAGAGTATCTTTATTGATGATGTTGATGATGATGTTGAGGATGAAGTGTTGATTCCTATTGCACAACCAGCTGTAGCACCTTTAGCACCTACCACTACATCACCTACAGCTGAGCATCCTCAAGCCACAACATCTTCTGTATATGCTGAAAATGAAGAAGGAGAAGGAGAAGTTTCTGAAGTTATAGCTCCTTTGCACATTGAAAAGAGACATCAACCTGAACAAATGATTGGAGATTTGAATGAGAGAGTCACCCGATTTAGGTTTATTGCTTGTGATTCTCATGCTCACTCTGCTTTTGTTGCTTCTTTTGAACCTAAAGATATATCTCATGCATTAACTGACGAATCTTGGATCAATGTCATGCATGAGGAATTAGAGAATTTTAAACGTAATAAAGTCTGGAAACTTGTTCCGCCTCCTCCTAATTTTAATATAATTGGAACTAGATGGGTTTTCAAAAACAAACAAAGTGAGGATGGTATTGTTGTCAGGAATAAAGCTAGATTGGTTGCTCAAGGATTTACTCAAGTTGAATGTTTAGATTTTGATGAAACCTTTGCTCCTGTTACTAGAATTGAAGCCATTAGAATTCTTTTAGCATTTGCTGCATCTAAAGGTTTTAGATTGTATCAAATGGATGTGAAAAGTGCTTTTCTAAATGGTTATATTAATGAGGAGGTATATGTTAAGTAACCATCTGGTTTTGAAAATCCCAAGTATCCAGATCATGTGTTCAAATTATCAAAAGCTTTGTATGGATTAAAACAAGCCCTTAGAGCATGGTATGATAGGTTAAAAACCTTTTTACTTGAAAAGGGGTTTATAATGGGAAAAATTGACAAAACTCTCTTTTTACTCAAGAAAGGCAATGATCAACTATTCGTTCAGATTTATGTTGATGATATTATCTTTGGCGGTTCCTCTCATGCTTTAGTGTCTAAGTTTTTAGAAACCATAAGAAAGGAATTTGAGATGAGTATGATGGGTGAGTTAACTTACTTTTTGGGGCTGCAAATCAAACAAACAAAGGAAGGTACTTTTGTTCATTAAAGTAAGTATACAAAAGATTTGCTTCGCCGCTTTGGGATGGAAAACTGCAAGCCGATCATGACACCCATGGGAGACACTTGCACACTTGATCCGGATGAAGATGGTTGATCAAAAGGAATATAGAAGTATGATAGGTTCGCTGTTATATCTCACTGCATTAAGGCCGGATATTCAATTTGTTGTGTGCTTGTGTGCTCGCTTTCAAGCTTCCCCATGTGTTTCACATCGACAAGCTGTCAAGCGAATTTTTAGGTATCTTCATGATACTCAAGACTTTAGTATATGGCTTTCTGCTTTTTCATGCATTAGTTTAAGAGCATTCTCTGATGCTGATTTTGGATGTTATAGAATTGATAGAAAAAGTACATCTAGCTCATGTCACTTCTTGGGTAATGCTCTTATTGCATGGTCATCTAGAAAACAATCTCCTGTTGCACAATCAACTGTTGAATCTGAATATGTGGCTGCTGCTAGTTGTTGTTCTCAAATTCTTTGGATAGTAACTACACTTAAAGATTATAGGGTTAATTTGGATAGTGTTCCTCTTTTGTATAGGAGAACGCGTAGGCTACGCTAGCCGAAAACAAAATTTTCTACGCATTCAACCAGGATAAATGCGAGTAGTGGATCATGGATCATTACCCTTGGAGCACCTTAGCAGCGGAAGAAGAGTGGGTGAAGCGTCCCCGCGTACTCCAAAGTACTGTAGTAGATGCCAGAGTTGATCGTCTCCTCCTCGCGATCGCGCACGCAACGCTATAGAGGAAGTAGACGTTCTCACCAATCAGCGTCGAGGCAGATGCAACGGCGCCTCTACGGTATCCACACGTCCAGGGTAGGATCACCGCGCGCTGGTGTGCTAGCACCCACGCGTGCGGCTAGGGTTTAGGGGGCGGTGGGATGCAGCGACGGCTAGGGTTTGTGGTGGGGAGAACCTCTCAGCTGCACACCCCCACGCCCCTTTATATAGAGTGCACTAACGGGCCTTCTACGATAGAAGCCCACTAGGACTCACACTAATGGATCTTCTACAGTAGAAATCCATTAACATGCCAGAGGATCCAAATCCGTGTAAACCCACTAATGGATCCAATCCATCAGACATGATCCAACCCGTTAAGTGTGTGACCCGTTAGGTTCATGTGCAAACGGCCATGGCCCTGGAAACCTCTTTTCCAGACCATCAGACAACAGTGGTTCGTAGCAGGACATGTTGTCCCCCGAATGCACAGAGTGATCGTATCGGCTGAACCTTGATATACTCATATACCAATCCTTTTGCCACGCGATACCAGTCAAGCTCAAGGCAAGATGCGTGCCATCCTTGTGATAGCTCGACCCATTCACTCATCAATGTAATGGATATAATTCGTGATTAACACTTTAATCACTTTGGCATGGCCATGCACTTTTCCTTATCCATCCACACCGAGGGCCCGAGATATCTCTCCCGTTATCAAGGAGGGGCAAATTCCATCTTGATCTCTTATATCTCACGTCATGTTTCATGGCATACTCGTAAGCTACCTTTATAACTCCCCTGCTACGGAGAAGCGTTTGATAGCCCCAAAGTATGCAATTACACATGCTGAGAATCAATAAGAATCTCAGGTCAAAGGATCGTATAGGTATACCACTCGAGACTACACCCTGATGGCACTTCTAAGATAACAATCTCATCAGTGTCTCGGAGCGGGTCTATCCAACCCCATGTTCTCTAACATGTGTCCACATTATTGATTTGATATCTCCATATCTATGGTATGTGAAACATTACCATCAATCAATACATGTGCTGGTCAGATCACTATTGTCCCACATAATGATATGTGACCAGGGATCGTTTAGAATAATATCATATAACCAATGTGTTTCACAATTAAGTCATACTCAATAAACAAAGGAGTGACATTTATTCATGGAACTGATAAATACATGAACAAAGACGTATGATACAATCATCTCACATGATCGCCTCTAGGGCATATCACTAACATTTTGTTTGATAACACTAGTACAATATGCATAGCTAAGAACCCTGTGCAACATTCTAGAACAAAACACATTGAGATCAGATTTCACTTTCTTAGAGATCATGTAGAAAAGGGAAATATTGTGCTTCATCATGTGGATACTGAACATCAATTGGCAGACATCTTCATAAAACCTTTGTCTTCTTCTCGTTTTGCTTTTATTCGGGGAGAACTTGGGTTAGTTCATCCGATGGGTTATTTTCGAGGGGGACTTTTTGAAGTTTTTTTAATATTTTGTAACATGCTTTTTATTTTGTGTGTTTCTTAAATGAAAAACAAAAAAAATAAAAAACAATAAAAAAAGTACTGAGCATTGTAGTTCATACACATATGCCATTCGAAGCCATGTTTATGTTTCAAGATCTTTGCAACTTCAGGTTCATGCACATATGGTGTAGTTTATGATATGGCTATTTAAATGGAATGACAACCTGAATTAAATCTTGTCATGGTTGAACTGTCTTGGCTATCCTGACCCTACTCAAAAAATACTAAATATGAAAGTTAAGTGCTAAAGCTAAAAGAGTGATTGTTGATAAATGCAAGAACAATGTTATGTACTATCACACTTCTTCTTTACGAGACTGCTTATCATTGCACTTTGATATGAACTTGGAAGAGGTTATGTATGACCGAAACCATGAAACCTTAAGTTTGTGATTGCTTGGCATGATTGAAAAGTAAGGCTGATGATGCATGTAATTCCTTGCAATTGTTATTATTGCAATCAATTAATGAATCAGTTTTTCAAGCACAAATAAAGTGCACAAAAAAATTCAATGTTTTCAGGTTTTAAGATTGTTGAGAAAGGGAGATCATGCCATGCAAAAAAAATCGTTAATAGTACTTGATTTCTAGTTATGTTTACTCTACATTGTTTATGTGTAGATTTGAGGGTGCAAGTACTTTTGATAGCATGATTTGGTGATGCAATTGTTACATTTGTGCATGACTTATAATACTCAATACATAAAAAAGACAAACTAAAAATAAACAAAAAGGTTTTGTTCTCTATTTTGTATTCTTGATGAATCCATTGTTAAAGGGAGAGAATTTTGGAGCCAAAGGGGGAGAATTTTGGAGATTTTTGGACACATATTGCACATTCACACACATTTTTCTTCCTTTATTTTTTCTTCTTTTTAGGGGGAGATTATTTCTTCTTTTCAGGGGGAGATTTTTCACTTTGCTTTTTTGGTTTTAAAATAAATTTCTTAAAACTTTTCTTGTGAGGTGAATGCCAATGTTCAGTTCTAAATGGTGTTGCCAATGTTTTCATCAAGGGGGAGATTGTGAAATCATGTGCTGAAAAATTGGCTTAGTAATGAAATTGGCATTGCAATGTGGTTGCGATCATGGCATGTGTTGTGCATGTGCATGTGTTGTTTAAGATGTTGATTTGATATGCTGGTGATAGCATGTTAATGATTTTGCTTGATGCAATACGCTCATGTGAGTGGTTGCATGGATTGACTTTGATAATGGTTTTGCTTGATGCAATGCGCTCGTGTGAGTGGTTGCGTGGATTGACTTTGAGTCAAGTTGTGGACTTGTGCTCGGATATGTTTCTTATTTATTCATATGCAAGTGTTGCTTGAGGGCGAACGTGGTCGATGACGGGACCAGAACTATGTTCATGGAGGAACTGAGGTTTGGGACTGGTCAAGGATGTCATGCGGGACGTTCAAGCTAGAGAACCTGCACATGGAGGCTGGTTAGTCACGTATTTACAGCATGCGGGCTGTACATGCGTGCAAGAGTTGTTTTTGGCCATGTTGGGCCAAGTTGAGATGTATACAAACTCTTTCCATGTGGGAAGTGGAGTTGTTTTCAATCTCTTTATGTTTGCTCTGTATAAATAGGGGGGGTGTCTCCTGTTTATGTAGCGAGCCAGGTTTTAGGGTTTGTACTCTTTTATTTTGGAGTACTGTATCTAGATAAATAAAATCCTTCTTGCAAATCTGAGTATCCTGTGCTTCACGGCGTGAAGAAGAAAATCCTTGCAACTAAAAGTTTTTAGCGCTTGATCTTTATTCTATTGTAGCGTAGTTGGAGCCAGCAAAGGAGTCAGGCAACTAGAAGAATTTAAAGAGCTCCCAGCACCTTGAGTTGTTTTTTAGTATAGCGTAGATTGGAGCATCGACTGAAGTTTTATCCGTCGCAGCAGTCACGAAGTTTATCATGGAATTCGGTTTCTTGTAAAGGCATCATCTTGCGAAGGTAATATATCAAGATCTATAGATCCAATCAAATTGATTCTTTTTGGGTTAACTTTGGAATTGAACCTAGTTTCTACAGTTAAAATTTTACATCAATCCAACAGATGGATCTTTGGTTAATCTTGTTTTAGTTTGGTCCGTTGCTCTTAGATCGTTATTTGTTTTAGTCATATTACGAATGACATAACTTTAGATCTGTAGATCCGATCGACCTGATTATTATTGAGTTAGCTTCAAAATTGAATCTAGTTTCTATAACTAAATTTTCGTATCAATCCAACAATGGTTTCTTTAGACATTACTATTTTTGTGAACTAGTCGCCAGACTGCTCGCCTGGTCGCCCAGACTGCTTGCTTGGTCGCCCAACTGCTCGCCTGGTCGCCTAGACTGCTCTACTTGTCGCCCAACTACTCTATTGGTCGCCCAGACTGCTCTATTGGTCGCCCAGACTGCTCTATTGGTCACCCAGACTGCTCTACTGGTCGCCCAACTACTCTACTGGTCGTCCAGACTGCTCTACTGGTCGTCCGACTACCCTATTAGTCACCCAGACTGGTCTACTGGTCTCCCGACTATGTGAACTGGTCTCCTGACTACGTGAACTGGTCTTCAAGCAATTTGAGTTTAAATTAGGGTGTGTTAGAAAAAGAATGTCCAAAATTTAATTTTAGCTTCCGTGCAATCATTCACCCCCCCTCTGATTGCTACATTAGTATATTTCGATCCTACAATTGCACTAGATCAGCTTTAAGCATATTTTTACTTCTATCTTATCGATTGCAGGATTGAATTGGTTGACACACCTTGCACCTTTTGAACTCGGTGCTTGTTTGTTGAGGCCGATTGGCTTTTTTTCGGCACCAACAATACTAAAGATACATTAAGGGTGTGTTTCTTTAGTGGAATGAGGTTGAATGGGATGTGATAATCCTGTACCATTTGTGTTGGGACTCGAATTCACCAATCTGAACCCACTATGTTTACCACACTAGTCCCTGAATTAACGCTAGTGCACACAGCTCAACGCTAGCAAGTATCACATCATACGCAACGATAAGAATAATAGGACTCCATTTATTGATATAACTAAGTGTATAATCTTAGGACCAACTTACATTATTAAGACACGCAGAGCTAGATTGAAAATAAAGACTAAGACAAATGCAACGCAAATAGTAGAAGATGCTGGTGACTCATCAGTTCACCACAGATGACTGATAAGGCTTGGGCCTAGTGACTCGCATTCTCCTGGAACTCCTCCAACAAAGGCAATAACTCCTCAACTGTTGATTAGTTGGTGATGGCAAGGATGAGTACAAAAGCACTCAACATGTTGTGCACAGAATGCAATCTAACATAGCGATATGCAAGGCTTATTCTGAAGGAAGGGCTAACAATGGCTTATTTGTAGTAAAGCATCATTTAAGAACAAGTACGATATATATAGATTGAAAAGATAATAAAACAAATAATAGTAATAGATCCAAAACTTTCCCAAGTAAACCAAGTTTCTAGTCCTAAGTCAAGTTTCATCCTTCCATATAGTAACTTGCCATCCCATCCAGTTTCTATTTTATTAACTAATCCTTGACTGTAATTCCCAAGCTTTGCTCAATACCACAAGCACAGCTATCCGAGAAGATTTACACTCTGCAAAGGTTATGCACTTTACCCACATGATACAACCATACACCACACAGGTGAGTGATTGTAACAAAGCCTTTATAATGCCCTGCTTTAACTCAGTACTACCTGCTGAGGTTTTAACACTAAAGGGTTAAACCACAATAACAGAGCCCCCCTCTTGTGCCATGTGAGTTCATCCATGAACCCGGACTCACACCACCATAAGCAGTACTAAAGATAAGACATTGCAAATTAGTTAGCTAGGCTGCCCCATAACAGACATGTGGTTGCATGATTGACTCAGGTCAAAGGCTTACAAGGTTAAGTCCTTAGGGTGATCGAAGCAAGACTTCCACATACCTTTTGCCCATCGGGCCCACCTTGGCACACTTGCCCCTTGCCGCTTGCTTCAATCTAAGTGATTACCAACCCCGTAGATTACCATGCACGACGTGCTATCCACAAGTCAACATCGTTGCGTGACACCCCTCATCACAACAACTTAATCTTATCGTGTGACCACACATGACACATAAGTTCATAACATTATTCCATATTCCATTAGTCAAGATTAATTATCAATGGTTCAAGTACATGTGATGACGTGGTATGGCTAAGCAAACTATTACGATCTAACCACCTCATGTTAACTTTAATATCAATCAACCATAGTGAACCAATCTAGGATGACAAATAGATCATGGTATACAATTGACAAGGTAGGGTGTAGATCAAAGGGTATGATAGCTAATTCCCATCTTAGATTGAAACCGTTTATACTCATGAAATAATATGCAATATGGTAAAGCAAAATAGCAACTTTGTAAATACGGGTTCAACATGATCAAAGCACATCTTGCCTTGGCAAAGGTTCTAGTCTTGCTCTGGAATTTGATCTTAAGTCGACGGATCCTCCTCCGATGAGTCGCACAACTCAACGTCTACGCGCATCGAGAGAGAAAGCCAAATAAATACCAAAATAGAGAGCAAATAAACTCTAAAAATTAATTAAAATTCACCATTAAATAGATCTCAATTTTACAAATTTTTAGAAATTTGAATCACCTCAATCAGAGTTTGTATGAGGGAGAACAAGCTCTCGAAAGATTCCAAAATCATAGAAATCTGAAAATTGGAAAATAAAATAATATCTGAATAATTTTTATAAAGAAAATTCAATTTATTGCGTCACGCTGACGTCAACACCATTCCATACTAATCAGAATGCACCACGTGGCTCAGCACTATATCGTGAACTCGGTCCACTAGACCGGCGGGTCCTTCGTAGACTCATGGCACTAGGCTATGCACCTGCTAATGTCATCGTTGTCGTCATGCAATGACGTTAGCCTGATGCCAGCACAGCACACAGTGCCACACATCTGAAAATGATTGGTCCTGTGGGCAGGCGTGATCTGGTTCACCCAAAAACAATCTAACGGCTATGACGATACTTGATCTACACCATCCAGATTGATCCGATAGTCTATAATGAAGCTCAACAGTAAGTACAACATGGCAAAATCTTGATTGCATAATATGCATCCTACGGCTAGTGCTTATCCAACTCGTGACGTGGAATGATCTTGCATGTTCGTTGATGATCCAATGGACAGCAAAGCTCCAACTCGATGATGGCAGTACGACGGTGAGGCTTCACCGGCAGTGAGGAAGATGATCTTGGCAATGGTGTTCTGGCGTGGTTCTAGTGAGAAGAAATGGGGGATCTATAGCGGCACACTACGACGAAGTCCGACCCAGAACCAGTGCAGTGGAAGACAGTGCAATGGCGACGAACGAAGCACTTGAACAATCGGCGGTCCTCAACAAACTTCGGCGACCTCCTAGGCACATTACACGAGGACTTCGGTGAAGTGGCTCCAACCAAAAGTTGTGACGAGAGATGGCGAGTTCAGGGCGCACGGGGCGATGGCTTAAATAGCCCTCGGGAGGCGTGTAGGAGGTAGGCACGGATCATAATTCCGCGCGATGACACGGCGGCATGGTTCCGATTCCTACGTGAACACGACGACAGCGAGCCGTCTGATGCTGATCGAACGGCCACAAAGCTTGCTGACGTGACACGATGAGATCCGCTCGCCAACCGATCAATGGACGATGAGATCCGCTCGCCAACCAATCAATGGATATGATTCTAACTCCCCTAACCAACACGGCTTAATCCCTACCGCTTGATTTCAATCCAACAACCCATAAGCACTAGGGTTTCCATGCCACCTTTCGATCACAGCCGCTCCGTCGCGATCCAACGGCTGATGTAGCTTCCGATGACGCGGCTTGATACCGACCTTGTGATGCAGATCGAATGGTCGGCGGTAGGCTTCTAGAACCTGGGCCAACACACCGCACAATTCACCGGCTGAGCGCACATAGTGTTGGGCTTCGGCCTAGCACTGTTCACACGCTTTTTCGCTGAATTATCAATTTACATAATTCCATAAATTACTTTAGTTTATTTTTGGCAATAGAAATATTAGGAAAAATCCGAGAAAATTCACATAAATAGTTTGAGATATTTTAAACTCAAATAAAATATTTTTAGTAAAACTTTATTTTAGTTTTATCTATATTTATTTAGTTTTAAACAAAAAGCCAATATACTTAATTTAAAATAATTTCAAATAAAATCCAGAAAAATGTAATAAATTTAGAAAAATCATAAAACACACAAATAGCAATAAAATAATAATAAACAGTAATAAAGGGCAATTTTTTGGGTTGTTACAATTTGGTTTCATTATTTTAGGTGAATGGAATAGTTCAGCATCTATAGGGAATATTTCTCAAGTTTGTATCACACCGTGCAGAACGGGGTGGTTCCATTCAAACAATCAAATACATGAATGATATTTTTCTTGAACCATCTCATATATGTACCATTTGATACAAGCAACCAAACACACCCTAATAGTCAAAATGAACAAAGTATACTGCACAACAACCATTGCAATATACATGTTGGATCGAAGCTACGTACTATTAAATATGTTTGCTAGAAAATAAGTGTAGTTGGCTGTGATGACGTACTCTCTCTACTAATATGTTAATTTCCGATATGACGTACATATTTTCAAATGCTGTGCTGCGCCTTCGTGCTTGAAGTGCACCAAAACAAAACACTTATGGTTGCACCAGAAAGCATAGGTTTTTGAGCCAAATCTTATCTGTTTCACACCTAAATGTCGTTGACCAAAATCAGCCTTTTCGTTTCTAGATACATACAAATACGACTAGCGAACAAATGAACTACTAGACCAAATTTCGACGTAAGAGTATTAATTTCACTAGTTCACTTTCAAAGGTTTGCCTATGAATCGGCTTTACATGAGGCGTACCAGCGTAATCTGAAAGATAATATGTTCTTAAGAAAGCCTCAAATTGATCCGTCTCATTTGAACAACCGATGTATATAACAACGAAAAGATGTGCTTTGGTGGCCAGTCTTGACTGATTACACTTTGGTAGTCAAAATTCCTCAACCACTACATATAAAAAACCAAAACCCGCGAGCCCACTCGCTCTAGCTGCTACGTACTTATCGTAGAAGGTATAGAAATTTATATGGAAAACTATTTGTTTTGAATCTTATGTATGCCGAAACTGTACACATCATATAGAAGAAAATATATGTTTACAAGAAAAGTGCCTATTGACACTCCATTATTTAAAAACTTCACATTTTAGTTTCTCTTCTATTAAAATATAGAAAAAAATTCTTTGTACGCCACTTATAGTTGTCCGGATCCTGAATTTGCCATTACAAAAAGTTAGATTACGACGAAGTAGAGTTTTGTTGTCTCGCTGCAATATCTGATGCTCGCGAAGAGCAACTATGCTGCCCGGGCTATCAAGATGAAGGTGTACATAAAGGCACAAGGGGTGTAGGATGTCATTGAACTTGGTATCATCAACACGCGCAAGGACCAGATTTGTATTAGCTGTGATCTACCAAGGGATACCAGGGAATACACTCTTCCTATTGGTCGAGAAAAAGATATCCAAGGAGGCATGGGAGGCATTGAAAATCCTTCATATGGGATCTAAATGAGTAAAAGATGCCAAGGTGCAAACCCTCATGTCGGAATTCTGGTGCATGTGCATGAAGGAGTCAGATTCGGGATGATTTCATAGTCTAGCTGATGACCATCATCAACAAGATTCAAGCACTAGGTGAGAAGATCGAGAAGACATACACTATCAAGTACTTAATTCATGCTACCTATCGAAAGTTTCTCGAGATTGCTTCTACTATCGAACAATTTGCCGACCTTAAAACCACAATGGTGGAGGAGCTCATTAGATGGTTGAAGGTGCACAAGGAGTAGTATCTAGGAGGATATGGTGACACTAGGGAGGAACAATTATTGCTCACCTGTGCTAACTGGAAGGCTAAAGAGGTGAAGGCCAATAGGTACTACATAAAATTTGACAAGACAAAGTTGAGATGCTTCAATTGTTAGGATTACAGGTACTTCACTTCCGAATGTTGTAATCTGAGGAAGGTGAGAGTGGAGAAGCATTTAATTGAGGCAGATGTTGAAGAGCAACTAACATTGCTCTGATGCTAAGTCTAGTTCATCATGAGTCGAGTTCAAGATGTTGAGGAGATGCATTTTCCATCTTGAATCAAGTAAGTCAGCACCAGGGCATTGAGGAGATGTGTTCGACGTCCTAAGTCAAGTTCATGAGACATATGTCTGGGACGTTGAGGAGATGTTTCATTGTCCTGAGTCGTATCCATCGAAGATGAGATCAAGACGTTGAGGAGATGTGTTTGCCGTTTTGAGTTAAATTGATAAGCTGAGTACAAGATATTGAGGAGATGTGTTTGTCATCCTGTGTCAAGTAAATATTGGGTAAGTCTTAGTTCAGACCGACTGCCTTAACAATTGAGTTTACAGCTAGTTGATATTATAAGATTAAGGGGGTGAATGTTAGAGATCTCGAACAACCAAAACTATATTAGGGGGGACATTGTTCAAACTAATCTAGTCCTATAGGACAAAGGATCCAAATTAAACAAGAAAAGAGTCATTTTCTTATTTCAATTGTTGAATCCTGTTCCGTTTCTTAGAGCTGTAGGTTTGGATATAAATTCAGAGATAGTCCTAAGTTTTGTAAGAAAGAAGCAAACAAGAAAGCAAGAAAGAGCAAGAAAAGAAGAAAAGGTGCTAGTTGTGTCGCATCATAAGAATATTTGTATTCATAAGTTCTTGTGCTTGATTTTTTGACAATCGTATGTGCGTACTAATCTGGGCTAAGATTAGTAGACATCCCTATGATTACACACACACATGCACACATACCGCAACATCTACACTTGTTATTAGAAATGATAAGGTGAATACATTCTCATCTGTGTTTAATTTTAGTTTACATAAGAATATGGCACTACCTAATTGTTGTTTAAATGCACATGTATAAGGTGACATCGAGCGAGAGGTGTGGGAGGTAGGGGCACCACCAACTTGTAGATCATGTGGTGCTGTTCCAGGGGGTGTAACATCCTAGAAAATTCAAAAATAGAAATTTTAATTGGAATTATGATTTTAATCTAAATTTCCATCTGTTCCCTAATTTTCTTGAATTTTAATCTTTGAGAAAGAACATTTGTATTCTTGAATCCCTCTCTTCGAAATGAGTAAGATATAAAATTGAGTTTGAATTATGATTCTATTTTCAAATTTCATCTTTTCTAAAATTTTTCTTGCATTTTGATCTTGAAGAAAAGTCTTTTCTATTGTTGAATTTCTCTTTTCCCAAATGTGAAAACTAAAATCATATAAAGAATAAAATCTGAAGAAAATTTATTTAAACCTTAATTAATCACCAGAACAAAACCAAAAATTTTCAAAGGAGTGTAAAAACATTTAATACAGATAAGAAAATAAAAACATCACCAAAAGACTGTGAGTAGAAGCATTGTTAGAATTATTCAAAAATATGTAAACATGATCATGCTCTAATAGTTTTAGGGTGTCATATGCAGCATCAAAGGAACCAACATAAAATGTTTAGGAGCAATGTGGAAAAATTTAGTGCACATGTAATATAAAAAAATGTAGCCAGGACCAAGAATAGTAGTATTATAAGAATCAATTAAAATTGTATGAACATTATATGATTCTAAAATTTTTATGAAATCACCTACAGAATGAAACAACCCTAAAAAAAGTTCAAAAATAAATAAACTTATATGATTCATTTAGAAACTAAAAAACTAAAAACTCAAATAAACTGACAAAGCAATGTTAGAATTTTATAAAATCATATAAGATTTATCATTATCTAAATCTTTTATGGTAGTCCCTATGAAATATTGGGATCAGACATAAAAAATTTCACATAAAATAAACCTGATTTGTAACTCCATAAAAATAAAAGTCAGAAAACCAAAAACTAACACAGTGTACTTGTCAGAATTTTAATAAAATGCACAAGTCAAATCATGATCCAGAATTTCTATAGAAAGATAAAGACTGTCTATAGTTCAAGCATAAAAGTTTCAAAAACCTTTTGCCATGAATGACATCCCAATTAAATGCTTGAGCCCTTATCTACCTAGATAATAGCAATTTTATTTCCTCTCTTTTGCATTCATTAACATAAAGGACGATTCTTACGCCTTGGCCCAATGGACAGTGACCCATCCCTCCTTGCCTTGCCCTAGAACTTGACCAAAGCTACACATGCCTTGCCCAATTCTTGCCACGGCAAGCATAGCCTGGCTGACTCGCCGCCACAACATAACAAAATCCCAGCACTGAATCGCCATTCACAGTCAAGCTCACACCCTGTTACCACCGACCTTTCCCCGCAAAAAATACCAGCCAATGCCTTCCATTGGCACCCCATATCCCTCCTTACACCCCCATCAAGTCTCCCTAACAGCTCAATTTTGTCCAAGCACTGCCATTGCTACCATTGCCCCAAGATCACAAAGAGGGGGCAAACTCAAAATAAGACACCTCGGTAAGGCTTGATCCAATTTGTTAAGCTTGGAGCACCTCTGTTCATCCTTGATCTCACTACACGTTTCATTTTTAGCTTCCATTGCCCATAGTATTGCCACCTTAAGCCCTCTTCTCCACCTTTGACCACTCGTTGGCAACACTCCTTAGCAAGCAAGAGCAAAACAATAACTTGTAGAAGGAAGAAGGATGATCAGCAAATCCTTGATGTAGGGGAGGTGAAGAAGGCAAGATCTCTCAAAATGTTAGAGCTTGCTAAGCTCTCGGTGCTCTGGAACTTCTTCGAGGGATCAAAGATAGCAGACTCAATTTAGCAACAATATGGAGCATCGGTTGATGCTAGTTCTTCCTCCCATTTTGTTCTTCTCCTCATCACGTTTTCCAGATTTTTGTTCTTTCTCAATGAGCGGTCTGTCAGCTTAGTTCTTACTTGTGTTCTTGGGGGAGTCCCCTTCGGATTTTCGGTCAAAAAGGCCTATGATTATGGTTTTCGTTTCGTTGTTTCAAGCAAAAAAATCGCTCACTTTGTCGATGCTCCTAAAGGCTTCTCCTCCAATGATTTCTTTATTCTTTTTCATCTCTAGTAGGACGGAGGGCCTGACTGGCAAAGGGACTTTAGGAACTGGACTTGTGAGCTTGAAAATGAATGGATTGCAGTCTCTTCCAAAAAGCATCATATGAGGAACAAGTCTCCCGTTCAAGCTAAATCCAAATTGGCTTCATTCACTCTGCTCATCTCTTGGGAGTGTCCAAAGCAGTTCCCTTATGTCAAATTTGGTTTGTTCTCTTGATTGTTTCTTGATGATCTTCTTGCCTTTCCACTGATAATTAACAAGGTTCATGCTCTATCAGCAAAGGGCAGGTCCAAGATCGTTGTTCATGCACTGTTGTAGAGTTCAAATCTTAGAAACATTCATAGTCTTCTAAGTAAATATTCCTTTGTTCGTTGCTCATGCTGCCATGGGGTTAGATACCATCCTGCTATTTGCATTAATGGTGTTAGGTGCATTGGCTACTTTCGATTCGACCATCGACTTAAGAATGTATCATCTTGAGGAGAAACAAATCTTTTGCCTAGCAGTTGGTATCTTAATCGTATCTCTCCTAGCCCCATCGATAGAGATGGTTTGCCCTAGCCCTCAGGCAGTTCATCTCCAAACTCCTATGGTTTTTGTGAATGTCTTGTCTTCCACTTCCTCTGGTCATGCAAACCCATCACCCATCTCAACCTCTACTCCTGCGAAACCTGCATTGCCGCCCATGGCGGAGTTCCAGATTGAAGAGCAAGAACGTTTCATCTCAGAAGGAACGCAAGACGAAGATGGAGGAATTTTCTGAAGAGATAGAGCTGACATGATCTTCATTGCTCCTTACAAAACACACAAAGATTTCATGGTTGCAACCTCAACCTCAAGGTGAAGAACTCCAACAAATCTTGCATTAGGTCAGAATCTACTTGGAGTAGGTTCTCACGGTAAGGGTTATCTCCTACTGCCCTTATCCTTTCAGTGTTGGCCTCTTCCAATTCACCTCTAGCCTCTATCATGATAGCCATTTTTTTGGAGTCCCTATGAATTTGAGCTCAATTCTCCACAGTTCATTAAGCATGACAAGGGACCCAACTAGCGCACATCAATGTTCACTTGTATCATTTGGATCATAATGTTAGGGTTCCCACTTCATCTCGCAAGCTTGCTCTTCCTTCGGAAAGCTCTTGTACTGGTATGAGAATGACCACATTCATAGTAGAGTTCTTTGCAAGATCATGGCCCAAGGCATTTCTTTCATTCCACAACGCATTATATTTAAAAAAGGAAACAACCTCGGATGGCAGGGAGAATCATGGATAATGCTAGTTATCATTCTTAATTCGTAATTTCTAGATGTGCTTCTGGAGGACGAAGACCCACCCATGTACTTTCATGCAAACTAGATGAATCAACCAATTTCAAAAGATCCTATCCAGAACCATCCCCCGAAAGATCATGTCATTCCAGTTGGTGATCAACAATGGGACCAGTGGGCTTTGGCTCCACAGCCCCATCAAGGTCAAGAAGGATAGCAGGCCATGGAAGATCAAGCCTCTTGGTCTCTCTTTGAGGACAACTTCGCATTTTCATCTAACAGTGGCTCTTGATTGCAAGACTTCACCCCAGTCTCGATTGATCCGGTCAGTGAAATGGCAGTAGTCCCTCTCTAGGATTGTTAGAGTAAAGAACCCATGGTGCATTGTCTCATGGGATTTTAATCATCACTTTTTCATGCTTCCTCGATCCCTAAGGCATCGGTCTACATGGGGTTCTTCATACCACCTACTTTAATGCTCATGGACCCAGCATGCACAAGCCAAAGCACACATGGGGTAGGGCCTTCACAATCCAATTCCACTGCTAGTGGGAAAGACTACAATGAACAAAAACCTCTATTGTCATCACAGAACAGGAAGACTCAAAGAGTTTTTGTCCACATAGTCCCTACACCTCTCTTGCCAAGCTCCTCTCCTGCAGTGACTATCAACACATCTTGCATCACCAAGACTAAGACCCCTATTTCAACTATCGCACTCAGGAGAAGTCCTAGACTCAACGAGCTTCACAAGGGATCAATATGCACTTCCCAGGTCAGAGAGTGCAAGAAAAGATTGCCAATAGAGCCCCAGCCAACTCTAGGATCCAAGATATTACGGACAATCTCATCAGCATTCTCAACTAGGAGCCTGGTGGTCAATCTCCAACTCTCCCAGAACTACCAGTTCAGATCATGCAACAATTGGCAGTCTAGCTGTGCAGTGTCCCTAGTACTGAAGTATCCACAGACAAACTCCTACAAGTTCCAGATGATAACAATGCTAGCCAACATGATAGTTCTGACCCGAACAAGCCTTCCTCCTCTTCCTTCTAGAAGGGAGTTCTATTGTCAACACCGGAACTTAGATTTATTTTGCTAAAGCTACATTTTGCTCAAACTCTATGTTGCTTTCATGGCTCAATCATACTCTTTTGTTTGTAAGTGCATGTTTATTATCAGTATGTTTGCTGCTTATGTCTTGTATTTCAATGTTCTGTCCCATGGTTTCCACTTGCTTCTTCTAGATCTAGTAGTCCATATGTTACAGATAGAATCTGTACAGTTGCATGTACAAGAGTAGGACCCATCCAGGACCGCGCCCAGGTCAAAGAATATCTCCGAAATCATTTAGGGCGCGCTCCAGGGCGGATCCAGGGGCTACTGTCAGTGTATTCTACACCGGGGTACTCTCTCCGCCGCTGTCAGGTGGGACCGCGAGCGCAAAATACAAAAAGAAGAAGGTCTTGTGCAAAGGACTCAACTTGCTGAAGAAAGGCTGGGTGGATGACCAGGTCCTAGCACTGGGCGACCAGGACACGTGGTCGCCTAGAGGGCAGTCGGCCGACTAGGTCCCAGCCCCCGGCAACCAGAGCACAATCGCGGAGGACCAGGACATGTGGCTCTCCAACGAGCAGTCGGGTGACCAGGCCACGTGGCCTCCCACCGAGCAGGCGAGCCATTACCAGCCGACCATGCAGACAAGGCTGGGAGGCTTTCTCTCGAAGCATTCGCCAGGATCACAAGACATCACAGCCATTAGATGCGCATGGGAGCCATTAAATGTGCATGGGAGACATTCAATGCGCGGAGAGCCGTTGCAGTGCGCCTGAAGGCCATTAAATGGGCGCGACTCCCTGACGCTATGATGACCTGTCCCTCCGACTGAGCCAGCTTCACCAACTCCCGTTCCATCTATACCGCCCCGGGCAGGACAGGGCGACGCGTGTACCGGGCGTTCATCACGTAGCGTCCGAACCCCTCCTCTCAGGCGATCCAAAGACAGGCGGTGTCAAGCAACGACGTAGACAAAGAGGCTCCAAGGGACAGTAGTGACAGGACTAGACATAGTCAATGTAATTAATGTAAAACCACTCCCTCTGCCTGCCCTAGCTATTCCCGGGAGTATATAAGGGAGCTAGTGTGCATGAGGCAAGGAGGTTGGTCGGAAACTCAGATCCGAGAGATCGATTAGTTCACAATGAAGAGCAAGTAGAATACTAGAGCAACACGAGCTTGAGCAGGACGTAGGGCTGTTACCCGCATTGGGGGCCCGAACCTGGGTAAATCTTGTGTGTTCCTTGTGTGCTCCCTGTGTGTTCTTGAGCTTCCTATCCTGCTCATCACGCGAAGAGAGTAGAAAAGAGAGCCGAGAGTGACGCAGCTGCGAAGACCCCCCTACCGAAACTCGGTTATACACTCGATAGCTGCTGTGGAGTACTTGGACTCCGGGTATTAGCATGACGGGCTGTGAAGACCACCGAAGAGGGGATGGGCCGAGCCAAGCACATGGAGACAGGTATCACCTGTACTGCCATAGCCATGCGCAGCAAGGAAACCTTGAAGATAGCAACAAACTTTGATTACGTAGATACAATTGTCATCCTGGTTGTTAATAGGTTCAGCGGGAAAGGATGGAGATATAATCTCCACCTTGTAACCGACTAGGACTCTTCCATGTAACCACACTCCTCCACTATATAAAGGGGTTAGGGTGACATTGTCATCAAATCATCAGCAATAAGATAGACTCTCGTAATCCCAGAGCACAGGACTAGGGTATTATATCCTCTGCGAGAGCCTAAACCTGTATAAATCTTGTGTCTTTTGCTACCTTCAAGTTTGGATCCTGCACCTAGCCCCGTATTCATAATTGCTGACAATAAACGTTGATAGCTGCACTAGGTTCTTAGCAATGCAAATGGCAGAAATGTTGTCACAGAAAAGTAGAACACTCTCTATCACTAACCCATAGTCACACAGAGTCAATCGCATCCAAAGCACCTAACTACAGCAACTTGCTACAGCAACATACTTGGCCTCTACGGTGGACTGTGCAACCCCAGTCTACTTCCTAGATGACCAAGAAACAAAAGAAGTGCCAATGAATTGGTAAATGTGAGAAGTGCTCTTCTAATCTGTCCTGTAACCATCAAAGTCTGCATCAAAAAAGGATCGAAGAGACAGACAAGAAGAGGAAGAGTATCAAATACCATAATCGGTGGTAGTATGAAGGTACCTAAAGATGCGCTTCACCGCCTGGCGGTGAGATGCATAAGGAGAAGCTTGAAATCAAGCGCACAGACACACAACAAAATGTATGTCCGACCTCAAGATAGTGAGGTATAAGAGGGAGCCAATCATGCTCTGAAACTCCTTTTGATCAATAGGCCCACCATCCTCGTCTAGCTCGAGGATAGTAGTGGTGGCCATAGGAGTCATCACTGGCTTCCCATCAGACATATTGAAGCACCTTAGGAGGTCTCGAGTGTACTTGCCTTGATGCAAGAAGGTACTATTCTATGTCTGCTTGATTTGGAATCCAAGAAAGTAGCTCAACTCACTCATCATACATATCTCAAACTCTGTGCTCATCACTTTTGAAAACTGAGACACAAGAGAATACGTAGAGCCACCAAAGATAATATCGTCCACGTAAATCTAGACAAGGAGAAAATGAGAATCCTGGTATCTGATGAACAGAGTCTTGTCTGCTATACCCGTTTTGAAACCGTAGCTGAGAAGATAGAATTTAAGCCTCTCATACTATGCTCTAGGGACCTACTTAAGTCCATACAAAGCTTTGGAAAGCTTGAAGACATGGCTCGGGTACATGGGATTCTCAAATCCTAGAGGTTGCTTGATATAAACGTCTTTCTCAATATAGCTATTGAGAAATGCACTCTTGACATCCATTTGATAGAGTTTGAAGCCTTGGGATGGAGAAAATGCAAGCAAGATCCTAATAGCCTCTAGTTTAGCTACTAAGGCAAAGGTCTCCTAAAAGTCAAGACCCTCAACCTGAGAAAATCCCTGTGCAACTAGTCTAGCCTTGTTATGAATGACAGCCCCATCCTCATTCTGCTAGTTTTTGAACACCCAGTTGGTCCCAATGACATTATGACTTGATGGGGGCTCTATAAGCTGTCAAACTTTATTCCTCTGAAAGTTTTCAAGTTCCTCATGCATAGCAATAATCCAAGACTCGTCGGATAATGCTTGAGTATCATTCTTTGGCTCAAAAGAGGCAACAAAGGCAGAGTGAAGGCAGAAAGAAAATAAGCCTGATTTTGAGCACATCACACGCTCAAATAGATTACCAATGATCTGAGCAGGTGGATGAGAACGCTGAATATGTTGAGAAGGTCCCGAAGCAGAAGTAGCCTCTACCTCATGCACAGAAGAGGTAGGAGCAGAGCCACGCGCTGAAGGAGAGTCTGAAGATAAGGGATGGTCTCCCTAAGGTGCAGAAATGGAAACAGGTGGCACCTTAGGTGAGAGGACTGGATCAGGTGGAACACCATCATCTCCATCATCCTCATCCTCTACAAAAACGGTCTCGGAGGAGAAAAAAGAGCCCGAAATATCAGGTCTAGCTCCTGGGCCAACCTCATCAAAAGTCACATCACAGGTCTATTTGATCCTATTCGCATTACAACTCCAGACCCTATAGCTACGCAAGGAAGACAAGTAACCTAGAAAATTACCATCAGAAGAATGAGACTCAAACTTATCCAGGTTACTAGATTTCAAACTAAAATACTTGCAACCAAACACACGAAAATGAGACACACCACATAGAAACTCTCAAAGTAGGAGTTCTTGAACTCCATGCCATTATCACTATGTATATATCATAAGGCACCTCGAAGCTCAAAAGGCAACCTACTGACCAAAACCATGAAATGAGAAAATGTCTTATCCTTCGAGGCCATGAAAAACACCCAAGAATACCTCAAAAAATCATCAATAATGACAAGAACATACCACTTCCCACCTGCTAACTACGCTCTAGTTGGACCAATAGTATCCATATGTAAAAGCCATCCTAGTGCATCTGTCATGACAACAATGACTAGAGGATGAGAAGCAGCAACCATCTTACATGTCGGTTAGGAGAGCAAACTATGTCTTTGACCATATTGAGTTTAGGCAAGCCACGAATGAGATCATGATAGCTAACTCTAGTCAAATGATCAAAGTCAATGTGACCAAGTCTCCTGTGCTAGAAGGAGAGATCACGAGACTTAGAAGGAACCAAACAACGAAGAGTGCCTCTGGAAGAAACAAAAAAATCAACACGTAAGTCTCTCCCAAATCTAGAAATCTAGCAAACTACCTCCCGTAATAAATCAAGGATTCTATAAGCACTGCTCCGAAAGCTTATCTCGAAAGAGTCATCGATAAGTTGAGAAATAGAAAGCAAATTATATTGCAGCTTACTCACTAAGGCAATATACTTAAGAATGAAATTTTCATTAATGGAAACGGTACCTTTAGTAATGACTCTACCTGAAGAAACATCCCCAAAAGTGATAAACTCATCACCGGAGGCTCAGACTAGGGAAGAGAACTAACGAGAGTGTCCAATCATATGGCGAGAATAACCGGAGTCAACAATACAAACCTCTTCCTTCCCCATCCGACGAACTTGATCAGGACATAAGAGAGAGAGAGACGACTCAGTACTGGGATAAAGTGAAGATCTGGGAACCCAATACTGAATCACACGATGCCTCAAAGTACAAGCCACAGATGAATAAGACTGGACTCCAGTGTCTCTCTGACGCTCAACTCTCACAAGATCAGAACAACATTAGTAGAAAATCTAGGAGTTGAAACTGGGTTGGCCTGTCGTGGTGTAAAGGCCAGACCATCTCAGTGAAGCTGCCTGAATCTCCTACCAGAAAACACCTATGCCGCTGATATCTACCTCGATGGGAAAAGTGAAGAATATCAAGAGGACAGTGCAAAGACTAACCCCGAGTAGCTCTAGGACTAAAACTCGACTGAACATCACGAAAACAAGTGACTCCCTAACAGGTCTAGTAGCAGTGCATGCTTTAGAAGCACTCAGAGTCTGGGGATGACCCTGAATACCCCTAAGAGTAGTAACACACTCACACCTTGAGATCATGGTGAGTTTGAAGCTAAATCTACCAAATGTCCATCCTTTTGATCAGAGGTCCCATGGACAACCCTAGCAGACTTAAACACAGTAGTGCTTACCCTGGGAGCAACTACAATTTCTCCACTGTTAGAGCCACGTACACTGGTAGGAGAATGAGTCCTAACATGCTCCAAGTAGTAAAATCCTAGACCCTGATTAAATCGACTAATATTGAATTGGTTTAGAATGAGATTGAGCTTCTTCTTGCCTCCTACAAATTTCTCAAGAGTGCTCATGAGACATTCACACTCCTGGAAGAGAGGCAAATGAAGAACAGGAAAGAGGGGAGGAAGAAGAACAAGGAAGAGAAGAACTACCAGCATGTGTATTTTTCTCCCTCAGCACGGCTTCCTCAATTTTGAGTACCTCACACGAAATGCAAGTAGCATTTCTAATCCTAAGAGTTTGAGCCTCGAGCTTCTTCCTAAGTTTGACTTGAATTTCATCTAAGTCCCCCTCAATCACACCACATCGCAAGCAACTTTCTTGTAGCTTATCTAGTAAGTCCTTAACAAGTCTAGTACACTTGACATTTAAAGAGTCATTGTCAAGTTTTAGTTGTCTACAACCCTCACATGAGTTGACTGAGTCCTTAGAAGCATGCATTTCAAGTTCATCATTTCGAGTAGAGAGCTTCCTAAGGTGAGTGCTCATGCCATCAATCTCAATAAGTAATTTAGGGCAATTTTGATATAAGGGACTAGAGTGAGCATGAAGAAAACTAGCATCAAAAGACATAGCATTAGAAGATTCGTTACTAGCATTCTTCAATTTAAGACTATCTAGTTTAGATAACACACTATCATGCATAGTCCTTAGACTCTCTAACTCTACAAGCAGGGCATCACACAAAGAACAATCATCAATGATTCGGGAGGGAGAAGATCTAAGAGAAGATAACTCCAATGTCAAGGTACCTACTTCCTTATCAAGCTCCATACACCTAGCTCTAGCTTTAGCATGAAATTTCTCTACTTTAAAGAAAGCTTCATTGAGCTGGTAATAGGAGGGTACTGTCGAATATCCAAATATGGGATATAGGCATGCGCTGTAAAGTTAGAAATTTCACCGTATAGATCTTTATCGATGCTAGGATATTTCGCATATCTCTAGCCCGAACCAGCGAGACATGGTATACGCAGAAAGGATATCCCCATGTAAGGAAAACTCCGATCATACTTCTGATATGAAGAGACCTACTCGAACACACCCAGCAGTTATGGGAGTTCAGGTACGATACGGGGATCATAACGGCAGAAGGACTCCACATCGACTACGATTTGGTACTTCAGCCCGCTATATAAGGACTAGGGAGGACGTCGTCCAGAACAAGCCAATCGGAAGCGAGAACAAGCCAAGTGGAGCCAATTGCAATCCACAGCAAACTAACATGGAGCGCGAGCTCTCATCCAAGATCATCTACAAGCCGTAGTCTAGCCATCTCCCAGATTTGTAGTTCTTCCTTGTAATTAGGGATACCCCCATTGATCTGTAATCTCTTCATTGATCTCAATCATCACCGATACAGTAGTAGGGTATTACTCGACAACGAGGCCCGAACCTGTCTACATCGCGTGTTCTTGATTGCGTGCTTGATCTTGCATGTCTCGACGGTACCCAAATATAAGTGTGTTGTCGATCACTAACCTTCGACAGCTGGCGCGCCAAGTAGGGGCCTTCAGCTATTTTTGCAGATTAAGCATGTCTTTAGTGCGCACCCACATTGGAATTCTCGACATCCGCCAAGCCCGCCAATGGGCTTTGAGATCGCCTTCGAAACCATGATGTACCAATGGGGATCGGCCAGTAACCTTGAGCACATTGGCTTCACCGAGTCCTATTCCGAGGACCCATGCCGTGAAGTGTGCTTCATCGAGTTTGACCTGCTGGAGCCCAGCATCCTTAGGTGCGTTGACATAGAGAGCGAGAGCGACAACAGTGATGATGACCTTAGTAGTCAGTGTAGCAGCTGTACAGATCGACACGTGTTTATGGCTAGAGCTAATAAAGGCACTACTGTGGAAAGTTCCCAAGAGCAGGACTCAGGAGCAGAAGCCACGAGCGGCCAGGAGCACCGCATCCTGCCTAGCACACCCCGAGATCAGTGGGCGGCTGCCGCCATAGTGCATGCAACCGTGGATGACGTCACTCCTGGTATGGCAGACCATCACCATGACCCAATAGCCGTAGCCGCTATAGGGATCACGGCCAAATTTTCAAAGCATCTCAACCTTGACAATCCAATGACACCTCATCCGCAAGTCCAGGTTTCCAAGGGCATCAGACTTTTTGGCAGCGCAACCATAATGGTGCACCAGGCCATGTTTTGGCAATAGCATCCCGTTAGAGCCACTCCAGTGACATCTTCAGTACTTCTAAGGCTAACGTCCAATGCGCTCATATGCTATTGAAGTCTCTCCCACCGTTGGACCCGGCTAACCCTATGACGCTGGTGTTCGACCAAATGAAGACGCTACTCGAAGTTCAGGCAGCCAAGTTAACAAGGCGTCCAGAGCCATCTCCCGGGACCGTCTCATGACAGTCGTCAGGCAGCGCGATCAGCGGTGGCTAGCTCTGGTCATCGCAATTCTGGAACGATCTGTTCGAACCCTCGCCAAGGATATCAGGGAGATCTCCGAGAGCGAATCCCGCATGATCAATGAGATTTGCGCGATGTTCTAAGAGATCGAATGGAAGAGAGGGATCATGAAGACCGTGAGAGGCGGGATAACGAGTTCCATCCTCAAGAGGCTGATCTCCAGTGCGACATGCATGCCAGGGTGAATCTCTGCCCTCGAGGGACCGCTCCTCGCTGCGGCACAGGTTCCCCCCTCGGCAAGATGCACGCAGAGGACAACGTCAGATGACCCCAGAAGACATCGATGAGTGGTGCAAGGTGTTCACCCCAGCACTGCGCGTGGTCAAATGGCCGGACAAATTCAAGCCTGGTCCGGTCGAGAAGTACTTTGGGAAAATTAACCCTATTGAATGGCTGTAAATCTATACTATAGTTATGAGAGTAGCCGGAGGCAACAAGAAGGTGATGGCCAACTATCTGCTCACCACTCTTGATGGGGTAGCCAGGTCCTGGTTACTCAACCTCCCGCCTTAATCAATATCGTCGTGGGCTGAGTTGCGGGCCCAGTTCATTGCCAATTTTTAGGGTACGTATGAACGCCCCAGAACGCACAGTGACTTGCATCGGTTGGTCCAGAAGCTGGGAGAATCACTACACAGCTTCATTTGATGATTCAACGAGAAACAGAACCTGATCCTTGATATCTTGGATGAGGCAGTGATTGTTGCATTTGAGAACGGGGTTAAGGTTGGAGATCTGAAGGGGAAACTCACCACCCGAACGATCAGACCACCAAGAAGCTCTTCGAGCTGGCAGATAAGTACGCCATTCGTGCCAAAGCCCAAGACCACCTCGACAACCCAAAAGCCTGGCAACGACAAGCCCAAGTCATCCAAGCAAGGGGCTAAGAGAAATAAGAGCCGAGGGGAGAAGCGCAAGGGCGACTCTACTGTAGTTGTGGTCGAGAGAGGCAAAATGTGTAATCTAGGCTACAACAAGGGCCGAAGCCGTGGGGGAAACTAATGCTCTGCTGACACCTCGATCTAGCTATCGAGTAGAAGCCAAGAGCAGAATTGCAGCATGATGTCGGCTATACTCTACTCTCCACCCGATAGTCTTATCAAGTATGGAGTCGAGGGCTACAGGTAACTCGATACATGGTACACAGGTAATCCAAAATTTTTGCCCTTTGTCAGTTTTCCTTTGATCGATACAGCTATCAAGTGGAGCACACTGTAGGCGAGAATTATTATTATCAATTTAAATAAAATGCAAATTCTTTTGTTTGTATTTACTCGACTTCGCACTTAACCGGTCAGTGAATGAAAGCCAAAGTTCGGCCATACTTGAACCTGACAACGAGCAATTCTATCCTACGCGCAAACGAGCACCAGATTGTTAGATATCTAATGCTCAGCAGCCAGTGGGAGACAATGCCTCTAGTCAGTTCTAAATGCGCTACCCGGTAGAGCTCAAGTTTGCTACGCAGTCTAAGCCATACAATCGATAAAGGCTGGCAAAGAATTGCGTAGTTCTTAGTGTTGTCTACACGGCACGATGGTTATGCATAGCCTCTTCGAGCGCAAGCTCGAGTGCTTAGGAATTTAACAAGAATTTCTCTTAAGTCGTGTGTGCAGGAATAGTCAAAGTGCGAGTGTAGGCCTACAAGTGCTAATCGAATCTACATCCACTCGCTTCTCTTTTGTTTCATCGACAAGAAATCAAATGGCAAGACACGCATGGACAAGCAAAACAGTTAGAATCTCTATCAAAAAAGATTATAGCGTCAGTACAAGAAATTTAAGGGCTTCGCTCGAGCTCGCTATCAAGGGACAGTTCCAATCCGTCTATAAACCTCTCGGCTTGATCTCTGAAAGACTCGACAATGTCGGCGATTTTGATATCCTCGCAGGCAAAACCATCCTCCAGGCACGCGAGGTCTAGGTTTGGATAATGGGAATTGATCATGCCAAGCAGGGACGATGATGCAAGATGAGCTGAGGTGGTCATGCGGTGGAGAGTTCTCAATTGCAGAGCAGCCAACGCAGTGCCTACTGCAACCTTCTCTCCCTCAACCACCTTCAAGTCCACCTCTGCCTTGGCCAGGTCAATCTTGGTCTTGGCACACATGGCGTCCAGAGAAGAGTTCCTAGCCTTTAGCGTCTCCACCACCATTGTCAGCTTCTATTCCCTCGCCTTTGACTCAGCTAGAGCTCCCCTCAGCTCCTTCACCTCTTTGTCGGCCTTGGTCCGGGCGGCTTCTAGCTCTGCTCGGAGTCTCGCCAGCTTGGCATCTTTCATCCGAGTATTTGCTGGTGGGAAGCTACGAGTTGCACGTTTTGCTGCTTGGCTTGCTCGCAGAATGTTTTAATACACCACAGGGTCTCCAAAGCACGCTGCTAGAAGGTATTCGATAGAAGTTAAGAAGGCAACAGAAGGAAAAACCAGCCCAAAGCCGAAGAGCGGATAAGCATGTTCGCGTATGTACCTGCAGATCTGGTTCCAGGAGCAACCAGTATATCGAGGGGCACTAGAGGAGGCAGATGAAGCGAAGTAGTGGCCGCAGTCGGTGTCTCGTAGGCCGGGATGATCATGCTTGCGCTCGACGAGGGTAGGGCGTCGGCCGATGTGGATGCCGCCATGTTCGCTGGAGGCAAGGAGCTATCTAGGACAGCTGCAACCGTATCCGGTAGTGGCGAGGTACTAGCCGGAGCCAGTTCGATCGTGTTCGACGGCAACGAGGAGCCAGGAGTGGCAGCCATGACCGCCGCTAGATGCGCCCTTCCTGCAAGAAGCTCCCATGTGACGTCTTCCAAAGGAGATAGAGGCGTAGGAGAGTAACTGAATAGGTAAACCCTACCTCGTGGAGTTCTACTTCATCCGCATGCCTTCTTGTGAGCCAGATGTTTTCTTCGGAACAAGCCTGGCTCAGGTAACCAAAGTAGTAGCCTATTCACACAGAACGATTATTAACAGTGACTCGAGTTACAAGTAAGGTAATTGATTAGTCACTTCACCTCTTCAACTATCCCGGTTGATGGAGAATATTCTTGGGGAGTTGCCTGCAGAGCAGCCACCAGACTTTGCACATCCGCAGCCCAAGTATCTCGCTGTTCCTCCAAAAGCTATCGACTCACACCAACTGTGATCTCAAAGCATCTGACCGATCGATTGAATGTCACCTGGTCAGAAGCCCTCGGCGACGACACTCGGTGACACTTCGAAGATGGCTAGGGCGATGGTGACACTGACCTCCCCGACCGAGGAGAATCCACCACCTCCTGCTCCAGAGATGCTTCGACCTCGCTAGGAGCTATGACAAGGGCCGCGTCCTCCACGGACGACCCAGCATCGACAGGAGCTGAGCCCAATGCATGCATGCCATCTCGAGCTGGCTCATCGTTCAGGTCAATCGCTTCCTCGAGCAGCTCGCTGTGCTCGTCACGCTCAACCTCTTGGAAAAGGTAAAAAGAGTTAAGCCACGATGTGTACCCTAGTACAGCAGCAGTGGTAAGTATTCGATGCATACCTCCGGTCGAGGATTGGCTAAAGAGTAAGACTCTATGCCGTAGGGGCTAGGATATGACCCATGGAAGATTTTGCTCAATCGAGCAAAAATATTCATATATGACAAAACTGTTAGTCAGTAAAGCGGTCCATTAGCCACCACTCATGGCAAAGAAAAAGAACAATAAAAGAAATCATGTCATTTACCTTCGGTGCTATTTTTGGTCGCGTCATCGACCCTAGAGTACTCCCAAGACAGATTATCCCATCATTTCAGCGTACTCAATTGCCACATCAAGAAGTCTTGGGTGAAATGACACCCGGAGAGACCCCTCTGTCTCAGCTCCTCGATCTTTGTGACATAGTGCACATTCCGCGCCGTTGACAAAGGGACTTTCATCCAGAGGTCGGAAGAAACCGAGAAAGAAGGATGATAAGACAAAGGAATGTTAACCGTGTCTGGCGAGGTGATATAGAACCACTGCTTCTTCCAGTCCAATTGCCAAGAAGAAGTCACCAACATGGGGATATATACACTGGCAGCACCGCTGCGGAGATGGAAGCCAGCACCCCCAATGACATCATTTTTGGCCGGCCTCTTCAAAAGATAGAAGTGGCAAAACAGATTGAGGCTGGGCCTGATACCCAGAAAGGCCTCATAAAGATGAGCAAAGACACTGAGCATTGTAATGGAATTGGGGCTCAAGTGAAAAGGTTGTATTCCGTAGAATTCCAAAATGGCCAGCAGAAAAGCAGAAGGAGGAAAGATAAAGCCGTAGTGGAAAAAGATTCAAAAACTATAGTTTGATCCTCAACTTTAGGAGTCAGGCAGTCCTCACTGACAAAAGGCCTCCAATGGAAGAACACTCAAGGAGGAATTAGGCTGCCCTTTTCCAGCTCTGTGAGATGCTTCTCTATTGCAATGGATGTCTGCCATACTTGTCGATAAGTTTCGTCACTGAAGACTGGCCCCTCGACATGCGTTGCCGTAGCCTCCTTCTTCGGCTGCACGATAGCCTTTGGGTTGGCGGAGGAACCAGAAGCCATTGGAGCAAAATGAGGAAGTGGAAATTTCTCGAGGTGCATAGACGCAAGGGCTCAAAGAAACAAGACAGAGGCTTCGAGAGGAAGGCTGAGGACAAAAGTATGGAAAAGCTATAGTTCCAAATCCGAAAATTTATCAGCCAAAAGGTGTTTAGGCACAATGGTTCTTTTCCTGCCGAACGGCACATCGGTTGCCAAAAAAAGTGGAATGTTGGTGTTGTATTCGACGCGACATGAGCAATAAATGCTCCAACTACTCAACATTCAGAATTTCTAACGACGGTTCCAACTCCGCACAGAGTCGGATTGACTGGCCAACACCAAGCAGCGTAAGGTTGCCCTAAGCATTTGAGCTAGGCTTGCAGTAGGACGCTCAACCTTGTACAACCTACTCGATACTTAGAGATTCCTAACTTGCTCGAAGTGTTTGACCACAGGCAGGTGAGGCATTGCTCGACCAAACCGAGTTTGGCAGTAATTGACCAAGCACTTAAACGGGTCCTCTGCTGAGTGAAGTTCAGGGGCTAATATCAAATATCCAAATATGGGATATGGGCATGCGCTGTACAGTCCGAAATCTCACCGTATACATCTTTATCGGTACCAGGATATTTCGCATATCTCTAGCCTAAACCAGCGGGATAAGGTATACGTGAAAAGGATATCCCCAAGCAAGGAAAGCTCTGATCATACTCCCGATACGAACAGACCTACTCGAACACACCCGACAGTTATGGGAGTTCAGGTACGGTACGGGGATCATAACGGCAGAAGGACTCCTCATCAACTATGATTCTATACTCCAGCCCACTATATAAGGACCAAGGAGGACGTCATCTAGAACAAGCCAATCAGAAGCGAGAACAAGCCAGGAGGGTCCAAATTGCAATCCACAGCAAACCAACATAGAGCACAAGCTCTCCTCCAAGATCATCCTCAAGTTGTAGTCTAGCCATCCCCCAGATTCATAGTTCTTCCTTGTAATCAAGGATACTCCCATTGATCTGTAATCTCTTCATTGATCTCAATCATCGCTAACACAAGAGTAGGGTATTACTCGACGACGAGGCTCGAACCTGTCTATATCGCATGTTCTTGATTGCATGCTTGATCTTGCATATCTCGAAGGTACCCAAATATAAGTGTATTGTCAATCACTAACCTTCGACAGGTACCTTGTCCATGTCGTTGTAGAGCTCAGAGTCGCTGATGCTATTCACGTTGGCCATGAAGCACATGCTAGTGAAGTCATCGCCCCATTTCTTCTCCTATGGATCATCCTCGTCTTCATTGATCAAAGTCTCTGTGTCAAAGAGGTTGATGTCGTCGAGTGTGGTGAGGATGCGGTGGAAGAGCTTCTTATTCTTCGAGAAGTTGTGGTACTTCTCTCTTGCCGGGTCTCAAACTATAGTCTTTTTGTTGTGTTCTTGTTGATGTCGTCGTTCTTTCCCGAACTGCCAAAGTTGTTCTTGCCTTCCCTAGCTTGGGGCAGTTCGCTCGAATGTGGTTAGGGCCACCACACTCGAAACAAGTGATCATGCCACCTCTCTTCCTCTCTGTCACCTTCTTATAGGCATGAGAAAATTTACGTGCCAAAAAAGCAAGCTCATTTTGTGGAAATTTTCCAGTTGGTTATCGCATTGCTCATAAAGAACGGAGAGGGAAAAACTAGTAGAAGAATGGAAGGTTGATCCAATGGGATCGGTGACCAAAGCCATCGATTGAGATTTTATCTTTCGAGAGATGACATCGATCCCATGAGTCTTGAATTAGGAATAAAGTCCGTCGAGAGTCAGAGTTGATAAGTCGGTAGGGTCCTTGATGGTGGTCACCTTCATTTTCCAATCTCAAAGATCGAGTGCAGTCAAGAAATATCGAGCGTTATCCGAGTCTGCATATGTGCAAACTATTGCTCGAAGGTTACTCAAAATCTTCGCAAAATGTTCGCTAGACGGATAGCTAGATATTTTTTCCTCACAACTACAGGAATGTACATCACAATCGACGATACAAAGCTATTAGACAGTAATGAGGAGGCACTATCACAGTCGATTCTCACCCAGATTGAGATAAATTATCATCAAAATCACTTATGAGGAAGAACAGATTATGATGAGGGCAACATATTGTGATGAAAGTAAGAACTAATTGTGATGAGGGCCTCATCACAATTGATTCTAAGCAAGAAACGACTGTGATAAGCACCTCAACACTATCGGTTCTTGCTCAGAACCGATTGTGAAGAGGGCTTGGGGCTTTTGTACATCCTTCAATAATAACTTAAGCTAATTTTCTTAGCAAATACAATTGAAAGGTGTTATTTCACGAGGTAACGCATTCATAATCCACCAACATTAACCTTCATGATTAAACATTCTTTCATCCTCATTTTCAATCATCAAATCTAACTCCACAACTTGGGAAAATGCAAACTAATATGGGAAATCTCCAATGCACACAAATCAGAATGCCTTAGCTAAAAGGCATCCATCCATAAGATCACACAAACAAATGGATCCATATACCTTTAAAAGAAGGTTCACCTCAAATCCCATCTGCTCTAGTATTCTAATATGCTTACCATTAAAGGTTTCAATGATCACAATTGTCACCTTGAGAACCCCATTTGGAATTTACATAATTTATATAAACAATTCTTCCTTTAGTTAATTTCACCAATAATTATTTCCTTGATTGGCAATGTTATCATCAAATCTTAAACCAAGTCTTTCTCATGATAATCAACAAAGAGACACATGTCATACTTTTAAACACATTCAATCTGATAGTTAATTCAACATAAGATAGTGCATCAATATTTTCTTTTAGTTTACAAAGCATAATGGGCCATGAATCATATAACTTTTTATTCCAAGTTTGAGGCATATCCTTTCGACAAAACTTTCAGTATAATTAACATATAAATTTCATACACCCCCTAAGTCAACAACTCGACAATCAAAACTTATTCAATCAATAAATGACTCCAACAATTAAATAATGTCTGCTCAAAACATAATTAACCAATATGGCTCTAAGACAAACATTCGCTAAGAACAAAACCATACACTATGATAATCATTCCAATGATTCTCCATACTTTAATTACAACCTTATTGTAAGTCATTCTATCCAAATACTTTAATAATGTTATTAGGTAACAAAATCCAACAACTTAAAACAAATTACAATAATTTACACCATCTTTTTGCTACAATATGTTCATCAGCAAGAACATTATATACCTTCTCAATTGTGATCATTACTAGCATTACAGGAATACGATTCCATACTTCCAATTATTTTAATAGATTGTAATAACAAACATATTAACTCTAGTCAACTTTCACATCAGGGTTAACTACCCTCACAATTAAATTGCTCTACTAACATTATATTAGAAAGTCTTTGAACCAACAACCAACAAAGTTACTTTAACAACAACTACAGTTTACATCATCTCAATGTTCTATCAATGCATCAAGTTTAAAGTTTTAACATTGTGAGGAGCCGCCCAGACCGTCCTCGGGTTATTTGAATGTCTGGTCACCCTTATCGGATTTGGAGGTTAGCAACGGATCACCGATGGTGCTCACAGTGCTAACACCCAAGCCCAATTAGGACAACAACGATTCCATTCGAATAACTCGACAACAATCCCGGTATTCCCCTGGTTTGCAACCCGAAACTCGCCCAGGATCGCCTCGCATACCGGTTTCCATTGCCATATCAAACCAATTCACATAAAGGGGGCAACGAACCCAAAACTTTACTACCAGACACGCAACACGGAAGCACAACAAACAACACCAACTCAAGCACAAAGACAAACCAGACAACCACACAACTAAAACAACACATCTAGCACACTAGAAGCATATAAAACATGACTAGACAGCAAGATAAAAGTTCAAAATTTCGCATGACGCCTAGAAGTACGGACATCCACTCAGCAGTATAAGAAACACATAATTAACCAAGTATAGCACAACAACAACAAACATGACATAAGGATTAGCATGGGTAGAAGTAACAACTAGACATGAGTTGAGCATGATAATACAACAAGGTTCAACAATGAAATAGCCAAGTATTTAAACAAGCCATAACATCATTTTAAAGACTAACTATACAACAAAATGGACACACAACCACCACATTAAACCAAAAGTAAGACATCTCCGAAGTGTCCCGCCTCGAACACTTCCGGCGCTTGTAACGTCGGGCTTAGCCTCATTCGTGTCCCGCCCAACCACCGAGAAGCAAAACGGCAGAACTCACACCGCCGTGTCCTCACCGAAAACCACAAAGCGTACATGAGTACGAAGGTACTCAGAAGACTTACCCGTGGTCCATATATGACCGACTCGAAAGAATATGCATTTGGATGTAGCAAGGTATAAGCTTAAGGTAAAAGTGCAGAAAAGCTTACTTTGTTGCATAATCAAATTCAACGACACAAATTTCAAATTCATAGCAGTTATGGACAGCACCTATTACTAAAGTGAGAGCTGAATTTAAACATTAAGAGAGCAAATAAAATCATGAACAAGCATCAACATCAAGTATTCCAACTATTTTCAATTTAAGTTATTACTACGTTGAAGTGTCGGATGATACAAGCGTGCTCATATCCGAGAGCGCCGCTATTCAATCGCTTATTCACCCCGCAGGATCATCAATCGCACGACATGTGCCACAAGGAACCTCATGTCAACCCTCCTCCCATCCATATCTACTCGCTGAACCATCCTCATGCGGCCCGAGCACCTAGCAACCTACCTCGAGCGGCTCAAGCCTCGCTTAGCCCTCAAGAGTAGACCTAGGCCTCGCCTCAACCACGCCCAATCGCATGAGGGCATGACCCATCGAGTAGTATGCCATGAAAGGGTGGCTTACTGCACCATTATATCGGGCATGCGATCAACAAAGTGTGCTCGATCAACATGGCAAACAACGGATCGGTCTTTAACCAACACAAAGTAGACTACGATATTTGAGTCTCCATACCCAAATGATCCAACCCTCTCGCCTTGGTCTCAATTTTTCATTTCAAACATAACCATTTCCATTTACAACCCAATAGTGTGAAATAATTAAACTCAAGTGATGGAACCTTCCACCACTTGGCCCATACCCGACATCTAAGCAAACTAAGCATGGACACAATATAAATACCCATGTACTAGTTCCAAGGAAGGTATTCAACAATTATCAATGGGTGAAAGTGCAGTAATTAGGTTCTAGTCCTATCCCCATTTCAATTCCTAATGCAAGACGAATCATCCAATAAGCAAATTATTCGCTAAAATACAATCGTATAAGGTTAAACATGCTTAGGTGCTTGCCTTGAGCTTCGCTGGATTTTCAAGAATGGTTGGCTCTCCGTAACCCCTCGGTCACCGCCGCTAACCATCAAGGGTTCGTTTTCTACACGATCACAATGTATGGAAAAGAAAATGAGATGCATGCAATGCATATGAGATGAAATACTAAATGCATCCTCATGACCAATCCAAAAGTGCAAGCATTCATTTCAATTTAAGAACAAAAACTACAATGCTACTCTCTATTTCTATTCTATAGCACAAATCCGAAAATAACAAGCACATTCCTCTAAACAAGTATAACTTTTATTTGGCTAACCCAAAAAATGACTTCTTGGACTCGAAAAGACCACAAGAGGGTGATCTAACATTACCATGCATCATAACATTCATAATACAAATTTAAAGTTTGCAATTAAACTCTGAACTTTAGTCCCAAAGTCTGAAATTTTCAGCACAAACTGATTTCAGAGCAGCGTTGATATAAATGGCCATAACTTTCGAACCGTTTGATCAAATTGAGCAAACTTATACTCGAAACGACCACAAGACATAGGCCTACAACCTGGATTTGGCCAATCACCCAGATTCTGCTCAGAGAATTCCCAGTTCGGCCAGGAACAGAGAACAGTTTCAGAGTTTCAGAAATTTCAGTGTTTCAGAACAGCATGCACAAATTTCATCATATAAATGGCTATACTTAATGGAATTGAGTAAAGGATGGCATTTTTATAATCTATATGAAATTTCCTAAAACTTCACAGGCAAAATTAATTTCTAATTCGGCCTCTAACTAATTCTTATTCACAGCTCAAGTTTCTACCCGAAATCTTCAGCATTTTCAGAGCAGCAAGCACTAAAATTGACATAACTTTCAGCTGGATTAACGAAATTGAGTGATTCTAGTTGGAGATGAAAGATAATTCCATTACCCACAACTTTCTCTACAGTCAACCTAGCAGAAAATGCTCAGAACTTTCTCAAATCAACCCGAAACAGTAGCTACGAAATCTGCTCGAAAATTCAGACTTTGCTCTAAACCCTAGATTGGTTATTCCCCTCCCAAAACTTGAATCTCCACTCATCCAAGCCCCCAAATCCACCATGGCTGCCCCCAAAACCAGGAACAACCAACCAAACCCTAGGGGAGAGGTCTTACCTTCAAGGGAGTGGAAGGGGAATGGAGGGGGAGCTGCTGCTGCCTTGGAGGGATGGAGGCGCCACCAGGGAGGAGTGCTGCTGGAGGAGGGCGCCAGGGAGGAGGCTGGAGGAGGCGCAGCTTGTGGAATGGCTGGAGGAGAGGGGCACGGCTTGGGGAGGGAGTGGTGGAGGCTTGGGGAGAGAACTCAGGAAAAAGAAAAATGATGTGCTGTTCAGTTTGGCTATGCAACATAGAATTTCAGCATAGGATTTGACTTTGAGGCCAAGATTTAAATTAGTAATTGATGTTGGATTGGGCTCAAGACTCAACCATGGTATAGAGAAAAGTTTCTAGTTTTCATTTTACTAACATGCACACTCTGGATCATTATAGATCTCAAATTATGAGACTCCAAACTTTGATGAAAACCATATTCGCAACCTGAAATTTTCTAGCTCTTAATTTTTGTTAAGTTTGGAAATTCTTCTAAGTGGCAGTTTAGAACATTGGCTGAAGTCGGAAGTTGATCTCAATTGCGGCCAAACACTTGGTTGGCGCTAATGTTAGCCGCATGAAACGAATTAAAAATTGGGGCCATGACAAACATTCTCATTGATCACCTACCATTGAAATAATAGGGTGTGACCCCAATTTTTTTAAGTTAAGCAATGGTTCTTAAGCACAAACAATAGCACATCTAACCATTAATCACAATAGAATATTTGATGACGACAGAAATTCATTTAGTTTTAAGCTAAAGACAACAATTACATTTAATTGATTCAACGCACAAGTTACTATAGAAGTATTTCATTCTATAAGTCGGACAATTACATTCTAAATAACATGCTAAACAATACTTCTTACTACTCAACATTTATTTTAGTCAAATGACTACTTACTTTATTTACATCTTTTTTCTTTCAAGAAGTTCTAACCATACTTCACAAAGGATCTTGACTCTTAAATCAAAAGATGGCAAGACTCAAACTCTAACACGCAAGAATATCTTTGACAAGATGAAAACCAAGCGATCAAGTGATCCTTTTCTGATCAAGTCATAAAACTTAAATGCCCACAACTTAAGTCTTGCACAAAAACTTCATTAACATCTTTAAACAGGAAGAATGACAAACACATGACAAAGACGATAATTTTTTTCTATCCTCAAAGCAGCCAACCATAAGCAACAAAACCAATTGCCAAATTAACTATAGTGATAACAACCCATAAAAACATATCACCAAACTCTTTTTTTTCATTCCTTTTCTCCGACCATCGAAAACATAATGAAAGCATCCTTGTTAAACTCTTCAATCTATGACATATTAGACAACAACTCTCCCCTACGAGAGGTTCCTAATCCACCGGTGGTGGCACTAGCTGACCACACCCAAAAAACATGGACCTTACCATGGCCCAAAATAACATGACCAAAACACTTTGGCACCACTATTTCACCTAAACACCATAATTCATTCAATTCTTTCAAAATCATAGCAATAGGAATCATCGTAAGTTCATAACATCATGCATCAACATATTCAACATTCATCAAGCTCAAATAAAACATTACAACGCAATGCAATGATTTACTAGACCCTTCCTACTATGCATGAGAGTGTGTCAAGTTTTAAGTTAGTTAACCAACCTATATCAGATTTTAAGGTTATTGTCCTATGGCAAATTTTTAAAGATCATAAACCTAAGCTATGTTTCTAATTTCCCAATTCAAGATTTTAATTCACTCTAGAGTAATTTACTAGTTTCAATCACTATGGACATAAAACCCGTTTTGGTACCAACCGTAACATCCCGGCACCCCATGTGCTCTGAATGCCACAACATCATACTATATTGCTAAGTTTCAATCATTTTACACATAAATTTCAGCAATATATTATTAAACATTTAATTGCTAAATAACCACTAAAGGATAGTTTCTAGATATAAATAGAAAATACAAACAATCTCAAGTTACATAACACTGAAAATAACACTAGATAAGCATTTTATAGAATAATTTCAGCTTGGTTCTTAAACAAGTAACACCACTTCTAGACCATCAATAACAAAAAAAAGAAGAGTTGGAACCACGCGCACAAACACGCCCAAGCCTTTGAGCTTAGATACAAAGGACAATATTGATTAAACAACAGATTAACTATCCGTACTTCTCTATTAATCAATTACAACTGACTCGGTTCATATGACCCTAATGCGACTATGTGGTTCCATCACATTATTAAAGTTAAGCGCTATCTTATTCATGGGTGAATACTAAACTAGATCATGGTGAAGACGGTGTGACAAGTGACGCAATGACGCTAATCCCTTCCCATATATGTCGCCTTCAATGATCATCTAAAATATTTTAAGAAGGCAAGAGTAAGTCCACAACTTAGCAAGTACATAATAAAACAATAACATAACCTTTTATCACATTTAGAATCAACATGGGTGAGTCCACGTCACAACCAGTACATAATAAAGTAATATTATACCAGTTGTTATCTTTAACAACACCTTATTCATCTTTGGATGAGTCCACGACTCAATCTCATAACCAGGTATCACAATCATCTCATTAAAATGATTCATCATTAGCAATGCAATGCAATGCAGAATACCAAATGCTCATTGCCATCTCATAGCTCATACCAGTATACCTGAGTGCACACCCGTTGGTGTGCACCCTCTCAATTCCATCCATCCTGTGGAGGGGGCCTACTGAAGTTGTTCTTACTCAAAAGCACTCAAGTGAAGTCATATTGCATTCTTAATGACCTAGTTCATGCACACTGGATTAGTTATATGACTCTTTCACTGACTTGACTCAAATGCAACTTTCATGATATGAATGCAAGTGATTCAACACTTTTCAAAAACCAATCATCATGAACCAGCATCACCAAATATTCCTTCTCAATGAGCATTCACCAAGATAATATCAAGATCTCAACAATAAACCAAAACAATGATTAACCATAATCACGTAAAACAAGAGGGTAACATTAATCAATTTAAACAACAATCCTTAACCAAATTGTCGTCCTACCATGCACTTGCCTTAACCACGAGGAATGGTGTGGTGCGAGGTTAAGGCCACTACCGAAGGCACACTTCCTGAAATAAAATAAATTACACACATCTCAAAAGAATACAATCATAACATTAACCACAACCAAACAATAGCCCACCTACAGCCAACCCTAAGCTTTATTTCTTCACGTGAATGGCAAAACCTCCTCCTTGCTGTCCCGATGATATAAAGACTATATGTTCTATCCCAAAACCCAAACAACGAGAACAATACACTATATGAGAGCTACCAAAGATTTCTCACAAATTTCTAATTACACAACTGGTCAATATACTATCCATAGAGCAAGCGAGTCTATTTGCTAGAGCATTCAATTAGTTGCTATGCAAAAGGGGCCTTTCATGTATGCACCTTTTAAAAGCTTGAGGGTATTTTCTGGCCTCTATCAACTTTCTTTTCTAGACAGAAGGAGTCTCTGAGGTCATGGCAAGGAGCTTTCCATGAATTTGCAAGGGCATTGTGGTCACTATCAACTTTGCCTTCTTGACAGGAGGAAACTCTATGGCCTCCTGTGGTTCATTGGCTGTCGTGCTAGTCTTTTTGCACTTTAGCTCTACACTCTGCACAGGACTTATCATGGTGGCAGGAGCAAAAGTACGAGCAGGAAAGATAGGAACCTACGAAGCACATGCATATATAACGTGTTGCAGTACTGGAATGATTGAGAAGACGCGGGGATTTTTACCTTGAGTAGTATGACACTCATCATGGGTGATGAACGACATCTGTGCTTGCCTGAGAGTGGTGATATCTTTGTTCGAGGGGAACTCCAGCACATGAGATAAGAAGTCTTTGTGGACATAGTTAACCTGCACCCTCATATAGCTCTTCCCCAAAGGATTATGTAACATCCCAAAATTCGGGTTTTCAAAAATCTTTTGTGAAGATTAGCTTTCCAAAAATTCCCGCCGTTTTTCTCGCTTCAATAAAACTTAAACTGGAATTTTCTAAAGTCAAAACAATTTAATTTGATTAATATAAACTTCAATTAAAATAAATTCAGTTTTATTTGGGTTCCTTGTGCTGCTAGGATTTTTTTATTTTGTTTTAGAACTTTTGGAATTTATTTGGAATTATTCGAAATTAATTTAAACTAAGCCTTTTAATTAAAGTAATTAAATATTTCAAAAGAGAAAATAAAGTTCTTCTGAAAACATTTTATTTGGGTTCCAAAATGTCCCAAAATATTTTCTAGAATTTTTCTAGAATTTTTCTCGGTATTTTTATTGCCTCAAATGAATTAATTTGAATTAAGTCCTTTATGGAATTAATTAAAATTTTGGAAAAATTTATATAAAGTTTTGTTGAAAATATTTTATTAGAGTTAAAAATGCCATGAAATATTTTTTAAAATTTTTCTGAAATTTTCCTGATAATGTTTCTATTTTTCTTGAATTAAATGAATTTCTAGAATTAATTTAATTCGGATTCTGTTCTTCCACGTGTCTCCTCCTAGCGCTGCCACATGTCGCCTTCTCATTCGCCACGTCGCCGAGCCGCCACAGCCCTCCGATTCCGATCCGACGCACTGAATCGCGCCATGTCACCTCGTCCAGAGGTCCATACCCTACTGTTTTGGCCATCCTTGGAGTTCATTTGATCTTCGGTTGCCGTCAAAGCCATAAACTAGTATCTACCCGTCGTCTTTCGACCTAGTCCGTTGTACCGGTTCGCGTTTCGGGTTGCCATCCTTGGTAATCTCTAATTGCAGAGCCAACCCTACCATCCTACCCTATGCCAAGTGTATCCATCCTTGAATCGTTTCGCTCAAACCCGGACTTAACCTTTGGTCCAATTTGTCGTTGCGTCACGACATGTGTACCCCCGATCGCAAATCAAACATGAGCCATGTCATGACCTCACCGCCCTATCATTGTACCGATGGTCGCCATCCTGTAATCTCAAAAGTGTTTTGTTAACGCTTCATATTCATCGTTAACGTTCCACCGTTAACGTCCGCCGTTAACGTTCCACCGTTAACGCTTTGCTCTCATCGTATCGCTGTCATCGCATGGGTGCATGCAAGTGAAAGCCCTAATGTGATGTCCTTACCTTTTCTATCGCCTTATTGTGATCTAGCCCATCACGTTGAGTTCAGCCTCGATTCTGCTATAACCGCCTCATCGTTGTCGAGTTCCGTCCCCGATGTAAGACTAACCTCCAGATCGAACCATAGTGGATGTCGACCCCATCCGTCGTTGTCTTATCCTTGAAATCTAATCTGCCATTAACCTAGAATTCATTCGTGGTCCTGGTCAATAGACCATTAGCCACATGTCATATTCTTGTGCCAGACCTAGTCTATCAGTCTATCTTCCTTTTGGTTGATTGTGCCGTTCAATCAACGAAAGTCAACCTCAAGCATCTGCTTAGTTCATGGCGAACTAACGTAACTTAGTGGACCTGGTCTATAGATCGAGAGTCCATATGACATCGGCTATCCAACCAAGATAATAACTTCGGAAGAAATATTCTTCGAGATATTATTCCTTCTTTCCCAGTTATTAATCTTTCTCTTCGGTGTATTTTTCGAAAGTCGTTCTCTTTTGTCTAATCATCGACCTAATCCATTCAAGTTCCTAATTTCATCTAAGCCCGCAGCCCAATGCTACTCGTTCTTAATTTGGAGTTTACTTGATTTGCCTTTTGAGTTTTGTTGTATTTGTGTTTGTTTATCGTTAGACGCGTTGTTTAAGTCGCTCAAGGAGCCGAGAATCAAGCAAGCGGAGATTGAAGATCGAGGATCAAGGATCAAGATAAAGAGTAAAGAATAATAAAATTGCAAGGGCCAGGCAAGTTGTGCTTTGACCATATTGATCCCATGTTTTAAAATTATTTCGTTTGAAATTATTGCAAGCTAGTTTGAAATAAACTGATTTCAATTAATCTGGGATTAGATAATCAACCTACTTGTTATTGCCACCTTGTCGCTATTATTTGTATGCCATGATTCATTTGTCACCCTAGATTATGGGTTAATAGTTGGACATTAATAATTTGCCAACATGGGTTAATTAGACCGTATGTAGTGTGCTTAGCCCTGCCACGTAGATTTGTCATGATTTTGGAAAATTAAAGTTAATATTGACTTAATGAGATATGGAACATGTTTTTGAGAATGTAACACGTGTTATTGAGTTGATGATGGTACGTGGTGCAAGGTAAAGGACTGGGGTGGGAAAGTGATTTAGGCTGAGGCAAGTGGCAAGATTGTTTTCGGTGGGCCAAGAGTGGCAATTGGGCGGTCACATTTGGTTTTAGATTGTTTCCGGTGGGCCAAGAGTGGCAATTGGGTGGTCGCATTTGGTATTATGACATGTTGATGTGATGAACTTTTGGTTAGTCTTGCCTCGGTCAACTAAGGACTTAACCTTGCAAGCCTTTGAACTGAGTCTTTCATACAACCCACAAGTTCCGAATGGGACGGACCTAGCTGAGTGAACTGTGAAATCTATTCTTTGGTACTGTCGTGCTGGTGTGGGGCCCGGAGGAGCGGGTGAGAACTCACATGGCGCAAGAGGGGGGCCCTGGGTGTGGTAACCAGTCCCTCCATTGTTGAAACCTTAGCGGGCAGTACTGGGTTTAGACGGATCTTTGGAAAGGCTTTGTTATGATCGCTCATTCAAGATACTCTTGTATGGCGTTTCACTACCGACGTGGTGAGTTGATTATATCTTGTGGGTAAAGTGTATAACCTCTATAGAGTGTAAAACTATTGAATAGCCGTGTTTCACTAGTATTGAGCATTGCTCGGGATTACTGATCAAGGGTTAGATTTTGATAAAAATGAGGTTGGGAATGTGGATAATGTGATGTGGAACTTGGTTAAGGATGAGAAATGCTTCACTTGAGAATGATTGCGAAAGTTATTATTGGTATTACTTGTTTTACTGCTTTTCTATCTACTATGATTATTTGTGAAAGCTGCTTTATTGCAAAAGAACCATTCAGCCATTCCTTTGGAATAAGCCATGCATGTAGTATTAGAACTGCATTCTATGCATGACTTGTTGAGTACGGTTGTGTACTCACCCTTGCTTTAACAAAACATCCCCAGTTCAGGAGAAGTCTTTGTCTTCAAAAAAAGGAGAAGTTCTGCAAGAAGGCGATTATCTAGGAGTCGAACCCTGTCAGATGCCTGTGGTATATTGAAGGGGTTCACCGACGTTCTTCGTTCCGCTGCTACTTATTCGGAGTTGAAGCCGTCAAGGCCTCACATGTGTAAGGTTGACCTTAAGGTCGTTCAATAGTTTATATTTTATAATTGTGTTACTTTTATTATTTCGCTGTGTATGATTGTGATATTCATCTATATTGAGACTGTGTGCACTAGCGTGATCCTGGACTAGTGCATAATATACAGAGGGTCCGGATTTGCACATTCGGGTCCCGACATATTACCATGAACCATGTCAGTCTCCTTGCATAGAAATGTAGCCCCACATCTAGCCTCAACAGGAAATCTATCTTCCGTCACGGTGAACTATCACTTGGCAGGTGCATGCCAGAAGTGCACAACTTGATCAAAAATATTGTATGAGTTACTATCGTACCTTTAAGTCAAAAAAATTATTACCTTCAGTTGGGGACCAGATTGGTCATTTTTTGAAACTGCAGATGCTAGGGTGGGGAACAGGCCTTTCTATGAGATGCGAGGCTATCTCACTCTAACTCTGGGAGATCATCACAATCATCTTGGGCGTGAGGCTGCTCCTTATGTGCCATCATCTCCTCTGTGATCTAGTCCCTCAGCTCCTCCCTCAGCGTGTCCTTGAGGTGATTTTGATCTAGCATTGGCAGCATCCTCTTGGAAGAAGAAACTCTTTGTATGCCCCACTCCTATGACAAGCACCCGACCTTTAAAGTCAGGCTTTCCAATTGTCGAAGACAGGATGTCCTTCGACCCTTGGCTTAGAAATATCCCCTACTCTTTCTGCTGTCTTACCTCCTCCTGTGAGAAGTAAGTACAAATTAGTTATAAAATACAAATTAACACGTACTCACTGTGCATAAATACCCTGACACACATTCTCTTCAATGCATACCACCTCACATTGCTCTCTTCTTCTTCTTGTATAATCCAGTTCCCTTTAACTTCCTCCCATAACTGATTCTTCTACTCGGCGCTGACTTCCTTCCTCTAGTCCTTAACCATGGTCGGCACTCTCTATCTCACTAGTTTGCTGAGAAAAGATCGGTAGCACCCATCGTACTTGGGAGGACCCATGCAAACCCCCGTAGCATTGAAGTGAAGAATCTACAGTGTTCTCCCTGTGATCCCCTTTATTCGTTCTTTGAGCCTTTCTCATCTTACTCGGCTCCTCAACATTTGGAATGTTGCTCAGCCCCTCAGCAATGAGCCGTTGCTCTCTACTTGCGACATTTCAAGTATGTATATCTGACATGGTCATATATTTGACTTGAGAGAAAGCAATTCATATCTATTATGTGGACTTGACAAAGAATCATGTAAAGTAACAGATTCATAGATAATTCATAGCATATAATTGTTCTAGCACATTGTAGTAGAGTAACAGAATAATGGATGATCTTAAAGAAAAGTCTATATGTTGACCAACTAAGTACGTACCAACGATAACTCCTAATCTCTAAATAGGTTAGGTCCTAATCCTATTCGAGGATATGTGATTCATATAAGTTCCTAAGCTATTGTATAACTTAAGAGAAAATTTCGGTAGCATCTCCTCACTATTCACCAAATACATGTCTCGACAACATATCAAGGGGGTGTGTATCTAGAGAACACCAGGGAGATGCTGCTGAAACTTTATTTGAAGTTGTACAACAGTTCAGAAACTTGCCTGAACCACATATCCTCAAACTATCCAAAAAATATGGATAATTCGAGACTACTTGCTTATAAAATGACATTTCAGCATATTTATTAACAAGAACCCTCGAACGAGAGACGTAAGTTACGCAACCTAAACTCTAACATTGATCATTTTATAACAACAATAAAGACATGTAAAGTAAAAACTGTTGTAAAGACATTTATCATATTATGATGGGTGAAATGCGTCTCAAGCTGATATAGAGTCTACATCACCACATTTTATAAGTTGTCTAGTCCATCGGGGCCAATAACCTTACAAGAAATCACGTTGAAGAAATAACATAGCTTCATGATTGCCAACCTGACATCCTCTGACTGAATATTTCTAATTGCAATAGGAAGCATTTGGGTCATCAAGACATGGCGGTCATGGCACTTTAGACCAAGCAACTTTAAATCAGCCATAGAAACAAGCTTCTTAATATTTACAGAGTAGCCCGATGGAATTTTAATACCTTGTAGACACTTATAGAGGTCATCTTTCTCCATCTTGCATAGGGTGCAGTATGCAATGGGGATGTACAGACTTTTTTCATCCTCCTCCATCATTGCAAGCTTGGGCCTAATTCCCATGTAGACCATGTCGCGGTGAGTATTCACACTATCCTTTGTCTTCTCAGGCATGTTCAACAAGATGCGAACCAAATTGTCGTAAATATTCTTCTCAACGTGCATGGCATCAATACAATACTGAACATGTAACTCCTTCCAATATGGTAAGTCCCAAAATATCGGTCTCTTCTTCCAAATGGTGTCTTGGGATGAATAGATTTATGGCCCTTTCCATACTGAACATCGATATCCTTCATGCATGAATATACTTGCCTTCCACTCATAGGATGTGGGGCTGAACGAACTTCTCTCTTCCCATCAAATTTGTCAACCATCTTACGGTATTGATGGCTTAGAGGTAGAAATATATGATGACCTATTTACATAGTTTTCTTGAAATTTGACAGCCACAAGCTCTTAGTCTCCTTCTCACAAATAGGATACGCTTTGGCTCCCTTCGTACTATAGCCCACCAAATTACCAAGGGCCAAAAAATTATTTATGGTGCAAAATATCATAGCCTGTAGGGTGAAGTGCTCTTTTCTGTATGCATCCCATATTATGACCCTCTCATTCAACAATTTTACAGAATCCTCAATCAGTGGTGCAAGGTATACGTCATTGTCATTTTTTTGTCATTTCGGTCCTGAGATTAGCACCAACATCATGATATACTTCCACTTCATTCAAAACTAAGGTGGGAGATTGTAGATACACAACAGAACTGGTTAAGTGCTATGACGACTACTCATGTTACCAAACGGATTCATTCCATCGGTACTCAATCCAAATCTTATGTTTCTCATCTCATCACCAAACTCCTAATGTTTCCAATCGATGTTTCTTCATTGAAATGAATTAGTGGGGTGTCTCATCTTGCCATCTTTCTTTCGAGATTCATAATGCCAACGTAACAATTTTGCCTCTCTAGGATTTGCATACAATTGCTCCAAATGAGGAATGATGGACAATACTACAATACCTTGGCCAGTGCCCTTTCAATAATCACTTTATCATCATCGCCCCGGCTCTTACGCTTCTTGTCATGACGCTTCTTCTTTTGTTTGTACCAAAGTATACCATAAAATGGACAAACGTGCAATTTTTGTATTCACATTACAATACAAGATGCAATCATTCGGACATGCATGTATCCATTCTATTTCCATTCCTATAGGATATAGTAGCTTCTTCGCTTTATAAATGCTTATTGGCAACTAGATTCCCTCTGTAAGCACATCTGATAAAAGCACAAAAAGTGCATTGAAACTTGTATCTGTCCAAAGTTATTTTGCCTTCAGTTCGAATAATGCAAAGACCAAACCCAACTTGGTGTATTCTACTTTGCAACTTGAGAAGATCAGTTTGGCATTGTTTTCCATCAAGTTTTTAACCTTTTCAAACTCTCTTTCTATGTAATTTCCCACATGCTGCAACATTTACTCTAAATTGTTCTCATCAAATATATCATGCTGCAACTTGCCATCGTGTTCTATCATGTCTTCATTGCGTACCGAAAAGAAACTACTTATGTCTCCATGATGGATCCAACATGTGTAATTCCTCACAAAACCACATCGAATCAATTGGTTTTCAATTTAAGCTGAGTTATTAAATCTCTTGAGATTGGTATAATCAAAGTTAGGACAATACATAAAGTTTACACCCCTCTTCACCATGTTTTCTTCTGTAATTTTTTGAACTCCTTAACACCCCTTTGAAAATCACCACTCACACGACTTTTCTAATACATCTATTATTTACAGTCAATCTACAATTAAACTACGCTCAATAAATTAAGGAAAAACTAGAGTGACAACTAGCTAGCTATTTCAAATATTGAGACATCATTTCATTACCTTTGCAAATTAGAGAACGGATTCCAAGATATATAATTTACTCATGATACCTTCTTCCTTAGTTAAGAGCTTCCACTTCCCTAATTAGGTGACATATATTTAAAACATAAACAATGATATCGAATTACCTAATTAATGCAGAAGGATGCAAATCTTTTGACTGCAATGAAACCGGATAAGGGTGCAATCATTAGCAAAGTTGATGAATTAAATGATCTTGTTAAAATGTCTATCTATTGACCAAGTACATACCAATGATAACCCCTAATCTCCAAATAGGTTAGGTCCTAATCCCATTCGAGGATATATGGTTCGGACAACCTCCCAATCTATTGTACAACTTCAAAGAAAATTTTGATAGCATCTCCTCACTGATTTCTAAATACATTTCTCGACAAGTCAAGAGTGTTGTGTATCGGAGAACACTAGGGAGATGATATCAAAACTTTCTCAAAAGTTGTACAATAGCTCAGGAACATGTTCGAACCGCATATCCTTGAACGGTCTAAAAAACATGGACAATTCAAGACTGCTTGCTTATAAATATACCATATCGGCATATTTATAAACAACCACCCTCGAACGGGAGACATATGTTACACAACCTAAACTCTAACATTCATCATATTACATCAACAATAATTCTAGCTTAACAAAAGAGTACAACAAAGATAATTAAATGGACGTGTGTTTGTAAAATATAGAGTGTGAAATCTGATAGGATACACATAATTTTAGTGCAACCTAAATTCTCTTTGTGACATATCAAAATTACCTAGTGCAAAATTAAAGGGGTTTAAAGGAATGCTCACATTTTGAAGAAAACAAAAAATGATGGAAAATCTCCTCAATCTAGGACTTCAACTTTACCTTTTTAACACCCAACCCAAGTATTGCTTCCAACCAAAATATGTGGTGTTTTTTCAGGTGGCGGTGGTTTTTAAGCATCTGGAAGAACAACACAGGAGAGTTTAGCCTGAGGGTATGAATAACCTAGTGAGGCATATCATAATCGGTTCTCATGTAAGAACCGATTAATCGGTTCCATTTATTTAGTTTGTTTTTCTTAATGAAATTGAAATTATTAACTAAAGGGCCACCCATTGTGGAAAACTCCCCATTGCTACCTCCCGTAGGAGTCTGAGCCATGTCTCAGTCCAAATGTGGCTGATCGTCCTCTTTGACCAACTAGTGATCATTGTCTTGGTAAGCTATTGCCTCACCAACTAGCAAATTAGACGCGGAATTGGTTCTTATGTAAACACCGATTGTGATGTGCCCAGTGATGTTAGAACCAATTCTGATGTGTCCAGTGGTACATCACAATCGCTTCTAACATGAGAACTGATTGTGATTATTATTAACACCCTCTCCTAAATCATCTAACATAATTGATTTTTTTCTAAAAACTTAAGAACCGACCCAGATGAAGCGATAGTATCGTACCATTCTGTAGTAGTGCCTTTTCTCGATTAATGTGAGAATTTTCTCAGTATGCCTAATTAGTATAGGTATATAAATAGATAGATGGATTTCATATATTATGAGAAATTTAGGTAGGGTCTTTCTGACGGAAATAAAAAGATATTTTGAACTTATGTGATTTCACTATAGGTACATTGTGTACTGTGTACACAGTATGCAGATTATTATTCATTTTTTTAGAACAAAATATGCCTTATACATGTTTCAAAAATAAGAACACCGAAAATGATTTATATACGTTTAAAAAGAATAGATGATTTATAATTATGGCAATCTCTTAGCAAAAACATTTCCCATGATATCCAAAATAAGAAATAAAAATAAAAGAGTTCCATTACACACTGTATGTATAATAAGCCTTTTTTTGCAACATGACGTATACATTTAGACCCTGTTCGGTAGAGCACTGGCTCTCAAATTCTCGTCTAGATGAGTCGGAGCTTTACCGAATGGCCTCTGATTCTAGCAATTGGGAGTTGAATCAAGTGGAACGATTCTCATTTTTGTATTGGGCGCGAGAAGCTGCCTCAACTCTGCTCCCTGCAAGAATCCTCTTGGTTCTCTTCCGTGCCTCGTAATCCTCGACCTCGCTTGGTCCTCAGTGCCACCGCCTCGACCTCTCTCCTGATCCTCAGTGCTGCTGCCTGAACCGGTGCTATCGTCGCTCGGTCGCCTATTGCCTCGACCCCGCGCCACCTGGAGTGTTGCCGTCCCCGCCTGTAGCGCCATCGGTCCCCTCGACCTCACGCCACTGTCCCCACCTCCATCACCGCCGCTAAGGTATGGCTGAATCTAGAGCCCCTCGCCAAACACTTTTATTTAAAACTCCTGATTCTTTAGAAGATCCGGATTCAGAGTAGTCGGGGTAGAATCAGGAGCTAAATCCCCACTGAACAAGCTCTTAGTAACCAATACGAAAAAAAATGCTCCTACAGATAGCCGCCCACTCTATAGTTGTATGGATTTTGATTGAAAATTGCAATTCACCAACGCGAGAATAAGAAAAAGAAAGTGATATATAGGTTCCAAAACAAAAATCATTTTGACCTTTTGTCTCGGAGATGCTATTTTACCCTGTAAAATCTAAAACATATAATATCTTGAAAGTTCAGTGATAAATTTGCTGTTTATAGTTCTTCTGGCAGTCTAAATATTAAAATAAATAGCAGAAGTCAAAGTAAATGTTTAGTAATATGCCCTAGAGATCGAACTGAGTGGGTAGATTAATAATGGATTTTGCCTTATCTGATTATCTGACCTCTAAGTTGTTGGGAAGTAAGGAAGACTATGCTAACTGGCTGTATCCTAAACATTACAAGTCCCGGGTTTTGGTGAGTACATACAGGTTGTGTGGACTGGACATACAGTGTCTCACCAGGATAAGTCCTCTCCCGTTTATAAATTCGTACCTTGTGCTAGCTCGATCGAAGACTCACACACCGCTGACACAGCCACACTGAGCACGCGTGCGCTCATACACACATTGACAAACGCACACAGGCGGTGCGCCATCATCACTCAGCTAGCACGCACGCACGCGTAGCCACCATGGTAGCGATCAGCGTAACAATGAAGTCCCAGTCGTTCGTCGCGCCGTCGTCACCAACGACGGCCGAGATGCTGGAGCTGTCTGCCATCGACCGCGTGCCCGGACTGCGCCACACCGTGCGGTCTCTGCACGTGTTCCGGCACAACGGCCGCGGCGCCAACCCCCGCGGGGAAGCCAGGCCGGCCGAGGTGATCCGCGCCGCCCTGTCCCACGCGCTGGTGGAATACCGGCCGTTCGCCGGCCGCTTCGTCGGCTCGATGGAGGCCGGTGAGGCCTGCGTCATGTCCACCGGTGACGGCGCGTGGTTCGTTGAGGCCGCCGCCGACTGCAGACTCGAGGACGTGAACGGCCTGGACTACCCTCTCATGGTCTGCGAGGAGGAGCTTCTGCCCGCCCCGGAGGGAGGTGTCGACCCTACCAGTATTCCGATCATGATGCAGGTATAAATATTTTAACTTTCCAACCTTCTATCTTCTATTAGAACTAGTGAATATGGAGTGTGAGGAGCGCTTACATGCATGCATACATACATATATACATACACACACATATATATATATATATATATAATCTTTATTCTTCAATAATAAATTGTAATCATATGTCTCGTAATATTCTATCATTTACTTGTTATCTGTATAAGGTAATTGTATACTATAATACAAAACAGAAATGCTAGAAAACGGTATACCGTTGGGAATCAATTCCAACGGTATACCATGGTTCATCAGGTTCGCGAGTGAGTTTCATTACCAGGTTTCACGGGTAAGTTTCATGATGTCTCACGGATAAGTTTCATGGGTTTCGTGAGGTTTCAAGTTTCATAAGGTTCGTGTTTCATTAAAAAAAGTTTAGCATGTGCTGTCTGATGAAACCTTTGGTTGAAACTTAGCTATGAGACTTTGTTTTAATGAAATACGAATCTTATGAAACTTGAAACCTCATGAAACCCATGAAACCTATCCGTGAAACATCATGAAACTTACCCGTGAAACCTAGTAGCGAAACTTACCCGTGAACCTAATGAACCAAGCTATATGGTTGGAATTGATTCCCAACGGTATAGCGTAGGGTAGTTACTCTCAATACAAAAATACCTTTTCGGTGGATCCGAATGGCCATGAAAACGGCGCAGCCTAAGAGGTATACAGCGTGTGCAACCAAACGGAAAAATGTTCAGTAAATCAATGCCGATTCCCTCTTCATGGAAAAACAGAAAAACTGGCAACGTACGTGCGCAACCGAACGAAAAAACTGTAGTAGTTCAATCTAGAAATTATATCGGTAACAATCCATGTACAACCCCATAATATCTTGCTCTATATGTAGTAAATAAAATTATATTATATTAATCGACTAGTAAATCTCTTCAACCCATCCACGTAAACCCAACCTACTAGAAAATTTGTCCCTAATTTGTACATGAATATCATATTACTTTTTATTTAGCTATATCTTTTTATTAGTAGCACCGATTTACGATTGGTTTTTACCAATAGCTTGTTGACAACGACATCAAAATAATGGTATAAGTCTCGCTAATAAACTCTGTGTGTACCGATAGTAAAATTTATGTATACCGATATATATATATAAAATAAAATCTGATTCATGCGATAAGACTTATCTCAATGTGTTACTCTCATCATCAGTAAGCTACTAGGGAAAACCGTTCGTGAATCGGAATGATCAATAAAAAGTTATGGATAAAACAAAAAACAGATTCTAGTTGAAATTAGCAAATATTACTAGTTACGTCGTATGACCAACTAGTAAGTTGTGTTCCTAGTTTATACTAGAATATGTTTTTTTTTTAACCATAACATTTTATTAATAGCTCTGATTTACGAGTGGTTTTCACTAGTAGCTTACTAACGACGAGAGCAATACACTAATATAAGTCTTATCGCATGAAGCAAATTTTACTATCCATAAATATAAATTTGTACTATCGGTATAGATATATTTTACTATCGATACATATAGTGTTTATTAGCAAGACTTAAATCATTATATTACTCTCATCGTTAGTAAGTTAATGATGAAAACTTTTTGTGAATTGGAGATGTCCAAAAAAAGTTACAGCTAAAATAAAAAAATTATATTTATGTACAAACAAGGGACACAACTTACTAACAGTTCAGATTATACGATACATTAATTACTTACTTTCGGCTATGGTGTACACATTTTAAGTGATGCGATGGATTAATTAGCTGGTTTGTCTAAGTAACTGGGGCAGTCCGCTACGCTAATTAGTGTGTTGAAGGGATCGATTTGACTAGGTTAAGTAGCTCGAGAGTAGAATAGACTATTCTACACACTATGTAGAATAGCTAGTTTTGCTAGTTTTGATCTCAATAAACTAAAATGATAAGTATTTGCAAAAAAATTAATATGGTATTTGCTAATAAGACATCTATTTTGGACTCGGCCAACTATCTCATGAATTTTGGGTGGAAATTCGTGAGAACAAACAAAAGATGTGGACCTGCAAGTTCCTTTCCTCGAGTCTCGCAGTCAACCATATTCCCCAAACGCACGCAATCATTTTTGTTGGGACGTATACTTAAGGGCAATCTTAATGAGATGACTAGGATAGTTTTCATAGCATTAATTAGGTTGCCATGTAAGCAAAATGGTGATGTGGAGGTAGAGTTAATGATGAAAGAGAAGGAAACCATTTCTCATGCAAGAAATCATTTCTACACAAATACCAAGAAAGGGAAAAAAAGGATTGGGTGAGAAAATAAGAGAAAAGAGGAGATTGGATGAGAGTTTATTTTGAAGAAACTATCCATTCACTACTAGAGAAATGATCTTTCATACCGATTCATCAGTCCCGATTAGCCACGAACTGGGACTAATAGTAGCAACAGTCCCGGTTCGTGGCTACTAGGCTAAAAACGTGATTTTTCGCTCACATTAGTCCCGGTTCGTGCCATGAACCGGAACAGAAGAGTGCTTGGCAGACAGCTGGCACAGGCACACATTAGTCCCGGTTCGTGTTACGAACCCGGACTAAAGGTACCTTTAGTCGCGGTTCGTGTTATGAACCGGTACTAAAGGCTCGTTCCAGCATACTTTAAAAGGAATGCATATCCTAGTCTATTCAATACACGTGGGTGGGTGGGTGGGTTGGTAGTGTCCTATGATGGCATGCAGGAGGTTCCAGGTTCGAGTCTTGAGTTCGTCATAATTTTTTGATATGCGAGAGGGCTACTAAAGGTCACAGACCTTTAGTCCCGGATGGGCTGTCCCGGTTTGGCAACCGGGACTAAAGCCAGTTACCAACCGGGACTAAAGTCCATTTGTGTAGTAGTGATTGTGAGTATAGTTTTTACATGTAGTGTCTAGATGACATGAAAATTATAGAAACTATATGCATTGGGACTGCCCTAACAAAGTAAATCTGTAATAAAATGTTCCCAACTCTTCGGTAATATATATTTGGTGGTCCAAGCGCACTCGCAGTATTCCCACCACAATTAAGACTTGAAAAGTACACGAGTTCTTCCACACAGTACTGAACCATCATGACGTTGAACAATTTGGAGCCACGCCGTATAATTTGAGGACCAAAAGTATTGACCCTAAATTTTATTTCCTTCTAGACACATATTGAATTCAAAACTTCTAAGTAGAATGATAATAGGAGCCCAAGACACTATATACATATTTTTTGGGAGCTAAGAGCCTAACTATGGCTTAGTTTGGGACATCTTCTAATTGTGCAGATTCTGCATTCTCTAAGAATCAGGTGGATAGTATCTTCTAATTTTGTGTACAAATTAATTTATTTCTGATTATGGGAGAAGCTTCAATTCTCAAGATGTTTCTTAGAGAATACATTATCTGGATTCTTGGAGAATTAAAAACTGTCACCCACCTGATTCTTGAAAAATCCAGAATCTGCACAATTTGAAACTGTGCTAAACTAAATCTATATTAAATTAGTTTGGTACGCAGCAAATTTTGAGACGTAACAGCCCAACTGTATTAGATTACTTTCGTACGCAGCTACTTGCTGGATAAAAAATTTACGAAAACGATAGTGCGCATCATTGGTTAACAATTGCCTGTGTGCTATCAAGGTATATAAACAAATCAAATTTGTCATGTCACCAAACATAACCTAACAACACCAATTGTTCGTGTATTTCAGGCAGACGTGTCGTGGTCTAATTCATAGTTTTTGTTGTGTCTTTTACATTCATAATCCACATGTCCATGTCAACCTTTCAACAATGACATATAGGCGAAAAGATTTAAGCAAAAGCTGTCAGAAAGGATATACGCAGCCAACACGCTGCAAATTACAAGGAAATCATCGGCATTAATTCGGCAACCAAAAAGCAAATTCATACATAACATCATTAGTGGCCGTATGTATGCAATTTCCTATATTTTACAGCATTGTTAATGTGATGTGCGCAGCGATTTATTTATATTTGTATGCACATATACCAATCTCACCGTATGTTTAATTTAGTATTGTTCACAGGACCACCACTGCTTTTGATGTCATTGCATGCTTGTTTAATCTCTGATAGGTATATATTTCTAAGATTATGACAGGACATGTTTGTTGTTCACGGGAGCTTGTCATATGATCTACTGTCCTTAGAAATATAGGATCTACGACAAACAGCTTACATCATGTACAGCGAAACGCGACCTGCCGCCACACACCACATAAACTATTCAAGCAATACCTATTCATTATCCTCACAAATGCATACACTTGGAGGTTAGGGTGTGCACCCACACAAAAGGTGTTGCTGGGCTGTCTTTTTTTTTTAAGTACCATCTCTTAATTATTAATGATATATCAATAAATGATATATGGACAAGAGATAGTATATAGGCAAACCTCAATATATAGCTAGGAATGTCGGTGACAACTGTCTCACGTTGTTTCAACAAAGTCTACTCTAATGTGAGAAGTCTGTTACATTCATCCAGACGACTTTGGCATCCCAAGTCTTGTAGTACACTTCTAGATGAGGAAGAACCAAGTAATACTTCGAGGCATTGATCGAAGTTACTAGCTGGTGGCTAATTGGCCTTATCCCAAATCAATTGATTATCACTTAGGTTAGTGTTGATTTGCCTTCATTTTCTCCGCTATCTACATGTACTGGCGAAAAGTCTTTTCCACTCACGTACAGAATAGTCCATAGAATGTTTTCCTACCATGTGATGTACAGTACTAGAGTGGGACTTCAATTTGATTGCGAGACCTGTATCTCTTGTTTTGTTTCTGCTTTCAAAAGAAATAAACGTTGTCTCACTACTACACAAATGAACAACAGTCCCGGTTGGTAACTGGCTTTAGTCTCGGTTATCAAACCGGATAGTTTATCCGGGACTAAAGTGTCATGACCTTTAGTCCCTTGCCCAGCTTCTCGTGATGTAGAAAAATTATGATTTAACTCAAGACTAACCCGAACCTCCTGCATGCCACCACAAGACACTACCAACCCACCCACCCACGCGTATTGAATAGACTAGGATATGCATTCCTTTTAAAGTATGTTGAACGAGTTTAGTACCGGTTCAGTAACACTAACCGACTAAATGTATTTTAGTCCGGGTCAGAATACTAACCGCATCGATACTTCACATCGATGCGGTCGTTACTTAACCCAGATCGAAGCCCACGACGCCTCAGAGCCAATGAACGATGATGAAGCCCTCATCAGTACGGGTTCAAATCTAACCGGGACTGATGAGTCGGTATGGAAGGTCTGATCTGTAGTAGTGTCTGCAGGGGGTAAAAAGACTTTTTTCTTTTCCACTCTCACGTACTGATTAGGCAATATAATTTTTTATTTATGTGTCTAACGCTCGAAATGAATGAATAATTAAATAAATATGGGGTGATTCTTGTTTTTTCATAAACAAGTATAGAGGCTGTTTGGTTGGCCGCATCCAAAGAGAATTGCATCTACAGATACAAAAGACACTTGTTTGGTTAGCTGCACGAGGGGTGGAGCCTATCCCCCGAGATGTAATTGCATGAGTTGAGCCAGGCTGTGGGGAAACGTAGATTTTGGTCGTTTTTTGTGGGCCTGGCTGGTGGGATGCAAGCTGGGGTACATGCAAGGTATGGGGAGGCACATAAACAGTCAACCAAACACATTCTTCCCATTCTTCTTACAGCCTAGCTCAATTCATGCACTCAACCAAACACCATCTCTTTGCATCTACGCAACCTGGCTTTCACCAGCCTGGCTGACTCGTACGAGCCAGGCTGAGATGAGAAGGCAACCAAACAGCCTCATAGAAGCATGTACCGGGCTCTCGGCAAGAGTTCGATGCAGCTTTTGAAGATTGTGGCTGCTCGCATCCTTCCCAAGTAGTATTTGCTGCGTTTCTGAATACATGCCATTCCAGCTTTCAAATTTTACTTACAAATAGATGTTATTATATAATTTTGAAGTGACTTCTTAACTTTTTTTTAATATATACCCTTCCACATTAGTTATAATGTCATTTACTATCATGAATTAAAGTAAGACATATTATCGAAAGACATAATAAAGAGAAATAATACAGTTTTTTTTTAGATGTATCTTTACGAAAGTGCAAGAATCTAGAATGTAATCTATTCATGAACGAAGTAAATAATTCATTTTTTAGGTGTAAAATTTACGGATGTTTCCAACTACCTCTCATTGGTCCAGACTCCAAATTAGTTGTTGCTTTAACTTACAATTAATACACTTGTTTTTAAGCTAATACTTGGTGTTCAAGACTCAAGAGTCGATCTTAATTTCATGCATTAACTGCTGATGAATGATACCGGGGATACAGAAAATCAGGTGTCTAAGTCCGCTCAAAAAATAATTTGGTGCCTCAGTATTTTTAATTTGCAGTAATTTCGCATATTAATGTTGTTGCCGTCAAGAGCCCCATTTTATGAATTCAGCAAGAGATGGGCTTCTCGCCTGGCCTGTTCTTCCTGCAATGCAACCAATACAAATCATCACCGACCTTAATAAAATACTATAAATTGCACATGACTAACACATGAAGGGCCAGATAGACGAATTTTACGAATAAGAGTACTGTACCAGAGAGCATGCTTGATAGTGGAAGTTACTCCCTCTGTTCCAAAATATAGGGCATATTAGAATTTAGAAAAGTCAAATTACATTAATTTTAACCAAGAATTAGTTAAATTATGTGCATGTTTAATTTACAAAAGATGTATCAATTGATTCATATTTCACTTATCTTTCAATTATTGTTGGTTTCATAACAATTCATAATATATTATAACAGAAATTAATCGTCAAAGTTTACTTCAAAAGACTTTTTTGAATTCTAATACGTCCTATATTTTAGAACGGAGGAAGTAGAAAGTAGGAGCCTTTATCTAAAAAAAAAAGAAAGTTGGAGCCAACGCTACACATTTTCAACAACAGAAGCACCATAGCAAGGCATTAGGTGGACTACTACTGCCGACTCCTGGAGTCAATTTCCATACAACCACTACATCAAAACAATGTTGAACCCCACGTTTTCAGGCATCATGTTTGCTTATTTCCCATTTTTTTTTCCATTCGTATGTCTTGATGTTGCATATTTTCTCTTTTTTCCATTCACAAGTAATGAAGTTGCATATCTCCTTTTTTTAATTCATTAAATCAATTTAGACAAGAATAAAATATACTCTCCCGTCATTCAAAAACAACAAGGTCATCTTGAATACTGAAAATTTTACCAACGTACCAGGTGACTGAATTCACATGTGGAGGATTTGTTGTGGGCCTGGTAGCAGTGCACACCCTTGCTGACGGTCTCGGTGCGGCTCAATTCATAAATGCAATTGCTGAGTTAGCTCGTGGGATGGACAAGCCTACGGTGGCTCCCGTATGGGGCCGAACACTGATCCCGAACCCACCAAAGCTACCGCCAGGGCCACCGCCTTCATTCCAATCCTTTGGTTTCCAGCATTTCGCGACTGACGTCACCTCAGACCGCATCGCTCATGCCAAGGCTGAATACTTCCAGACCATGGGCCAGTATTGCTCTACCTTTGATGTCGCTATTGCCAAGGTTTGGCAGGCTCGAACTCGAGCTATCAAGTACAATCCAGAGGCTCAAGTCGAAGTCTGCTTCTTCGCAAACACTCGTCATCTTCTCACGGAGGTTCTACCAAAGGATGGCGGCTTCTACGGCAACTGTTTCTACCCGGTGACTGTGACAGCTAGAGCTGAGGATGTTGTAACTGCGCGGTTGGTTGATGTAATCAGGATGATTCGGGATGGGAAGGCAAGGCTACCTTCGGAGTTTGCAAAGTGGGCTACAGGGGATGTGAAGGTTGATCCATACCAACTGACATTCGAGCACAACGTGCTTTTCGTGTCGGATTGGACAAGGCTAGGGTTCTCTGAGGTAGACTACGGGTGGGGTGCGCCAAGCCATATCATACCGTTCACTTATGCAGACTACATGGCGGTCGCTGTGCTTGGGGCTCCACCAATGCCGAAGAAGGGAACCCGGATTATGACACAGTGTGTGGAGGAGAAGCATCTCAAAGAGTTTCAGGATGAGATGAAGACCTTTTAGATGTGTTTCTTGTTGTTATTGTGTCGATGTAATGGGTGTGCTGTTGTTCGAATAATTGTGTTATGGACTTGTGGGCTTGTGGCCTATGCAGGTTTGAAGAAATACCATGTTCGCAGCATTGGGTTTAGATGGAAATAGCACTTCAATGATTATCTGTGCAAACTATTTAAGTGTGGAGAGTTGGACTGAAATAGATGTTAATTAGCTTGACATTGTTGGACGCTAATCTTGACACGTTGAAGTTTGTGTTTGTTAGTCTGCATATGCTTGCATGCAGTTGAGCAATGGGCCGAGTTTGTTAGCGGTTAGCATGAGAATAGGTATTAGTTAGTTGCTTGGATATGCAATGTAGCCAGGATAAGTTGTTAGTTTGCATGCGCATGTGTCAGCTTTGGGGATATATTAAGGAGTCTGTTGTATTAGTAGAGATAAGATCTGTTTTATTGGTAGCATATGCATTATTCTGTTTTATTGTTAGGATATGCAGTTTTGTTGGTCCCTTTTGATATTTATACAAGGAGAAGAAAACCAGAAAACGTCGCAGCAAGTTTTGAGGCACAACGTCACAGGAAGTTTTGAGGCACAACTCTGTGTTTCTGCTTGTTCATCAGAGTTCTAGTTTTCCACGTATCCTGCTCAGGGTTTTTTTGTTTCGGTATGACAGAAATTTCGGCCCTCAGCGAAATCCCCGAAATCCCGAAAATTCGTGAAATTTCGGTCAACTTTCGGTCAAATGTGTTTGAATTTCAGACAAAATTTAGCCAAAAATTCCGCCGAAATTCCGGATGAAAATAGCATATTGCAACAAATCAAATATATTACAGGACAAAGTCAAAAAATTCGAGAGCATGTATACCATGAGGACTTATATATGTAAATGGATGGAAAATATTGCTTTTATAGTCTAATGGATTGCATCTTCACAGTTCACAGTTCACACTTCGGTACAAATCAAGATTTAAGGGGATATTTAACTATTTGCCATCCTTACGAGTGGCCACTCTCCAAATGCCAGTTTTAGAATATCCATAACACATTTACCACCGAAGAAAGAAAGATGCTATATTTTTGCCACTTTGGCCGACGTGGCACGCCACGCCTCCTCGCCACCGTGGATTCTGCGAATTACAAGTAAATTTATGGGATTTGAAGGCTCTGACACACCATTAGCAGTTATCGTGTCAGGTAATCGCTTTTCCTTGGACTGAAGCAACTTGTCACTTGAATTGGTGTCGGTTGCTTCATGGATTCTCATGGGGGAAGGGAGAGGTTGAGGGGTTAGGCTTCAACCTGTAAACATGTGACCACAAAGCTCCATTCATGCATCAACCTGTAAAGATGTGTCAATATATACGGTTGCTTCATGGATTCTCATAAATGCAATTTGAACCACCTGGGCAGTATCCTCCCTATCAATATGTTGTTCCTATAATCTAACATAACAGGATACAGAGAAGAAGGGATCATCCTAAGAAGTTTGATTTCCACCAAAATCAAGGTAGTAACTCATTTTTCGTTAGACCTTATCTTAGCTATGAAGGATTCATCGGGACAATAGTTAGTTCAAAATTCCTCACATAATATACATACAATTTTTAGTTAAAAAAAGTCTAAAACTTTTTCCTCCGTCACCTTCTTTTTCCACTCCCCACCACTTATATTTGTGGGATGAGTATTATCAATCAGGAAAGGAAATGTTCAGGTTCTAAGCAATAGTAGTGTGCCATATTAAATCAGTGTGTCAACCAGCACAAATTATACCATTTCATTCTCTCGTAAAAGTAAACAATCATGGTGAGATCCATCAATCCATCATGGAAACAAACTGAACATTAGACCAGATACCGCACTTTACATCGCACAAAGCGAAACGATGCACCATTAATTAGATCAATCCGTCAACTGAGTAATCACACACACCATTATCCAAACCCTAGCTTGGCCGAGCCACACCGAAATCAAAGCACAAAATAGAGAAGATAGAGCGAACGACCGTTTGTTAGTTGTTTTGTAGCTTTCAGTGGCAAACACTTGCTATTTGCAGTCAACTAGCTAGGTTTCAATCTTTCATTGCTAATTGAAGAGGGAGATCCTGCAGGCGTGGACATGAATTGAATGCAAACAGTACTGGAGCAGAGCACAGAGCAGTACCTACCTGATGTGAGGAAGAGGACCCTAGCACGGCGGTGCGGCAACAAATCTCTGGCTCCTGGCGGTGTGCAGCAAAACTCCTACTCCGGGACGGGAACTGGCCTCCGGCTTGCAGCGTTGTGGGAGAGCGGCAGCAATCCACCCGCGCGAGGAGTCGGAGAAGCGGCACGGCGGAGCAGTGGCGACGTCCTGTGGGATCCGGCACCGGCACAGGAGGAAGTGCGGCGAATGGGGAAGTCCGGTCGGTGGACGGTGGCTAGGGTTGGCCGCCGGCTAGCCGCAAAGACCCAATCGCCCTCTCCCGTAGAGGGCCAGACCCAATCACCTTCGCCTATTCGCGACTCGCGAGAGCGCCGCTGAAAAATTTCGCCTCGCGTGTGGGGAGGAAGCGAGGCGCGCGAGAGGCGACTCGTACCCTAAAATGTGATGCCCTAAGCCCTGGTGACCAGTTTGCACAGTAAAAAATTCAAATTGGGCCGAAATATTCAACCGAGAAGCCCACCTACCGTTCTGGGCCGAAATTACCTAATTTCGCAAAATTCTGATGAAATTTCACTAAAATTTAAATCCCTGATCCTGCTCGATTCCAATAATTGATATCAGAGTTTAGAATTCATGATTCGAACCACTGCCTAGGGGTGGCCATCTCTAGTGGCACCAGAAGGGCCGAGGAACGGCTGGCGATCTGCAATCGTTAGGTGGCATGGCTGAGGTCACGGAGCTGAGCGTACGAGGTAGGAGACGTGCGGTTGCGTGCGCTCGAGGGAGTTCCTAGCGGTGGCTGCAGTAGACGTGCGAAGTGGGGGACGGGATGTACGGCTGCAGGCTACAGAGAGGAAGTGCGGAGCATTACTTGCAAGAAGATCTGGTCGGCAGTACGCTTGCACTATCTAGGCAACGTGCACACCAACAACAGAAGAGTGGCTGTTGGAGGAGAAGCAAAACCGCGAAGAAGCAAGCTCCAGGCAATCCCTAACCATCTCAGTTTTTCTTGACGGGCCCACCGAACCTATGAGGCATTCATATCTTATTGACGGGAGTTTTGGCGATGTCAGGAAAATTATAATTTTTTTGACGGGTATGAAACCACCGCCAGGAAAAATATATTTTTCTGGCGGTTATAACAGTACCATTAGAAAATTTATTTTTTTTGACTGGCGTAAACCGTCAGGTTTATAATTTAGTCATTAGGTGCTGTTGTGGTGCCAAAACCGCACAATTTTCCTGACGTGTAAAGCCAAACCGTCAAAAGAACGTGAAACGGGTACAAAGAGAAATTAATATCCTACTTGCTAAATCCTTAGCCCTCTAGCGCCAGCCGCCAGGGACCCGCGGCCTTCCCCAAAACCCTGTCATCTTCGCCCAAATCCCTCTAGCGCCAGCCGCCAGGACCCGCGCGTGGCCTCCCCCCAAACCCTATCAACTTCTTCCCCCAAATCCCTCTAGCGCCAGTCGCCAGCGACCCACGGCCTCCCCCAAAACCCCATCAGCTTCTTCCCCCAAACACTCGGCCTCCCCCAAATCCCTAGCGCCAGCGACCCACCCCCATCGTGACCGGGCTACCTCAGCTCGTCGATAGATCTCTGGCCATCGCGACCTGGCTGCAACCTTGATCGATCTCCACTAGTAAGCACTCTCTCCTACACATTCTTCTCTCTATTTCTCTCCCCCCTCACTACTGGCGCCCAAGGCCGCGCGCCGCCGCACGAGGCGGTCGAGGTAGGCGTAGGATTTTTTTTGCTTCATCTCATTTGAATTGATTGATTAGCTCCACGCATTAGTGATGGTTTTAAGTTCGAACTGGATATCCAATTTGAATTGATTGATTTTGGACACATAGTACTGTGAATACATTCGCACCATGCAAGTGAGTCGTAGTTCACTGGCGTACTGTGGAAGCATGAAGCTCATAGCTGGGTATGAATCTATGCTTTTGTTCCAAGCTTTTCATATCTATGATGCTACTACAATAAAAGCGACAGGGCTCAAGACTTATCTGGCTCATATCATTTCAAGATAGATTCTATAGTGCCCAGTGTTCTCCAAACCATGAAGCTATGAAATTTGAGGAGAAACATCACAGTAAAAACTCAACTTTTTTTATTCATAAGTGGAAGTCCATATAAGTTGGAAAAATAAAGCCTTGCCAAAGGCTCAAACGTATCATTTGCTTTAACTAACATAGATGGAAAAGCATATTTTAGTGAGAAACACACTGCAAAAGGAAGGAAGCAAAAATAAGAAAAAGAAAGAACTGACAAGCAGACAAATGCACCTAGCATACAAGCGATTTTATGAAGTACCTAATGAGCGTTGCGATCAATAATTGACTGCTCCTTGAACTTCAGCTTACATGAATATTCACGATTACCTTGTATGCGCATAGTACCATAGTGATCACAATACAGTTTGCCCAATATGAGATTGTAAATGGAAGTGGTCACCTGAGATAGCATATTTCCAGTTAATTATTTCCACAGATTCAACCATTTCTTGCTAATTATGTAATAATACCTTACTCCATTGGAAAACTTCACCATCATCAAACTCCAATGTTAACGCGCCGACAGGATCAAGTTGAATGGAGCGACCCAAGAACTTGCTCTTTAGGTTACTATCTGCCCAAAACCTCCAACCAGTTCCCTCACAATGGTGGTGCCCAATACTGGAACTAATTGAAGACGAATTGATTAACACCTTCAGCTATATATATACTTTCAGTTTAATCACCATGCAAGAATGCTTTGATCCCTCCATCAAAAGGAAGGGGAAAATTACATGCATGTCTACGTATAGAGAAACGGTAGCCCTTTATGAGATGTCAAATGTACAGGATCCTTTTCATGCTTGAAATCTCACGGGCACTGGGATTTATTAATTTTTTTTTGATAACGGAAGATTTTTATTGATTTCAAGAATATTACATCGAGATGACACAAGTCCTCAAAATCGCTTCCGGCCTCTGCTTAAATAAGCACACAGCCATACAAAAAATGAAAGTAAAAATAACCTCGCACAATCTAGTAACAAGCAATCCGAGGACTAGACTGCCACCCATGTGCTCGGGAATAGAATTCCTTGGACACCCGCGCCAAACAATGTGTAGCCTCCGTCAAAGTAGCTCGCATATCCACCTTCTACAACACAGCCCATGTACGCAACCAGTGGATGATAGCAAAAGTAACCTGCAGAGGAGAAGAATTGATTTTCTTGTGAAAAACTCTATCATTCCTGGCTAACCAAATGGACCAACACGTGGCAGCAGCACCAAGAAGAACAAGCTTTCTATCATTTTTATGAAAACCATTTTACCAAGTACCAAATATATTAGCAACACTCGTTGGATTAGATATGCCAAATGCCACATATATTAGAAACCAAACTGAGAGCGCAAAATGACAATCAAAAAACAAATGCTTAATTGTCTCAGGTTCGCGACAAAAGCAACATATTCTGCTTCCTTGCCAATTACGCTTTGCTAAATTGTCTTTGATTAATATCACCCCTCTCCTAAGATTACCAAGAACAAACCTACGTACAACGATATAATGCATCTAGGCTCTAGCTTATTTGTGTCAATAATGGGACTGCCCTTAGATTAAATTAATTCTGCAAAATTGGCAGAAGAATAGTTAGCAAAATCTGTTGAACAGGGATAGTTTGCAGTTCACATATCATTACACATTGGATTCCATCGCACACAAATATTGACCTGAAACAAATGTACACGTACTTCTTTTGCTGATACGCTGTGTCATCTCATAAGCAGTGCTTGACTTGGGGAGGAAATGAAATGCACATGATTAACTGCATGCTACATATCTAGCTTTTTATTAGTCTTCTATATTTTTTTTAGAACTATTAGTCTCTTCTATAGAGGCCAAAAAGGTGATATTTCTTATTGCTCACTAGGCTATTGCACTCGAAGTTGATGGTATATCTGAACTCAGAAGTACATTCCATGTACATTTACCTTCTTTCTGGATACATGCGCATTAGTAAGTTTGTGGTTACCTTTTTTTTAGAATCTTTAAGGGTCCATTTGGAAACATCGAAAGACTTAACTGATTGGGAGAGGAGGGAGAGCAAGGAGCCACCGAAAGACTTAATTGGAGAAGAGGATCTGCAGATCTGCAAGTTCGTGAGGGAACTATAGGTATGCAACTTTTTTTTTACTACATGAGAGAGATGCCCTTTGATTGCCAATGTGGCCATGCATGCTCATTCTTCTGATGAAAAGGATTTAGTCATTTGTATGAATTGTAGTTCATGCATAACTTTGCGTGTGACGTGGGATTATGGGTTTCTTTGCTTTTTATTTTCTTTCCTGCTTTCTTTACTTTGATGATCTACTAATTGAGTATTTAGCTCACGCATATATAAGCATGACCACATTATGGTGCATGGCCGTGGGCTATTATATCATTTTTTTTATTAGACTGAAAAGTTCACCTACATGTGCACATATATTTTCAACACTGCAAGCGACACATGCATGTTTACGAGACAAAATTTCATCTAATTATATGATCGCACTATCTTCAACACTTACAAGGAGGTAAGTTACGGTAAGTCCTCTTATTGATTTTCTTTTCTCCTAAATTTTCTTTAATGGGTAGTTTGAGCACTAATTAGCATGGCTCTGATGGCAGTCATGCACGATGGCCTGCATTTACATGCTACGGCTGCAACATGGGGCCATGCTGGTTAGCACAAACCAATGACACATTCTACTTCCATTTGCGTGTAGTGGCTGAAAGATGGGCCCATTAATGTGTGTTTTGATTTATTTTGTCGCAGCATGTATAGGTCGTGCATTGTAACGGACCACCCTCTTCAGGGGGTGCGTATAAATACCTTTACAGCTACCCAGGATTTTAGCTATAGGGAACCAAGTGTACATTGTTGGACAAAAGAACAAATGCGAATACTTTATAAATAAATTAAGGGCTCTACGGCCAGAGTTTTACAAAAGGTGCGGCTAGCACCGAATACATTACAGAACACCCACAGGAAAGACTTGAGCAGATAGATCAAGGCCTTCAAAAACCAAATAACATCGCCAACTACGGTCTCCTGGAAGTCATCGTCTTCTTTGGGAATCTAGAGGAGGGGGTTAGGAGCAAAGGTGAGTACACAACTGTACTCAACAAACCACACGGAAATTCTGAATATTACATGCAGGGATAAACAAGGTAGGCATAGGTTTTAAGTGTTGTGGATGCAAGTTGTAAATATCATTTTTCATCTTACATTTGAAACACAAATCATAAATAGCAATATATCATGGGGGGTTATCTGCAAAGTTTTCATTCAGGACATGTTTTAATTATAAAAGCTACAAGGGCGCAGTTACAGGTATCACCCTAGATTAACTCAGCTTCATTAACCGGAAGCACGGCGTATTCGAATACCACTAATGTCACTCTGCAGAGGTGCTCAGCTTTACCCACAAGATATCTTCGGCCGTTAATGCCACCGCATCGACGTGCAACTTTTATGCACGCGGCCGGGCCGAGATGAATCATAGCCTTTTGTTGGATTTCCCTTCTTTAGCTCCAACCCAGTAGGCTATCCGAGATCCGCAACATTCAGGACCCACTGGCCGCCGTGGGAGACGCGATCTGGACATTGTGGATACCTACTGTTGCGTGAACCGGTGAATGGCCTCTCCATTCCCATTCCGCCCCGGTCGCTTCGCGGGCCATTCTCTTCCTAGAATGGCAGCTACCACCTATATGTATTCCAAAGGGAAGTACAGTGTACTAAGCTATGTTGGAACAGGTCATTACCGGTCCAACTTGTGGTTGAGCGGGAACTGAAGTTATTTACTTTGCCCAAGACATCGGTCCTTAAATGCCAGAGACTCAGCCAAATGACATACCAAAAACCGCCGGTACCAACTGTACCGCCACCACACAACAACCTTGCTTCGTCATCGGTTGGGGGTTGGGCCAGCAGCCACCTTCCGTGGTCCACCCAGCACTGTCCCCCAAAACGTAGCAATTTATAAAAATCAACCGAGCCATCTCTCGAAGATGTTTGAGCAATTTCAACTAAAGGTGACATTATCTTTAATCGCTAAACTACGATGGTTCAATATTCTATAGCCTAAGGTTACAAAGGAATTTTAAGGCACAAACAACAGGTTTAACATTGGGTTGTATCTAATCATGTCATTCGAAACTATCACATTTTCTAGTTTTCTAAAATAACCAAAATAATGCAGTACAAAAATATATACATATTATTGTAACAGAACTGCGTTCAACATGTTCAAGGAGTGTGGCTTGCCTTGCGGAATTGAGGGTTCTCCTAACGAGAGGTTGGTCGATGTTGTGTCTGGCTTTGAATGGCGCTTGCTCCAGGTATGGCTCCCACGTCTGCTCCTGCTCCGTGATTCGTGCCAACGGTTGCTTCGACGTCGGATCTAGCGCGAGAAAACGCAACCAATAAACAAATGAATAAAACAAAATAAAGAAAAAGAAACGAAAAGGAAAATCGAGAGAGAAATGGCCGGATTAGGGTTCAGGGGTATTTTGGAAATTTTCTGGACTTGGTTGGGCGAAACGAAGATCATTTTTGGACTCAGGGGATCGAAAGGATTGAAATAGGCATTTTTGGGCTTTTTTTATTTTTGGGAATTTTTGTGAATTTTCTGGAATTAATAATTGATTTTCGGATTTTCTAATTTAAAATCCGAAATTGAAATTGAAAAAGTGCACTGTGCACTTGGGCCGCACGGGGTTCGACTTTTCGACCCAAGATGTAATCGCCCACATGGCTTAAGCGCCCACTGGCGAAACGCTGGCGGCAAGATTGGGCCTTACCAAATTATGCTGGGCGCGAGAGTTGGCGTTGGCCGGGCCATGGGCTTGAGAGCGCGGAGGCCGACGGGTGGGGCTGAAGACGCAGTGAGACGGGGGCGACGGCGATGCAAGAGAGGAGCTTGGCGCCGGAGGTGGGGAAGACAAGGAGCAAAATGGCGAACGGAGGCTTGGGAGCTCGGAAGAATTTGAGAAAAAGCGAGAGGAGATTGCGGTGAACTCATGGGTGGTAAGAATGGGCTCGGGGAGGGGCCGTAGAGGCGTGGCGGCGGTGATTGGTCGGAACCGAGGAGGGAAGTCGTGGCGCGGGCGGAGCAGAGCGCCGGAGGTAAAATGGGTTCGAGGAAAAGATAGAGGAGGGTGCGGGGATGTGAGAACAGTGCTTACTGGCTCGAGATGGGTTCGGGAGGGAGAACAGTGGGGTTTAAATAGCGTACACACGGTGGAGAGAGAGAAGAGCGCCATGATTGTGGCTACGACCGAGGGAAGGGCTCGAGGCGCTGTGGGATTTGCGGCGAGGGCTGCGGCGAGGTGACGTTGCGCAGGAGGCATAAATGTGACGAGACCGGTCGAGGCAAAAGGGGGCGAGGCGGGAGAGAGAACGGTTGGAGGGAGAGAGAAATTGGCACGGCGGGTGGCGGAAATAGCGGGAAGAGGCAATGGTATTCACGGCGGAATTTGTGGCCGAAGGCGACGGCTGCAGCGGCAATGGGACTAAAAGCAGCAAAGGATTCAAGGTGAGGCAAAGGCGGATTGGCGAAAAACACAGGATCGAGCGATAGACGCTATGGGAAGAAGAAAGGGGGGAGGCGACGCGGGCCAGTCAGCGCAAGCAGAAGGAGAAGTGGGCCGGGGAAAACAGGCCGTGCGAGAAATCACTGGGCCGAGCACGCGAAAACGAAAACGGGTCGAAAGAGGGAGGCGCACTCCATTTTGGGGAAAGCGGAAATTTCAGGAGGTTGCCAAATTGGGATAGACTCCAAAAATGGATCAAGAAAATTCAGGAAAATTTGGCAAAAATTCAAATAAATTTAATAAAACCAGATAAAACTATTTTTTGAAATTTTTTGGGCATTTCAACCTACCCCCCTTAAAATAAATCTCGTCCCCGAGATTTACTCCTTAGGGGAAACGGGTTGGGAAGATCCTGCTGTAATTCCGATTCCATTTTCCGGATGGTTTCCTCTGAAGTGATTCTTTTACTGCAGTTGACTTTCTTTGAATATTTCTGTTCTGGAGTCCCCCTTTGATTTGTCTTTGCGATTTGAACTGGCCATTTACGATAGATCGAGTCATCTTGCAAATCAATTCCTTTCGCAACCAGTTTGTCCGTTGGTCGTTGAAGGCACTTCCTTGGCTGAGACACGTGGGACGCTTTGAGATAGTTCTGGGCTCGACTGTAACTAGTAGGCCATTTTTTTTGCTCTGTTTGCAAATCTGAGATGGGTCAACACACTTGGGTGCAAGTCTCTCCTTAAATATGGAATCTGCGCCCTGGCTTGAGGGGCGTCACTTTTCGGTAGATCAAATCTTTGACTCGGGAACTGACATCCCTTTTCGTTTGTCCATCAATCTTCCGATTGTACTTAATCATCAGGTTTGTCCCCTTTTTTCATGTAGACTCTTCTAGAACTTAGGTGTGGATCGGGTTCCTTGATCTGTTACAATTTTCTTTTGGATTCCCTACAGCCTTATCCTTTGTATCAGGCATAGCTCTGTTATGTCTTCCCTGTCGAAAATCTGCTTGTCGGGATTGAATTGGGCTACTCTTGATCAATCGGTCAATCATCCGTAATTATCATCGTACCCTGATTGAGTCTTTAGGTATTCCCGTGATGAAGTCCTTTCTGATCTCATCTCATTTCCTGTCTAGGGTCGGGAGTGGTTGTAGTAGATTAGCGGTCCTTTGATGGTCCATCTTATCCTTCCGACATACTTCATGGCCTAGGTCATTCTCGGCTGTTTTCTTTGTCAAAATCAATCCTCTTATATTTTTATTATTACATATCTAGATATAGAGCCACAATATCCCTTGTTTATTTGGTGGAAGCTCTTGAGGGGTTGGCATCTACCATTCTCTTCCTATACTGTTGAATGCCCTTATCTTCCTGTGGGGCGGTTTTGACTTGATCCAATGAATTTGGGGAATTCCAACTGAGTGCGTGGGTCTGACATCACTTGGTGGGTCAAGGTTTCCTTTTCATTTCTGACAAGTTCCTCATGGTGAGTTAAGTCACTTACTTGTTAATTGATCTGGCTATTCTTGAATGATTAAAAACTTGGATATTTCTGGGGTGAGGGCGCTGATTCATTTTCTTTCTTGCTAACTTTGCGGTTCATCTGTATGATGGCTTACTGTCTCTGGCCATTTGTAAGGATGGTGAATACTCTTGGATGGTCTACTATTGTTTCATTTCTGGGTTAACTAATCCATCTTTAGGGTGACATTCAGACCTTTCTATTTTATCCTCAACAACTGATCATGAACTTAACTCCTTAAAGGATCAACCTCTAGGATCTTCATACTTGAACCGAGTCATTACCCAACTCCCAGGGTTGGAACACTTAAGAGGTAGGCAAGGGGGATATGATAATCCATTTTGGCAAATAAAAGCCAACGAAATGAAGGAATGGGTTGCACCAGGGCTAAAAGAATCACACTGGTTGTGACTTTAATTTCTTGAAAGGTCAATTTCAGGTCCTCATATCTGAACCGAGTGGTCACCCAACTTTACTGATGACAACTGCTGCTCCTGTTGTGTTTTTCTTCAGAGACATGATTGATTTTCCTTTGAAAATTCCTGACGGCGTTCTGACTTCTGCCACTGGAGTTCTGTTCTGATTTCATTGACCTTCTACCTTGGAGTGGATCCTGTTGCCGTTGCGGTGGTTGGCAGGGGATCAACTGTCTATCGGTTGGAATGGGATTTGGTGCTTATATCCGGGTCACTTCTGCTTGGTAGATACTGTCCTAGGTAAGTCTGTCTGACAAGTCCCGTTTATAAATAGTGGTAGCAACTTATTTGTTTCCTGGAGGAATCATTTGCGTAGTGATTACCGTTGTAATTGAAACATCACACCGCGTTGAATTGTGTTGCGGTGGGGGCTGGTCTTTGTCCACTTGTCGCTTGCCTTTTTGCGATAAATCCGGGAATGGGGGTTTGCATCCTCTGTCCTACTGGTTTTGGAGTCTATATTCTGAGTTACTGTGACTTCATTTTCTGGGTGTCCTCCAAAGTATTCCGGGTTTCCTATGCGATGATTAGCTTGACTAACATTGTCGGCAAGTCATCGAAGTCAATCGTTGTAATATGATACTTTGAATTCTTCTGGAGCCCTTCAAAGAATCTCTCCATTTTCTTTGCTTTAATGCCTACTTCTCTTGGGGCGTGTCGTGCCGGTTGGTTGAATTGGCGGGAATATTCTAGAACTATCCTTCCACTTTGGCGTAAAGCTAGAAATTTTCTTCTTTTAGCTGCCATTAATCCTGTAGGAATATGAGCTTCTCTGTATGCTTTTTCAATTTCTGACCACAAGATTTTCTGTCCTGATTTATGTGCCTGGAAGTTTATCCACTAGATGGCGGATTGTCCTGGTAGCTGATGCAAGGCATATAATATTCGCTTCTTGTTTGAACACTGAACTTGTGTTAACCTTTCGCTGACTGCCTTGATCTAATCATTCGTCGTGAGCGATTCCGTTATGCTTGTAGGGACAGATGGTCCTGTCTTCTGAAGATCTGATCGTCGTAATCCTCCGATGTGTCTTATCCTGTCTGTGGAATTGTCTTTGTGTTCTGGCTAGCTGTTCCGAGACCTTGTCCATCCATTGCGTCTGGTGTTTCTCAACCTGATGTCTGTTTCTTTCCATTATAGCTAACATTTGCATTAGGTGAGTTGGGTCTTCTGCTGAGTTTGCCTCCTCACTAATATGTTGGCGCGATTTGATTCCCACTATCTGACTTAAGCAAATTCTTATTCGGTTTTGCAGCAGGTTTTGGGCAAGCAGAAGGTGAGTAAGATTTAGAGTATGGGGTAAGAGTAGAATGAATAGGTGAGGGTTTCGGACGAAGTGAGGGAGTTTTTGAGTTAGATAGGGGTAATTGAATATTTAGCACAACACAAAGTAGCAGGAAATAGAAAGCATAGATTTTCATTCATACTCATGGGTTCGTACTGTTTAAGGTCCGGTACGACCCAAGATTACAATACCAAAAGACTTAGCATAATAGGGGGATACAGTCTAGTTCTAGCGATCTTAACAAACGGAGTCTTCTCTTCGTCGTCGAGTGGCGGTCCACCTATGGGTCCTTCACCTCAGAGTGGCTTCCCTTGTCGGGATTGTCCTTCACGGGCTCGAGATGGGGCTGAGGTGGCTCCAGCCTATCCACAAGCTCTTGGATTTCTGTCCAAGCCTGGTGAAGCTGCTCGTCGAGGTAGTAGCGCTCGTTAAGTAGTCGATCGTAGCGAACCTCCTGTAGAGCCACATGGGGAGCGATCACCTGCACTCGCTAGTCTGGTTCATTGTCAAAAATCACGATCTGCGACTGGCTTGGATGATCCCCATTTTGTGGAATTAGCTGGAATGGACTGGTGTTGAACTCGTTATGGTAGTGACGCCTCAAGTGCCTTACTGCCCTGTGGGTAGCATCCTGTATGGCGTCCTCTTCAAGCATCCTCTCAGCCTCGAACCTCTGGGGTGCGTCTGGACAGAGGGGCAGCGGGTTTAGAATCACCCACGCCTTCCAATGGCAGCGGACATCTCCGAGGAATCGCTCCTCTGAGTGGAAGACAGGGCGATGCATCTCCTCTGCGCCGAGGAACTGCTGCATCTTCCAAAGCTGAGCTGCATAGCCGCCGAGAACCATAGGGCTGGAGTGAATCTTGTGCATCATCTGCTGACACGAAAATTTGAAGTTTAGTTGAGAGCCGGAAAATCTCAAAACAACTCTTGGAATTAGAACTTTAGGTAAGGAGGAAGGAGGTGAGAACAAGAAGAAGGCAGCAGATATGCTTATATATTTTGTAATATGTTTTGCGAATGTTTAACTAAATGTTTTGAAGAGCAATCCTAAGCCACCTTAAGGTTTTGATCTACTGGTCAAGTCAAGCTCTGATACCACTTGTAACGGACCGCCCTCTTCAGGGGGTGCGTATAAATACCTTTACAACTACCTAGGATTTTAGTTGTAGGTAACCAAGTGTACATTGCTGGACAAAAGAACAAATACGAATACTTTATAAATAAATTAAGGGCCCTACGGCCAGAGTTTTACAAAAGGTGTGGCTGGCACCGAATACATTACAGAACACCCACAGGAAAGGCTTGAGCAGATAGATCAAGGCCTTCAAAAACCAAATAACATCGCCAACTACGGTCTCCTGGAAGTCATCGTCTTCTTTGGGAATCTAGAGGAGGGGGTTAGGAGCAAGGGTGAGTACACAACCGTACTCAACAAACCACACGAAAATTCTGAATATTACATGCAGGGATAAACTAGGTAGGCATAGGTTTTAAGTGTTGTGGATGCAAGTTGTAAATATCATTTTTCATCTTACATTTGAAACACAAACCATAAATAGCAATATATCATGGGGGGTTATCTGCAAAGTTTTCATTCACGACAAGTTTTAATTATAAAAGCTACAGGGGCGCAGTTACAGGTATCAGCCTAGATTAACTCAGCTTCATTAACTGGAAGCACGTCATATTCGAATACCACTAATGTCACTCTGCAGAGGTGCTCAGCTTTACCCACAAGATATCTTCGGCTGTTAATGCCACCGGATCGACGTGTAACTTTTATGCACGTGGCCGGGCCGAGATGAATCATAGCCTTTTGTTGGACTTCCCTTCTTTAGCTCCTACCTAGTAGGCTATCCGATATCCGCAACATTCAGGACCCATTGGCCGCCGTGGGAGACGCGATCTGAACATTGTGGATACCTACTGTTGCATGAACCGGTGAATGGCCTCTCCATTCCCATTCCGCCCCGGTCGCTTCGCGGGCCATTCTCTTCCCAGAATGGCCGCTACCTCCTATAGGTATTCCAAAGTGAAGTACAATGTACTAAGCTATGTTGGAACAGGTCATTAGGGCTGACCGGCCCAACTTGTGGTTGAGCAGGAACTGAAGTTATTTACTTTGCCCAAGACATCGGTCCTTAAATGCCAAAGACTCAGCCAAATGACATACCACAAACCGCCGGTACCAACTGTACCGCCGCCACACCACAACCTGGCTTCGCCATCGGTTGGGGGTTGGGCTAGCAGCCACCTTCCGTGCTCCGCCCAACACTGTCCCCGAATCATAGCAATTTATAAAAATCAACCGAGCCATCTCTCGAAGATGTTTGAGCAATTTCAACTAAAGGTGACATTATCTTTAATCGCTAAACTACGATGGTTCAATATTCTATAGCCTAAGGTTACAAAGGAATTTTAAGGCACAAACAACAGGTTTAACATTGGGTTGTATCTAATCATGTCATTCGAAACTATCACATTTTCTAGTTTTCTAAAATAACCAAAATAATGCAGTACACAAATATATACATATTATTGTAACAGAACTGGGTTCAACATGTTCAAGGAATGTGGCTTGCCATGTGGAATTGAGGGTTAACCTAACGAGAGGTTGGTCGATGTCGTGTCTGGCTTTGAGTGGTGCTTGCTCCAGGTATGGCTCCCACGTCTGCTCCTACTCCGTGATTCGTGCCAACGGTTGCTTCGACGTCGGATCTAGCGCGAGAAAACGCAACCAATAAATAAATGAATAATAAAACAAAATAAAGAAAAAGAAACGAAAAGGAAAATCGAGAGAGAAATGGCCGAATTAGTGTTCTGGGGTATTTTGGATATTTTCTAGACTTGGTTGGGTGAAACGAAGATCATTTTTGGACTCAGGGGATCGAAAGGATTGAAATAGGCATTTTTGGGCATTTTTGTATTTTTGGGAATTTTTGGGAATTTTCTGGAATTAATAATTGATTTTCGGATTTTCTAATTTAAAATCCGAAATTGAAATTGAAAAGGTGCACTGTGCACTTGGGCCACACGGGGTTCGACTTTTCGGCCCGAGACGGAATCGGCCACATGGGCGAAGTGGCCCATGGGGCGGCAAGAAAGATTGGGCCACCACCATGGCTTGTGAGAGAGAGCGGGTGGCGCCAGGGGTCTTGAGAGAGCGGAGGCTGACGGGTGGGGCCGAAGACGTAGTGAGACGGGGGCAACGACGACGCAAGGGAGGAGCTTGGCGCTGGAGGTGGGGAAGACAAGGAGCAAAACGGCGAACGGAGGCTTGGGAGCTCGGAAGAATTTGAGAAAAAGTGAGAGGATATTGCGGTGAACTCATGGGTGGTAAGAATGGGCTCGGGGAGGGGCCGTAGAGGCGTGGCGGTGGTGATTAGTCGGAACCGAGGAGGGAAGTCGTGGGGTGGCCGGAGCAGAGCGCCGGAGGTAAAATGGGTTTGGGGAAAAGATAGAGGAGGGTGCGGGGATGTGAGAACAGTGCTTACTGGCTCGAGATGGGTTCGGGAGGGAGAACAGTGGGGTTTAAATAGCGTACGCTCGGTGGAGAGAGAGAAGAGCGTCATGATTGTGGCTGCGACCGAGGGAAGGGCTCGAGGCGCTGCGGGACTCGCGGCGAGGGCGGCGGCATAAATGCGACGAGACCGGTCAAGGCAAAAGGGGGCGAGGCGGGAGAGAGAACGGTCGAAGGGAGAGAGAAATGGGCACGGCGGGTGGTGGAAATAGCGGGAAGAGGCAATGATTTCAGCGGAACTTGTGGTCAAGGCGACGGCTACATGCGGTGACGGGACTAAAAGAAAGGGCGGATTCGCGAGTGATGCAGTGGCCGGATTGGCGAAGCAGCGCAAGGATCGGGCGATCGACGTTGCGGGGAAGAAGAACAGGGGAGGCGACACGCGGGCCAGGCTGTGCGCGCGGAAGGAGAAGTGGGCCGGGGAAAATGGGCCATGCGAGAAATCACCAGGCCGAGTGCGCGAAAAAGAAAACGGGTCGAAAGAGGGGGGCACACTCCATTTTGGGGAAAGCAGAAATTTCGGGAGGTTGCGAAATTGGGATAGACTCCAAAATGGATCAAGAAAATTCAGGAAAATTTGGCAAAAATTCAAATAAATTCAATAAAACCAGATAAAACTATTTTTTGAAATTTTTAGGGCATTTCATGCATGCTATTAGACTTAGTTATCCTCTACTTGTTACTCACCTAATAAGCAAGAAAATTCTTAAATAATGGACCCATACATGCATGCAAATTTCAGTAGTGGATGTGGGTTAGTGGGAAGTTGCGGTAGCTTGACTGGCTTTCAATTCAGCATGCAACAACCGCTATTTTCACTAATTAGCCCTTAATTAATTAACTAGAGAGTGTTTGCTGTACTAAACTCTTCTCTGCACACTATGGTCGATCTGTGGACCATGCAGTTCTTCCTTTTCTTCTTTTTATCTTTTCTCGTTTACTTTTTTTTTATTGTGGTCGGTTAATAAATTTGACCGAGCATAAAGTGCTTCACCACGATTGCAATCGATGGCGACATTTGGGGCCTTCCAAACATTTCTTTTTGACTTCCATGTGGGTCGATTCTTTTTAATCTGTACATACGTGCATTACTTCTCTTGGATACGAACAATGTGCATTTTTTTTTGTCAGAGCTATGTTGGTATGGAAAGTTCCACGTTGATGTGACTCACTTATCATTTTTAATCAATTAACCTTCTCTCTATTTAGTTAATCAGTTAACTAATGAAGTATTTAAATCATGCATGTATGTGTAGCACTACGGCAACCATTTTTTTATGTGGCCAATGTATCATCACATATGTCCAACCAAAGATAATATCTTAAGTCGTTAGATTGGTAGTCGCTTACTATCAATGAATTTGGATGAATCAATATGAAACCCACCATATTTTGTTGTAGTAATTTTCATATGCTTACGATTCGTCATGATTACCGTGACCTTATTCTGCAATACTGTAGTTTTTATCATTTATTTATTTATTTAATAATAAAATTTAATGTTTACTCTTTTCATGTTTTCGTGAGACTATACGGGAAGAGGACTACTATAATTTTGTTGTTTCAAATAGGAAGTGAAGATTTTGACTAGGTATATATTTCATATCGATGCAAGTGTGCAACTTCTGAAAGAAAATAAATGGTGTTAGTAGAGTTGATGCAATTATATAGTTTCATGTTATTTTGGAAGTTCTGCTCGCAAAACACAATGATGTGCTCAGATAATTCATGATTATCAACCAAGATTCCAAAACCTAACCTGCTCGGATTCAGATGCACGGCCAGGTAGCACGGTTCCCTTCTAGTGACATTGTAACTGGTCCTTGCCAATATGTATGGTGTGTAAATTAGAGCGGAGTTTGTGGCAGATGGAACTTGAATTGTAAAATGCATCTTGTTTTCTTAATTATGCACTGAGCTGTGAATGCAATGCACTGAGTTGTGAATGTATCTTGTGTTTTGAATATGCATCTTTGTTTATATTAGTTGATGCAGTGATTACTGAGCTGTGAATGCATCTTTGTTTTTATTAGTTGATGCGGTGATTGTTTTAGTCGTTACGCATTATGTAGATATTACTCGTGAACTTGTGAATGCATGTCTCCACATCATTCAATGGATACAATCAGTCTTTGTAGCCAGTGGTGTATGCACCAGGGGGGCGTAGGTGGGCTGGAGCCCCACCCGCCCCCTCCCCTCCCCCCTAAGTTAGATAAATGTAAGGAAAATTCATCTACAAATTTAGAGAAGCTACTGAGTTAAACAATCGATTCAGTGAATTTTCGATAGAGCTTTTGAGATGCATTACTTGTCTAGACCCAAGAGATTTATTTGCAAATTTTGAACATGGTAGGCTTTTTCGGCTTTCAGAGATTTATTCAGATGATTTCTCATCATATGATCGTGTGGTTTTGGAAGCACAACTTGACTTATTCATTGATGACTTGAGAAGAAAAGAATTTTCAAGTTGTGATGATCTTGCTAGTCTCGTGGTGATGATGGTTGAAGCAAAAAAGCATGTTGTTTATCCATTAGTCTATAGGCTTATTGAATTAGTATTAGTTTTACCTGTGGGTACAGCTATAGTTGAAAGGGCTTTCTCGGTAATGAAGATTATCAAGACAGATTTGCGTAATAAGATAAGTAATGACTGGTTAAATGATCTCATGGTATACTACATCGAACGAGACATATTTTCCAAGATAGATATAGAAGATATCTTGTAACATTTTCAAAACATTAAAACCCATAAATATCAACTATCAACTCTTAAGAAGCAATGATCGGTATGTTTTTTTTCTTTGTAATGTTACGTATTTATATTATATGCGACTGTTAGATAAGTGTTGGTATTTTTATATTATATATATCATTCTGTCATGTTCTATATTCTGAAAAAATACTATATATATATTAATATATTATATATATTAGTTTAGAGGTCTCAATTTTAGCCCCCTCCTTTCTAAGTTTCTGGATACGCCATTGTTTGTAGCTAACATGTTGTGGCTAGCTGCCTAGCTAACATGTTGCATATTGCAATGCATATTCCGAAGGTTATAAGCTAATTGTCTGTACTCCCTCCGTTGAAATATAAGGCAAATAGTTTGGACAATCTTGTTTAGAAATATAAGATCTTGTTTAGAAATTTAAAGTTTATATGTAAATTTAATGAGTCTTCCTATTATGCCCCTATTTATTATCTTTCAACCATACACATTTTTTCATTACCATCCATACAAAGTATTATCTCTCATCTTTCAAGATAATTAAGAGGGTATGTAAGTCACTTCCTTTCATGTCTTTATCAATTTCATTGCAACCTTAATTCTTGTGCAAAGTTAAAATACGCCTTATATTTATCGATGAAGGGAGTATTTTTTTAATCTGACAATCCGTTCATATATAGTAGTTTTCTTCGTGCAGTGAACACATAAGAGTAACCCTTCGTGTGCACTTGTTAAGTATGAATTCTTCTATGATTTTCTATTGCAGGAAGATTACAGAACGCTCAAGCTCTTCTTACGTTTACTAACAATTATTATTGGTAAGCTCTAGCCTATCTTATTTTATTGCACAACTATTCCGTGCAGCTGCTCTAATATGGTAATTATGAGAATAAGATTGATATTGCTTAGTCAATTGGGTTATAGTATAGAATCTTGTCTACTAAATTAGTCAATCTGTAGTTTCATCTTAAATTGGCCACAACACTATATTATATTTGTACAATACAGATGCAGCATATGTAGTTTAAAAAATACAAATTTATAACTGATATATTCATACTGTCATGCACAGAACTATTTCATGGCAGACCATGAATGGATGTATAGTGGCTAGCAGTGTGATAAAGCTCCCTCTAATGAATGTATTGAACGCACTACACAGTTCTTAGATCATGCATTCTCTACTGCTGGGGTAGTTGAAGGTGACACCATTAAGTGTCCATGTGCAATTTGTAGAAACTATTTTAGGCACTATAGGCATACTACAGAGTTGCACTTGAGTAAATATGGGTTTAGGGCAAACTATCAAACATGGACAACACATGGTGAGAACCTTGTCATTACGCATGAAGAACATGGCCCTTCAGTAGATAATGGGGAAATCAATGAATGTAATCAGATGGACAATATGTTGAATGACCTAGGCGGTGACCATCTACTGGCAATTGATGAGGAGCCAACAACCTCTACCTAGGCTTTCTATAGAATGGTCGCTAGTGCTGATGAACTAGTCCATGAGAACACAACACACTCAAGTTTGTCTGCTGTCGCTCGTTTGCTAGCTATAAAGTTACAGTACAATATGTCAATTTCACACTACGATGATGTATTACAGTTAATTCATGAACTTTTGCCTCCAGAGTCTAAGTTGGCTGAGGATTTCTACCGTTCAAAAAAGTTATTGGAGGGTCTCGGTATGCCATATGAGAAAATTGATGTGTGTTATAATAATTGCATGCTTTATTAGAAAGATAATGAGCATAAAGACAAGTGTGAGTTTTGTGATATCTCTCGCTATGAGGTAGGCCAGAATAAAGTCCCACGTAAAGTTCTACGGTACCTCCCAATTATAGATAGACTACAAAGGTTGTATGCACATGAGGGGACATCAAAGTTAATGCGGTCGCATAGTCCCTCAACATCTAGTAAGATGGTGCACCCATGTGATGGGGAAGCTTGGCAACAATTTGATGAAAACTTCCCAGACTTTGCAATTGATCCTAGAAATGTGCAACTTGCTATAGCAACTGATGGTTTCACACCATTTAGTTTGGGTGCTGCTCCTTACTCATGTTGGCCAGTGTTTGTGTCTCCATTAAATCTTCCCCCAAGTATGCTCTTGAGGCCAGAGTACATTTTTCTTGGCCTTGTTATCCCTGGTCCTAGACATCCTGGAAAGAAATTAAATATTCTAATGCAACCTTTAGTTGATGAACTTATCAAGTTGTGGGGGGTGTACAAACTTGGGATGCTTCACTTAAGCAGAACTTTACAATGCGAGGAGCATATCAATGGTCAGTCCATGATTTCCGTGCTTATGGTAACTTTTCTGGTTGGAGCACACATGGTTTATTTGCTTGCCCAAAATGCTTATGTGAGGGCAAAGCATTTCAACTCCGTAATGGTCGTAAGGCTTGTTGGTTTGATTGTCATAGATGCCTTCTACCTAGAGACCACGAATTTAGAATCCAAGGTAATGCATTTCGAAAGAACATAATAATTATTGAGGAGGCACCCAAGCATTTAAGGGGAGAGGAAGTCGAAGCCCAAATAGACAAATTTGTAGCTAATACGAAAAACTTTGGTAAACTACACAATTGGACACACAAAAGCTGCTTTTGGCAACTTCCATACTTTAATAAATTAAAGCTTCGACACAACATTGATGTGATGCACAATGAGAAAAATGTGGCTGAAGCTATATGGAACACATGCTTTGATATACCTATACCTGATAAGACCAAAGATAATGTGAAGGCGAGACAAGATTTAGCTGAGATTTGTCACCGTCCTTCACTACACTTGGAGCTGAAGGACAACGGGAAATGGCACAAGCCTAGGGCACCCATTTGCATTAATAAGAATGATAAGACAACTATCCTTAAGTGGTTTCAAGAGTTGAAGTTTCCCGATGGATATGCATCCAATATTAGGCGAGGTGTTAACTTGCTACAAAGGAAGATTTTTGGCCTCAAAAGTCATGACTTCCATATATTCATGGAACGGTTGCTCCCAGTTGCATTTCGTGGCTTCCTTCCAGACAATATATGGGTATGTTTAGGCCCTGTTTGGGAGAGCTCCAGATCCCAGCTCCAGCTCAGAGCTGAAACTTATAAGCTAAAATAAAGTGAATTAAGTTTATATTTTTAGTCTAAAATGTAAACAAGATGATCTACCTAAACACTCTTAATGTACCTACAGCTCTAGCTCCACAAATTTCTGGAGCTAGAAATACCCTGCTCCACCAACTCCACAGATTTTGGTGGAGCTGAAGCTGTACCAAACACCTCCTTAGTTGAGCTCAGTTTTTTCTATAGGCAGTTGTGTGCTAAAGAGATTAGCAAGGATGCCATAGCCTCACTAGAACAGAATGTCGTGGTGCTTCTATGCAAACTAGAGAAGATATTTCCTCTAGGCTTCTTTAATCCAATGCAACATCTAATCATACATGTAGTGGCAATGGAGCTGCTCGTGGCACTAGCAATACCAACAATGCTTCGCAAAGGACTATTGGTAGTGGTAGTACCTGTAGTGGCAATGGAGCTGCTCAACAAAGGGGGAGGAAGAAGAAGTCGCGGACCAAGTTACATATGCCTTTGCGGGCTGGCAAGATTGCCTTGATACTAGAGGGTGACAAGTGAGTAGACTTGTGTACTTGTGCATTTCCTAGTTACTGCATTAGTGCATTACAAATCTTTAATTGTTATTAACATATATATGACTACAATGCCAACTGACCTTGCCATGATTAATTCATGTGTAGACAATTCAAGTATGCCAATTACCATCCCAACAAAGAGTACACATATCAAGCACAGCTTGGAGTTATTCTCAAGCATGAGTACCTAGGTGTTGTGGAGGACAAGGATGAGCACAGTAATATCCTCAATACCCGCCCTGCGTTGGCATGGGATGATTATTATGTCAATGAAGACGATGAGGGAATAACTACTACAGATCGAGAAAAGTGAGAGTTTTGGGTATGGACATACTTGTAGTTCATATAGATAAATTATTTAGTTGACTATTAATTGCCCTTGCCCTCTTATGTAGCATTTGTTCGAAGTTGACACAAACAATAAGGAAGAAGCAGACCTTGTGCTCGAAAACTATGCAGTGGACCGCGTGAAGCATATGATGTTTCAAGCACGTGTTGATGCCGTCAAGGAGTACTATAGAAATCAAGGAGAGGATATCGACGACACGTTGGCACGTCCAAGAGAACTTGAGTATGAGTAATACTTGAATAGTAAGATTTGGTGGTGCAATGACCTAGTATGGCCACATCTTTGTCGTAACTGGTGTATCGATCAGTTCAAGACAAATCAAAGGAGAGGCCAGGAAGCAAGGTTCAAATCTGACGATATTGCTCAAAATCGAGGTGGTTCGCAACCATATACAGAGACCCAACAATACATGGTTTGAAATATTACCTACAATGATTATTAGTTTATGATATGTTGTTTAGTGCCACATTACATCCATATTGTTCTGAACTTAAATCACAAACATTAGTATGCTTCGACCATATTGCCGCTTCCCAAACATTAAAATGATGAATCATTTCAGTAAAGAGGTATTGTTGGCATTATTCCAAAACAATTGTTTTCAAAACAGCAAATTCTCTTTATGTATCATCAAGATCTATATTAGTATAAATGGATAAAGCATGTGCTTTTCAGTGTACAAAAGTGGCTAAAGGCTTAAAGCTAACATGGCATATTCTTGAACATGACTAAACAAATCATAGAAGGCTAAAACTAACTTCAGTTGCTTCGACATGTCGTAGGAACACAAATATGGACCACAGAAGGCTACTTGGCTTAACACATATGCTGTAATGAAGTCGGGCATGAAAAATGTGGATAGTAGTGGTAGTAGTGGTCCAATTAGCAGCCAAAAAGCACATAAACACATTGTAAGTTCTCCTTTGTTTGTGTTCTTTCAAGTTAACTTATATTTTAGGAACAAAGCTTAAATATTGCTTTTGTTATAGGATGATTACTCTGCAGCTGCTATGGCTCAATATCCAGATGATTGTGAGCAGCGACCACTTGATGGAAGCATATTGTACAATATCAACGGTGGCATGCCCCATGGCCGTGTACCAATTGGGAATTGTGCTATCAAGAAGGCTGATATTCTATCAGCTGCCAAATCAAGAAATATTAGGCCATCCAATTCCATCTCTTATCGAAATGTGGTTCGACATAATCAAGAACTGCTCCAGACACAAGAAGTTCACCGCCAAATGATCTTGGTAATATTGTTAATTCACACACATTTTCAATTCATGTAACTATTGAATTGGTCAACTTCAAATGGTACTTTCCAAATGTAGATGCTTTTTGAGAAGATAGGCGAACAACCACCACCAGAGATTCTACACCGTGGAACACCTACACAAGCACAGGTAACAACATTTAATACATAAAATTATTACCTTGCGTACAAACAAAACCCCCTATAAACTTCCTACATTTGGCACCTGTCATTTGGAGGGCTAATTGTCGTAGAAAGCTAATATTTGTTGCTGTGTCAAAGTGTCAACAAGCAGTGCAGCAGTGAGCGAGTGGACTCGTGTTGAATGTTCTAAACATGGGCATAACCTCAATCATTTAATTATAGTTGACGGTAAGGTGGCAAATGACTTTTTTGCTAGATAGTACACCCTTACTTGTGACTGTTGTGAGGTTAGACTAATATTGAGTATATGCTAAGCCTTGTATGTTCTTGAACTAAATATTTTAATCTTAAATAGTCTTGAGTTGTTACCATGATTTGTTAACTTGGTAGATCTATGTGGTGCACATTTTGTATTGGATTGTGATAACTGAAACAATATTACAAGCTATAATGATTTATTTAACTAAAGTTGACATAATTTCCTCACCTTGCAGCAAGGGACTGGGACTGGTTCCTCCCATGTGGGCTCACAACCGGATGATCACGCCGTTGATGGAGATGCTACTGTCGACGACATTGATGGAGAGAACCACCATGCTGCCAATAACAACACCAGCGATGGACGAAACTAGCTGTCGCCACATGAATTTCTATGATATCTTGCAGTTCTTTTGACTAACAAAACTTCAATGTTGTGGAAATGAAGCCTTCTGTATGTGGTGCTTGACTTTTGATGACTTTTAGTTGGATGCAGTGCTTGACTTTTGCATGACTAGGATGTGCTGATGAATCTCTATGTGGTAGTGAACATGACTAATGTATATGTTTGTGCCCTTCACTTTTGCATGACTATTGATGACTAATGTATATCCCAATGATGGGACTGTTCTATGGAAGCTAAACTTTTTATATGTTTGTTGATTGATGCATGGATATGTGTTGTTCAATTGATTGATGCATGGTTGTGTATGATTTACATATTAATGCTGAATCTACCAAGTTGATTGCTATAAAAGTAATTCTCTTCAAAAAGTTGAATCTGCCAGGTTATTGCTAAATGTACATATTTTACTGACGAGTAAAAGCCGTCAGGTTTAAGTTTTGGGCTGGCAAGGAATTAAGTTTTTCCTGATGGGTGCAAACTGTCAAGTTAAATTTTCCTGACGGTAACAGAACAGTCAAGGTAATATATTTTACTGACAGGTTACAAACCATCAAATTAAAATTTTCTAACGGGTATAGAACAGCCAAGATAATACTTTTTGCTAACGAGTTATAAACCGTTAGTTTTAATTTTCTTGATGGTAATATAGCAGCCAAGGTAATAATTTTCTTGATGGTAATACAGTCAGGTTTAATTTTTCTCACGGGGATGAATAGTCAAGGAAATCTATTTTTTATTGACAGGTAGTACCGTTAGGGTTTGTTTTCCTGAGGGATAGCCGTCAGGCAAATTCGATTTTCCTGACCAGCTAGGGCTGAGAGGTTTTGCCTGATGGTTACCCGTTAGTAAAATAAAACTTGACGGTTTCTTATATTTTCTTGGTGGTTTGTGGCCGTAAGGGAATATCTGTTTTCTGGTGGAGGCTGCAGCAAGAAAGGTGTGTTCCATGAGGCTATAATGTCCGCATGTACGAAATAAAAAATTTTAAGTTGAGTCCGGGACGTTAAGAAGGTGTGGTCGCCATCCTAAGCAGAGTCCGTGAATGATGCTTGTGTGTGTGCACGAGAGTTCTTGTAGGTGTGTCCCAGTTCTCTCGAAGGTGAGCTCTAATATGAGTTTGCGTCGCCGTCAAGTTGGGTTACCGGTGAAAAGACAATTGGAGCTAAGGCAAAAGATCATAATCGCCGGCGAGGTGTGTCACCAGTGATATGGTTAGCAAGAAGAAGGCGGAACTCCTTGGAGATGCGTCAGGAGATTGATGGTTGACTTGCAAAGAGACGTGTCAAGATTAGAGAGAAAAATATTGGATACTAATCTTGACACATTGAAGTTTGTGTTTGTTAGTCTTCATATGCCTACGTGCATCTGAGCAATGGGCCGAGTTTGTTAGTGGTTAGCATGAGAATAGGTAATAGTTAGTTGCATGGGTATGCATTGTACCCAAGATAAGTTGTTAGTTTGCATGCGCATGTATTAGCTTTGGGGATAGATTAAGGAGTCTGTTGCATTAGTTAAGATAAGATCTGTTTTATTGTTAGGATATGCATTATTGTTAGTCCCTTCTGATATGTATAAAAGGAGAAGAAAACCAAAAAACATCGTAGGAAGTTTTTATGTCACAACTCTTATGTTTCTGTTTGTTCCTTAGTGTTCTAGTTTTCCCTGTATCCTGCTCGACTCCAACAGACATTCGGTGGTAAGCAAACAGTTGATACTTGTCTATTGATCATCTCTTTTGTCTAGTAATTAACTCCTTGTGTGATGTATACATACTTAGCCATAACATCCCAAGTTTCGTAATCAAACTCTTGAGCATGAAAACGTGTAAATTTCAAAACTTTTGAAGCATTTCGATGTTATTTGATTTTTCTGAATTTTATTTGCATCCTTTTTCGAGTTCTGAATTCCAATGGAATAGTTAAATGAGAAACAAATAATATTTCAATTAGGTTGAAATAAAAGCAGATATTTGAATTCAAATCATTACACAAAATTCTACTGAAATTTTAACTAGAAACTGAAATGCCACAAATTGAAAAAAAAACCTTGTTTAGCCCAAAACTTAAGCCAAGACAACCCACCTTTCTTTCTTTTTCTTGAGAAAATTTACAGTGGATAACATAGATAGTAAACAGTGGTAGTAGAAATCAAGTCTAACCATCCATTTCTCAAGGGTATTTTAGACTTTCCCTGTCCATTCATTAGGGGTATTTTAGACTTTTCCTAATTCGTTCATGGTTTTGAATTCACCAAATACATGGCGATCTTCAAAGACCTCTTATCTATTCATCTGCTATTCATCAAGATCACAGGATGTATTTTACCGTAGAGGATAAATAGTATGATGGAAATTTTAGCTTTTCACCCCTCTCTGAATTTTACTACCAATACTACAAATGGTAGTATAACTAGATCTAAATTGATTTCAACCATTAGATTCAAAGAAATGAACGGCTTATATTGAGTTTAATCCACTGTAAGGCACTCCGCGTCCACACCTGCTACATTGAAGTCTCTCGCCTCGCCTCGCCACCGCGGTATCACTACCTTCTCAACCTGTCCTCCCTACTAAAGCAGTAGCTGAGCACAACACCAGATCGCCTCAACATCCTCTCCATTCCCCTAACTTTCCATTCTCCATCGCACACTGGAGAGGTAGAGAGAGCTCAAGGAGCTTGACCTCTTCCTTGGTTGCTAAACCAACAAGCCACACTAGCCATCACTATTACATAAAGGCCTATATTAAATGTCTAATCATGGATGATTTTCAAAAATTATCTGTGATAAAGCTAATCATAGACAGTTTTGCTAGCACAACCGTCAAAGTTACAGGATATACTAAGAACTGTCAGGGATAAGCTAATACCCTAGATGATTCGTTCTACGAACTATCTATGAAGTTTGACAAATGGTTCATACCATGAACCGTCTATAATATGAATACATATCTATGATACTTCACAGATAGTTCGTGGGATGAACTGTCTATGATATCACTACATGTCAGACGATTTTTTTATCAAATTGTCTGTAATAACACTACTATAAAAGAAGTTTACCCTGTTCGTCTCCACCCCACATCCCGCACATTCTCTGCCCCCTCGCTCCCCACCCCTCCACCTCCCCATGCTTGCATTGCCCCTCCACTTACCACGTTTGCGTCACCCCTCCGCCTCCCTAGCGACGCCCACATCTCCACTCGACCTCTTGATTCCACATGGCGATAACAAGCTTGGAGAAGACCTTGTCAGTGGTAGACGAGAACATGTTAGCGATGGAGAGGATGGCGACCATGGCAGGGAAGGAGAGACGGCGGTCGACAACGAGGAGGGAGATCTGTTCCGCTCTCTATAATATTGAGGTGATCCGTGAACTTGAGTTGTTTAAGGCTAATTTAGGTTAGGACGAAATAATATAAAATTCTCGACTAGCTTTGTCATGTAGGTTGTGCGCTTCATGATCAGATCATCTAATCTAGATATTCTGTTATGTTTGGTTCGATAGATGCATAAGGTGTTAGAATCCTCTCTACTGCTTCAATTGCGTTAATGCTATTACTTAGCAAACAAAGTGTGCAACCACTTTGCATATGTTGTTGTTATCAAAACCTTATATAATTGTTTGCATAACTGTTTGCTACCAAGAGATCATTAGCTAATAGGCATGTACACATATTTGTTTTTCTTTTGAGAGTGATTGCTTCTTTGTTGGCTCAGAAAGTATAAATATTTCCTCTTTGTTTGCATAACTAGTTTGCTACTAAGAGATCATCACCTAATATGCAAGTACATAGTCTTTTCTTCTTTTGAGATCATAACCTTACATAATTGTGTTCATAACAAAGCTTAAAGGGAACAAATTATATGAATGATTTACAGGCATAGTAGAAAGTTAAGTACCACTTCGCATTTGTGAGAATAAATGTTGATGGATTTGAAGGCAAAATCCATTTCTTTCTATAATTCATCTTGAAAGTTGTCATAATTTGATTTATCTTCCACTTTATCCTTATCTCCAAATGAGAATACCATAGGCAATCTATTTTCACTATGGTCTTGGGCAAGAATAGGATAATTTAAACATTGGTTGCCTATGGTATTCTTATTTAAGGATGAGGATGTGCAAGATAAATCAGAGTATGATAACATTTTGGATGAACTATGGAAAAAATAGATTTTGTCATGGAACCCATAGATATTTGTTCTTACAAATGTGAGGAGGTACTTGACTTTTTTGCTATGCCTGTAAATCATTTAATGGTATGATAATAGACTATCATAGACGGTTCATGATACAAACTATCTATGATAGGCTACTATCACAAACAGTTGGTGGTACAAATCATTTGTGATAATAGCTTATCACAGACGGTTTATACCAAGAACCATCCGTGATATAACACTTATTATATATATCGTTCTAGATTTTTGCCCACTACACTCCTCACTCAAACTAAATCTTTAACTGCCCTCGACCCTAATGCCGCCGCCCATCCTCAAGTCTGTCTTCACTGGGCCCATGCCCCTCCTCTCCATCACCGCCTCCTCCCTCAAGCCCATCTCCGCCTCCTCCCTCGAGCCCATCTCCACCTCCTCCCTCAAGCCCGTTACCACTTCATCCCCGAGCCCTAAGGTAAACTTCATAAGTCATAAATTATATCGATGTGGATAGCAAATGGAATTGGATTGGAAATCATAAGCTATTCCAATGCTTATCAAATTGGATTGGATATTACAATTTTTGGTGTATTCAAATTTGGATGTGGATAGTAGGTCTTTATTTGGGTGTGGTATATATCGATGGGAACATCCTACAATTGTACATTTGTAGTTGTGATCCATATTCCAACAGTCTGCATTCAAAATGAACATTGTTTTGGAAACATATCTGTATTCAGCATACGTTCGAATGCATGGACATTGTTTTGGAACTTTTAGTTACCTTCTCCACGGATTGACAAGGGTTCGCTGCAATATTGATGGCTTATAGTTCTACAGTAATATTGTTAATTTCACGGGTTGTAATTTAGGTGTAATCTCCTTCCTCGTACCCTGGTAATTAATTTGGTGATCATCTATTTGTATGATTGTGCGCTTCCGATTGGTAAAACATGTTCAAATTGCCAATCTGAATCAATTATAGTAAATTGCTTGAAAAATTTCTGCACCAGTGAAAGTTTGATTTGTGAGGCCCTATTAGGAGTGCAGGACCTTTTTTTGTTCTTGTCGGAATTAACTGTTTCTCATGAAATTCTTTCATTTCAAATGGACTCGTGGGAGTGGGAATTAACGGTTTCTCAACAGAGCCTAAAGCTGTGTGCGATTTTAAACTTGTTCAGTCTTTCCAGGTTTGGTAATCAAAATGACTGTTGGCATTTAGTTGTGAATTACTTGTTGTACTACGAGGATGGAATGATCATAACCATGTATCCATAGCGGATAGAAGAGTTTATAACATATCTATTAAATTTAGTCACGTTATAGCTTAGGATTTGCAATGCATTGAATGATTCCATCCTTTATACCGCTTGAGATTGGCGAGTGCTCAGCTGGTCCACCTGTCCCCCTTGGCAATTTTGCGAAAACCCCCTTGCATTCCTTGAAATTGCGGATAGGTCCTTCCGGATTACGAACAAGTCCTTCGTGATTTTTTGTGAGACGAAGATATTTTTTTCTTCGCGTTGGGTCCCTAACGTGGTATTTTATGGGAAAACCTCCCGTTAAGTTCAAATCGCGAACAGGCCCTTTTCTTATTTTTCAGATAGCTAATGTGCCCAAAAAATAACAAACAGTCCTCGCTTCTTACGCTCAGTCCTTTCTCCGCTTTTTCCGGAAAAAATGTTTTCGTCACAAAAAATGGAAAAATGTTTTAAATCACATAAAAACCCGGAAAAAATGTTTTCGTCACCAAAAAAACGCAGATTCGTCGAAGGTTTATAGCAGCTTATGGATTTGCCAATGGGTCATAACCGCGGGTTTTTTTTAAAAAAAATGTAGATTCGTCCGAAGATTCATAGCGACCCATAGATTCACCAATGGGTCCTAACGACCCATTTTTTTAACAAACACAAAAAAAACAAAAAATGAAAAAACCAGATTCGTCGAAGGTTTATAGCGATTCATGGATTCGCCCACGGGTCTGAGCAGCCTTTTAAAAAAGGAAATACATAAAAAAAATGGCCGCACTTTTCTTTTAAAAAAACAAAAAAAAACACAGATTCAACCGCAATTTTCTAAATATTTTTTTTAAAAAAGTAGATTCGTCCAAAGATTTATAGCGACCCGTAGATTCGCCGGCGGAACCTGTAACATCCCAAAATTTGAGTTTTGGAATGTTTAAAATTAAAAATGAACCATTCGTATTTTTCTCAAATTAATCAAAGCTTAAATTGAATTTCCTAATAATTAGAAGATTTAATTTGATTAATATATGCATCAAATTAAAGGTTTCCTTGTGCTTCAAGGAATTTTTCTGTATTTTTGGAGATTTTTCTGAATTTATTTGCTATTTATTTGAATTTAATTGCCTTTATCTGAATTTCTGGGATTTTTCTAAATTCGGAAAAAGTTTTAAATTCTTCTTCCTCTCCTCGGGCCGAATCTCTCCTGGCCCATCACTGTGCTCCGCCCCGGCCCAGCCCATCATCACCGAAACCTTAATGTCGTGGCCGTTTGATTTGGATCCAAGGGCTACCGCTTGCCCACGTCGCCGCTTATCCCTCGGTCGTCGGATTGTCTCCTCACGGACGGCCGGATTGCAGCCACGTCGCACCGCCCGTGCCAAACCCTAGCCGCGCCGGAGTCCTCGCGCCGCACGCCGCCTTCCTCGGTCTCCGCGTTTTTCACGCCTCCCAAGACTTTAAAAGCCGCCGCCGACCCTAGCCCGAGGTTCGCCTCCCCGCCGCGCTCATTTTGCCCTAGCTCTTGCCGTCCGAGACCCCGCCGACACGCCGTACACCCTCGCCGAAGTGCGCCGCCATCCCAAGCGCCTTCTCCGCCGTCTCCGGGTCGATCCGGTCGTCCTCCGCCGTGATCGGTTGCACCATCGAGTCCGCCGCGTCGCCCTCTCCCCGAACCGCAGTGTCTTCCGCCCGAACCATAGCCCATTCGCCGTGCGCCGTGTCGTCTTCCTCAAGTCCGGCGGAATATCACCGCCGCTCGCCGTCGGGTGCCTCCGTAAGTTCTTGCCCGTCCGATGTCCATCCGACGTTCCAGATCTTGCCGCGTGGCCGAACCCTGCACCCGTGCTGCGTCATCGCTTGCGTGGCCGCCGCGTGTGTGCCAAGTTGGCGCCCACCTCAGCCCTAGCCGCCGCGTGGCATGCCACGTCGACGCGGTCTGCCGCATCACCCGAAGGTCGCCTCGGTGCTCTCGGTCTACCATGGACCATGCCACTGACGTGCGGGCCCCACCCGTCAGAGGGAATTCTTTTTCCTTTTTTCTGATTTTTCGAAAAACCGAAAATCCCAGCCAATCACAAGCTGCCACGTGTCACCCTTGAGAATTTCGCTGATTTTCTCTGAATTAAATCTTCCAGGAGCCCGTTCTCCCTTGTCCGAACTCCGATTAGAGTGATTCAAATTTCTAAATTTTTGTAAAATCGAGATCTACATTCCAGAGCCATTTATTTTCAATTTTGAGATTGTTTTATTATCTGTTTTGTATTTATTTGGTTTCGTTGTTTTATTTTCCGGTAGATGCGAACCCCGAAGGAGCGAACAGAGATTTCGAAGACCAAGACTCAGCATTTGAACAGCAAGGCAAGTCATAGACCTTTGATCATATTGAACCCATGTTTGCAAAAGTACTTTGTTTTATACAATTGCATGCTATTTGTGTAACAATGCTAGTTTATGGGAGTAGCTATTTACTGCTTGAGTATGCCCTTTGATTATTGGTATGCCATGTATCCATTGTTAACCATAGGTTGGGACATTATTAGTTGGACATAATCATAGTACCAAGATTGGGTTATCGTAGCTATGCTTAGCCATACTTAGTTGTCCGATGGGATTCATATCACCTGTGAGCTAATGTTAATCTTGACTTAATGAGATATTGAATTGTGGTCATTGACCATTTGTTGTAAAACTTGTTGTACCATGGCGGGGATGCCATTGGTTTTGGGTTGAACAAAATGTTTCCCTGCAATTGATCATGTAGTAAAGGGTCTTTGTTTAGCACATTGGGATGTGGATGTCTTGTCGAGACAATTTAAGGACTTAATCTTGTGCGCCATTGAACTGGCCTAACTGCAACCACAAGTCCAGATGGGACAGATCGGTGATTAATTTGCAAAGTCCAGACTTGAGTATTGCCATTGTTGGTGTGGGGTCCGAGATGGACGGGTAGACTCACATGGCTCAAGAGGGGCCCCGAGGGCAAAACCTTAGAGGGCGAGATCGGGTTTAGACATGCATTGTAAAGGCTTTGTAGTGATCTCTACCGACACACCAAAGGAAGTGTGTTCTTAGCGCTTGGCATTAAGGGATGATCATGTCTTGTGGGTAAAGCCGCACAACCTCTGCAGAGTGTAAACTATTCGAATAGCCGTGTCCGCGGTCATGGACAAGCCCGGGGATTTCACACGAGGTATAAAGTATTTTCTTGGGATGTGGTATTGTTGGGATGTGAACGGGGAGTTCACTGTTGTTTTGTTGTCTCAAGCTATACTGTTGAATTGTGTGGTTGATACTTGTTTCAATGATGTAGGGTGATGCCTCGTCGCTCGCTCATGTTGTCTACCATTGATTTACCATTATTTATTATTGTTTTATCAATCTGCCTTCAATCTATTTATTGTATTTAAATTCAAGTTATTGCTTTACGCAAATGAACCATATACCTACCTTTTGTCAAGCCGCATGAATATATTGCATCATTTCCCTACGGCTTGTTGAGTACGCTTTTGTACTCACGGCTTTATGCCCCGTTGTTCGCTTGCCGAGGAAGGACCGTAATGAGTATCAAGAGGAGGAGTACTATGAAGACTACGCCGACTAGGAAGGCGTTTTCCCTGCATTTATTGCTCGTGGCATGTCGAATGGCCCAAGTTATTTTATTTCCGCTGCAACAGTTTTATTTGTTTCTTAAGCCAAGAGGCATTGGTGTATGAACCTTGACCATAAGGTCATTTGCTTTATTCAATAATAATTTGTTTCTTCTTAGTTATTTTCGATGTATGGAATGATATGTCATCTATGTTTCCACTGTGTGCACTAGCGTGATCCTGGACTAGTGCGGTATACATAGAGGGTTTCAGATTTGCATATCCGGGTCCCGACAGATCCTAATGACCCATTTTTTTAACAAACCCAAAAAACCAAAAAAAACACGGATTCAACCGCAATTTTCTAAATAAAACACGAATCGACAAAAAAAACACGGATTTGTCGAAGTTTTATAACAGCTTATGGATTTGCCAACGGGTCATAACCGCGGGTTTTTTTAAAAAAATCGTAGATTCGTCCAGAGATTTATAGCGACCCATAGATTTGCCGGCGGGTCCTAACGACCCATTTTTTTTAACAAACACAAAAAACAAATAAAACGATCAAATATCCCGAAATGCTTAAAAAAACAACCACAGTTTTCTAACAAAAACACAGATTCGTCGAAGGTTTATAGTAACCCATAGATTAAATGCGGCTTCATCGAAAGTTTGTAATATCCCATGGATTCGCCAGCGAGTCCTACCGACCCATTTTATTTAAAAAATCAGTTGCAGATAGAAATTATATCTCACCTACTTACGACAGCTGAAGAATGTTAGATAAAGTAAAATGTGGCCTATTGGCTGAAATTATAAAGATCATTATAGGCCACTAGCTTAGAGTTTAACTTATAAACTAACAATTGAAAACCCACAGGAAAGGCTTGAGTGCGGACATGACTCTAGTACGTCAACATTCCGAAAACCCATGGCATAAAAATAATTATATGAGAGGTCTTCTCCCTCATTCTCTAAATACATTCAATAAGTGAAGGTAGAGCATGAAAATTGTACTCTGCAAGACTTTTAAACAAAGTTATATAGTATGTAAGGGTATACCAAATGAAGTAGTTGCAAATCGATAGCCTCAAGTTGAGTGTGTTTGGTTAGGACTTGAAGACACTTCTTGAGTTGAGAGACATGGAAAACATCATACACATCTAAAAGTTTAGGTGGTAGTCCAATTTGTAAGCCATCTCGCCTTTCTTTTTGAGTATGCAGTATGGCGTAATGTACTGAGGTGCTAGTTTCCCTTGAATTTAGAAACAGCGGATGCGGCGTAGTGTTAACACCTTGAGGTAAACATGATCGCCCACTTCAAAGCTTAGCTTGAAATGATGATGGTCAGCATAACTCTTTTGACATCACCGCACTTCCTTTAATTGACTCTTGATCACATCAATATGCTCTTGAGCCTCTAAAATAAGGTCTCAGCTAAGGAATTGCCTTTTGTTGACTTTGGACTAGAAGAGAGGTCTTCTACACTTTATTCAATAAAGTGCTTCAAATGGTGATATTTGGAAATTTGATTGAAACCCGGAATGCAAATTCGGACCCTCTGTGTATACTGCACTATTATAGGATTATGCTAGTGCACACAGTGGTAACATAGATGTAATATCACAATCATACATAGTGAAAACATAATAAAAGGCTATATTTATTGAATAAAAGATAGTTGAATGATCTTAAGGTCAACTTTACACTTATTAGGCCTCATAAGACTTCAATTTTAAGAAAAATAATAGCAATGAAATAGAAAAGTTCATAGAAGACCCATCAATATGCCACACATAACTGATAAGTTCGATTCCTAGTATGTCACCGCTTCTTAGAATTGCATAGTAAGTGTAGACTCTTCTTCAACTGATGAATTTGTTGTAGTAAGGGTGAGTACATAAAGTACTTAATAAGTTGTGCACATAATACAAGTACATTACAACTATATGCAAGGCTTATTCTAAAAGAATGCCTCATATGGCTCTTTTGCAATAAATCAACATTTTTAATTAAACACAATAATAGATTGAAATGATAGTAAAATAAATAATAATAATAAAGCTTTAAGTATTTCTCAAAATAAACTGGCATACAACATAAACCAAATTCCATTACTTTCGTTAGCACACAACCACACTTTCTAAGTTTTATTTTATAAAATCTAAGCCTTGTGTGAAATTACAGAGCATTGAACATGACTAAGGACATGGCCATTTGAATAGTTTAACACTTGTCGGCGTATTTCGCCTGACAAGATTTCGCTAACAGAGTGTCTACCCCTTAAACGGAAATTATGGTTCGGTAGAGGTCATCTTCATGGTTGGAAACCCTAATGTCTCTTGGGGGAGGTCTCCGGGCGCCAATGGACTGGTGGACATAGGGATTTACCCAGGTTTAGGCCCCCGGTGTGGGTAACAGCCTTACGTCATACTAATTCTTTGTTGGGGAAACATTTACAACGGTGTTCTTTAGTGTCTGCTTCTTTATGTTGTTTTTGCTCTAGCCGACCGACCCCCCTCTTCATGCACCAGGATGCCCTTATATAGACGGGCCACCTTGGGCAGGAGAGAAGGTGGCACCATACTTATCTACAACACATTAATTACACCCATCATTCCAGCTCCCACGTCGACCCACGACTCATTTATTAAGCACGCCTCCGTGGCCTTATCCTTCGAACCCTATTTAATGTTAGTGAGAGGCATCGCCCGGTCCGCCTGGGACAGGACGCTTCTACGACGAGTTGGTGAGAGACGTCAGAGGGATAAGCTGTCGTCACTTCGAAAGTTGAATCCTTCATAATTAATGGCCCTGACACAAGGTGCCAGGGGAGGGAGACTTCCAGGCGAAGCCATCCCCTCATTCCTTTGGTTACATTCGTGGCCTGACAAGAGGGTCCTAAACACCCGCCAACTCGCCAGGCCGCCACATTGTGTCGCCGCCCCATGAAAGTGGCGAATCACCGTGTCGCCGCCAGGCCACGTGGGCTTTCTCCGTGCGGGCGGGCGTCTTTCGCCAGTTGCCACCGGGTGCCACGTGGCCGCCGCCCGTGAGCGTATGAATCGCCAGTTGCCGCCAGGGGCCACATGGGCTTCAAACTGGGCTAGGCCACTTCTTGGGCCCACTGCTTTTACGGTGAAGAGGGTACCCCGGTGCAAAGTACACTGACAACACTCTACAGAGGTTATACGCTTTACCCATAATATATGATCTATCTCTTATTGTCATATAATAACGCACTTCCTTAGGCATGCAACAAGATCATAACAAAAACCTTTCGGAAACTTTCCAAACATAGATATTCCCAGTAAGTCTGCTCTCACTATTCCTCCATCACACAAAGGAAAAAAATAAGAGGAATTTATTATAACAGGTCAATTTTTTGCCTTCCAATTATGTTTGTGCAATTTATTATTTTTGGGAATTTTCTAAAATTTATTTGCAATTTAAATATTAATTTGGAATTCCCTTTTGGTAAAAATAACATGGAAAACGTTTAAGTGAATATTGGTCAATAATATATTATTTGAGTTCTAAATGTCTCAAATATATTGCCGAATTTTCTCAAATTTTTTTAATTTATTTAATATTTATTTCAAGCTATTTGAATTTTCTCTAACTATTTTAAAAGAAAAATTATTTGAAAATCCGGATTTGGCTTTCGTGTTGAAACCATTTGGTCTGTCCAATTCTCCGTGCCTCAGCCCAGTAGCTTTGTGCCAGTCTATGTTTTTATTGATTTTGCTATTTGCCTTTTGTTTCGTTTAGATGTTGAAGTGCTAGGAGCATATAAGGATGAAGAGTTGACTCAAGCTCAAGGACCAAATCAAGATTAAGAATTGTTCCAAGGCAAGTTGTGCTTTGATCATATTGAACCTATTTCTATAAAGCGGAAATATCTAGTGCAAATGTCTATTCAGTGCTAAAATGCTAACATCCATCGTGGGCCATCCGATCTATCATGTGTGGCTCAGATTGAGAGTGGTGGAAGCCCCTCATGGAATGAGGAGAGAAATAGAGGGGGGTTTTCGGAGTTCCACCACTCTCAATCTGAACCACATATGATAGATCAGATGGCCCACGATGGATGTTAGCATTTTAGCACTTAATAGCCATTTGCACTAGATATTTTCCCTTCTATAAATGCTATATTGTTTTAATCTATTTCATGTTATTTTATTCTTAGATCTATTTTCATTTAATTTAGAAATTAGCTACTCAACCCAATTCAATTACACCTACCTTGTCATTTGCTATGCCATGATTATTTGCCACCATAGGAGGGATAATTATTCGTTGGTTCATAATGGATACCAACATGGGTTGGTTAGACTGTGTGTAGTTGCGTAAATTCAATTTGACTAATGGAATATGAAACATGTTTATGAAAAGAGTGTGTCATGTGTTGTCACAGAGTGATGTCGAGTTATTGATGGTATATGTTGTATAATAATTAACTAGGTTGGTAAATGATTTAGATTAGTACAAATAGCAAGAGGTTGTGTGGTAGGGTGGGTTTGTATGACATTTGTGTTAATGTTAATTGGAAGTTTTGCCTTGGTCAATTAAGAACTTAACCTTGCAAGCCATTGAATTGTGATAATCATAAAACTACATGTTTGTTATAGGCCAAACCTAACTTACTAAGTTATCAAGTCTTGACATAAAATATCTCAAAAGGATGACCAAACTTTGTGTGCAATTGGAGAAGGTATCGGGACCCAAATATACAAATCTAGACTCTTTGTGTATTCTACTCTAATACACGATCACGCTAGTACACACAGTCTCAACATAGATGAATATCACAATCATACACAACATAGACATAAATAAGACTTTATCTATTTAAATATAACTATTGAATGATCTTAGGGTCAACCTTACATGAATATGCCACACAGGGCTTAGACTAAGAAATAAATAAAACGACAGCGAAAATAAATTATTCATAGTAATCTTCCAATTTGCCACAGGTATCTGACAATATTTGCACCGTAGTTGATCATCTGCTCCTAGTACTCCTCCTTGTAAGCTGATGTATACACCTCTCCAACTGATGATTTGTTATTGCAAGAGGTGAGTACATAAAGCACTTAACAAGTTGTGCATAGAATGCAAGCGTATTATACTTCATGCTTGGTTTACTCTAAATGAATGGTTGAAATGGTTATTCCGCAATAAAGCAAAATTTACAAATGAATAGCATAAGTAGATTGAAATTAAAATAAAGCAAATAATAACAATAATAAATTTCTCAGTTATTTCTCAAATAATCTGACTCAACCTTAAATCAATCTTCATACTTTCATAGGCATGTTGACTCCATTTCCAACTTCGTACCTATGGTTAACTCAGTGCACATGCTTGAATGTAATTCCCGAGCATTACTTAATACCATGAGCATGGCTATTCGAATAGGTTTGATACTCTGCAGAGAAAATACACTTTACCCACAAGATACAATCATATCACCACAGAGGTGAGTGATCATAGCAAAGGCTTTACGATGCTCTATCTAAACCCAGTACTGCCTGTTGAGGTTTCAATACTGAAGGGACTAGTTACCACTATCAGGGGGCCCCTCTTACACCATGTGAGTCTATCCGTGTACCCAGAACCCATTCCACCATGATAGTACCAAACTCTAGATATTACAAATTAATCAGCTATGTCTGTCCCATACCAGACATGTGGTTGTATGATTAACTCAAGTCAAATGCTTAAAAGGTTAAGTCCTTAATTGTTGAAGGCAAGACATCCCAAAAACTCACAATAACCATTAACCATACCATCAACTTCCATTTATTAAAAACAACAATACGATGGTCGGAATGCAACATTAGCCCATCATAATTCTCAACTATTGCTACTTGCCCCAGTCTAAATCATTTTACCACCCTAGTTGATTGTCATGCACCATGTGCCATCAACAACATGAACTGTATTGTGTGACAACACCTAACAAACCTTTCCATAAACATGTTTCATATTCCATTAAGCAAGATTAATTTTGCACACACAAAATAATATCAATAACTTGTTGCATAGTTAAGCAAATTATTCACACACTAACCATCCCGCATTGGCAATTACTAGTTACCAACTAATAAAGAACCATACTAGGGTGACAAACAAATCATGTCATACAAATTACAAGGTTGATATAAACTAAAATTGGTTGAATAGCTAATCCCAAATTAATTGAAACAATTATAAATTGCATTAGCATGCAATAATTCAATACAATATAACTTTTAAAACATGGGCTTAACATGATCAAAATACAACTTGCTTTCAAAAAATTTTTGATCCTACTCTGGAACTTGCTCTTGAGTTGGCTCCTCACTCACCAACACCTAGGGTACTTCAACTTCTATGCGAAACGATTAAAGAAAGCAATAAATACAAAAATAGAGAGCAGTCTCAACACAAAAAATTAAATAAAATTCAATATTAAATAGAGCTCTATTTTAGAAATTTTTAGAAACCAAAATCACCTCAATCAGAGCTCGTATGAGGGAGAACGACCTCTCTAAATTTTGAAATAAAAAAGAATAAACCACATTTAACTGAATTATTTTTCTATTAAAAAATCAGATTTACGACGTCATGCTGATGTCACGGTCGATTTTGGTTTTGGGAAAATTATTTTTCGATGGGGAAATCTAATTGTGTCATCATCACTAACACCAAAGTGAACCAATCACGCGTTGACACGTGTCTCCGACGCATAGATCTGGTCCACGAAACTAGCTTGGTCCAAAACACTACAGCTACTGTGCGCAACACGTCCTCTGAATAAGGACTTAACATTGACACTTGGCACAATCTCATGCGCAAGATCTGAATCTGACGGCTGTGATTGTGCGATGTCGAGACCCTCCTTTTGGCATGGAATACCGAGAAGGTCTCATGTACTTAATGTACTAGTCCCACGATCGGTAGCTAGTACGCACATTTTACAACATTGTTATCACATCCATACAAGAGTCCATAATATAAGATAATAGCACAGAGTCATTACAACATGGCCTAAGGGGCGAATAAAAGTGCAACGAAAGATATAAGGCCTAGTAGTATGCCTTTTGCCCAAATACCACAGGAACTGACAAGGAGTAGATCCTAGAAAAACCCATCATCGGTATAGTCCTCGTAACCTATGGCGAAATAAGTGTCCACGGGGATCTCGCCTTCCTCATCCACTGACCAACAATTTAAGCAAGATTGAGTACATTTGTACTCAGCAAGACTTATAGTGTATGACAAATGCATATAAGATAAAATGCAGGCTATATCAAAGGAAAAGCTTCTATGGTTATTTTGCAGTGAGCAAAGATGATCATGAAATAACAAGTACTAATTTGCAAGTGGTATTTTATAGGAGCAAGTTTTTCGAATATAAAAGTAAGCAAGTACACATAATATAATAACTCACAGTTCTCCAAGAATGTGAGCATCGCAACAATCTTACCAATTTCTACCTTAATACCTGAAATACAGATTTACCGACAATATTTCCATATTCATCCCTGTTTTGCAAAATAATGAAATCTCTAACCATGTGATGATCTTACCAGGTGCCCATAACTGCGGGTGCGGCTAATCGATTAGATTTACACTCTGCAGAGGTGTACAACTTTACCCACAAGAAATGATCAGTCTCTTTTGATAGGCCATTCGACACACTTCCTTTGTTGTGTCGGCAAGGAGATCATAACATAATCATTACATTACTTAACCCTAACTTTGCACCAACCCGGTGACGACAAACCCTTTAATATGGTGGCAGAAGAGGGTCGATTTCTTTTAGCACAACAAGTGGTTTACTCCCCACTGCCCTACTTCTCCCCACATTAAGGCATACACCGTTATATTGGCAATCATTGCTCTCATTACCATGGTATGGGCGCCCCTTCGAGCAATCCATCATGGAACAGCCCGTACTACTACAGCCTCCCATAGTGCAAAGCTAGACTTAAATAACTTAATAGGTTAAGGCTATCCTACTACTAGAAATCCGGGCTTTTGACACGAAATTTTTTACAACACCATAAAATCTGTTGCATTAGAGTGGTGTTATTGCCTTGATTTGGAAAATTGTGGCGATACGTCCAATATATTACCACGAATTACTGTGCGTTGTGATATTGTTAATTGTCGTGGCAAAAGGTTGGTCATATTGCAACAAAAAATAAAATCATTGCATTAATTAAGATTTTATTGCCACGGGTAAATTTTGTTGCTATAATATTTTATTTCGTGGTGATTTTTAATTTTATAGCCACGATTTTTTTTACGTGGCAATTTTGTCCCTGAATAGGCTAGCTAGAAACTCAAATTTTTGGTGCATCCGCACAGCCGAGCCAGTGCATGCGGAAGGAACGATTCGATCTCCGCCACGCTGCTCGCCTCCCCGCCTGGCTCCATTCCCCTTCGCCTCCACATTCCCCATCGCTGCATTCCCTTCGCCTCCCCGCCGCTCCATTCCGCGATCGGTCGCCAAGAATCGCCGCTCCATCCCGCTACCACGAGGAACATCGAGGGGGCAACGCGCTGGAGGTTGGGTCTCCTTCCACACCGTTCCATCCCGCGCCGATCCATCCCGCGCCATCCAGGAGGCGAGGGGTCACTCCTTCGTGCGTTGTCCAGTAGCCGGAGCACCGCCGCTTGGTCCCGCGCCGTCCAGGAGTCCAGCTGCTGCTCCATCCCATGCTAGATCTGGTCCCCGACGTCGTCCTCGACCCGGTCTGCTCACCATCATCCTCTTCGATCTCGGGCTTCACCGGAGCAACCAGATCCACAAGGTTAGTATCCTTCTGCAGCGGGATCGACTAGATCTGCTTTAAACTGTATATATATTTGCAAATGTGTTTTGGTAGTCTTCAACCTTGTGCCCAACAGCAGGGAAAGTTCTAGGATTGAACAAGGCCAGTGGCCATTGCGGTCAAGGTGGTGATTTGTGTCACAATTATGCACATACGTAAAAGTAGCTCAGAATCCACAATCTGAACAACTTAATTATTCTAGTATCGCATCGTGTTTCGTTGCATTGCAATCTTGATCATCTCTCCTGTCGCCCACATTAATAAATTTTTGATACCAACTGTGTCATGTGGAGTACTTTTGCCTTAGGATGTATTTCCTGAATAATCTCGTAGATTAAAGCAGTAGGTTGGTTCCCCTCGTTGTCTTGCCATGTTGTGATTCATTGCTAGTTGGTAGAGTGTGTCAAGCTGGAACATTCTGGATTGATATTCCCTAATGATTATGCCTGCTGTTTCTTTGGATTGTAAGAATACCTGGTATCAGATTGGACATGATGGTAATCTAGATGGTTGTCTCTACTTTTGGGGCTTTTGTGTTGTTTGTTGCTGCTCTTTAATGAAGTAAGAGCTATAATCATCATTATCAGATTCATCCTTATCATCTGGTTGGCCATCATTCTTATTGAGTTTGAAAATCAGTCAATCTTTGTTCTGGCTACCATATCCTAGTATCAGAGGGTTCTGTGCCACCTATCGTGGACAAAAGTTTGGCTCACCGCTTGCCTTCCGCAATGTCATAGGGCTCTTTTCACCTCGGGTGGTTCTTTGTATAATTCATAGATGAAATCGGATATGAAGTTCCTAACTTATGCTTGCCATTTGTACCGACATTATTTGTTAACACAATTCAACTGAAGTGAAGTAATTCATTACATATTCTGCATATCTTTTGATAGTTTATTTAAGTTGTACATTCTTATTTGGTTCATGCGTGATATTAAGGTTTACAGTTGACAGCAACCCAAGGTGGTGTTACACATATCTTCTTGATGCATCCGATCCTTTATTTGTAGAAATTGGGAAGTTGTTTATAGAAGAACAAATTGGAGGTACGGTTGGTTGTTTTACTTAAACCGATCTCCATTATTATAATGCAAGATATTTCAATATCGGACTGAGTCAATTGTTTCTTTGAAATTAATTTCTTGTGTGGAAAATTTCACAACAGATAAATCAATAAGTTCCTTTTCCGTGGTTTTATTTTTGTTGTTTAAGAACATCTAATGAGATGATTGATGTTTATGTGACTATTTTCAATTTATCATGCAAGCATAGAGCCATTTGGTGTCCTACTTTGTTTCAGTGTGGTGAATGGCATACTATGTAGCTTTAATCGAGTGCACACATAAATACTGCTTGCCATTTCAGCAACATTAAATCTTCAAGTACTATTGTGCTTCCCGACATACCCCGTGAAACTTGCTATTTTGTCGAGATGTATTATTTAAATTATGAATCGGTGGATATATCTAAAGAAAAATGCAATCCTTTAGATATATGATGAAATTTGTTGTTCCTTGCACGTAATATGGTAGGACAAGTCACATATACAACTGGTATGTTTTTTTATCATTCACATTATTAGAAGTTCCCGCTTGATGAACTCATTTCTCATTTTGTGTTACCTCCTGTCCATCTAGTGATGAACCTTTAATCCTCCTTTTGTTGAGGTAACTAGGAAGCAAATATTTCACCACTGGATAAACATCTCTTATTTTTGCAATGGAATCCAAGTTTTTCCGGTTTCAAGCTTGTTGAGTCGGATTCAAAGCAAGGATGAGAGCGATTCACTTTGCTAGCCATGAGGCCATGAGGTGTTTTTCAAACTAGGTTTCAAGCTTGTTACAACCATGAGGTGCGTTCACTTTGGAGATGGATCACACGCAGAATTTGTTCAGAGCTTCATCTTGGAAATCATGACTTCGCCAAATTTCGTAAATTCGACTCCTAGCTTGTAGATAGACTAGTTAAGATATTGTAATGTTGTTAAGACTAGTTAATATATTGTAATGTTGTTTCTTAACTTGAGAAACTTTGTTGGTGGCGAATAAAAATTATGGATAGCTTCTATATGAACCTCGTTGAGTGGGGAAGGATGCACTCACGATTGGAAATGCTGAACTAAGTTCTAACGACTCATTAAGATGTACTAGATAGTGAACATTCAGAAATGGGCAAGGTTTGGAAGTGCAAATGGCTATGTATATATAGCCTGAAAATATAGCCGTTACAATATAGCTGTTACGTTGACCGTTAGAATAAATTTCAAATTTTAAATTCCCGCAATTAAAAATAGCTGGTCAAATTTTTTCCGCTAAAAAATAAACATGGCTCGTATGGCGGTTATGAAATATAATTATAATATAGGAGTGAGAAAATAGAGAATGAGATTTGGAGAATGCTGTTGGAGAGGAAAGAGATATAAGGAAGGATTCTTTTTAGGGAATTCTGTATATGAGGATATAGGGAATGAGATTTAGGGAATGCTATTGGAGATGGCCTTACTATTGATAACCATCTGATGTAGTGCGGCTGAAAGACAAGTAAGAATTGTTGTCTAGAAAGCATTAAAATTGTTGTCTAAATAAACTGAAGCACCGCCATGTGGGAACACCATTGCAAGAAAGCATAAGTAACCACTCAGAAGTAAGTAAATACATATCTATATGTATTTTATCATTTGCTTAAGAAAGGAAAAATAACAAAGCTACAAGAACTAGAAATCAAAAGAGTTGGCATGAGATATGTTAAACTACCTAAAGATTAGGAGAATCAAATGCTCTGCCTAGTTTTGAAACAGTTCAAGAAAGGACCTTACATTAAAAACTGGAGTGGACCGGCGATTTAGCTGGGGGAAAAAGATCTGGAGCCACGCTCAATGGATTGTTGGGAGAAAAAGTTGGAACACATAATTTTTTTAGTTAGCTTATACAAATGGACGAGGAAGGCATTGCATACTTAAGTCATGCCGATCGTTGGTGCTAGTGGTCGGTATGTGGATTGATAGTGAAAGACGACTTGTAGGACAGATCGAGCAAGTGACCAACCAATTGGATACCCCAGGTCACACCTTCACAGCTTACGTCGGTTTCTTTTTGAAATGCAAGCACCCATAAAAGTTGTTGAGATGCCAATTTGTTGTTTGGTGCGGAAAGTCGCTTGCGTCTTTGTTTAGTTCTTACATAAGTGAAGAGGCGTGGGATGAAAGAGGAGGAGATGGCAACAATCGCTTCCAAGATGCTCAATGAATTTATCATGTTACACTCTTTAATTATAAAACTTCTATTTCAAAATTATGAGTTTAACTTGTGATATAGGGTTTACTGATTACCTACTATTATGATATAGGGTTTTACTTGTGCCGATTGGTAAAATCATTTCCATATTTGACTCACATTCACTTCAATAATGTTTTCTCAACAATACGCTTTTTATAATGTCGTGATCGTTGTTGTAATAATATCGTTCTTTGTAATAATGTTACATAGTATGGTAAATAACATGATATCATAGAATATTGCTTTCTCTTATGTTGTTTTCTAATCATCTAAGAGTTGTGCATTCTCATTATTTTGCAGCTAGTCCACAGATATTGGTTCTTGCTTCTTTTCTACTATTGCTGTCATTCTTTTGAGTCAGCAAGATTTTCCTTTTGTTGCTAGTTAGCCGCATTATACATGTAGCTTTGTTAGTTGTTTAAGATTGCCAATTATAAAGATTTCCTTTGGAGTTCCCTGCACACCTATGCTAGTTGATACTGGATGAGAAAACTGGATCTTCTCATTATATATTTTTATGATTAAGACATTGTAGAGCCTTGATTGTATATACTTAGAATTCAGTTCTACTGCTTATTAAATGCAAAGCTTTCATGCAGGAACCAGCTAGACAGTTTGTGAGTAATTTCTTGCACGTTGATTGATAAGCCTTGGAAGCATGTCACATGATGATAGGAGTTGGATGCGCATGGATAAGGCATCAGATGAGTGGCAACAAGGATTCAAAGAATTTATGGAAAGTACATTTGGAAGCACTTCTAAAGGAGAAATCGCTCCTGTCCTTGTTCAAGATGCCGTAATATGTAAATGTAACGCGATCCGAGGTCCAAAGCCATTTGATTACGTGAGGGTTTGATGAAAGTTTCATCCAAGGGAAGACCATGGCGGCGATTCAGATGAGGACAACATCAAGGACTTGGCGCAACAAAGCGATGGTGCTTCTATCAATGATCTGGTTTCACTGCGATCGGGGTGCTATAAATGGAGACATCATAGGTAGTAATGAAGAGCCAAATGAACGTGCTAAGAAATTTTTTGAATTGTTAAAAGAGGCCGAGAAGGAATTGTACCCAGGTTGCAAGGAGGCTACTAAGATATCTTTCATTGTCAGGCTCTTTCGGATCAAGTGCATGTTTGGTCCGAGTAATGATGCTTTAGCGGCCATACTTCTTTGTTCTCACTTGTGCTCCTCAAGGCCACCGTGCATTCCGCATAGTTTGGACATGGTGCGAAAGGTTGTTTGTGATCTAGGCCCGACTATCAAAAGATACACGCATGTGTCAATGATTGTGTGTTATTTCGAAGGAATTTTGGACATGGATACGTGTCCAAAATGTGGTGAGTCTAGATGGAAAACGGCTACTCACGACAAGGATGAGGCGAGTGGTAATGGTTCAGCCAAGAAGCGTGTTCCATGTAAAATCCTACCAGATTTCCTGTTATTCCTCATCCGCAAAGGTTATATATGATGAGTCCACATCTTCACATATGCGATGGCACAAGGAAGGATCGCCCGTGATGGAAAAATGCGGCACCTCCGACTCAGTGGCATGGAAGCACATAGATAACAAGTATCCGAATTTGCATTGATCCTCGCAATGTTAGGCCGGGTCTTGCTTTCGATGGCTTCAATCCATTTGGGATGTTAAATGTTACATACACCACATGGCCCGTGATCCTAATCCTCACAACTTGCCTCCTTGGTTGTGTTTGAAACAACCGTTTTGGATTATGTCAATGTTGATACCAGGGCCAAAGTCGCTAGGAATCAGCATTGATGTATATTTGCAGCCGTTGATCGATGAGCTAAAAGAGCTTTGGGTTGATGGTGTTGAGACATGGGATGCAAAGGTGAAGAGGAATTTCACTTATGCGTGCGATCTTGTTATGGACAATTAATGACTTTCCAAAGATATGGGATGCTATCGGTTGGAGCACAAAAGGCAAGTTTGCATGTCCCTACTACCACAAGGATCTCGAGTATTTGTGGATGAAATTTGGGTCTAAGCATTGCTACTTGGGCTATCGCTGGTTTTACCTTCGAACCATAGGTGGCGCCGGAACAAAATTAGCTTCAATAACAAGGTTGAGACTAGGATGCTCGGTGCACCGACCGGTGCTCAGTGCTAACATTTGAAAGTTTTGAGCAAGTGGCATTTGGGAAGAAGTCAAATAAGAGGAAGCGGCGTGAAGAAGAAAATAGATGGCATAAGCGGAGGAAGAAAAGTATATTTTTGAACTACCCTATTGGAAAGATCTGCTTATCGACATAATCTGGATGTGATGCACATTGAGAAAAACATCTGTGATGAGATATTGGGTACTTTGCTTGACATAGAAGGTAAATCTAAGGATAGCGAGAAGGCTCTACCGACATGCAACATCTTGGGATCAGGAAGGATCAACATCCTTTAATCAAGAATGATAAGTACACTTTGCCAGCAACGCTGTACTTTTTGGGCAAGGATGAGAAGACATATTTATGCAAATTCATAGAAGGAGTGAAGATGCCAGATGGCTACACCTCCAATATTAAGAGATGCGTGGACGTGAAGGGGTGTAAGGTGTCCGGACTCAACTCATGACCGCCATGTTATATTCCGTAAACTTTTGCCCATAGCAAAGACGCAACATATTACCGTAAGATGTTGTTATCCCATTGATTCAATTTTAGTAGGTTCTTCAATGCCATATGTTCAAAGGAGCCGAGTGTGGAACATTTAGAAAATATGAGCAATTCAATTAGAGAAACCCTGTGTCGGCTTGAGATGATCTTCCCACAACTTGAGTACACAAAATAGTGGTGTTGTTGTGAAAGGCGATGAGAGCACTGGCAATATTGATTGGTATGGTTTGGTGAAAAAAATCATATCCGTAGAATTTCCAAATGAAAAGGAGGTCGTGCTGTTTCAGTGTGATTGGTACGATGTGCCTGCTGCCAATAAAAATAAAGGTAGAGGGTTCAAAAAGGATCAATACGAAATTATTGATATTGACACAACTCGATTTCGATATTTAGATGATCCTTATATTCTTGGTACTCAGGCTGAGCAGGTGTTTTATGTGAAAGGCACAAAGAATCCAAATTGGTCCACTGTTGTAAGAATGAAACCTAGAAATCTATTCGCCATGCCCGGTCCACCAGATCAAGACAATGATGGTGAAATTGATGTTGACTCATTGGACGTGGGGGTGGCAGACATGGATGTAGCACACACACATGAAGATATGACAACTTGGAGTAGGTCTGACATGGAAGGGGTAAGCGGTGATGCTTCTGTGATTGAAAAGGCACATGCAGAATGCCGAGATGAGGAGCCATGTGATTTAGAATTAGAGGATGACGAAGACAATGAGACCTACATTGATGATGGCCATGTTGCTCCTGTCGAATCTGTAGGACAAGAATTGGATGATGAATTCTTTGTTTAGACACACCGTCTTAATGTTTTTTTAGGTATGATACTTGGGCTTCTGTTTTTGCTTCAGTTTACAACTTATGGCTAGGCAAAATGCATATCCAAACCGATTTCAAACTTTGGGCATTTTCGTGATACTTCCAACTTCATGGTCTATTTAAAATTACATTACGTGCTTTAATCTGATACTTTTTGCCTTTAGATACCTTATCGATCTCTGAAACCGCTTGATCTCGACACTTCTTGCATTTACATACTTCTTGCCTTGTAGTGGAGCTTATGCCTTTTACCATGAAATCTGCCATCTACAAAATAAGAGCAGCTTTGCTGAAATCCAAGTTTCATATTCACTGGTTCAATGGAGTGAAAACTCACAACTAAACATGTGGTTGAAAGGAATTGAGATATATGCTTGGAGAGGTCTTTGAGAAGCCTTGAGCTCTCTCGCCATGCCACATTGTGCTAATGGACCTCAGACTGGTATATATATATATATATATATATATATATATATATATATATATATATATATATATATATATATATATATATATATATTTTTCCTTGAACAAAAGAAAACCCATGTGCTAATGGACCTCGGGACTGCTTATTCTATGGACTGAGCTGCTTTGGGTTCATGTACTCACCGACCCTCATTAATTAGAATATGTTACGTTTTATGGTCAATGGTCGATTAAGAATAATTCAAATTATGGAATTTTACGATGCGTAAACTGATTGGTGTTATATGGTCCTAATTTCTTCTAGTGCTTCAAGCGGAGAGAGGTGGGCTCGGTGATTTAAACAAAGTTTGTGCAATTTCACCGAACTTCACACTATTGTTGGTGAGGCTGTCATGTCAAGAACTCAGGTATTCTTGATATTTTCCCTTACATCGAAAAAACTTCCAATATGTTCCCTTCATTAACTCTTTGAATGATTTGCGCTAGAAAAATTAACACTACTCTTCATTCAGATTGTGAAGCGACTATGGGCATATATCGGTAGAATAATCTTCAACATCCTCGATGACAAAAGGAAGATCATCTGCAATGATGAACTTCGTGTGGTATTTGGAACCGACACCACCGACATGTTTAAGATGAATAAATTGTTGGCCAAGCACATAACTCCACTTGACCCAAGTACATGCTTCTATTTCTTTTGGTCTACATCCGCTCGCTAATGTTTATCTCGAATTTGTTGTTATGTGAAAATTCTCAAGTATACTTTCTTGGTAATGTAGAGGATCAACTTCGGGAAGTAAAAAACATTAAGGCCCCCAATGTAGCTCCTCAACCTAGGCCTCCTATTAATAAACCCTCTGTGGTTATTTCTGATGCACTAGCCAAGTTCATTGGAGCAGTATGCAGTGTCTCAAGATGATGCTCAAGTGTATTTGGGATTACATAAAAGCAAACCAACTTGAGGTATGGATGTGCCTTACCTTTCTTTTTCTTTGCAAGATACCAATTTGTTCTTTGCTTTTTGATGCATGAGAGTTTGAGCTACATATGGCATGCATGCTATTTGAAAAATTCGTGTTTTGAAACATTATTGCATTAATTGTTTAGAAGCAATATTGGTGTAATGGTGAAGGCTGAAGAATCCACTTGTAACTCGGCACCTTCCTGTTAGTGGTAAAGATAATAGTAATTTTGTAATATAGTGCCTTTTGTGCTAAAGCATCTTGGTTTTATGTTTTACTAGTGTGTCTATCTTGGGGAACAAGTGAGTTTCAATCAAACTGTGTACTTATGAGATCTACTCGATGTGTTCTTGCTAGTTGCTACTGTGAAGGGTTTTGGAGACCATTGATGATTGATTATTTGGATATGTTCAGTAGTTATTATTGTCTCCTGGAATGTAGATTGGGGCTGGGAATTTTAGCCATCTGAAATGCTTAAGGTGCACAAATTTATAATAGTAGTTGTCAAATATAGGAAACAGTTGATGAATTAATAGATCCATTTCAGGATATGAGCAGAATTTCTAGTTTTACTTTTTGAACCTGTATTGTACTGCTAAGTAGTATCAGCAAATGCATTCTAATTCTGTTTCCCTATCTTTTCCCCCCTTGCTCATGCCGTCCTTGATGATGTAAATTGTTATGAAATGGGAAATACTACCCTAAGAGTAGCACAATCTCCATACACTATATCCATTTATGCTCCCTTTGATTTTGCATAGGATGGTATGAATGCATTAGTATTATGTGATTCGAAACTTCAAGAGCTGTTCGGCTGTGAGAGCATTCCTATTTCAAGACTATCAGACTTGCTTGCTCACATGATGTTAAGATTTAAATATTTTTGGATATTAAGATAGAGCATGATTTTACACGAATTTAGAAACTAGTTTTACTAAATTCAGATTTAAAATGCAGAAGATATTGAAGTTTGAAGTTAGGGGTTTGGAATAAAAAGGCTGAAAACACTACAACAGGAACACCCCTTTAACAACGGATACATAGCAACACATGATGTTATGCATTGCAAGCAATAGGGTGGCAACGCTTGCAAAGCGTTGCAAGCATCATTCATGGGGTTAAACAACCAATGGCAACATTTGTCAACTATTGCAAGAATCATCTGTAGATCGCTTTATTTTTTTTCAGATATATCCGTACAAACCCATTCGGATATCCGGTAAACCGACCATCCCGTATTCTCATGAGGCTGTGACCCCTGCGGCGTCTCCGCGTCTGCCCCAATCCATTCCAATCTCCAGTCCATCTCATTCTCACGGTCTGCGACGCCGTCTGCCCCGACTCTCGCTGCCGCCGCCCAGGCTGCCCATCTCCCTGCACCTTCCGCTTGCCTCGCCTCGCGGCACCCTCTGCCCGAGTCCCGCTGTGGCGATGCCCTAGTCAAAGCCAGGGGTGCAATCGGATCGGATATTTTCCGACCGATCGACCGACCAGATATGTTCGGATTGGATTCGGATAATTTTTTCAGATATTTTTCGGATTCGGATTCGGATACTTTATTTCGGATTTGGTTTCGGATTCGGTAGATTACTATCCGTCGGTTGAAATATTTCAAACATATTTTCTCGGATATATCTGATTTTATTCCTTTGGATATCCGCCGCTTATTATACTTTTCTATTCTAACCCTAGCCTCCACGGACCACGGCTGATGGCTCACGCTCCAGGCTCCTCCACGCCCACCCTCCGCCGCCGCCTCCCGAGGCGCCGGGCCTCCGCAGCCGTCGTCCTGCGGCCACCGCCCTGCCTCCCCTTTGCCCGAGCCTCGCGTCGCCCGAGCCTCGTGTCGCCCTTCCGCCCTCGCCGAGCCTCCCTGCCGCCTCTCCCCTCCGTCACCCTTCCGTCCGCCCGAGCCTCCCGCCGCCCTCTCCCTCCCATCGCCCTTCCGCCGCCCGAGCCTCCTGCCGCCGCCCTCTCCCCTCCCATCGCCCTTCCGTCGTGCCGCTGAGCCTCACGCGCCGCCCAAGGCCGAGGTCATGAGATAGCCAGATCTGGGTGATTTATTGGTAAGTAGAACAAATTATTTCTTGAATGTTGTATTCATCCATTCTATGTTGCACACACTCGGTGATTGAGGTCTAATACTTGTTGGAGCAACTCTCCTATTTGGCCTACTTTGCAACTTAGTGTTCCTATTTCGGAAAAAGATGATAAGCATAATTGCATATTATAAAGATCAGGAAGTCAGGCTTGATTGTTGAGATTTGTTAGAGTGCAAATTGTATTGTACATGATATAATAATTTCAAATCACGCTCATCATTTAACTGCCTCTTTACTCGCAGATAGGGGATATGCATGGCCAGTATTATGATCTTCTTCGATTATTTGAGTATGGTGGCTTCCCACTGGAGGCGAAATATTTGTTTCTTGGAGATTATGTTGATCGTGGCAAGCAGAGTATAGAAACAATATGCCTTCTCCTTGCGCCTCTATCAATCAAATCTATGGATTCTTTGACGAATGCAAGAGGAGGTTTAATGTTCATCTCTGGAAGGTTTTCACCGATTGTTTTAACTGCCTCCCTATCATGATAGAAAAATATACTTTTTCATTGTTGCGAAAAAATGCTTTCTATTTTTTAATAGGAATGGGAACTACATGCATGTTCGTATTTAGGGTGAATTTGTCATTAGGTATTGGAGGCAGCAGATGATTTTTTTCATCGTGTCAAGACTCTTGTGAATTGTTTGATCCATTTATTGTGTGCGAGGACATGGGTCTTGAACTTGGATAAGACTTCTTCAGAGGCTCAAATTCAATCAAATTGCACGGTATAATTATGTCTAATCCTTACAGTTTGAATGTTAACCATCAACCTAAACTAGCTTACACGTTGGCCTTCCCCTTCTTCAAGAATAAGCAAATTGATTTATCTTGGTTTACTCCATTGTGTTTTAGGGATATGGTGAAGCATCTAGAGCACCTTTTCTCGGTGATCGTGCTATTGTGAATTCTTGTTATTGAGACACTCTTTTTATTTGCCGCTCATCGCAATCTTCTCTGCACAAAGTTGTGGAGGATGTCTATGAATTCTTTGCTAAGCGCCAACTAGTAACCATATTCTCTCGCACCAAACTATTGTGGCAAGTTTGACAATCTTTGGTGCTATGATGAGTATCGACGATTCTCTAACATGTTCATTTCAGATCCTTAAGCCTTCGATAAGAAAGGGAAACCGAAAGCGCAAACATGTCAAAACCAGAACACCGTCTAGGAAGATAAAATTAATATTATTTAGGCAGATTCTAATATGGATCGAGAAACCGTGATGGAGTATCCACAGATGCTGTTAGACGTTTAGAACAATATTACCTTGTTCAGCTATTGCGATGATGTTTTGAATTACCATTCTCATGTATGCTCAATGGGATCATCTACCAAATGTGCTCCTCAAGTATCCAGATAAGATTGAGAATGCTAAATGGAAGGTCAAGGAGCTTGGCATAGAGCACAATGGGTATGCTTATATTTAAGCCATCTTTATATGGATAATTTGAATATTATTGTTTTAAGTCTGTTTTGGCCCTGATTTGTTATGCTTCTTTTGAACCCTCCTTTGCCACCCCATCTTATTCATTTTTGCACTAATTTTCCAAATAGTTCAGAACATCTGGATCTAATATTTGTGCTCTTGATGTCCTTTGGTGTCTTATTCAATAGTAATTTGTGGCCATTTTCCTTAGTCGTAGACAATCTAGCCGTTATATGCTTGAATTTGAGAAGGCTGCAATGAACTGTTAGGCCTTGTAGTTGTGCTCCTTTTTCTACAATAATTCACTTTGCCATTCCTGTTGATGATTTATGGTGACATACTCCTTCTCGACTAATCATTGTTCAACCACCACAATGCAGGTTGATCTGAATTCTGAAGTCATGGGTGCAATTCCAGTCACAGTGTCTTGGGCTAATGAGCTCACATACATATAAGGAACCTCTATGAGCTATGTAGTACGACATGGTTGTGCCAAACTAAGTGGTAGATGTAGTATCTATGTAATGCGACAATTTGATATATAAGTGGTGGATGGAACTCTGTAATGCAATAATTTTTTTAATATATTACTAATTTGCGCTTATTTTCAATGTGTGCCTGGGAAATTATCTTGAATTCTTCAAATACATTGCACATGCATAATATATTTATTTGGCTCCAAATAAAAATAATTACAAATATTGTTGCTTAGATGGTTTATTC